>CM069540.1:46781250-47405000 GCA_035773235.1 Eospalax fontanierii | reverse complement strand
CAAATGGAGTTCTGGCATGGCTGATACAGTGGAACCTCAAGTTAAGATAGTGTCACCAAAGCCAGCAATGTCTGGGGGAGAAATCCTGAGATGGGAGCCGACTTGTTGCTGGCCCATTTACTGAGCCACTGAACATTGCCACAGGATTATGGTGATACTCTGAAAACAGCAGAGGGGCTGAAGCAGACTTTGAAAACTCTGCTGGATGGGAAAGAGCCAAGACTCCAGCAGGTGATGGCTGAGGCAGCATGGCGTCTGCTATGTGTGATAAAAAACTTATCCCAAACAGAGATTATAGCCTGGAGAGAGACTGAAGAGTTAAGAGAGAGATTAAAACGAGAGAGGGAAATAAGACTGGCTTTTACAGCATTAGCCACTGACCTCACTGATAAATTAAATAAAAAGGAAAAGAAAGTCCAGAGTATATCAGCTGAGAACACACAGGAGAAAACAGACAGTGAACAGGAAGGAAGCAACCCAGAAGAAGCTAAAAATGCCTCTCAGTTTTGACCTGTAACACAAAAAGAAAAATCCAGATGTCAACATGCTGATGGAGGCCTTAACGAACATAAGGATTTAGGGAATAAAGAGTTTTCGGCCCTAGAGCTTCTGGAAATAGGGAGGACAGTCAAACAAGCTGCAAAAGAGCCTGTCATCACCTGGTTCCTGAGAATATGGGACAGAGGAGCAGATGATATTAACTTGAATGCTGGAGAGGCAGGACAGCTGAGCTACATAAACACTCATCCTTCCTTGAGATTTAAGCTGCAGAACCTGGGACAATACACGGGAAAGCAGTCTGATGAACTGGCTTGTGCATGTGACAGGAGACACTTGGTCATCACCAGCGGAGATTCCCATAGATTTCAGGAGCTGGAGTATGACCCAAGAAGAACAGGTGCTCTTAAGAGAACTGGGTATGAGGAAAGCAATATATGGTACCCTGTTCACTGGACCAGATAGGACTGTGTTCACCAGAGATTTAATAAAGGACTTCATTAAACAGGGACCTCAAAATTGATATAGAGATTTAACATCTGTACTGAGACCTCTAGTGGGACAAGATCTTTACAAAGTAGGAGAGGTCTTGACAAATTTAAGCAATCTAGCCAGCATGTAAAGTACACATGTAGAAGAATAGAACAACCTAAAGGATGTGTAAGAGAGGGAAAACAGAAAAGGAGGTCTGCTTGAGTTACTCAAAGGCAAATGTGGTGAGACTTGCTTTTACACCAAGTTCCTAAAGAAAATTGTGCTAACGCACCTCTGGGAGGCCTTAAGCCCTGAGAAACGGTTCATGAAAAGTACACAGAGAATACAGATTATCCCAGGGGTGGATACTACCCCCCCAAGAGTAAACGGGGTACATTTCTCCCCTGTGACTGGCTGTTTGAGGGGTTTGCACAGCCAGGGCCTCTCCCAACAGCCAGGTGTGGTCAATGGAGAGACCACAGGAGTGGGCAGGGCCAGGAATCACACCCAGAATCTACCTGGGCCTGGGAAACAACAGGTGCAACAGGGGCAAGAGAAGCCTTATTCCTCCTTATCCCTATGCACGACCAAGCAGTTTGGGCCAGCCCCAATGAGCTAAGCAAGGATCAAGGGATGCATGGAAGCTCCATGTGAGAACTCCAGGACACTAAATGAATTCCAGATGATAAATAAAGACAGTAAAGGACTAATTTTCTATGCTATGTTAGACCTTGTGTACATATATATTGACTTCTGAGTGATTTACAAATATGGAACAGAGTTGAGAGATGTCAAGTAGACCTAAAGAAACAAGAACGGAATGTAACTCATACAGGGCACAAGGGTGAAGTATAGCTGTGAAATTTGGGGTACTCTATGGGCCTAGGCCTATAGATGTCAAAGAGTAAAGGAATACTTTGTATAATTGTTAACTAGCAATTCCAGTACCAGGCATGTGTTGACCCTCCCTAGGGGAAAACAAAAGGAAATTGCCACATTATAATGCTGGTTGCACACTGGAAGTGGACAGTAAGGCCATATTACCAAAGATGTGACATGAGTCGAGCATGGAAAGAGAGATCTAGCTGGGACTGAGCTGAAAACTCCCCACAATGGATGGCTGACCTTCAGAGTGCTAGAGGGCGCTATGCAGACCACTATGGGAGAATGGTCCTGAAAAGCTCTGTTTAATGACAGCTCTTGCATGCTTCACTGTCAGATGTCTCTACAGGTGTAATAGACACTTGTCTGGTATGCGCACCCTCAGCAGATTTATCATTGGATTTAGGGCCCGCTCTTCATAGAGGAAACACATGTCTAATATTAGAAAAAAAAAAGTTGACTCCCGACGGTATTGGAGGAAGTTATAGGCCCCAATAGAGATGCTAGTGTGATTGTTTGTGAGGTAAATATGATACATCTACTTAGGTACTGTCTAAACATTTGTGTTTGTTATGGTCTGTGTGGATGTTACTGCTTTCCTTTGTGGCTGTTGTGTTGTTATGTTTTGTTTGTTTTTCCAGAGAGAAGGGGGTAGAGTGTATTGTAGATACATGTTTCTCTCTGAGGTTTTTATTTACTATCGTTTCATTCAGTAGCAAGTCCCGCCCTCTGACCAATAAGGGAGCAGGAAGGCGAAGAGAGAGGGGAAAACATAGCAGCTAGTTTCTGTGAGGGGCACTGAGAATACTCAAAGCCACGGGGGAGGAAAGTGCTGTGACCCCAGGCCCACGGAAGACCAAGACTCAGACGGCAGCATTCCAGGTCCCTGCAGTCCTAAGAATCCCGTGAGTGGAAACAGAATTCAGGCCAGGAGCAGGATAGGAGTCATGGGCCACCATGGTGCTGTGCAGGAAATGACAAAAAAAATGGTGGCCGATCGCTGCAGGCCATATGTTTGAACAATAACTTTGTGAGTTGCCTTAAATAAATCTCTCTAAATGGAAGACCGGTTTCCATTTTATCCTTCTGGATTGACCGGATCCTGCCCTCCAGGGCATGGAAAATAAATTTCATGAGACAATGAACTTACAACAACAGTGACAGCAGACACAGGGCCTTTGAGGACTCAATCAGCATAAAACGGAAGAAACACGCAGCAGTTCCCAGCCCTAGTTGAGGAACTATTGGCAACTGATCACTGTGGGGTGAGAGAGATGAGATCTTCTTTAAGGAAGTGACTCTAGATAGGCTGACTAGACTCCAGTGTATGAACTTGCACTGAGGGACGTCTGGGTAAAAATGCTTGACCTGATAGGATTTAACTTATATAACAGCATGCATGAAATCAGGCAGAGGTTGGATGGGAGAAGCGGTCTAAATTTTACTAAGATCTATATGAAATGCACAAAAACTCAATAAAAGAACTTATAAAAGCAAAAGAGCTGAATTTGAAACAGTATTTAAATTCCCCTACCAAAACTCACATTTTTAGAGTGAGTTAATATAGTTATTATAATAACCTATGTTTAGTATTAAAGAATGGGCTATACAAGTCTTTTCAGTGTGAACAATGAGATGATTATTCATGTTTTTTTTTAATTGTTCCTAACTATATTATCACAAGTCTCCTAGAATCCTCACTGCCAACCTATCTGTACGTTTAGGGAGGTATTCTTGAAGGGCTAGAGATGTAGCTCAGGGGTAAAGCACTTGCATAATATGAAACCCTGGGTTCTCTCCATGCCACCACATAACAAAACAAGGAAACAAGGAAGCAAAGATCCATGTATCCTTGAGCCACCTGTCTCTTTTGCGTTCCTATGAACCTCATTACTTCAAAGTTCACCCATGAGATTCTGTTTAATCATTTTTATCAGAGAGGCTCCAGGGTGGAATTGCAGTGTTCTTGTCTGAGGACTTTGCCCTGGCAGGCAGGCTGGTTCCCTGGCTATAAGACCTGTGCTGTGACTGAGACCCAGCCTTAGAGGAGCCTTACACTCACTTCCATGATGCAGTGTGGTCAGGTGTCAGCTTGAATAAGAGGCTGGCGTTCCATTTGGGGTGAGTACACACTCTACACAGTCTGTACACACTGACTAGTTTTCCCTTCAGGAGAATCACCCTGTGACAAGTACTTAAAGTTCCCTTAGAAAGGAGGAACACAAGAAACTTGGAAACCCCAACTTCTTAGATGGTTAATAATGTACCCATAGTTAAGATGGCAATGCAGGACTGGTGGGGTTGGGCTCTCCCCCATGCATCTCACCTCAGCAAAGATCACTCCTCCTCCACCTGAGAGCCAACAGCCTTCACCTACTTCTCATCCTCTGCTGGTTGTCTGTGTCTTGCTCTCTCTCAGAGTCTGGCTGTGACCTCCATCCTGTCTTCCCTTTTGAGGGAGCTAATCAAGACAAGCTGAATACCCCTGAGGGTTGCTTTTGGCTTCCTCTGAAGGAGCTGGAAGAGCATGCTGCCCATAAGAGGGAGATCACTTGCAGACTTCTGGTTACTTTGCTGAGTTACATCACTGGCTCTCCCTCCACAACACACAGCTTGCAAGAGGGTTCCAGTGCCAGGTTTGCACATTTATGGTCTTGATGCAGATGAAGCCTGTGTGAGGTATTCTTTCACGCAGTGCTTGTCAAGCTCTACTTACCTCATAGTTTGTTGACTATGGCAACTACTAAAAATGTTACAAAGTCGAGTTTTAAGAGTTGTTAGTGTGCAGACAGTCAAGTTTGAAAACTTGCTCACTGAGAGTTTAAAATCTGGAAGTGTGTTTTTACTCAGGGCCATTTTTGGCTTCTGGCTACATTGAGGTAGTCCATGGTTCAGATCTGTGAGCTGGCAATCTGCACATGGATGATCTGCTCAGCTGCTGATGACAAGGAAGCTTACTGTGCTCTGTACCCAACACTTAGAATGACACTAGCTAAAGTCTAAAACCTAAGTAACTGAATTTTCAATGAATTTTCCAGAAGATTCTGCTACTAACAAAACTTTGAAAATCTATGTGATGATGATCTTTGAATCAATATGAAATTGTTTTTAAATTAGTTTTTAATTTTTTATTTATTGGGGCTAGAGAGATGGCTAAGCCGTTAAGAGTACTGACTGCTCTTTCAGAGGACCCAGGTTCAGTTCTCAGCACCCACATGGTTGCTAACAACTGCCCAAACCTCCAGTTCCAGGAAATCTGCCACCCTCTTTTGACCTCCGTGGGCTCTGCACAATGCAGATGCAGTTACATACATACAGGCAGTAAAATCACACACAAAATATAAAACAAAAAAATATTTTAAATATGTGTTTTAATTTTATTATACAAAGAATACATACAAAACACTCATACAGAGTGTTTTGCCTGCGTGTATGTAAGCGCACTACATGTATCCAAGGCCCACAGAGGCCAGAAAAGGGCATTGGATCTCAAGAATCTGGAGTTTCAGACAGTTGTTAGTGAACCTGTGCCCTCTACAAGAACAGCTGTTGCTCTACATCACTGAGCCATCTCTCCAACCTTTGAAATTAATGTTTTGTAGAGTAATTGACATAAAGTGAAATTCAGACTTAAGACTCTACAGTTTGAGATTTAGTAATTATGCAGTTGTATAATTATACCACAATCATGATGTTGACATTTCCTATACTCCCAAATTTCCTTCATAGTCATTTTCAGTCCATCTCTCCCTGAGCCTTAGCCTCAATCACAAATCTATACTGTCAACATCATCCTTAAATTTACGTAGATGTGATCATATACCATACAGTATTCCTATTGGGTTTCATCTTTTAGCAGCAATCCAGGGTGATGAATATGTAAATAGTTTACTTCTTTTTACAACAATGACACACCACAATTTGCTCATCTAGCCATCAGTGAAGGTTATTTAGTTTGTTTCCAGTTTAAGGTTATTGTAAAGAATGGCTCTCTGCTTATAAGTCTGTGAGAATATGTTTTCCTAGTCTTACGTAAATGTCTAGAAGTGGGACTGTGCATTGTGTAAATGTATAGTTAACTTTCTGAGACTCTTCCATTTTGATTTCCAAGTGACCGTGCCATTTTACATCTTGTTAAGTGTCCATATAAGCCTTTGCTCACAGTTGTTCCATTATGTATTTTCTCATTCTCACATTATAAATGTGCTTTTTGTCCTTGGATACAAAATCAGTCAAATAAATATTTCAGAAAATTTTGCCAGTTGGTAGCTTGAAGTTTTATTTTTGTAACTGTGCTTTAGAGAGCCAAAACTTTATTTTAATGTTTATTCTTTATTGTCCCTTTTTTTTATTTTTAGAACTCTGACCAAAGCAAAAATGACTTTTCTGTACATATAATTCAAGAATTGTTGTAACTGGCTTATAAATCAGATCAGCTTCAATTTGTTTTCTGCTTATGGTGTGAACTAAAAATCAATTGTTCATTTTATCCACAGAGATGTCTAGTAGTTCCAATATAATTTCATAGTAAAACACACGACCTCCTAATTCAACTAAGATGACACTTCCTCAAACCTCAACTTCCACATAGTTCTGAGACTATCTCTAGACTCTCTGTGCTTACAGTGTTCCACTGAGCTATATAGCCATTTATATGTCTACCCCAATGTCTTCATTATCAAAGCTTTACAGGAGGTTTGGATTCAGAAAGTCTAAATCCTATATTCAGGTTCAGATGTTGCCAAGTTGTTCTCACTGTTCTTTACGTTTCCATCATAAAAGTTTTACCACAAGCTTTTTGATTTCTTCCAAAATCAGGTTGGGGTTTGGATAAAGAGTTGAGAAATGTTCCCTTGTTGTCTAGTTTTTGAAGGCCTGACTTAGGATTAGTATTATTTATTTCAGTAATGCAGGGCTTTGAATGCTTGTCCTTCAAAATTCATGCTGAAATGTATTTGTCAAGGTAACAGTACTGGAAGATAGGGGCTGTGAAGATGAAGGGGCATTGTGGGAGAAGCCTCACAGACAGGCTTAATGCTTTTCTGTGAAGGCATTTAGGAATGGGTAACTTTGCAGCCTTATCTTTCTCATCCAAGCAAGGATATGTTTACAAATCTATTGTGGAAGAAGATACGGCCCTTCATCGCCAGATCACCTGTACTTCAGTCATGGACCTCCCAACCTCCAGAACAATAAGAAATAAATTTCTGTGCCTTTTTGAAAAGATATTTTTATTTGTTGTTTTTATTTTATCTGAATGCATGTAAGTGCATCCATGTCATACAAGGCCAATGAGGGGTGGGCAAAAGAAGCCATCAGATCACCTGGAACTGAAATTTTGGACAGTTTTCAGCCACCCTGTGGGTGCTTGGAATTGAACCTGGGTTCTCTGAATGAGCAGCCAGTGCTCTTAACCACTGTGCCATCTCTCCAGTCCCAAGTTCTGTTCCTTTATAAATTTGTTCAGTCTCCAGCATCCTGTTATAGCAGCGTGAAACAGAATAAGACAACTAATGGAGACATTTCTAGGCTTTCCATTTTGGTTTTTATAATCCAGACGTGGTAGTTTCAAAATTGATACCTCCATCTTTGTGTTTTCTTAAGATTCATTTAGCAATTCAACATTTTTGTGATCCCATATGTGTTTTAAGATAGTCTTTCTATGTCTAAAAAAAAAAAAAGACTCTGGATTTTGATCGAGATAGCAGTGAATTTGTAAATTTAGTGGGTAAGATGTATATTTTACCAATATTGGACTCTCCGGCATATGACTATGGGAACTTTTCTGGGGTTTGTGTATATTTAACTTCTATCAATTTTTACTGTTTCCAGTCTACAAGCATTTCATCTCCTACCTAGCCTCTTCTCCTCACACTAGGCCACACTGAGGACCGAATGTTTAAAGATGAATTCCTAGGGACATGTCCAAACCGCAATGTATGTTGAATAGAAATAGTGAGAGTAAGAGGCATCCTTACCAGATCTAACAGGAAGAATGTTCAGCATCTCACTGTTGAGAATGATGCTTTCCTGGACTATTCACAGATGGCCTATATAATGTGAGGTATAGTCCTTCAAAGTGTGATTGTTTACTGTCATCCTTCATGAAAAGGCATTGGGTTTTTCAAGCACCTTTTCTGCATCTGTTGAAATTATTATGTGATTCTTTAATCTTTCATTAGGTAAGCATGCTACGACATAGTTGCTGCTCATGTTGAACTATCCTTGTGTTCATAGCTAAATGCCCTTCAATTAAAAAAATAACTCTAGGTTCTATTCACACTTATTTTGTTGAAAAAAAATCCCTTAAATCCCTTAAGATTGCTTATTCCATGTTTATTTTAGCTTTTTTCTATCATCCATGTAGGTTTTATTTTTCATTTGGAATGAAATTTTTTCACTATTTTTATTATGAAATGTGACATGTGCTCCCCAGACCCTAACTCTTTTTTCTTTTTTTCTCCTGGAACTTTCATTACAATTACATTAGACTTTTCATTATTTTTTTCAAGAACTTCAAACTTTCTTCCTTGTTGGCCTGTGTGTACATGTGCTACTTCTCGTTAATGCCTTTAGTTTAATCCTCCAAACCATGAGTTCTCTCTTTGTTAAGATCTAATTTTCTCCTCATTTTATTAAGATGGAATTATATTTTTACACTCTCAGGACAGTTTGCTTCCTTCTTAAACATTCCTGAGTATTTATTATTGTCTGATATCAAATGAATGCTTTGACACCACATTTTTAAAAATATTTTTCATTGAATATTTTTGTATGTTTCATACAGACCATCTCAGTCAATCTTAATCGCCTTTATAACCCCTTCCTAACTGGCGTCCTTCCACAGCCCTTGCCCACTGGAATTCATACACTCTGTCAGTTATGTTAAGTTAGTGTCTCTCCTTTAAGATTAGCTCTTCCTCACCCAACAGTAGTCAGCTACCAATATTTCTCCAGGAAATATTTGGGTCTGCTGCCCATTTCCCCAGTTCCATGCTGGGTTTTTGTCTGCTTGAGTTTGCATAGGTCTGGAGAATGCCAACACCCCTGCTGTAGGTTCATATGAGCATAGTTTTAGGAGCATGTAGGATTCTATTTCCCTACAGTCATGCAGCTTCTCCGTGGCTCTTACAGTCTTTCTGCCCACTCTTCCGCAATGGTCTCTGAATCCTGGGTAAGTGGAGCTTAATATAGGAGTCCTGTCCAGGGCACACTCTACAGATTCCTAATCTCCACACTTTGCCCATTTGTGACCTTTTGTGTTCCTGGCCCTCTGTTCCATGATGGAGCTTCATTAATGAGAGTTGAGAGATTCATTAGTGTCTTCTCTACCCTTTGTTCTATGTTGCATGAGAATTAGGTATAGTGGTTGCATTGTAGATGTGCCACTTAGGCTTCGGCAATTCACAGACAATATCTGTGTGCGACCGGCGTGGCATTTTGTAGTCTGGTGCAAAAGAAACTTTTTTAATGAGTGATGACTCAGATACTTGATTGTAAATATAAGGTTACATATTTTGCACTTAGTAAGAAGTTACATTAGTCTAGGGTTGTGACAGCCTTGGGGATTTCTCTCAGATCTATGACCTCTTCATCCATGTGTATTTGACTACAATTACAATATCACATTGAGTGGTCTTTAAGTCCAATTAGGTTGCTCCCAAGATAAAAGTGTCACTACTGCACCAATGTTGAATGCTCTTCCAGTCATTGATGTGGCTATTTGGTCATCAAGCTGTGTTGGACCACCTATTGATGGTCTCCCTTAGCAGCTTGCATAGTCTCTCCAGAGCTATGAGACCTAGTCTTCAAGGGAAGTGTCTTCCAGGTCACTTCCAGCTCCATTGCTCCAAATCCTCTGACTTCAGAAATAGGGTCTTACCTTCAAGTTTTGGGAGGCAATCAAGGGCCATGGCGATAACCTGTGTAATTTTGAGTCTCTTCGACTACCTTGACCAACAACTAAAAGGAAGGTTCTCACATTTTGGCACCATTTCTTGTTATATGGTCTTCAGCTATGCACATGGACTCATGTGGAGATATTGTACGTGGAATTTGTCATTAGGTTGTTAGACTAATATGATTCCCTCTGGTGTTTTACACAGCTAGTCATTATTTATCTTCTCTTTTTATAAACAAATTAGATAAATTGTACCTATAATCACAACTCAGTATCTTTAGTCCCAAAAGTTTCTGTTTGCCTTTGGCTTAGCTGTTCCATGGTCTTTTGATTTATGATCAGAACCTTATTGTTGGATGACCTTGATCTGTGAAATGTTGAAATACCTGTTTGGAGTAACAATTTCTCTATAAACAGTTTCTACTTCTCCCTTGGTTTGTAGCTAAAAGTTTATCATAGCACATAACATAGGTGTAAGTTAAAATCTTAAACTCATGTAAGACTGGACTTCATGTGTGATTTTTAGTTATCCTTCAGAGTGAAGGTGAAGACTTTTGAATCTTCCTTTCCTTGGCATATTTTTTCTACTTTTCCCTTCCACTGAAGGTATAATCTTCTGTAATTTTTAATCGTATAAGAGAGTTACAGTTACAATTTCCCACCTTTTGTGGACCCATTGCTTTGTCTTTTGAATGTCAAGTGTCCTAACTGACCTTGTATGGTCAGCAAAGCCCAAAGTACCCATCATGAAGAAAACCATTTACAAATGAATCTGTCTCAGAGTCTTATTACCACACATCTGGGCAGTTCCCTCGTTATTTTGGAGTCATTTTATTTCCTTGAATTTCTTCAGTGCTCAAAACTACAAAACTACATAATTAAAATTATCTGTTGGTATTTTTATTTAGAATTCATAGAACTCATGTGGTAAAATATGTTTACTTCAGACATTCTACTTAAATGTATCTTCGAATTCCTGTCATACTGCCAGAGTGGAATCTAATCAGTATTTACCAATCAGCAGGTCTGAGTCCGCTCTTCATCCTGAAGATGCACCATGCTTTGTCTAAGAAATAGACAGTCTAATTGTTCCTGTCAGCATGAACTGACCTCATCCTTCCCTGTCTGCCTGAGCCTGCCTCCTCTTTACTCAGCTTCCATTTGTTTAACACCATTGTTTTCATATATCGTACTACACACACATGCACACACACACACACACACACACACACACACGTCTGCACACACATCGCAGTCATTCATATCCCCCAAACTTTAGTATTTATGTTGGGACAGAGAGAAGCCCATTTTCCCTCTTTTACTGACCTCTTACGAGGATGCCATAGTGAATTTAAAGGAGGCTAATAGCATCTCAATACTACAAGAGAATCTGTGTAGCTATCTCATACAAATATGCCTTTGTGTTCTCTTTTTTGCAATAAGGGAGGCTTGAGCTTTGAGAAGGTAACATGGATTGCTTAGTGGGATCACTGTTTCAAGCATGCAGGTCAGGGGTGTGGAGACCTTTTTATCATATTTGTATGATAATTTTGTACCATATATTTGGAATTTGTTTGGAGGGTAAGTTTTGTGTCATGTGATTTTCATGGTTTTGATTAATTTGGAGGGGTGCTGGAGAGATGGCTCAGCATTTAAGACAGTGTCTGGTCTTGCAGAGGACTGGGGTTCAGTTCCCAGCAATCACAGGGTTGTTAACAACCATCCATAATGACAGCTCCAGGGACTCTGACACCCTCTTCTGGCCTTTGTGGGCATTGCACACTTGTAGTGCATTTACATATATGCAGGCAAAACACTCAGACACATAAAAATTAAATAAATAAATAATATTAAAATAAAAACTATTAAATGAGACCCTGCTTAGTACTATAACTAAGGATATGAGGAAAGAAAGGTAAAGGAAGGAAAAGTAAAAATACTGGGCACAACGCAAACCCAGAACGCCTGTTTACTTAACTGTTCTCTTATGCAAGGTGAATCACGTTTTAAGGATCTATGCCTCCTGTAAACCACTCAAATAAGTCCATCATATGAATAACTCATATCGGAGCATATGTACTAATTTTCCCCCAAAACAAATAATCACAACTCAGTTACATCCTGATCTAACAAATATGGATATGTCATTAAATCTTTCACTAAGGTACACGAGGAACATTTTGATTATCCTTAGTTTCCCTCAAATGGCTGTTTTATGGGTCCTCACAGACCTCCTCCTGGGGAAGCTCTCTCCCTTGAGTATTGCTGGTGTAACTCCAGTCCCTCGTAGATGAGAGCTGGACTCCTGCCAGGCAAGGTTCCAAGACTTTGAGTGCTCAGCAATCTCAGCTCCTTCCCTTCCCTTCTCCACACACCCCAGACAGCCAGGCAGAACCTGGAAGAAGGCAATGTTCCTTGGCAGTGACTGCCTAATCTCTTGAACTCATCTCAAGCTAGACTGTGATTTCTTAAAATTTCACAGGTAAGTGAAAAGGAAAATCATAGATGTATTTGCATGAAGAACATACTTGGTCCAGATGGTTGCTAATTTGCTTCCAAATTTCAGGACCTGTGACTCTGGCTTTCTGAAGATTAGCTCCTTGACACATTTCTGCCTTCTTCATTCTAGCTCCTGCTTATTACAATCACAATGTAGTAAATAAACAAACAAAGCAGTGACTCACTTTCTGCTTTCTTTAGAAGCTGACTTCCTAGCACTGATGGTCTCCCAGAGAGATATTTCGTGATGAATTTACACTGGGGATGTAGAGATGTGCTCTCGGACTATTGCTGGAATAAGTTGTTCGTGAGCACATGTTTGTATTGGAGTGGTTTCCCTGGTGTGCAAACACTGACTTCCTAAGTGTGGCTTCCTGAGGAGACTCTGCTCCTGTTGTGGAAGCTTCAGAGAGGAGCTCAGCTGAGACAGTCCTGTAAGCCACTCAACTTAGTCCATCATATGAATAACTCATATCGGAGCATATGTACTAATTTTCCCCCAAAGCAAATAATCACAACTCAGTTACACCCTGATCTAACAAAGATATGTATGTCATTAAATCTTTTACTAAGATCATCTCACTTTTCCAAATGCTACTATGGTTTTAAATTTTTTAACTGGTCTTAATCAGAAGGACGATTAATTGGCGTGATCTAATAAATTCATAATTTCTGTGCCAGTGGCACAAGGGATCAGTCAGTATAGAAAGGCTGGTGAGTTTAAGACCATGATTTACATGTTCATCTCCAGTGATACATGAGAAAAATACACACTATGAAATTATACTTTGAATAGCAGCAATAGAGCAAGGCCAGCTCTATATCTGACAGAGGATAAGTGCCTAGAATACCCAAAGAACTCAAAAACCAAAATGTCAGGAAAACAAAGATCAGAAAATGAGCTGTAGATCTGAATGGAGTTCTCAAAGTAAGAAATACAAATGACTACTTAACATTTTAAAAATTATTTAACTTCATAAGACATCAAAGAGGTACAAATTAAACTTCTGAAATTTATCTTACCCCTGTCAGAATAGCTATTATCATAAAAGCAAACCAGCAGATGCTGGCAAGGTTGTAGGGGAAGAGAGACTTTTATGCACTGCTTTGGGGATTACAGACTAGTGCAGCTACTATAAATATCAGTGTGCAGATTTTTTAAAAAGCTAGAGGTATAACTGCCACATGACTGAGTTTTACCACTCCTGGGCATATACCCAAAGGACTCTGCATACTACATGAATACAGATGTTGCACATACATGTTCATTACTGCTCTATTCACAATAGCTAGGAAACTATATGTAGAATTGATCTACATATCATCTGTAAAGAACAGTGAAAATATGAATTTTTCAGGTAAATGGATGGAACTGGAAAAACTGATACTGAGTGAGGTAATCCAGACCCAGAAAGATAAATTCTGTGTATTCTCCCTTATATGTGAATCCTTGTTTCAAATCTCTAGTTCGGTGTGTTTAACTTGGAGTACCTACAGAAGTCAAGAAACTAGAAAGATGGCATTAAGTGGGAGGGCTTACGGCTGGGCGACAGCAGGATGTAGGTAATATCAGACTAGATGGAATGCTTGAAGTGGAAAGGTTTAAACAAGAAGGCAGGTGGAGGATAGTGGGCAAGAAGAGCGGAGGGAGTAAGGGCGACTAAACTGAACTATGACTGTGAGTTTGGAACTCTCCGTTAGAGCCTGTAGTTACACAGTGATCACACAACTGGTGGCGTGACCCCTCAGTTCCAAGACTCTATCAGGGCACTAGTTTACTACATACACACACACACACACACACACACACACACACACACACGTGTGTATTAAATATATATATATAGGTGTGTGTGGTTGCACACGTATATGTTACATAATAGTGTAAGAGGTGATAATCTGCAAAGCTGGACAATCCTGCTTTTAGGAGTCATAGGTTATTAAACAAAATCCCACTGCCAGGTATGGGAGATCTCCTTTTAAGTTGTTGGCCAGAGAAGCCTAAGAACCCCCTGAAAACAACACAGGTCCTTACCATTCCTCTTGGTTTCCCATTAGAACTAGATGAGCAGACCCTATTGTTGAAGACACCAGACACCTGGATTGTACAATTCAGAAAAAACAAGCTGCAACTAAGATGGTAGCTTCTTCCCCACCATCTGTCTGCACAGGGCCAGAAGGCACTCTACATGACGATGGTGGAGAATAGGTACCAATGATCTTACACAACCCTAAACACTACAAATTACAGTACCAACTTCTCAGGCAAGATGTGTGCAGTTGTGAAATAGTGGCATGCCTCTTACAGGGATACCTGATCACTGTGTGATTGGACTTGAGATTCACTCCACAGAGGAAATCGTTTCTGGGACTGTAAAGTCTATTCAAAAACCCATGCCTGGGGAAGTAGTAGGTCCTAAGGAGGAATCTATGCTGTCTAGTTGAGCTGACATGGCATCAAAGCTACCCTCTAATTATTTACATTTATAGCACAGACAAATGCCACTCTCAGGCTTAATGGAAAACCTCTTTGCAGTGAATGTGGGAACACATAACTACTCAAGTGGTAAGCGTTAGAGAGGGTCGAATGCTCAGCTATAAACTGGATCACTCCAAGGCTCGGGGAACACTGAAGAGGAGGAAATGGAGAGAATGCAAGAGCAGGAACACAGGAAGAATGACTACACGTACCATCCTCTAGGCAGGATATAGCCATTCCAATCATGACTCAATGCAAATGCACTTGGCTACAGTGAGCCTGCACAAGAATGGGCCTGTCCACAGCCAACCAAGATTAGATGAGTTGGTTCAAGGCATTCTGACCTTCTCTCATTGAACCAGTGACCTCCCGTAGATTGTGGGAATTAGGAAGTCGCTGCTACCAAGTCTGAGGCCACTGGTGATCCTACCAGCTCCAATGCAGAGTTCCAAAATCATCATCACACTGATAGCCCTGGTTAAGCTCATTGGAGCTCAAGCAAAACAAAAACACATGATTGTAGAAAAGGGACTTGGAGGGAGAAGGGGCTGATAGGGGTGAGTGGGAGATGGGGGGTGAAGGGAATCAGAATGTATTGTATGTATATATGAGAACGTCAAAGAACAAAGAGGTGCGGCACCAAGGATCACATGGGCATGGAGTTCAGTCTAGGAATATAGTAGAATCAAAGCTCTACACAAAAGACACCAGTTCAAACGAAGAGGGTAAGAGCTGCATCTTACTACGTAAAATCTATTTCCTTTCTCTTAAATCTCACTATAATCTTATATAAAACTGAAGAACATTAAAATTTAAAGAATATTATATAATGGATTATGTATTTGGAGTTTCCCAACTCTGTATAACAAAGTAGTCATTATTAGTTATAATATTCTCATCTAGAGTCCCTGGTAGAAGGAGTGCAATAGTGGGAGTGTCCCCAACTTTCTTGTCCTGGCAATTTAATCCTCAAGGCGGCAGTGTTGGGAGGTAAGCCTGTCAATGGGACTCCTTCCCAGTGCTGTGTTCTCATGAGTAGGTTAAGATTGCTACACTAGGTGTATGGTCATTGTTGCTGGAGAAGTTTTGTTACCAAGGTGAGTCCACTCCTCTCTGACTCCTCATGTTCTCTCAAATCTTTCACTATATGGTGTCTTCTGCTGGATTATCATGCAGCAGGAGGTCCTCAGCAGATGCTGCCCCTCAGTTTTGAACTTCCCAGTCTCCAGAACTATGAGGCTAATAAATTTCTTTGCATCATGGATAACCCAGCCTATGATAATTCTGTAACTGCAAATACAAAGCAGACTAAGACAAGGAGAAAAATGGCATTCCATATTTAACATCTATTGCGACCACTTTATAGATCAAGTGTAAGCTGCACCTTTATTAAAGAGAGGCTGACCTTTGAGACTCCAGACACTCATTACTCTGATTTCTATCTATCCTTCCTTGTGATTTCTGGATTTATTCAACTTCACTACACAACAACAGGCCTTAAAACGTAGTGTCTCCCAGCAACAACTGTTTACTCATTTCACCATTCTGTAGGTGAATAGTTAGGAACTTTCTCTGCTGAATGGTTCTTCCAGTTTCTTGGGGCTCCATCTGACTGAGGCATGGGAAGGTCTCAGATGAGACTTTTCTAGTCTTTGCAATCTGATCCTGGGCAGACTAGTCTGGATAGATTGGTATACTGTCTGGGAAGGATGATAAGACAACAAGAGGAAGGACTTAAGACTTTTGCAGCCTAGGCTCCAAATGGACACGCCATTGTTTCCATCCAATTCTGCCCATCCACAGAAACAAATTATAAGGTGAACGCAGATTCAAGAGGAGAGAAAACAGATTACTCTTTTTATGGGAAGATCTGCAGAGTTATAGTCAACAAAAAGGTGACTGCAGGGATGAGTAGGAATCATGGTTTGCCACCTCACGCTTTCCCATCTTGTTTCCTTTTCCTGAGTGACTAAATAATTCCCCCTGCAATTTTCATTCATTTCATTCCTCATTATCATCGCCATCTAGAATTGTTACCTAGGCTTAAGCGATCCTTCAAGCACCTCCACTTCTTAATTATCACAAAAACCTTCCCTTCTGGGCCATTTTGGTCACCTGCTGCCTCCCCACATACTTAATGTTGTCCACTGGTTTGAGCACCAGCCTGGAAACATTAGAAGCAGACATCCTTTATTCCTCCCTAATCTCACTCTTCTTTTTAAAAAATATTATTTTATTTTATGTATACGAATGTTTCGTCTGCATGTGTGTAAGTGCACCCATGCCATGCAATGTCCAAGGAAGTCAAAAGAGGACATTGGATTCCCAGAAATGGAGTTAAGGATGGTTTTTAGCCACCATGTGGTTGGTGGGAATTGAACCTGGGTCTTCTGCAAGAGCAGCCAATGCTCTTAACTGCTGAACCATCTCTCCAACCCCCTAATCTCACTCTTCTCACTCCCAGAACTACAGGACTCTTGGTTTTCTGTGTCACTGAAACTTCATGTCCTCCAGCCCTCTTCCCTGTGTATCATACTCACCTTATTCTCTTCCTGTATTGTTTATAGACTCAGTCAGTTTAATCATTGTCTTTGCTCCATCTTCACCAATTTTCAAAACTAAATTTCTGTAGTCGTTCTGTTTAGGTACTGTGATGGTGTGAATGAAAAATATTCCCAGAAGGCTCATGTATTTGCACACTTGGACCCAAGTTGGTAGCCCTGTGTGAAGAGGTTATAGAGCCTTTGGGAGGTAGAGCCTTGCTAAAGGATGTCACTGGGGGTGAGATTTGAGTGT
This sequence comes from Eospalax fontanierii, assembly GCA_035773235.1. Taxonomy (NCBI): domain Eukaryota; kingdom Metazoa; phylum Chordata; class Mammalia; order Rodentia; family Spalacidae; genus Eospalax; species Eospalax fontanierii. Next base: position 47,387,472 of record CM069540.1, on the reverse strand, counting down.
TATAGCCTCATCCCACTTTATTTAAGATTCTCTACCTTCTGCCTGTGTTTGAAGATCTCATCATCAAGTTCTGAAGGGCAACCAAAAGAAACGGCAAAAGCCAGTATTATTTAAGGGTCTATGGGACCTCTCTAGCAAACGAGTTCAAAAGAGAGAGCTCATTTCCACCACTGAGGCTTTTATTTGCTAGCCTATGGTGTCTGGAGGGGCATTGTCTCCTTGTTATAGGGTTACTCCATTTAAACGCTTTATATACATATATGTAAATATTTTAAGAAGATTCTAGAGAAGGTTCCCATATGAAGTATTCAAAAGGCCATTAGAGTTAGTTATTCCTTCTCAAACACCCTCCTCCACCCTGCTCTCCCATTCCTCACCCCATTAGATCCTTCCTGTTCCACTAGTCCCCTCCCCCTCTTTATACCACTGCACTGTATCTTCCTTCCCAGGAAGTCCACCCCTCAGTACCCTCTGGCTTCCTGACCTCTATGGAGGGGTGAACTTCCTGGGAAGGAAGATATATAATATAAAATAATTTCAATTATTTTCCATTTGAAATAAACATACCGAAAAATTCAAAGCTAGCACCCACATGTCAAACCAACTCTTAATGACCCACAGATCAGTGCCTCTCTCAGGTCTTACCAGAGAAGTTTCTTCTTGCGGCAGATGGCAGTAAAGAAAGAGAGCAACAACTTGTCACTGTGCAGAAAATAAGAGACTGCAGAGTGCTCAGTCCTATAAGGGACATCTGTTTCACACCCTCTCCTTTTAAGGCTTAGGATCATTGTGGAGAAGTGAATGAAAGGACTGTAAGAGTCAGAATTAGTGGATGACTACAAGGAAACAGTCCAGACACAATAGCCAGTTATACATATGAACCCACAGCACTTATAAGCGCATACACAAGAATTGCACAAAAAAACAAGGCAGACAAACCCAGCATAGAAGGCGCAGGTGAGCAAGAAGACTCAGCCCTGACTGAGGAACTGTTGGCATTCAAAGATTTGACTGAGGGAGAAGCAGTTTTCTCTAAGAGTGTGATGCTCAGCAGATTGACCAGGCTCCAGAGGATGAACCCACACTGAAAGGCATTTGGGGAACACAAATTACACTTGACCTGTCTTTAAAAAAATAGTAGAAAACATGATGTGGTGAGAGAGGTAGGGGGTGGGGGTGAGTTTGAGCGTAGATGAGAGAGGAGGATCAGAATATGACCAAAATACATGTATGAAACTCTAATGAATTTTTTAAAATGTTGTTTTAAAAAATCTAATATTTTTACATTTGAAAATTAAAATGCTTCAAAAGTTTGGGGAAAAGAAAAGTTAAAAGTAGTCAAGATCTTTGCAGCCTTGATTGTAAATTGGACCCTAGCCATCATCAAACCCTATACTCACAGGAGATTAAAGATGAACTGAGGGCTGAAAATTGCACATCTGATGTGGATACATAGATGTAACCTTGGCTGTCTTCTTCTCTGGTTGAGCTCTGCTGCAGTGGTTTCTAGTGTATTTAGAGTATATGGAGTCCTTACATGTGTTTCTTATTTATTATGGTATTTTAGCTCAGGCTGGAACATTAGCGAGCAAGGAAAGACTGAACATATTTACAAAGGGACATAGAGAAGAAACACTTTTCACATGAGCCTTGGCAAATCCACTTGAAACTGCACTAGGAAATTTTGACAGTTCTGCCCCACCCTCCTGAGCCTCTTGCCATCTTGGTTGTGCCTCGCCTACCTGGAGAAAGCTGAGGGCACAGTAAATACTCAGATACCTCCTGTGCCAACAGTCACATTTAGCTTCTTAGAAACGTGAACAAAATACTAACAACCTTCAAGAGGGCATAAACATAAGTTAATTGGATTTATAGAGGCCAAGTGAAAAATGTGGCAATTATTCTGGAAGGTGCATCCACCTTATGTTACCTGTAATGAATGGATGGACATCCTCTGACCAGCATAACTTTATTATACATGCACAAAGCTCTTTGGAGGGAACATTCTTCATTCTCTCCCTCTATGAGCTTACCTGCCACAGGGAGCGCTTTTCAATTTTGAAAATTTATACTTTGTATCCTTGTACTTCCATTTTATTTTACTTCATTATTTACTTCATTATTTTATTTTAGTATTTCTAGGCACAAACAAAACCCTTAAGGCACAGGAAGGTAGGTAGGCTGGCAAGTTTGAGTTCCGAGCAGGTCACAGAACTAATAAACTCAGCTCAGAATCTGAAGCCATTCAAACTTTCCAGTCCCTTCATCCTTCTCTTCTCTCTAGCACAGGGGCGACCTAGAGCAGCCATGAATCACTTCTTAAAACACAGTTGATTCTTTCATTGGGGTACCTGTATTGGCTACATGTCTGCACATTGGGCAGACGGCTCAATTGATAAAGTACTAGACATTCAAGCATGAGGACCTGAGTCTGGATCTCCAGGACCCATATAAAAACTGGACATGGTAGTACAGCTTCGCCTTGGCACTTGGGGAGGGGGGCAGCAACGGGCAGCTCTCTGAAGTTCACTGGCTGGCCAGCCTAGTCAGTTGTCGAACTCCAGGTTCCGGGAGACACCCTGTCTCAAAAAACAAGCTGGTAAGTGATTGAGAGAGACACTGAATATCTACCCCTGGACTTCACACATACATATACAGGTACATGTATTTGCCCCAGCGCACACACATAAAATTTTAAAAACAAAATGTGATTTTTCCTGCACACTACCAGCACTTGACTTTGCTCCTTCCTGCCTTTAATTTACATACTGTTGCGCAGCTCAGCCTCTGAAGCAGAGCCGCGTTAAAGAAGGCTCACTGATGAATGCTTACTTACTCTGTTACGGACTGATGGTAGACTTACGTCAAGGTCAACAACCAAGAGAGAGAGAAATAAACCCTTGCACATTAAGTACAATGTGTCCAAAGAGGGGCAGAAAAGAGAGCTGTTAATCACTAGCACAGAAATGGGCAGCACTATAAACCTCTGTGCTTGAATTCGCTAAACAGGCAAAACAGCATTTTGGTTTTATTCATATTAAGAATCTTTTCAGGTTGAGGAAATAAAATATCTCATTCAGGAAACTTTCTTGCTTGTAAGAATGAGGATCTGAGTTTGACCCCAGAACCCACATTAAAACAGCTGAGCAAGGTGGAGAGCACTTGTAATCCCAGTGCTGGGGAGGTGAGGATAGGTGGATCCCTGGGCCTCCCTGGCCATTCAGCATAATGTGATGTGATTGGTGAGTTCCAGATCAGGGAGAGACCCTATGTCAAAAAACAAATAAAAGCACATGAAGTACAGCAGGTGAGGTGTTCCTCTGGTGCCAACCCCCTACATATACATGTACACACACCCATACGAACACACACACACACACACACACACACACACACACACACACACACACCAGAATCTTTGCTTTTTTTATACTTACTTGAAGCATCAGGTTTAAGATGTATCCACAGGAATGGGTGGTACTTATGCCTGGTTAAGCAGATTTGTGGCAGGTTTCAGCATCTGCTCTATCCACTACTTATGGTGGAATTACTGATGAGGTAGTTTCAAGAGCAGGTGGGTCAAGCAACAGCCTGCTGGTAATAAAGCCCAGTGTGGGGAATGGACACAGTTTAGAAAAATCCTTGTTACAGAAAGGGCAGGTATTGGCGTCCATGGGGATCTCTGGGTCTCAGGCACTACCTTTACATTGAGTAAAGGATTAAGTTTCAAAAGTCCTGTCCCTGTATTTCAGGGAGGACACACCACAGTTCAATAGTCAGGATTTGACTGTTGCCTATATATAGAGGCCCCTGTATCCTGTAAGGGAGTCACATCAGTACCAGCGGTGACTATATTACACATCCATAGAAATCCGAACTCTACTACTAACAAGAAACACATATAAAATCTTCAATTACATATCCTCACAAGAAATATGCCAAAGGCCCAACCAAACTCACACAGGAAACTGGTACTTGACTTGGAAATGATCTCTTAGACAACATTAAGGTCTTGGCAAAGAAGAAAAAGATTCCTCTGTCATAACCATATAAATACTTTTCAAATGTATTCAGGCTATGCACCTCCAGCACCATAATCCCGGTCTCCACCATCAACAATGTCAGCTTTATTAGAATCAAAATGTGAATTTGGACCACAGCTTACAACACTAAACACCCATAGAGAGCCAGAGCACACGTCTATGACAGCAATTAACAAATCACTTCACCACAGTGTTATACAATATAGGTTATATTCTTATAATTGGAACAATAAAAGCCACAAATGTTCAAAGTATCATTAACACTGAATTAATATTTTTACTGGTAAAAAATGTTTAGTACAAACCACATCACTCAGCAGAAGTGGTTCTTCACAACCTGGATTCCTTGACTCCAGTCTTCCTTCTTTATATTCTGAAAGGCCTCAGATGTGGGTTCAGGTGGAACACTAAGATGGATTATTAGTGGTAAGAAATTTATTAGCGGTATTAGCATCCTAGACAGAAAGAATGATAGGCAATAGCATGCAGGAGCCCTAAGGAGAGTTCAGGGCCAGCACCGGAGATAGACAGCCTGGCAGGGACTCTGAGGAGAGAAAATGGGGGCCCTGTGGCAGAATTAGGGGTCTCTTCTCATACAAGTCCGAGAATGAGGAAGGGTTCAAGGCAGAAGTCAGCAATCTGGCTCCCTGACTGCCGGGCTAGAGGCAAGGAAGCCAGCAGGGAGCAGGATGTGGAGCCACCGGATCCTCATTGATGTAAACTCACATTGTCCAAGTGAGAATCCTGGCACTTGGAAGTCATTCCTTACAGATTCACAGACAGTGTCTCAATAGGGTGCCTGTCAGTTTCTGAGAGATGGGAAGGGCTACAGCAGAAATTGTTGCCCGAGTTTATGGTCTGCATAATGAAACCTTGTCTCAAGAAACCAGAGAGAGAGAGGTGCTTATGGAAGGAGAGTTGGAAATGTCAGGGCATTTCCCCATTTGGCCCTGCGTGATAGACTCCAGAGGCCCCATAATTGGGGATACTACATTATTGTTGTGATGGGGCAGTGGATGAAATGATCATGTCTGAGAAGAGAGGGCGTTGTTACATATCAAATATGAACACAAAGGGAGACGCAACATAGGCACATCTCATATACACACACCCAGAGGCCCTTGGTGAATTGCTAAAAATTGTCAGCTGCCTACCTTAGAGATGGGGACGCTGAAGACTAAAGAAGCCACCACATACCGTATGGCTGTTCAGGAGAGTCAAGGGCATCCTGGGTTTAGGCATCAGACCTTGGGTTTACACAGGAACTGAACTATGGCAGAGGTCATGGCCATAGGAGTCGAGGCTATAACTCAGAGAGGGAACAGAAACATCAAGGTTACATAGCCAGTGTTGGTGCACAACAGTAGTAACACAGGCAGAAACAGCATCTCCATCTCATAGCGAGGCCAAGTCTCATTCATAAAAGAATTTAAGGACTCAAGGGGCTAGAGAAATGGCTCAGTAGTTAAGAGCACTAGCTGTTCTTACAGAAATCCCAGGTTTGAATCCCAGCATCCACATGGCAGTTAGCAACCATCTGTAACTCCATTTCTAAGGGATTCGATACCTTCTTCTGTCCTTCAAGGGCACTGCATGACACAGGTGCACTTACATACATGCAGTCCTAACACACAAAAAACTAAACATAGAATAAAAAGAATGGACTCAAATAGAAGCTTTAGGGCAATCTTATTGCTCTTGTACACTGTGACAGTGTGGATGTGCTCCTCTGAGACCACAGCATGCCAGTTTGGACTTCTAATGCCAATTTCTCCTCCTGTCTTCGTTTCTCCTTCTAGCAGGAGACATTGGGGGACATGGAGCCTAGTCAGGGTTTTGATGGCATCCCTTGCTGTGTCATTCCTGGTCCCCATTCACACCTCCCCAAAGCAGTCCTGGTCCAGCTTGACCTCCAGCCATAGGGACTCTCAGGGAACCTCTCAGGCATCCTTGGCCAGGCCCTGGTTCTGAGGTTTAGACATGAGGTACACAGTGAAGAGACAGTGATGAACACAAGTCATCGCGTGTTTGGAGTACTATGTTACAAGGTACTGCAGTCTTCAGAGCTGGGTGCTCAAGCAATAGAGAAGCCACTGCTGCCCATCTTTCAGATCTTGTAGTGGTTGATGTTGACGCCCTTGGTGTTGTCGAAATCAGACACCGAAAAGCAATAGTCTTACTTTCTCTCCCTGATAAAGTCCTTCTGGGGTACTCTCTGTTGATCAGAAATCGTTCTGACTCACATCCGGTGATCTTGCCAAATTACTAACACTCCTCAGCCTGGATGGGTTCAGAGGGAGCACTGCAGTACCAAGCCAGGAGTCTTGGTCTTGTTGACCCAGTCATTGAGCTCTATTCACTCCTGAACCCAGGCTCCAGGGCCACCCTGCTGTCAGCCTGGGCCTCACACCATCAGGCTACAGACCTAGCAGAAACTCCAGGTCTTCCTCCCTGCCAGACTGGCAATAGATACCCCAAGATCCATCCTTGCCAGACCCAGAAGTCTCAGGAACCAAGCCAATGTACAGCTTCAAGATCCAATACTGTTTACTTGAACCTCTCTTCTAGGCCTACTCCAGCACACCAGCACACAGAGACACAGTCTCCAGATCCTGAGGTCCTAGACTGGAACAGGTCAACATCTGAAGACTCCAGTTCCATACTGGCCCCTTCATATTTGGACAACATGCTAATCAGTGAAAAAGGCTTCCAGGCTCAGAATGGGACACTTGATTGTGGCTTAGTCCCTAAAGACTCAGATCCCAGATCTGATCAAGGCCCAGTGCTAACTGAGTAACAAGAAGCTTATTCCAACAGCAGGTTGACAATCCTGACTTGCAGCACTAAGCCAACAGCTGTGTTCATAGGCTTTAGGACTATCTAATGCCAATCCAGTCTTCCATGCACCAGCAGACTCTTGGTATAAGCTTACACCAAGAATCTCAATGTAATACTGACTGAATAAATCCAGACTCCAGAACTGAATCTGTGAAATAAGGTTCCAGACAAACCCATATAGTCTCAGGCCCAAATGCATCTTTGAGGACTCAGTCTCCAGACCCATCCCAAAGACAGTCTGAACTCTGACCCTAGGCTGTAGATCATCACTCATGGATACAGGACAGTACCTACACACATCATTGCCATACCAGCCCACGTAAAATAGGCTTTAGGTTTTAGAGATCCCAGCCTCCAGACAGCCCTTATAGGTTTAGGCACCTGGAAATCATCCACTGCTGCAGACTCCAGACCAGTCCCTGAAGAACCAGGTTCTATGTCCATCCTCCAAGGCCCAAAGAATCAGGGTGAGCCTTGTAGATCTAGATAACAAACTCACTACTACAACCAGGCTATACTCCTCACTATTGGGGAACAAACCAACAGGTCCACACAATTGGATCCAGAATCCAGGCCCAAATCTATGCCAAAAAACTTGTCTTCTATATGCTGCAAAACTGACCCTATTAGCCATCACACAGGCCCTGCCATATGTACTGCCCAGACACTCTGAATGTGTTGACTAGAAAATGCATTCCCTGCTGAGACTAGTCTTCAAGGATTAGAACAAATTCCCAGTTCTTCAGTGGGTAGATACAAAGCCAGGCCACTAAGATCAACAACACTCAGAGACATATGGCACAGCAAAGTCATAAAACAAAATACTAGTTAAAATGAGTCTGAAGAAATAGAAATCTGTGAGTTACCTGACAAAGAATTTAAAAGAGTTTTCTTAAAGAAGCTCAATGTACTAAAAAGGAATAAAGTTAGACAACTAATTGAAATCAGAGAACTTGAACACAAAATTAGAATTTCGAGAAAGAGACAGAAACCATTAAAAAGGAACTTAACAAATTCTGAAGTTAAATAACAAAATAACTTGATGAGGAAACTCCAGAAAGATCTTCAAGAACAGAAGAATCATGCAGTCTGAAATGTTCAAGGACACAGCACCTACACTGGCCAGTTCTGATGATGACCTCAGGCAGGGTAAATGGTGAGTGACTATAAAAGGAGCCGTGTTGGAACAGGCCAGTTGATCACAATTCCTATAGAAGCAGAGATAAGCCAGCCTGGCTACCTTTATAACCACCCACCCAAGAGAGCTACCAAAATGTTTCAACAGAAACACCTTAGGTCATGCTCCCAGTGACCAAAGGGCCTCTCAGCAGGCCATCTACCTCCTTAAGAGTCCACCACTTCCAATTCACATCAACCTGAGACCAGTCGCTAAGTCAGCAGCATCCTTTAAGGACACTCAAAACAGAAGATTTTATATATAATGCATAAATTAATGTCTTGACTATGCACTCCATAATGCATACATGTTTCAAAACAAATGGTGATACATCACAAACTTACATATTTTTTCTATTAAAGTAATTAATTTAAAATCTTCTCCCACACTTCCCCCTCCCTTTTCCAAACCTACTCTCATATTTGGGGGATTTGCTCTGGCAGGACCTCCCTTTCAGTTTTCTGAAATTTGTACTAGATTTTTAAAAAAAGATTTACTTCTTTTTGTTGTATATGTATGTGTTAGTGCTAATGCCTGTGTGTGTATGTATGTATGTATGTGCACCAAGTGCATGCCTGGTGCCTGTGGAACAAGATAAGGGCATCCTATACTCTGGAATTGGATTTACAGATAGTTGTTGGCCACCATGTGGTTGCTAGGAACTGAACTCAGGTCCTCTGCAAAAGCAGCTGTGCTCTCAACTGCTGAGCCATCTCTCCAGCCACCTGTATTGGATTTTTATTGATCCGTTGCAATACCACAAATTTAGTGAGTGGTTCAAGCTAATGAAAATGTACTGTGTTCCATTTATCATAGTCATGAATCTGGGTCCAGCTGCTTGTAGCATCACCGGGAGCTTAGGTTCTCTTCGGTCCATGGGTATCACAGAATGTAGCATCTGGTGGTGGTTGGACTTAGTGCTTTCACTTCTTCAGTCCTGAGAAACTGTGAATGGACCATATAAGTCTTATGGCCAAGGAAGACCCATGAGATGGTGGCAGATTCATCTTAATTTCATTTCCCACTGTGTTTGAGACTCTTGAGGCCATCTTAAATTTCTTTCTACAATAAACATGTTGACTTTTAAAATCTCATTTATTTCTTCTGTTCTGAGAGTTGTCTGGTTCCTCACAGTGATTGTGTTTTTGTGTTAGTTTCAGCCTACCATCTAATCAATAGTTTCAACTGCCTTCAGTTTAAACAGATCTTCTTCTATTATAACATTAACTGTTTCCTTTCTTTCATCTTGGGATCCAGAAGTAGATGGACCCCATTTTCTCTCTCTGCATCCTGTAATGAGCACTTTTGAATATTCTTGGCTCCAGCTGCATTCCTCTTAGATTCTCTTTTATAACTGTCTTATGTTCCAGAAGAATTTTCTAAAGTTATATATAATATTTTCTTAATTTTATAAAATTTCTCTCATAAATTTTATTTCTAATACTTCTTTTAGACAAATATAAAATAAATAATACCTTTATTTTAAAGTTCCTGGAAGGTTTAGAGATGAGCTATTTAAAGCTATTAACACATTGCTTATTTTTAAATACGCCCACCCAGTTTAGAAATAGGACCTTAACAGTTTGACACATAAATAAATGGAGGATTACAGAACATTATGTGGGATTTCTATTATTTTAATCAACCTTCATCATCTACAGTGTATTATTTCAATACTGCAAATCTAAGGAGACACAAAAAATTATAAATAAAAAAAAAAGAAAGAGGGAAAAAATATTGTTTATATAGCCTCCCATTACAGAACCATCTAAAGTATTCTCTCTGCTTTTACAGCTTGACTCTTTTCTTTTCTATTATTAATTTCCCACAAATATTAATGATTCTGTTAAACTGTTTTGAGGTTCAGGTAAAACGGCAGACTTCTGAAGTAAATGGCTTAAAATTTTCTTTATTCACAAAGGAAAAATTACAGTGGTTTCTTTCAACCACCAAAAGTTAATTCCATCTAGATTTTGATGCTCAATGTGAGACATAAAACATTAATGATTTTAGAAGAAAATATTGTAGAAGACATTGACTTTGCTGTGGAAAAGGGTTTCTTATATTGCAGTGGGAAAGCAAAATCATGAAAGTCAGAATCAATAATTGATTACAGTAAAAGGATGAAGCAGAACATAGTTGCAATCATGTACCTGAGAACAGTTTCATAATTAGAACACGGCCAGGCTTATTTATGCTTATAAAAGGGGCATAATGAAGACATAGCCTTTCATAAAAAAGAACAAAGAATGGTTAATCAACCTAAGAAAATTTTCTCAAGTCTACTTCCAATCAGGGACTTTCTGATAAACCACTGTGGGATTTCATCTCACATGTAGTAAGCTGACAAAACAAACATCTGGACAAGTGATGAGCATGTAGAACGATGACATGTTCCTACACCAGTAACAGCTCTGTAAGCTGGAAGACATCACCTCTGAAAGGGAAGATATGTACACCAGAATTAGAATGCTGGTTCTAGGAATAAGCCAGGACAAAAGCCACATACACAATGAGTGTACAAATATAGGGGCATGGTTATCACATGGCCATAAAGAAATATCACTGTAAACAGTCTAGACCTGTAGCAAAGAGAATGAAGACAGGCCAGGCTTCGTGGCACAGGTCTGTAAATCCAACCACTGGAGAGGCTGAGGAAGGAAGATCACTAACAAATTCAGGGTCAGCTGGGCTACAGTGTGAGCACAAGACTAGCTTAGGTAACTTAGTGAGACCTGTCTCAAAGTCAGATAAAGAACCGAGGATGGAATTCTGTGCAGGAAGCTTGTCTAGCATGTTTGAGACCCTGGATTTCAACACCAGGATGACAAGACAAGAAGAACGAGTACTGTCCACACAGTGGAGGAATAGCAGAGATGGACAAGGTCAAAGAATGAGGAGGCTGCAGAGATGGCTCAGAGGTTAAGAGCACATCTTGCTCTTGCAGAGGACCCAAGTTCACTTCCGAGCACTCACATCCAGCAGCTCATAACCACCTGTGACTCCAGATCCAGGGGATCTGACACTTCTGGCCCTGGGCACTCACATACAGGTGCACATGCCCTCCAAAAATACACATATTAAAATAAAAATTTTAAAAACAAAAAAATATATAAATAAAGACAGCTTCAAGCAAAGACTTGGTGCGTCTCAGAAGACTAATGACTGAGCAACTGCAATATCACCTAGCACCAAGGAAATCATGCCACGTGACTTCCTTTACAGGATATTAAAAAATCGGGCCAGCTTAAATAGTATGTTGTTTGGAAATTACATTTCTATACAGTAAACCTATGAAGAAGAGAAAACAGCTGACTAATGGCAAATAATGGTAGAGGAAATAAAGGAGGTTTCAGCACGGGCTCAGGTTGTTACAGTTCCTCCTGTACCCCAAAATGGGTGTCTTGGTTTCCTTATCTAACAGTGAGTTGTATGTATCTCATGCAATTATATATGGTCAAATCTCTTTAAACCTCACCACATGCTTGCCTTTATTATTCAGACTAAACTCTCGATAATAATTACCTACATTGGGGATGGAGGGAGAGGAGCAAGATCTGACAGTGGCCCTTAAAGAGTCCAAAGCTTTTGTAAGTTAACCATAGGAAGGTGTGATTGGTACAACATTGCAAGCAATTTTTTTTCTTTTTAAAAATATTTTTATGTATTATTATTTTTATTTGATGTGTATGAGTGTCAACATGTATGTAGTGTTCCCATGTCATGCAGTGCCGGCCAGCAGAGGCCAGAAGAGGGCATCAGATCACCTGGAACTGGAGCTACCGACAGCTGTTAGCAACCATGGGAGTGCTGGGAATCAAATCCAGATCCTCCGCAAGAGTAGCCATTATTCTTAACTGCTGAGCCATCTGTCCAGCCCTGTTTTCTTTTTACTTAAGCTGTATTTATGCCCTGCACACCTTTTTGTGTGTCTTGTATTGTGTGAGTTTTAAAGTCAGCTTTTAGTTTCTAACCTTATTTGTTCATTTCTTTCTCTTGAGAAATGTGATAGACAATTTATATTGCAAATTTTGAATTGGCTATACTGCTGTGTTCTCAGTTTTATTGACAAGAATTGGTAGACAATATTACTTGTCCCTAAATTGACTTCATTCTTTTCTAAATTAACTTTATTCTAAGTAGCTCTCCATGCATACACACAAACCTCATTTTTAACATCATATTTTCATATTGGGAAATGTCTAAGTAATGAAACTATTCCTCTGGGCATAGATCCATTTGTAAGACTATAAAACTATTGATCCAGTCCACGAATTCAGTGCAATGTAACAATTTAGTCAATTTGTAGCTGGAAAGGACTCTAATTTAATTTATATTTAAAAGAACTGAAGTACAGTGAAATCGGGTTTACCAAAATGGTTTGGTTATTCTTTCAGCTCCTTCCATTACATTGTTATTGTCTTGATAAACACAAATGCTTTCTCTATCACTGCCCAAGGGGCTCTGAAAACACAGGAGAGGATGTGGTCCCGTGTTCTGGAATAACCAGTCCTCTGTCTCACTACATCTTTCTGCACTCAACGTCATCACTTCTGACAGTTTTTCTTCCACGTTGATGCTTCAGTGGGGACCACTACCAGCTGGAACTGCCTCTGTCACTAAGATGCTCTTGGGTCTTTCCCTTGGGGTCATTTCTATGCAGTTTTCAATCCAGTTTTATTCAATCTCAACCACTAAGCTTTAGGACCACAGTTCCAACTCTGTTGAGCACACAAATATGGACATGTGTGAGCTAGTTCATAGCTACAGTTAATGATCAACCAAGTTGAACCCATGTCAAGCATGCCAGTATTCCAATGCCAACATGAGTTCTACTTCTTCTGACCCTTCATTTCATTGAGCCCATATAAGTATGGAGGCCAAGTGTGCGAAGTTATTCAATATATATATATCCTATTATTTACAGACTGGTAAACCTCTTACCATTCACAAAAGAGCTTTCTTTTTTGCATCAGCTGCAGACTATTACAAAGTTCCACGTTTGATCAAACAAAAAATAAGTGTCTGTAATGTGCCCAGCCAGCCATGACTGTCACATTGACAATGGAACCTCTCTACTCAAGGCTCAGGGAACATAGTGGAAGAGGAGGAAAAAGAATATTCATGCCTCTCTCAACCCTCACCAGCTCAGGTTATTCACTGTTAATCTGAGTGATTAAGCCAGAAAATAACAACTGGCCAAAGTAGAGAGAATAAGAGACTACAGAGTGCTTGTCCCTGAGTAGGACATCTGTATCAAACCTCTGCCACCCAGAGCTCACGGACATTGTGGAAGAGGGGGCAGAGTGATTGTAAGAGCCAGAGGTCATGGATGACTACAAGGAAACCGTTTTCCAGACAGCTGGGAAGTTGTTGTATGAATTCACAGCAGTGGTAACAGCATGTACAAGACCCATTCAAGCTCAAACCAGACAACATCCCAGCATAAAAGTGGAGAAGTGGGAGAGAAGTCTAACCTTAGCGGAGAGACTATGAGTGATGGACAGCTTCTGGGAGCGTGTGAGTGAGTTTTCCTTAGGTTTTTTCACTACATAGGTTAACCAGGCTCCAGTTACACTGAAGGACACTTGAGGACACAAACGACTCAATAGGCCTTATTACTAATAACAGACTACATGAGATCTACTGAAGTCTCTAAGAGGAGCGCACACAGGAGAGGGAGTCTAAATGTGATCTAAACATACTGTATGACATATATGAAAATCCTATTTACTTTTTACTATTTACAGTTTACTTTTACATGTGTTATGTCTGCAGGTATGTAAATGCACCCGTGTCATGCAGTGCCTGAGTAGGACAGAAGAAGGCATAGGATCCCCTGGAGTTTTGAGCAGTTGGTAGCTGCCACGTGGGTGTTTGGATTTGAACCCAGGTCTTCTGCAAGAACAGCAAGTACTTTTAGCTAATGAGCCATCTCTCCAGCCCCCCAAAAATTCTATTTAAAAATGAAAAAAAGTCACCACTGAGGCAGGAAGAGGCATGCTCAGGTCTGTCTGTCTTGTCAACTAGTAGTGGAGAATTTGGAGGAAAGGAGAAGGGATATGTTTCCTGATGACTTCATGAGAGTTAACAGAAGTTGGGGGGGCGGGCGCGGCAAAGATGGCCATCATGTCTCTCCTAGGCTGCTTTTTCAGAAGTTATCATGCCAAGTCTTTTCATCAAAAGATCATCATTTAGACTAGTAGGCTTATTTTTGCACATGTCATTTTTCAGCCACTGGTTTCAAACCAATGCTGAGTGGATTCCAGAGACAAGAACATATAGAGACTTAATATCTAGGTGTCTCCAAGTTTTGATCTCCTACTCAAAGGTTCTGGAACAGACTATGCCTGCCTACCCATGTGTAGTAACCAAACTTCCCTTTAAACTTACAGTATACCATCTTGTTACATTCCTGAAATCCCACAATATCTAGTCCTGTGACTTTGCCAAATGGAATAGGGGCAGAGGTTTGGATGACCCCTGAAGAACAGTTGTTCTTTTACCAGGTTGTCTTTATTTTTACTTTTGTGTCTTGGCATTTTTTCTTCCCTGAATCTTCCTTTCTACTTTGTGCTTTTTCCTCAGAGGCAGTGGGATCAGAGTTCAAGGTCATCCTAGGCAACATAATGAATTCAAGATCATCCTGGGATACTTGACGCTCTGTCTCTAAACACAAAAACTCCCTCAGGCTGAATGTAAAATTTGGTTCAAATGTATGCATGTTCTTTTGTTTTGGACTGTAGTTACATTCATGTCTGACAATTACCTTTGTTATTGTGTGCCCCAAAAGATAATAAACTAATACTAGTGAGCAATCTTTGTCTTTTTTTTTTTTTTTCCTTAGACTTAATGGCTCCCTTTCCTAAATATTTAAAGAGGTAACTGTGTGAAAGTGAATAAGATTCAGGAGTTTGGCGACATGTGAACAACAGTAATAGAAGAGTGCCTGGCTTTCTATTCATTGTGTATTTTTATTTGGTGGGAGTCTGAAGGCCTGCCCACATTACAGTTCTTTGGTCACAAGAAGCAGAAGCCCACCTGACTTGACTGAAACAGATAAAATACGCCCACAAGTCCAATCTGATTGTTAAAAGGAATGAAAGACAAAGCCTGTTGTCTGAACAAGAATCTGATTTATTGACTGGATGTCATGGAGTTCCTAGAGCTGACTGACTAAAAGGTAAAGGTCAGGTTAGAAACAAGGACGTGAGGCAGGCCACTGGAAGAAAGTCAAAGTCTGACATTGAAGAAAGTGTGACTGAACCTTGAGGATTCCAGTGCAGAGCCGTGCAGGGCCTCCCTGGCCTCACTGGGCTTCACCCGGCCTCACCCAGCTTAATGGGCTGATCCAGGGCTGTCAAAACACTGCGTGTTACCAACTCTGAAGAAGAAAGAACGGAAACCGTCTCCATTGTTGTCATTTGAATCAATGTAAGGTGGACTTCATTCTAGAAAATGGACAATATTTCTCATTAATGTGAATAGTGTCCTTATTCCATAGCAGAATACCAAAGACTGGGTGATTTATAATGAAAAGAAATCAAAGCCCCACTGTTCTGGACTGCAGAGTGTCTGGCATCGGGCACGGGCTGCGTGATGCGCCCTCTGGTGGTAAAAGGCAGAAACGCCAAAGAGGGTTCTGGAGAGAACCAATTAAACTCACTTTCCCTAAAAGCACTCACTCCTGTGACAATGACACACTCTCTTCACGGTGGCAGCCATTCAGGAGGACAGATGCTCAACGGTCTGGTCACCTTCTGCTTCCTCCCCTGTTGCTTGGAGGTTAACGTTCCAGCGCATGCGTTTTGAGGGCCACCTTCAAATCACAGCAGTAACTTTCTGTTTCCTTAAAAACTCACTGAGCTTTCTTCTTCAACCGAAAATACTCGTTTCTTTCATGTGCTCTGAATTTAGAGAAAATATATATTTGCTTTTAATGGGACATCAATAGCAGTCCCAAACATGCCTCTCCAAAAGATTAAATGTTTCACATATGGAAATTATATTCCAAAAGTTAGAGAATTTGCAAATGTGTTATTTAGAAATGTCCATTCTTTGATGGGGATTTCTAAGTTCCTGTTTTTATCATGCTAGCCAAGCAAGTCACCCACCGAATCAGACTAGGTGTGTGCTCCTAATTAACTTAATTCCTGTCTCTTTACTTAATTTGCCTCACTTGACAATAATGACACTTGTATGTCATGGATTATGTATGAAGTATCTCCCAAAGGCTCATGTATTGAAGTCTTGGTTCCTCTCTAGTTGGTGGACTTCCGAAAGAGAGGTGATTGAATCATGAGGGCTGAGACCTAATCAATGTATTAATCCACTGATGATTTCCTAATTTAAGGTGTTATTGTGTTGTGGCAGGGGGTTGTGGCCTGGTTTCAGATTATTGGAGGAAAGGCTTAAAAGGAGTCTTATTCGTGCTACTTCCTCCTCCTCTGCCATCCACCCCCATCCCCATCCTCACCATGCTTCCTGGCTAAACAGATCTGCTCTCTGCATGCCCACAGCCTGAGGAGCCTCACTACAGTCTCTCTGTCTCTCTGCTTTCTGGCCACCGTGAGTTGAGCAGTCTTGTCTGCCACAGGCTTACACCAAGATGCTGCTCCTTGCTATAATAGAGAAAAAAGTGGACCAAGAACCAAAGCCTCTAAAATCTTGAGCCAAAATAAATCCGCCCTCTTAAGATTTTTCTCAAGCACTTTGCTGTGGTAACAGCTGATTAACACATTGTCTAACAGGGTTTAGTATAATTTAATTATTAAAGGAATGTACATGTGTAAAATGGTTCTTAAACCATGCATCAGAGAGTCTCTGATGACATTGCTGATGATAGTGGTGTGATGACCACCCCCCAGCACAAAAGCTTCCTGTTTGCATCATTCAGAATGCCCAAGAATATGAACACAAGTATTCTGATGTGAGTGTTTTTCCAAATAATGATAGGACACATACCTTGTCATTTGTTAAAGAAATTATGTTCCATAAAAAACAGGGCTCTCTTAAAAATTCTGCCTAGCAGCTCTCTTTTAAACTAAGGTAATGATTATTTATTACTAGCCCCTGATCATTTCTTCCCCAAGTTTCTAATCTGAATACTTATGACAACCCTATAAGAACAGCAGATTACTACATTGGGGCACCGTCACTGTTCGGTTGGAGAATGATGATATCCCATTGCCAAGGTGATGATGAAGTTCAACAAAATCCTGAAACAAGGCTGGGCTTTTAATCTCAGAGCTCAGGAAGCAGAGGCAAGAGGAGCTCTGTGAAGTCTAGACAAGCTGCTCTACATAGTGAGTTCCAGGCCAGCTGGGGCTACAAGGAGACTCTGTCTCAAAACAAAAACATTCCTGGGACAAGTTAGAAGGGGCATCAGAGGTCTCCATCAACCCTCAACAATGTGTCCCCTGCCCCGGAGGCCTGAGCCTTCACTAGTACAGCATGTCTCCCCATGTCTTCCAAATCATAAAGCTTTAAATGTATCCAGAGCACTGTGCAAACAGAATCTTTTGCAGTGATTAAATACATCACAGAGGACGAGACATGAAATTAAAAGAAAGTGAGTCAAAACAAGTATCATCTTCAAACAATAATTATATCTAAATGAATTTTGTTTTATTCATTGGAATAACTGTAGCACGGAGGTCTGCAGTGTTAATAGAGGGGGAATGTGTGACTGGGAATTTACAGAGATGCTCTGCCCTGTGTCTGCAATTTTCTGAAAGTCTGAAACTGTTCCAAAATAAAAATTCCATTTAAACCAGTTAAAACACGTAAAGTTAACAACACTTGAGTAGAAAAAAATATAAATTCTATTGTAAATACTATGAATATTTATAGAGTAGGGGTTTCTCTCCTTTTAATAGAAGTGGGTGTATATTTTCAAGTTTAATGATAATTTACATAATACTGCCTTTTGTAAATCCCAAATTATATAAACAAAACTCACCTCGGGACTTATTTCTGAAATATTTCATGAACCCTGCAATCGCTGGCTTAATATTTATCATTTTAATAATTCTGTGAGATTCAGTAGAGGACTGTGATGTTTTAAGGAATAGTGATCTTCTAGGTAAATAAGAATCAGTTTCTGAAGTGGAGATGAGTATGAATTATACATATCTTTAAATGTCAGGAAACATTGCCAGTATGTGAAGAACTTCATAATGGTCCCAGTAATGATAAGACAAACGTAGCGTGTTTGCGGCTGCCTCGTACTCTGCACTTCACACTGCTTTCATCTCTGCCACTGGAATGGCTGTTGTTCCCGTTCCATAATTAGGGGGCCATGCCGAATGGGCTGAACATCTCTGCTCACAATCGGTGAAGAACAGAGGCCCACTATGTCTATAAAATATTTTAACCAATAATATTTAAATTGAGTTCTCTAAATGCCTATGAAATCTAAAATTATTCAAATCAATTGGGCTTTTTCTGAGCCAGGGTCTCATTATGTATCCTTGGCTAGTCTGAAACTTGCTATGTAGGCTAGGCTGGCCTCTAACTCACAGAGCTCTGTCTGTCTCTGCCACCAGACTACTGGGATAAAAGGCATGTGCCACCACAACGCCTGGCGTCCACATCAGTATCAGTTTCTTAAATGTGTTTATCAATGATCTCTCTCTCTCTCTCTTTCTCTCTCTCTCTCTCGTTATGTATCATGCCTGGGAAATAGGCATGCACCTGCCATGGAGCATGTGTAGGGATCAGAGGACAACTTCTGGTGTGGATCTTTGCCTTCCACCATGTTTGAGCCATGGTCTCTTGTTCTGCTGTGAGTATGCCAGGCTAGCTTCCTTAAGAATGTCCAAAGTCTCCACCTCCCATCTCCAAACATGATCAGTGGGATTACAGGTGTGTATAACTGGACAAGGCTTTACATGGGTTCTTATGCTTGCAGATAAAGCACTTTTCCCATGGAGCCATCTATCCAGGCCTTAAGTTTGTTTTTAAATTTCTCTCTCTCTCATTCTCTCTCTCTCACTCTTCTCTCTAACCTCTATCTTTATCTCTATCTCTCTATATCCATCTCTCTTATCTCTGTATCTAAGAGAGACACAGAGGGAACTTACAGGAAAATAAAATAGGAATGACTAGAGTAAAATTCTTTGCTTTGACTCTCCAGCGGTCCATCCTCCTTTTTACCTCTGAGAGTAGATCTAGTATAGGGTGACTAGAGCAAGAGTGAAATCTGTTTGAAAATAGTGGGAAGAGCAGTAGAGACCTCAAAGTCCAGCTGTCAGTTAGGGGTGATGAATGGCAGACAGGTAACTAGTCAAACACACAGTCAGACAGCATCCTAGTTATGATGATCTCCAGACCGGAAGGTGGTAAAAGTCCTCCTGTAAAAGTCAAGTTTAGTGAAATTATTGGAAAGACGGGGAACCTGACAAGGTGGACCAATGATTGGCATGTTTGTGATGACAGTATTCAGACTGCAGAGGCTGATATGGAAGTTGAAATTGGCATTTCTTGTCATTAAAAACAAGTGTCAGAGCCAATGTGTTCTCTCTCTCTCTCTCTCTTCCTCTTTTTCTTTCTCTTTCTCCTTCCTTATACTATTCTTTGGGTCTTACATTTAAAACACTTTATAAAACAAAAGACCCAAATATGATTGCATTTAATGACAGCCATCTGATATCTGACAAAGATGATGAAAATATACACTGGAAGAAAGACAGCATTTTCTATAAATGGTGCTTGGAAAACTGGATGCCTACCTGTAAAAGAATGAAATTAGACCCATATCTATCACCCTGCACAAAAGCAAGTCCAAGACAATCAAAGACCTCACTGTGCAAACGCTGCAGCTGCTAGAGTGAAATATAGGCATATAGTCCATGCACCACACAGGAACAGAGAAGGTCCATGCACGGCACAGGGGCAGAAAAGGACCTTCTGAGTAAGGCTTTATTTGTTCAAGAATTCAGGCGAACAATAGACAAATGGGACCTCATAAAAATAAAAAGTTTCTGTCCAGCAAAGAAAACAGTCTAGTGAAGAGGAAGCCCACAGAGTGGGAGAATATCATAACCAGCTATACATCTGATAGAGGACTAATATCCAAAATACACAAAGAACTCAAAAAAACAACCAAAGAATCAAGAAAACTAAAGACTCAATCAGAAAATGGACTCCAGAGTTCACAAAAGAAGAAATAAAAATGGCTAAGAAATATTTGAAAAGACAGTCAAACATCTTAGCAAACTATAACTACTTTACGATTTGATCACACCACAGTCAGGATGGCTGAGATCAAGGAAACAACTGACACCAAATGCTAGTGAGGATGTGAAAAAAGAGAAAACCTCATTTGCTACTGGTGCGATTGTAAACTTCCAGACTGGTAGAGCCAGTATGGAGTAAGTGAGGAGGATTCTCAAAAACCTAAAAGTAGATCTGATGACTCCTTGGCATGTACCCAAAGGACTAGGTATCCTTCTGCAGAGATACATGCTTGGCCGTGTTGATTGCTACTCCTTACACAATAGCTAAGAAGTGGAAACAACGTAGATGTCCTTCAACCAATGAATGTGTAATAAAACTGCAATACATATGCACAGCTGTAAAGGCCCATGAAACAGGAATTTTCCAGTAAATGGAATGAATTGGAGAAAAGTATCCTGAATGTGTACTGTGTGTTTTCTCTTTATCGTGGTTCCTAGCTCTGAACCTTTAGATGCGAGTACATAACCTGAAGCATCTGCAGAAACCAGGAAGCTAGAGAAGAGACCATGGGGGGGAGTCAGGGAGAGGAGCTCTAGATGAGGGATGGTGCTGTCGAGGGGGAAGCGGGGGTAATATGTAACCAGGGAGTGGGGACAGAGGATAATACAGAGGGAAGCGCGAAAGGAGAAATAAAGAACACCAAGAATGTTTGAAAAAGTCATATGGAAAAATAGCATTTTATAAGCATACATAGTTAAGATACATATTAAAGATCCATATGGATATATGTGACAATGCTTCTCCCAAGAGCAATAAACTGTCTAATAAAACCTCAGAGGCAGGCATAAGAAGACTCCCTTCAAGTTGTTGGTCAAGGGGGTTCAAAAGACTCCCCAAACCATTTAAGCTATTGCCACCAGCCCCTTCTGCCTGAAGATATCACACACTTTGGACACAGTACTTGGATGAACTTGGCTGGAGCTGATGAAGCTTCCTTCTTGAGGACTGGCTTTCAGTCTCCAAAGGCGCTATGCAAGCTGTTGAGGGGAAAAAAAGTCATCAATAATTTTGTTCAGCTTCAAAGCCTAAGAATGGAAACAGTGACCGGCCCAGTAAGATAACCCTAATGGTGCAGTAGTGGCACTTTTATCTTGGGGATAATCAATAGCTGTCTAACTGTACTTAAGGTTAACGCAATAGGAAGTAATTTATGTTTTTTACTGTAAACCTGTCCAGCTATCTTGTGGCTAGAGAGGTCATAGACCCTAGAAGAGAACCTACTACTGCCGTTTTCCTAAACCAATATCATTTCTAACTATACTCTAAATGTTTATCCTTATACCCACAGGTAAATGCAGCTCTCACCCCTAACTAAAGAAGCTTCTTTTTTCAAGAAATACAGACTATTACAGAGATCAAAAACTGGTCAAGATGCAAGAATAAGTGACTGTACATTCTCTAGACCCAACTGATCCATCTATAATGCAATGCCTGTAAGGCTTAGGAAACATTACAGAAGAAAGAGCCTAAAGATTGCAAGAGCCCTAGGACCAGGACTCCTGCCACTAGAAAGTGTCTTCTGAGACATTACAGGGAAGCTGCACCCATGAGCTCTCAACAATGTAGTTGCCTAAACAAGATTTACACAATGACAACACCAGTTGACATACCAACACTGATAGGGAAAATCTCACAAGGTCTACTCTTATATGAAGAGCAACTGTCAATCAATGGCTGCTGAGAGAGGTAGAATCAGTTTTATACAGGGAAGTGTTCCTTGATAGGTTATGTAATCCCAAGTGCTCAGCTCTAAACACATGTACATAAAAGGACCCCTAAATGGACTCAATATATTATATTTATATGTATATATAAATATATATGTGTGTGTATATATCTATGTATGTGTGCGTGTGTGTGTGTGTGTGTGTGTGTATGTGTGGTAGTAGTAAGAAAGAAGAGGTTATAAATTTGAGAGGGATTAGGGAGAAGTTTGAATGGGAAGAGGGAGATGTAGAAATTATGCGAATACGCTACTCATGTATGAAAGTCTCAGAAGAAACTGAAGTTTCAATAATGATAAAACATAAAAAAATTCCTTAAAGTGAACCACAGTTAAACAGTAAATGGTAACACATCTAGACATCACTTGGCTTCTCCTGCCACCTAGCGTTAAGAAGGAGCCATGCACCACTGAAAAATAGTGAAGGAAGGAACGCACCTCAAATCTATTGAAGAATACTTAACTGTAGCAACTTTTATATTTTGTAGGCAAAGACCCTCATCACTGAATACAGCATGCTCATTGGATATTCTTTGTAGAGCCAAGTTTCATGCTATAAGCATTCTATTATCAAGTTCCATTATCAATACTTCCATGCTGTAAGTACTGACTAATTTTCTCAGTTTTGCTGACTTTCATGAGAGTTCGGAGTCTGACTGTGACTGGAGTTTCAGGAGGACTGAAGGGCCCACGCACACCCTCCTTTGCTGGCTTGCTGCTTCCCTGTGGTGAAGTGTGCATCAGGAGCCCAGGAGGATTGTCTCTCAGAGTTCCAGATCAGTGGCCCAGGACAGAGTTAAGCCATGAAGGCATTTAGAAGTTCTTGTATTCTAAAATATCTTGAGAAATAAATCTTAACTGTAATGCAAATGCCGTGTCACCTGTCAGAATGCTGTCCTCAGCTTCCTCCACACAGAGTAGTGCTTCCTTTCTTTAAAATGTTTGCCCGTCTTCAATGCCCGATCCCAGGCTTCCCACTTACCATTTGTTGTCATGGGCATCTCTCTCTTTATATGTCCAAATTTAGTTATCTTCAGTGCTTTTTTACATGCTATGTTTTCTATTTAGCCACATATGTAAGCTTGGTCATCTCCATGAAGTACTCACTGTGGAAGTGACGGTCTTCTTATCTATCCCCCATTGCACAATAGAGCAATGAGTGTCAGGTACCAGTCTGTAAATTAATCGAGCCAGCACTAAAAGTACTATTTGGAAAATATTTTTGGCAATTGGACAGTGCCAAAATGTTCTAGTTAAAGTTTACAAACATGAATAATACTTTGCTATAAGTAGTGTGGAAAGGACTTTTAGGTGAAATAGGTGATACTTCAAAACTGATTGTCAAAGTCAGGCTTGGTGGCACCTGTCTCTAATCCCAGCACTGTGTAAGCTGAGGAAGGAAGACAGTGAATTCAGGTGAAACACAGACTACATACTAACACAGTGTCCCCACTTCCACAAAGAGTCTTGAGTTATACTGATAATAAGCAAATTTTGTATTCTATAATACACAATATAACAGGTAATAGTTAAGTAAAATTCTCTAAATAATGATTCTGACATGCTGGGTGATCACAATGTAAAATTTCCCAAGAAGCTTTATCTGGACTTTGATAACTCTAGAAATGCTGACATAGAAAAACAGACTTTTATTACAGCTGAAGACAAACATGCTGTCTTTTTTTTTTTTTGAAGACAAACATGCTCTATTTTTTGTTTTGTTCTGTTTTGTTTTTTGAGACAGGGTCTCACTAGATAGCCCTAGTGGCCTAGAACTCACTATGTAGACCAGGTTGGCCTTACACTCACAGAGATTTGCCTGTTTCTGCCTCCCAAGTGCTGGGATTAAAGACAAGCACCACCATGCCTGACCCTGCCTGAAAACTCTTCTTCTCACCTCAAAGCTGATTCTTCAGTGTTGGAATTCTGAATGGTGCTCTTCATCTCTAACTTTGTCCTTGTAAATACTAGTCACTTTTCTAGTATCCAAATGTCCCATTAGTGCCAGGATGGATGCCTATAACTACAGCTTTAAGACCTATGTCTCTCTTCTGAACTCTGTGAGCTCTTGTACTCAAACATATGCACACTCCCCAACCCCCACACACACATACATACAGAATTAAAAACAAACTAAATCATTTTTAACAACCACCAACTATCCCATCTAGTACTTCACTTTTTTATTGTATTCTGCCTTATTTCATGCTGATGTGATAGTATATTGCTTCTTGAGAAGGCTGAGATCAATCATCATCAGTTTTGTATTAAGGTCTTGCCAAAGAGAGATTCTCAATGTCAGTCAAGTTAATACTGGAGAATAACACAAAAGAATGATATTTTCACTATTAACAATGACCACTCAAGTCTGACAGCACTGGAATGTTGGATATCTAACAAGTATCATTTCCCAAATGACCAGACAGCCTTTGACCCACACAGGCTATAGGATAGGTGAAAAGTGAAGGCCATTGGATGAGCTTGTCTCACACGCAGGCCACCCACGTGAACCAGATCAGAGAAGCAGAGTGTAGAAGAGGCAGAGATATCATCTTGAAAAACAACCAAGGAATATGTGGAAGGCGTGTTCAGTAGTAACAAATCCGGGAAACGTAAAAGGAACGAAGAATTCCGCTCACGGGTTCCTAAGAAGCGCTCGCATTCATGAGCCAGTCCTCCTCACTGCAGCTGCAGCCACGCTTTCGCTGAGACAGACCCAGATGCTTTGTGCTAAGTAAGATGATGAATCAGTTCCTAGCTGAGACGTCCATGGTGGCTGCATCGGTTTCCAATCCCGAGAGCAGCGAACACTGTTTCACTTTCTCCACGTGGATTCCTTCAGCGATTGGTGTCCCTATGTCCTTAATCTGCGGTTGAGAGGAAATCTCAAAGCAGTTTTAATTTGTATTTCCATGAATGATTTTTAAGGATATTTTGAAGATATTTCATCTTCTGAAAATTTTCCGTTCAGATCTAAACTCAATTTTTTACATTGAATTTATGTGTATTTCATACAGAACATCTTACACCCCTCTCTCCATCAGAACCCTACCCTCACTGGATTTCAGGCCTTCTGTCAGTGATGGCCTATAAGTCAAGTGTCCCCAAACAGCCCTCATTGCAAGTTCATCCACTGAGATTTAGTCAACTTATTTAGAGTCCTTCCCTTTATTTAAGAAGATCAGCTTTTCCTCAAACAGCAGTAATCAACTGCCAATAGTTCAACTAAGAATGGGCCCTGGTGCCCATTTCCACAGTTCTATGCTAGGTTTTTGACTACTTGAGTTTGCATGAATCTTGTGCGAGCTGTCAGCCTTGATGTAGGTTCATAAGAGCAGGGTCCCAGGAGCCTATAAGACTCTATTTCGATATGGTCATGCACCTTCCCACCCGACTCTTACAATCTTTCTGCTCCCTCTTCTACAATGGTCCCTGATCCCTGAGTGGGTGAAGTTTAATACAAGAGTCCTGTCCAAAGACCCACATTCTGCAGACTCTTATTCGCTACACTTTGGTCATCCGGGTCCTTTTGTGTTCATGGAGCTCTGTTGCATGAAGGAGTTGAGATATGCAGTATTCTCTCTACCCCTTGTTCTATTATGTTTCATGAGCCTTAGGTGTAAAGGCTCCATTGTGGTTGTGTCATCTAGGATTGGTCATTTCACAGACCGTCTCTGTGTGTAACAAGGGGTGGAACTCTGTGATAGTTGCCATCTGTTTAAGAGAAACTTCTTTGATGAGAGATGACTTGCATACTGGTCTGTAAATATAATGATTCATATTTAGCAGATAGTAAGAAATTAAAATTTTCTGGGTATGTGACACCCTTGAGGTTTTCTTTAAGACCTATGTTCTCTCCGGTCATGGGTATTTGGCTCTGTTTACAGTACCACATATGAGGTTCCTCTCATTGAGTGGGCTTTATTTATTTTTTTATTTCATGTGTATGAGTATAGTACCAGCATGTATGCAAGTGCACCTGTGTCATGCAGTACCCGTGGAGATCAGAAGAAAGCATCAAATCCCATGGAGCTGGAGTTACAGATGATTGTCAGCAACCAAGTGGGTGTTTGGAATCGAACCCAGGTCCTCTGAAAGAGCAGACAGTGCTCTTAACCATTGAGCCATCTCTCCAGCCCCATTGAACGGGCTTCAAATACAATTAGGTAGTTGTTAATTACTCCCAGGATAAAAATGCCACTACTGACCCAATGTAGCTTTCTGTGCTGGTCATTATTGGGATTATTAGTCATTAAAGCTGGTGTTAGACCATAAATTGATGTTTTCCATTAGTAATTTACATAGTGTTCTCTAAAACTATGAGAGCTAGCCTTCAGGGAGGTGGCTATCAGGTCAGTTCTAGCTCCGTTGCTCCAAATACTGTGTCCAAAGTATTTCCTGTCTTCAGACGTAGGGACTTACTTTTATGTTCTGGGAGGCAATCAAGGGCTCTAGCAATAGCCTGTGTAATTTGGGGAATCTCTTGGACTACCTTGGCCAATAACTTGAAGGCAGGTTTCTCCTGTCTGGCATTGTTTCTCTTTATGTAGTCTTCAGCTATACATATGGACTCATGTAGAGACACTGAACATGTAATTGTTCAATTAATTCAAAGGTTTTGAATTAATATGTTTCCCTCTGGTTTTTCATGCCAGCTAAACCTTATTTATCTCTCCTCATAGATGGAGAAATGGTTCAATATTCAGAAGTCAATAATGTAATAAATAAGTCAATAAATCATATGAATGGACTCAAGGGCAAAAGTCACATGATTATCTCAATAGATACAGAAGAGGCTTTTGACAAAATTCAACATGCATTTATGCTAAAAGTCCTAGAGGAAATCGGACTGGAGGGAACATACCTCATTATAATTAAAGATATATACAACAAATCCATGGTCAATATCTTTCTAAATGGAGAAAAACTGAAGATGGAGAGAGTGAGGAGAGATTCTGTATAGGTGAAGACTACATAACAAGAAACAGTGTCATCTGACCTTTCCTCCTCCCTCCCCAGTTAAAGTTCTCCATTTTCCTCATTTCACCCTTGATAATAACCACCTCTTATGGTGCCCCCTCTCTTGAGCTCCTCCTTCCCCATTACCCCAATAGTCCCTCTCTTCCTCCAATTTACATACCACATGGTAACACCTAACTCCTGCTGTTCTTCTCCTCCTGCTCCTTCCTTCTTTTTACCACCCTGGTTTCTGGTCGTTTTCTATTTCCTGTATTTACATCAGGATATATACTCACATGTAAGGATTTGCTCCTAAGACCCACATATGAGAGAGAACATACATCGTTTGTTTTTCTGAGTCTGTGTTACTTCACTTAGTATAACTGTTTCCAATTCCATCCATTTACCTGAAAATTTTGTAATTTTGCTTTCTTTACTGATGAGTAGAACTCTGTTGTGTAAATGCACTACATTTTCATCATCCACCGGTCAGTAAAGGGACACTTAGGTCGCTTCCATTCCTTAGATATCGGGAAAAGAGCAGCAACAAACATGGATGTACAAGTGTCTCTGCGGTAGGACGAGTCCTTCGGTGAATACCAAGATAGAATAAGTGGATGATATGGTGGGTTCACTTTAGTTTTTTGAGTTCTGCACACTGCTTTCCATTGTGATTCTATGAGTTTCCAGTCTCACCAGCACTGAATGATTGTTCTCCTTTCTCCACATCCTCTCCAGCATTTGGTATCATTTGTTCTTCTGCTGTTAGCCAGTCTGACGGGTGTAACTTGAAATCTCAAAGTAGTTTAAATTTGCATTTCCCTAATTACTAAGGATGTTGAACACTTTTTAATGTGTTTCTCAGTCATCTTTATTTCTTGTCTTGAAAACTCTCTGCTCGGATCCATAGTCCATCTTTTACCTGGGTCATTTCTTTTCTTGAGTATTTGTTTTTTGAGTTATATATATATATATATATATATATATATATATATATATATATATATTCTGGATGTTAAACCTCTGTCAGATGTTTCGATGGTGGAGATTTTCTCCCACTCTGTGTTTTCTCTTCACTTCCATGGTTGTTTCCTTTGCCGTACAGAAGTTTTTAGTTTAATGACATCTCATTTATTGTTTGTTATCCTTAATGAAGTCCTTTCTTACACCTAAATCTTGTAAGGTACTGCCTATGTTTTCTTCTATAGATTCAGAGTTTAAGATTTCACATTGAAGTCTTTGATCCATTTGGAATTGACTTTTGTACAAGGTGAACGATAAGGGTCTAGTTTTGTTCTTCTACAAGTGGAAATGCAGTTTTGACAGCACCATTTGCTGTCTTTCCTCTAGTGAGGGTTCTTGGCACCTTTTTTCAAATATCAGGTGGCTAAAATTGAATGTACTCGTGTTTGGGTCTTCAGTTATGTTCTATTGATCTGGGTGTCTGTTCTTGTGTCAGTGCCATGCTGTTTTTATGACTACAGCTCTGTAATATATT
Organism: Eospalax fontanierii; assembly: GCA_035773235.1. NCBI lineage: Eukaryota > Metazoa > Chordata > Mammalia > Rodentia > Spalacidae > Eospalax > Eospalax fontanierii. The sequence goes on along the minus strand of CM069540.1, from coordinate 47,358,994 downwards.
TTGAGATAATACCCCCAGCATTGCTCTTTGTGCTCAAGATTGCTATCTATGGTCTTTTGTGATTCCATAAGAATTTTAGGAAGCTTTTTTTTTCTAATTCTTTAAAAAATGTCGTGGGATTTTGAGTGGCATTACATTGAATCTATATATTGCCATTGGTAGGATGGCCATTTTCACAATGTTAATTCTATCAATCCATGAGCTTGAGTGGTCCATCTAATCTCCTGGTGTCTTCCTCAGTCTCTTTCTTCAAAGATTTAAATTTTTCATTGTAGGGCTCTCTAATGCCTTTGGTCAGGTTTTTTCCTAGATATTTTATTTTTGACTCTATTGTGAGTGGGAGGGTTTCCATGTACTGTTTCTGTAATAGCTTGTTATTGATACATAGAAAGGCTAAAGATTTTTGTAAATTGATTTTTTTTAACCTGTCACTTTGCTGAAAGTGTTAAATTTATCTAGGAGTTTTTGGTGAAATTTTTGGGCTCTCTTCTGTATAATATTATATTATATGCAAGTAGGAATAATTTGACCTTTTCCAATTAGTACTCCTTTAATTTACTTCTCTTGACTTATTGCTCCCTAAGAGCTCCAAGCACTATATTAAAAAGGAAGGGAGATAATGAACAGCCTTGCCTGGTTCCTGATTTTCATAAAATCTTCGGTTTTTCTCCATTTAGAAAGATGTTGACTGTGGATTTGTTGTATATAGCTTTAATTAATATGAGGTATGTTCCCTCCAGTCTGATTTCCTCTAGAACTTTTAGCATAAATGCATGTTGAATTTTGGCAAAGGCCTTTTCTGCATCTATTGAGATAATCATGTGATTTTTGCCTTTGAGTCCATTCATATGATTTATTGACTTATTTATTGACATTTATTGACTTCTGAATATTGAACCATCCCTCCGTCTGTGAAATAACAATGACTTGATTTGACTGGCACACACACACAAAAAAAACTACTTCTGTTAGTGCAGTAGTGCCACTGTTATCTAGGAGATAATCAGCAGCTATCTAAGTTATTCCCTCTCAGTGGGATGGAATTGATGGATGGCCCTATAAATGGTCAAATACACATAGTTGGATAGGTCATAGATCCTGGAGGAAAAAATGCTATTTCTGTCATGTCTCTTGACAAATGAAGTTTCTTATGGTATGCTGAATATGAATTGTTACGAATGTACAGACATTTATACTGTACTGCACTAATCAAAGAAGCTTCTTTTGGGAACAGATAGAGGCTACTGCAGAGTTCTACAACTGGTCACACACAGAGAATATATGTCTAAGAGATGCCCAGCCCTAAGGTACGTACCTACAGTGGAACCTTTACACCTAAGGCTGATGAACAGTTATGGAATAAGGGTTAGAGAGAATGCTAATACAACCCTCAACTCTTATCAGTGAAGGTTCCTCATACAACATAGTGTGATGGACACAGAAGGCCACAACTAGCTATTTTAGAGAATAAGAGACTGCAGAGTGTGTGTCCCTGGAGAGTACTCCTATATCGAACCTCACTCACCAAGGCTTAAGACAGTGTTACCCTTCGCATGGTACTCACAGTAGGGCCCTGAAACACCACACACACACACACACACACACACACACACACACACACACGAGTGGATAAGGTTGGTAGGGAGATAGGAGAGAATGTATGGTAAGAGTTGTCAGTAGGCCGTGTGCACATGTGTGAAATTTTGTAGTACTTTATTAATAAGAAATAAATAAATTAAATTAAATATAGAGTTACAGAGATTGCCCACTTGGTACAGGGTTTACAGCACAAGCATGAGAATCCAAGTTGGGATTCTCAGTACCCACACAAAGGCTGAGTGGGGAGGAACGTACTAGTAACCCTACAATGAGAAGAAGATGCAGGTGGATTCTTGGTGCTCGATGGCCAGCCAGTTAGTTGAAATTATGAGGTCTGTGTTCACTGAGACAACCCATCTCAAAAAAGGTGAATTACAGAAATTATCTTGAGGTCAACCTCGGGCATCCACATTTACCTGTACATGCAAATAGTTCTGAATACAACAACACACATGTAGGCATTCACAACACAAAAAAATAAGAAGTTAATAAGATTATGCACAAAAACATCTACTTAAAAATATAGTTCCACCTTGGAAGAAAGGAATAGCATATATTCAGTCTCATAATATAACAAGTAGTGTCACTCACCAAAGCTAAGGGCAGGCATTCCTAGGAGTTAGCAAAACTACCTGAGTATCATGTGTCCAGTAAATTGACATCTTTTGCATATGAAATACCATGAATTCAAGTCTGGATTTGTTTTGAGTCAGGGTCTTGTTATGTAGCCCTAGCTGATCTTGAGCCCAGGCTGATCTAGAACTTACAGAAATTCGCCTGTATCTGCCTTCTGAGTGCTGCAATTAAAGGTGTGCACTATCATGTCTGGCTCATGTGTTCAAATTCTTGATCTGCAGTTGATGACACTGTTGTGGAAGTTTATTTGGTGGGCCCTACTGGAGGAAATGAGTCATTGGGAAGTGGGTAGAAGGCTCTCAGGCTTGTAGTTCAGCCCTGTTTCCAGCCTCAATCCATCTAGATGTGAGCAAGTGTGTTCATGATCCTACCAAGGTCAACCTGGCACTGGTACAGTGCCTTTCCTTCCGTGAGGGACTCCTGCGTCCTCAGACTGAACCAAAGAGACACTTCCTCCCTTAACTTACCCCTTCTTATCAGGTATATAATTACAGTGATAGGTACCTAAAGAATTGACGTAAAAGACACTATTTGTTTCTTGATCTCATTACTGGATATTGACTACAGGACTCTGAGCGTGCTACTCTGAACCGCATAGCAACAACGCCCATCCAGTTATTTTGGCTATTTAAATTTTCTTCCCTTTCCCTTTCATTCATTCATAATTCTTTCAGCCAAGGCTTCATTTAATCCAGGCTGCCCTTGAACTCCTGACCCTTCTAGACATACCAGGACTGTTATTACAGTCATATGCTATCACAAACCGCTCCCTCTATATTTTTTCAATATATTTGATTGAATTTTTGTGAATTTCATACAGTACGTCTTACTCATATTTAGACCCCATCCCTTACTGGGTCTCCTATAAACCCCCAGTGGATTTTATGCATTATGCCATATATGTTAAGGCTTATTGAGTCAAGTTTGTAAACTCATATGTCCCTCAGTGTGAGTTTATCCACTGGAATCTAGTCAGCCTTATCTAGAGTCACTTCCTTAAAGAATAACAACTCCCTCCCTGAGCAGTAATCAGCCATCAGTGGTTCCTCAGCTAACACTGGAGTTTCTTGCCTATTTCCTCAGTTCAGTACTGTTTTTAGTCTGATTGAGTTTGCTTGAGCATTGCACATGCCGTCTCCATTGCTTAAGTTCATATTAGCAAGTTCCCAGAAGCCTGGTAAACTGTTTCTCTGTGCTTATCTACCACTCCCGGCTCTTGTGATCTTCCCACCCACCTTCCACAAAGTCCCCTGAACCCTGCTGAGTGAGGTTTAGTATAGAAGGGCATTCCAAAGACGCACTCTGCAGTCTTTATTCTCTACATTGTCGCCAGTTGTAACATTCTATGTCAGTCACCCTCCATTGCATGAAGAAGTTTTGCTATTGAGAGTTAAGAGATGGATTAGTGTTCTCTCTAGCCCTGTTCCGCTACGGTCCATGAGCCTTAGATACACAGGTTCCATTGTAGATGTATCACTTAGAGCTAGGCATCTCACAATTAATTCTCTGTGTGTAACCAACTGTAATAGCCTCCATCGGTTGCAAAAAGAAACTTATTTGGTGAGTGGTGACAGGTATATTTGTCTGTGTAGCATACAGTAAGAAATTACATTTGTCTAGGGTTCTCTCTAAGATCTGTGTGACCTCTCCAGCCATGTGTAATTTGGCTATCTTTACAGTACCACATTTGAGTTCCCTTCTGTGCACAGGCTTTAAGTCAAATTAGCTCTTGATTATCCCCAAGATAAAAGTGCCACTACTGTACAGATAGAGATAATTTGCTGTGCCAGTCATTGTGGTTATTAGGCTTTAGGTCCAACTGGGTTGGACCGTTGATTGATTTTTCTCCCTTAGCAGTTTGCACAGTATCCTCTGATACTGTGAGAGCTAGTCTTCAGGGAGGAGGGTTCCAGGTCAACTCCAGCTCCACCGCTCCAGGTTCAAAATGCGCCCTGTCTTCAGCAACAGGGTGTTATCATCAAGTTCTGGGAGGCAATCAAGGGCTGTGGAAATGGCCTGTGTTATTTGGGGAGTCTCTTCTACTACCCTGACCAACAACTTGAAGGGAGATTTCTCCTGTCTGGTACCTAGCCTTCACCTATCTCAACAGGCTTTTGAACGAATACATTTCTCTGGTTTTTCACAACATTCATTCATTCATTCTCTCTCTCTCTCCTTTCCTCTCTCCCTCCCTTCCTGCCTAACTTCTCTCCTCCCTGCCCAACTAAAGGATCCCCATTTCCCCCGTGTTCCTCTTGATAGTACTTGTATTTTTATCATTCCCCATCTCTTGAGCTCCTTCCTCCCATTCACCCCCACGGTTCCTTATATAACGTCCCCTGCTTCCTCCCAGTTAAATACACCCAACTTCCTCGTTTCACCCTCAGTAACACCTGTCTCCTACACTCCCCTCTCTCTGACTCCTTCTCTCCTCTTTCTTCCACGGCTTCTTCCCGTTTTCCTTACTCCTGCGGTTACATCAGGATGTATATATAACATGTAAGGACTTGGTGCTAAGATCCACAAATGAGAGAGAACATATGTCATTGTTTGTCTGAGTCTGTGTTACGTCACTTAGTATATCAGCTTCTAATTCCATACATTCGCCTGCAGACTTCATGATGTTTTTGTTCTTTACAGCTGAGTGGAACTCCATTGTGTAAATGGACCACATTTTCATTATCTATTTTGTTATATGTTTCAATAAAGGTCGCCACACCAATGGAGAGGCAAGGTGAAAAGTTTATTTTATGAATGGGCTCCCTATGGGTTTGGGTACCCAGGGAGAATCAACAGGTTCAGTTTAGTAAGGTTTTTATAGTACTCTGTAGGGAGTTTCCAATGACTTTGAAATGAGCCAATCAGGGATCAACACAACTGTGTATGCAAACAGGCAAACTGAAAGAAGCAAGACTTGGCATTTAGCTGTGGCAGACCATTAATTATAAAACAATTGCAGAACATCCTATGGGTTTTGTGGTGAGCTAGTTCCTGGGGGGAGGCCTTCTGAGTGCAGGTACAAGGAATGAGAAATATGCATATAAGTTCATACAATGGTCAGCAAAATGGATACAAATCTAACAATAGCAACCAAGTGCATGCTGGCCAGGTTGCAGGGTTCCTTTAACAATTTACATTGTATAAGAGCGCAGAAAGTACTGAAACAAATCTGGAAGTCAGTAGAGTCTTAGAGCTTTATATTCTTTTAGAATTGTTTCTGTTTCAGTTTCCCAGGATGGGGTCTGGGAAAACAGAACTCTATTTGAGTCAGCTTTGAATTACCGTGTTTTGTCTAGCATTGGTTAATAGTAATTATTTTGTAGCATTTAACATATTTGTCAGTTGAGGAACATTTAGGTTGTTTCCATTTCTTAGCTGTTGTGAAACAACAGCAGCAACATGGATGGAGGAGTATCTCTATAGGAGGATGAGTCCTGTGGGTGTATGCCAAGGAGCGGTACAACTGGATCAAGTGGTAGATTAATTTTTTTAGTTTTTTCAGAGTTCTCCACGCTGATTTCCATTAGTTTGCAATCCCAGCAGCAGTGAATGAATGTTCCCCTTTATCCACAACCTTGACATCATGTGGTGTCGTTTGTTCTCTTGATCCTAGCCAGTCTGACTGGGGTAAAGTGAAATCTTAAAGAGGTTTAGTTTGCATTTCCCTAATTACTAAACCTGTTGAATACATTTTTAAAGTGTTTTTTAGCCATTTTTAATTCTTCTTTTGAGAAATCTGTTGAGATCCATAGACCATCTTTTAATTGGGTCATTTTTTTAAATTCTTTTGTTTTTTGAGTTCTTTGTATATTCTGGATATAAATCATCTGTCAGATGTGTAGCTGATGAAGATTTTCTCCTACTGTGTGGGTTTCCTCTTCACTTCATTGATTGTTTCCTTTGCTGTATAGAAAAGTTTTAGTTTAATAAGGTCCGGATAGTCAATTGTTGACCTTAATTCCTAAGCAATTAATATCCAATTTAGAAAGTCCTTTCCCTCACCTTTCTCTTGTAGGGAACTGCCTACGTTTTATTCTACCTTCATGCATTTAAGTTCACCCATATCATTCAGTATCCATGAAGGTCAGAAGAGAGGATGTCAGATCCTCTGGAACTAAAGTTACAGATGGTTGTTAGCCGCCATGTGGGTGCTGGGAACTGAATCCGGGACCTCTGCAAAAGCACTCAGTACTCTTAAGCACTGAGCCATCTCTCTAATTCCAGATATTTTTGAGACTATTTTGCAGAGATTTTTAGTACATTTTTATTGAATTCTTGTGAATTTCACGTAATAGATCATTTTTAATATTTTATTTTTTGTGTGTATTAGTGTATTACATGTATACATGTAAGTGTATTCATCTCGTGAGCCCATGAAGGTGAGAAGAGGGCATCAGATACCGTGGAACTGGAGTTACAGATAGTAGTTAGCTGCCATATAGAATCTGGGAATCAAACCCAGGACTTCTGCAAGAGCAGCCAGTACTCCATCTTTCCAGCCCCTCATAAAATAGATCTTCATCAAATGCATACCCCCTCTGCCATCTGCACCCCAAGTCCCCCCTATTGGATTTCGTGCATTATGTCATATATGTTCATGTCTATGCAGTCAAGCATTTGCACCCAGATGTCCCTTGGTGCAAGTTCATCCACTGGAGTCTAGACTCCTTCCCTTAAAGAAGATCAGTTCCCCCTCACCTGGGAGTAATCAGCTGCCCATAGTTTTTAGCTAAGGTTGCCCATGTACCTAGTTCTATCCTGAATTTTTTTTGTGTATAGTTGAGCTGGCATGTGTCTTGTGCATCATATTACCATTATTGCGAGTTCTTATGAACATGTTCCCCGAAGCCTGAAAGAAACTTCTGTTCATGTGCCAACCTTGGCTCTTACAATCTTTCTGCCCCCTCTTCTGCAATGATCCCTGAACGATGGGTGAGTGAGGTTTAATATAATAGTCCTAGCCAGGGATATACACTCTGTGGTCTCTTAATCTCTAAAACTTGGCCGGTTGTGGCCTTCTGTGTGTATCTCATTCTGTTATATGAGGAATCTTCACTAGTGAATGTTGAGGGATGATATGAATATCCTCCTTACCCTCTGTTTTGTCATGTTTACAAATGGATGAGTGATTTTGTATGACAAAATCATTCTCTACACTTTTCTTTCTCAAACACCTCTCATTTCCACAGGACTGCCTTACATTTTGCATGCTTTTACAATCACATAGACTTGATTCATTATTTTGTCCACCAAAACTGCCCTATGGATGCCCTTGACGACCAAGGATCTTCCCCATTAATGAAGTAATTCAAAGTCATCAATTTCAGCAATAAATTTGACTTAAATGCTCATAATGAAAGTGAAATTGTCTCACCTAAATATGACTGGTGATTGTTGATAAAAGTGCATGTTGAATTCATCAAACTGACAATGTTTTCCGTGTTACAATGTCCACAGGCTATACAGAGTTCACTACATGAAGTAGTCGAATTCCTCCTGAGGAAAGGCGTAGATCAGAATCTGAGGGATCATAAGGGTGAAACACCTTTCCATCACGCGGTGTGTGTCGACAGTATAATTACTGCAGAGCAGCTTCTGGAATGTGGCGCGAATATTGATGAAAGAACAAAGTTAAGGGTGATGCAACTGGAATTCAAAGATGTTTGAAAATATGTGGTTTAACAGTGACACGTTTAGGGCCAATTTTCCCTGTTTAGAAGTTCAAACCTTCCCTGTTTGACAGTATTTTGAAATAATTTTGTTAGCATACGTTTAAACAGTGATGCTTTCAAGGCATATTAGAGAATACAACTCTCTTTTACTAGTCATGGAAAACACTTTTTAAGACACTTAATATGTAAAAATGTTAAAAGTATCACTTCATGTTTATCAGTATTTCCACCACATTTTTCTAGCCCAGTGTAAATCGGCACATGGAATCACAATTTGCCCTGGAAACAAGTTTTATTTTCAAAGTCAAACAAAACCAAAACCCTTTATGAACATGGCCCCTTGATGCTGGTGCCGTCGTGCTCAGTACTGCGCTTCTGGGAGGTCAGGTCAGAAGAAAAGCAGGAGAGAACATTGATCACAGACTTGCATGAAGCTGGCCAGCTTGAGAATGATGGAAATGTGGAAGCACACCAGGAAGAGCTGAGCACTTTGACATATATGTTGACGTGGTGCTCTTTAATTTAGAGAATAATTCTTTGAGGAAGTTACTCGATTCCAAACTTGCCTAGATATCAATTTTAATAGCACTCTGAGGGTATCAGACTATGACTATGAGATGCTTGTGAGGAAAACGATCGAGCTAATGAAATGATTCACTGGTACCCTGATCCTCCCTTGGCTGCAGTAGCTGTTCAGAACAGAGCAGCTGTCCAACCTGAAAGGTGTTGCTCAGAGGTTAGATGTGCTTCTACATATTTTTCGATGATGAAACCTTGTTCTTACGGCCAAGTCCTAAAATGATGAAGGAAACTGACTGTGAGGAAGGAGAAGAGACTGAGGCAGTGTTGTTGCTTCTTTCCTTTCAAACTATATCTGGGGATCACAGTGAATTGTGGAGGGTTTAGAGAATGTGTAAGTCAAGGTTCCTGGAGTGTTTGGATCATCAAATCTAACAACTTCCCTGACTTCTATGGGAATCACCTCTTCTTTCAGATTAATGTTGCGCTGGTGGATGGACCCACAGTGATGTCCACGTAGAGACACAAGTTTCACTTGATAGGCCTAAAACCATGTGTGATGGGGGGGGGTGTATACAGACAGATACTTACAATGGAGTGCATGAAATGGGAAAGGGGATCAAATCATAGTGTATGACATTTGGAACAATTCAATCACAAAATTTTTGTCAAAGACAAATAAACACAGTCATTGGTCTTTCTGTTGTGACATGGTACACCTGGAATCTTAGTATTTTATGGAATGTAGGTAAAAATTCTGAGCGAGAGAAGAAAACTTAGATGCTTCATTCTATAAATTACTGAAAACATTAGCTATTGTGCATTTGGTTTGTGTCTGTTGAGATAAGTCCTTAAGAATCTTTTGTCTTAAATGGGATCAATCTGGGAGCAAAGGTTCCCAGAACTTGTAACTGTTAACAGTGAGCTTTGGAGAGGACTAGAATTCTGTGACAACTATAGGCAGTTGTGGAATATTGCAAACATGAGACTCATGTGAATGTACACTGGGGCAGGCATGAAGGACTCCTCTCTAGTGTATGTTTATTCTCTGCTCCATATTATAGGTTCACTGAGTCATCTATGAGATTTCTATTTAGTTGGGAAATGTGTATTCCTAAGGATTGTCAATTTCATTGCAGAATTGGCTCACACCAATTAATCGTGGCATGAATTTTTCCTTATGTGATCATTTGCAATGGTACTGTCCTTTGCCTTTCTTTTTAAACATTGTGACTTAAAATAAGATTCACAGAAATCAGAAATACTCGACAGAAAGGATGAGTTTTCTTTATTGACTTATACTGTAAAATATCAACAAGAACTATTTGTGTGGTTAAAAATTAAATCGTGAAATGAGCAATGTAAGGAACAACATAGACTCTGTTCACAATCCCTATAATAAGGCCAAGTTTTCTTACTTAGAATCTTTCTTTGATAGTCACATTATTACATATGAGCTAACAGGCTTCACGTTAGTTTATTTTTAATTGGAGAGTTTAATTCAGCTTGAAATTCTTACTAACTTTCTAGAATTTTTCTCCATTGTATAGTGTATGTTGCGAATGAGTTCATGTTAAAAACACAGGCTGTGGGAAGACTCTACTTTGACTTCTTTTTTGGACAACATTGATGTTTTCTTGTCCTTACATGACTCTTATTACATGATGCTAATCAAAATATTAATTTCTGTCAATGCTGAAATTTTTTATTAATTCTTATAATAACTTCTTTAACATGATATTCAAAATATACAATTTGAATTCTATCTCACTTGGCTTAATAATCAGCCTCATAATCCATGTATCCTTAATCAGGGTAAGGGAAATAGCCCACATTTTCCCTGACTTTTTAACAGTTTGTCTTTTGCTACTAACTATGTCACTTATTCCACTTATACCAAACCAACACCTAGCTAAAGAATCTAATCAGTAAGAAATGTTACATCTCAATAGTCCTTTTACTTCAAATGTTGTACTTATAGCATTTATAGCAATGGGGCTACCTTTATTTTATATCCTTTTCAAAGCTGTACTAGTATCAACCCTAGTTATACCTCTCAATGAAGCAACCAGAATAAACAACTAAGTGCAGATCTGTATTTTCTACCTTATATATTTATTGGGTCTCTCCTACTTAAAGCAGTGATTTCTACACAAACATTTGAATTTTCCAATCATAATGTATTAGTGTACACCATTAATTACTTTATGATTAAGCAAGCTATGATTAATATGCGTAATAGCATTCAGAGTCGAAATATCATTATAAAGTCTTCATTTATGACTGTCTAAAGCACAAGTAGAAACTACTATTGAAGCAACACTGCTGCAACTCTAAATAGTTTTCTCTACCACGCGATAAAAGTACGGGGTATGGAATAAAAAGGGCTACTTTATTAAGTCCATAGACTGACACAAAGCTTATCTTTTGCCTTCTATGTTTACCTAGCAAAGTTGTATGGAATTCTATTGTATCTAACAGAGAGATGCATACCCATTAGTTCTGTGGAGCTTGTCATTCAAACTTCATGAAGCTAAAGGAGCCACAGTCTTAATGATAGCATAAGGCCTAACACATCAATATTATTCTGCTCACATTATTAAAGTTATGAATTAATTCAGAGCCCAATCAAGATTCCAGTCTACTGATGACAATTTTCTGTCTATATTTTATCTCAGCAAGGCTGAATCTTAGGCAGCCTTCCAAACTTGGCTCTCCCACCTAACAAAGTATCTGCCAATTAATCATCATTGTCTAGATCATTTTACATCCTATCATCAATTCTTAACGTGCTGAATACCTCTTTCTATACTCGATAGACGAATCGTCACACAACCTGGAAAATGTACCTACCATGTAAATAATATCCCTTCTTTGTAGCAGAGTTCACTACCTAGACATGTCATTCCACTATTCTTACCTCTACACCTAAAGTCATCATAGTGCTTCTATACTGTAAATAATGTACTTTTAAGAAAGCATTAGACTATGAATCTAAGAGTAGAAGCTCATTACTTATTTACCAAGAAACTACACCCTAACTGATGGAACCACACATAAAACTACAGCTTTCCTCATGTTTAAAAAATCAGAATTATTAATTACTCTTAATAAATGAAGGGGGGGACTGGAGGGAACTCAGAGGATAACAGCAGTAGCTGCTCTGGCAGAAGACCCTGGTTAGATTCCCAGGAACCACAAGGGGGCTAACAACTGTAACTCCAATTGCAGGGGAATCGGATGCCCTCTTCTGACCTCTTTTGACCTCTTTTGACATTGCATGGCACAGGTGCACTTACATATATCAGGCAATATACTCATAAACAGAAAGTAAAAAAATAATAATAATAATAATTTTTAAAAAGAAATAAAAAGTGAAATTCCAAATAAAAGTAATTTAGTATCATCCCTTTTAATTAAACTTGCTATTTATTAGTTCCTATTTAAATTTATTTTACTCAGCTCCGCAAAATCATTGTGTGCTCAATTAAATATGCTACATTCAATTTCAATAATAATAAGCATTCTGGCCATGAAATCACTATTTGTAATTGAAAGCTCCCAGTCATCCGAGTTCAACTTTGGAAGTTGACGGGAATGTCATTTTTTTCCATTTCATTTGGAGACTGGTGGACCTTAGCATCACCATCAGGAATCCTACAGGAGCCACTCACAATCAGTGCATCCAGCCCAGATGCAAGGTCAGCTGTGGCCAGACAGGTCGGAGTCCTGCCCACCCAGCACTGTTAGGAAGGGGAGCCAAGGCAGGTTTAGGAAGCCGGGGGGCCTGGCACGGTTTCTGAAGAAGGCCGGGTGGACGTGGTCTATCTAGCGCAGACCCAGGGGTGACCAGAGTACTCACCTGGGAGGACTAAGCGAACGGTCCCTGTGACTGTTCTGAGCATCCCGAGTCTCTGGAGACCGGAGGGGATTTCAGGGAAGCAGACTCCATGTAGCTCGGCCCACACTGAGAGTCTGTCTGTGAGCTGACTGTGGGAGTCTGGACGTCCCTGAAGGAGATCCTGGGAAGCTGACTGAGGAGACTCGGTGTTGTCTCTGAGGGGACTGCAGGGACGGGTTATGAGGCCTTACTGTGGGAGCCTGTCTGTGAGGGGATATTCAGGGGTGTTCCTGGGAAGAGCATGCTGAGGAGCACATCTGTGGGAGGATGTTCAGGGACATGTTCTGAGGAGTTTGCCCAGGGGTCTGTTTTTGAAAATGACTGTGGGGTCAATCTGGAACTGTATTTCAAGGGATGGTTTGTGAGGGGATTGCCATGGACGAGTTTATGGATGCTTGTTTCGGTTCCTGTCTGACTGTAACGCTGGAGGTAACTGTCTCTGGAAAATCGCAGGGGAGGGGACCTGATGAGAGGACCCCCGGGGCCAGGGGCTGTAACTGGGTTACTGTTGGTCTCTGTGAGGCTTCGCTAGTAACCATGTCCATGAGTGGTTGGGGGAGGGCGCTGTCTGAGGGGATTGCTGTTGGTCTTGACTGTGAGGAGTTAAGGATGAGAATATCTTAGAGTCTGACCACCAGTTCACCATCGAACTAAAAGAGGTGGAAGACAGGAAGGTACAGGTTGTCCCCACACACCCCTGCTTTGGCAGAAGGTGTACTGGCTAGGAACCACCCAAGTTACTCCCCTAACAGAGCAGCCTGAGAGTGAGGAGCATACATTATGAGCAGCGTCTTCGTGTCTAAATATACTCCGTGACTTATTGGAAAAATATTTGAGTTTCACTGGATACTGAGAAAAACTTAATTCCGGACTATTCTAGTGGATAGCTGCAGGGGCAATGGGCAGCAATAGAGGATGGTGAGGCACAGTTAAAAGGAACTGAGATGTCCCAAGGACGGGAAATCATCTCAGAGTAAGAGGTGTACATGTCTCTCTTGCAAAATGAGTGCTGGGGGTAGAAATGAATTGCTTTGCAGGGGAGTCTCGTGGAAGGAAGGGGCCCACGGGAGAGACAATGGGAGTGGCTACAGCTGAAATTTAGGCCAGGAATCTCTCACACCTAAGGTAGGTGGCACAGCTTGTCCTGCTTGGCTGGGAGTTCAAAGAGCCTGAAATTCCCAATCCTATGTAAGAACATGCCCAGAGGCCCAGTGAAAGTACCCAGATGAGAAAGCCAAACAGTTGACAGCAATGCGGGAAACTTACTTATTAGACCTTGCTAATGAATAGTTTTTTGTATTCCCTTAGCTGCTGGATCCCAAGAGCAGTTTATATTCACTCCTAATGGTCAACAGTGGACCTTCTGAATACGGCCCCAGATTGCTTCACAGTGTATTGCTCATGGGACAGTGGTCTAGACCTTGCTCTGTTACCTTGCATGCCCTCTAAAATGTTTTCATTACATACAGAACATAATACTGACCTTACACACATGACATAACGCTGACCTCAAACGTTTTGAAAAAGCAGAATTATAAAACCATCTAAGATGTACACTGCACCAAAAGGAGCAAAAGATGGAAATTCAAGGAACTCAAGATGCCAAGGCTGGGCAGAGCTGTGAATTCCTTGTGAGCACTGCAGTCTGGTCAGATCAGTATCATCCCTGACGACGTTGCTGAAAAGCACCGAGAGCACCCATACATTTAAAGGACCTGCAGATATTCTCGGGGCTCTGGATATATTGGCAGATTTTCACACCCTGCCTTACCCAAGTTCTCTATCCTATGTATAACTTGATAAGGAGTGCTGCCCTGTGGGATTGGGACACTAAGACTCCAGGGGCTTTTGATTAGACTAAGATTCTTACAGGACTGACTCAACATCTGCTTCCACATTTGCCCCGGTAACCTTTTATTTTAGAAGTCCCCAGAAGTTCAGAAGTCTGTGGCTCAGGGCTGTGGTGAAAAGAACCTGAGCAAGTGCTTCCAATGGGATTTTGCACTCACTTATGGAAAGATAAGCGTGTGTGCGGTGCTAGAACCGCAATGGTTAGCTGTGGGGAAGCTGCCATTGTGGGTTTCATCCAACACAGCGCCGTGGGTGCCGGTGGAGTGTTGACAGTGACAGAGGTTGTCATTTCATACGCACAGGTGTAGAGAACGAGGCTGAAGACAGTCAGCTGAAATGGTACTGCCCTCTACCTTACAAACCTATTGGGACTGGGTTGATTAAAATAATGGGTTACTAAGACTGGAGCTAAGAGACATCACCATGCACAAAAATGCACTACTCGAGGCCATAAGATCGTTGAATGAAAACCCAGGGCCAGGGGCCGGGAGGGTTCTTGGCGCAGGGCTTATTACCCCAGAATCTGCAAAAGCTATTGCCACTGCTGTTTGTTGCTTGCGAGACGTAGACAGTAACACCCTATTGCTGAGGACATCACGTGCTTCGACTGCAGAACAAGGAGAAATAAACCCAGGACTGTGCTCAAAGCTCCCCCCTTAGTGGCTGATGTTCACAGCAACAGAAGGATCTATGCGGGCTCCTATGAAGAATCATCACTCAAATTCCTGCTTGGCCATGGGCCATGTTACTACATGAGCAGGCAGTGTATGTCTGTGGTGCCACAGTGGCACACTATCATGCGTCAAATCTTCATCTTTCTCATACAATTGATGGTTCAGTCCATAGGAGGGAATTCATGTCTGGTAATGTCAGCCAGGACAAAAATCTGTGGCTGGGTAGTTCTATAGTCCCTAGTTCTATAGTCCCCAGTGGAGAGTCCACTGTTATTGTTTTCTTCAATGCATGTGATGTGCCTGTCAAATTGACTTCCAAACATTTATGACTATGCCCATAATTTGCTACCTGTCAGCCACAGTCATGGAAATTGACTTCCTTCCTTCAATGACTGGTGTACTGTGCAGACTCATAAACACTGGTGAAGCTCCACAGAACCAGTGCCTGTTGCTGTGCCACAGTGACCCAAAACTTATCCATAACCATGTATCTATGTCAGCACCTCCAGGACTCAGAGAACATCACAGACCAGGGAATGAAGAGAATATAAGGGTGAAACAAACGGTGGAATGTAGTGATTTTCTCTGAATGGAAACTTTCTATCTATGAAAGGGCTTCTGTAAGTAAACAGACTTACAGATCCTGGAGACCTGAAATAAGATTCTAGAGTTCCCCTACTCGTCCTAATGGAAGCAGTAAACAACTGCTTAGAGAAGAGACTGACCAGCTAAGCTGCCCAGAGATCATTCTGTGACATTTAGGACTGCGTGCAAGTCATGCAGAGAGCTTTAGGGTTGTAGCTTTCAAGAGTCATAACTCATGCCACAGTGGGCTTTCTGGTGGTACAGTTGCACAGAGTCACAGATATTTGAATTTTATACCATGATGTCCTAAACACTGCTCAAAGAACTTGCGTTAATAGAAGGGAACAAAGAAGCTGTGCTTTAGTTCTGAAATTTGGGTTTTGTTTCTCTAGTGATATTAATGAATAAAGAATAATGTATTCAAAATAAAGCATATGTTATCAAGATCTTAGTATCAGAGTATCTTAATGTGCCAAATTTAAGTTCTCCAAAAATACTCTGATGGGTATAAATTATAGAATGTTAAATATTAAAATCTAATCTCACATAATAAAACAATGTATACTTTCCTCTTGTTTATATTTTCTTCTTTTACTTTACAGGTGATTCATGTAGCACAAGTATATGCTTCATTTTCTAGAGAATAAAATGATGATTCAGACAAGACAGATTCTTTCGTGGACTGTCCTAGAAAACCGTGATGGAGGAAGTTCTTTTTCAGGCTTTCCTGACCCTCAGCACTCAGAACACATTACAGCTGTGGTCTAAAATCTCAGTTTCTTCTTAAGTTAAGAGCAGAACTTGTTAAGACTGTAGTGCAAGTTTTGCAAGGATGCAGACTCAAAGTGTACTCATTCCATTCCTGTTGATCTGATGAATCACTGTGAAACAAAGCAGCTTGAGCACAAAGTACAAAGGGTGTATTTGCCTCACAGCTCTGGTCAGAGTATCTCATAGAGGGAGATATCACCCATGTCTTCCTCAAGCAGTTTCTGTCACAGTGACATAAAAATAACTATTGTAGTACCATAGATTCTTTTAGAATACAAGGATGAGACAGAACTTCAGAATAAAGGTCTTCATCCTTTTCCCTCGGTGAAAGAATTGTACTTTACACATACCTTTCAAATAAGTTATCATCAGGCTTTCTGTGGAAGGTTACGGTAATTTTGCAGGAAGAGAGGAATTCTATGAATGTATTTATATCAGATAGTAGTTGATTAAGTATAATCCACCTGGTGCAGTGGTTTCACTAAAGCAGTGCTTGTTTTCCTTTATAAAGACACTATGACTAATCCACCAGTGACCATGGTGATGTACTATATGACTGCAGGCTCAACGCAAACAGGTTCAAACAATTTGGGTTTATGACCAACTTTAATAATGTTTTTTGAATGACTTTGGAAACTTTAAAATGATACCTACCAAAAAGTGCACATTGCAAAACAAACATAAAAGTAATTAACATATTTACATGAAGTTAAGGGACAGGAAAGGAATAGATATAGTACAAAAATAAAAGAAACACGTCGTATTCAGAAATCTGTCCGTAGATGTGGTTCTTCTTCTGAATTCTTTTGTTGACGACAGTCAGAGAAATTGGGAGGCAAAGATGGCAGATTTGTCAGTGTTTCATTATGAAAGCAATCCACTTAAACTGCTCTATCTGTCTTTACAAGACTACATGCACTGTGGTTTAAGGTGCTAGTTAGAGCATTCATAAAATGCAGTTATAAATCATGTATGACAACCAAGGCCACTCCACTCCATGAAGGAACTATTTTAGGATCCTTCTTGCATCTATGATGAACAGATACTACTTACTCACTGTATATTCCCTATTGTTCATTATAGACTAATGCACATCATGATTACAACCCTAAAGTTAAATCTCCCTTTCTAACTCTAATCTTAGATTGACTGTAACTCTAATCGTCCATCCTCACAACCATACTTAGCCTCTTAATGGGATCCGAACCCTACAGCTTCCCTAAAGTAAGGCAAAGATGAAGATCAAGAGCACATTTTCTCTGTTTCAGAGAGCATTTTGTATTAGAAACTCCTTCTGAATTCTTTCCACATCACAAAAGCACCACACTCCTTTCCTGAGAGTTAATTTCCTCTCCTTCCAACATGTACTTTTGCCTCTATTTCTTCCATTTACTTCCTGTGTTTTAAGCCGTTTTAGTCTTTGTCCCATCCCTTTCTCTCTTCTTTCTTATTAAGTGCTAATACTCTTGAACTGTCACACATAACTCATAACTCAGACACATGCCAGACTCTTGTTTAGCCTGCTTCTGAATCTTGAAAAAATAAACATTCTATTACTAATTAACCTATCTTTCTCCATATGGTGCATTCCAATAGTAATAGTCCTTAGCTAGCAGAATATCCAAGTACTTCTTTTAGACAAAAGTTCTTCTAGAAATTTTTTATGAAGTGTAATTGTTACCTTTCCACATCCAGACTTTTTGTTTATTGCTGCTCAGAGGAGCAGCATGCTCTGCCGCAACAACAGCAAAACCATGAAATGATGGTGTTGATCTGAAAAGGGTGGTGTACATTGAGGTAGTTATAAAATGAAAATCCACTCACATGCAAAATCTGAACCATCCCTCCAAATGAAAAAAAAAGTGTAGAGTAAGACATATTTGAGAGTATTTCCAATTTTAGAACAAATTAAAATATTATTAAAATAAATGATCGAATCTCCCAAGGTCCTAGCTGCTTGGATTCCTTCACAAGTGAGGGAACCTGGCTTCTCAGCTTTGAACTACCTACGCCGCTCCTGACACTGGAGACACTGGTTTCCCCTGCGCAGGCCCACTAAGCTACCAAGGAATCTATCTCCAGGGGCCTGGGCTGCACAGCCTCCGACCAGGATTGTCCACAGTGTCCAAGGACTTTGCTCCAATCACCCATGTAGGAAACCATACTGCACCAAGTGAAGAGCCCCAACGTCCCATGTTTAAACCCGCCTACATCCTTTGGCACCAGGCCTCCCTATACCATCTGGGAGCCTCACTATATGTACACAACCAGCAAGGCTTGCTACAGGTCTGCCAGTTGCCCAGGAATTGTGCTCATGATGCAAGTGAGCACCACCTCTTATGCAAAGTGGAGGACACTGGCTTCCCAGATTGGGCCTGCAATCACCACTTGGGAAATGTCAAGACCAGGTGAGAGACTCCAGTGACCCCTGATTAGATCCACTTACTCTTCCTCTGAGCTTTGCTCCAACTGGCCAGCCTGCCAAGGTGTCCTACACTAGGCTGCACCTATATTACCAAAGAACATTTCTCTAGTGATGAGATAGCAGCTGACTCTCAGAGGAAGAGTAGGGGTAGAGGTTGTGCCTCTCAGTATCAGTGACACAGAAAAATGCCATCTCCTCCATACTAATACTGAGTCCCCTCATAGTCACTGGAAATGACTCCATTGAAGGAAGCAAAGGGACTCCAAGAATAACAAAACCCCCAGAAAAACAGGAAGAAAAATGTAATCAACAAATTCCTCCAGAGCCACAATTACCAGCAGTGAATTAAAAACAACACAAACAGCCAAGACAACATTTCTCCTCTAAAAATTAAATTGGGAGGAACCGGGTGGAACTGAGAACAAAGATTCTCAGAGACATAACCCTGGCCCACAGAAACATCCCATGTCTTTCCATCCAATAGGTGGAGCTAATTTTGAAATTTTAAAATAGGTATACTTCAATTTGAAAATCCGGAGAGGTCATGAAATTAATAAATGGCGTGGGTGGGGAGTGAGGGAGGTAGAGGAGGCAGAATTCAGTGATGTGAAGGGGAAAGAGGCGTAACAGAGTAGGATGGGCAGATGAGGGTGGGAGGAGGGAGTCTGGGAAGGGATGACTCACACTAAAAGGCTTTAGAAAAGACATATGGAAACCAGCCAGTACAGAAGCTTCTTAAAGTATAAACATACACAACATAAAATGAGATTAAAGAAGATACCTTATAAGAGGGGGACACTGAGTTTACTAGACATCATTGGGACACAGTAAAAATCCAATACCAAAAATGGACCCACTCCTTTGAAGCTGTTGACCAGGGGTCTCAGAGGCCCTCAAACAATACTGGCCATTGCCACTGCTCTTGATTACCCATGAGGAATTCTCATGAAGACCCTAATGCTGAACACAGCACATATATGAGGTGCAGAAAAAACAAGGAGAAATCAAGTTGGTAGTGACTTCAAAGCCTCATTTCCACTGGCTGCTCTCCATTGTGCTGGTGGAAGGTGCTATGCAACCTACCTGAAGAGAAAATCATCATCAGCCTTACCCAGCTGTGAATCCCGAAAACAACAACTGGTCTGAAAAGGTATGCCCACAGGTGAAATAGTGGTACCTATCCACACACTTTCTAATTAGATTTAAGGTTTGCTTCTTAGGATGAAGTCCATACCCAGCAATGATAACAGGCCTAGGAATTGGTGGCTAGACAGGTCAAAGGCCGTAAGGGAAAGCCTAATGCTATTTTTCTCCCAAGTATATATACTATTAAAGCAACTCCTCATAATGTATTTTATATTCATAGATTAATGACTTTCTTAAAACCAGGTAGATAAGCTTATAGTTTCAGGAAATGAAGATCGACACAGAGAACCACAACTGGAAAATGTGCAGAGAATAAGAGGTTCCAGATTGCTCACTCCTGAATTGGATTCTTAATCAAATTTTCGCTTCTCAAGGCTCGGGCATCATTGAGGAAGAATGGGGGAGAAGATTTTAAGAGTCAGAGGTGAATGACCACAGCAGTTTTCCAGATATCTGGTCAGTTACTCATAGGAACTCACAGCGATGGTGATATTTTGCACGTCCCACTTAAATCAAGACAAAAAATCCCTGCATAGATGTGGGGTAATGAGGAAGAAACCCCAGCCCTGTGTGAAGAACTATTACCAACCTATGACTTCTGGGAAGGTGAGAGTCAGTCTCATTTAAGGATGCAAGTCTTGGTAGCTTGTCCAGACTTCGGTGGATAAACCCATACTGATGTGCAATTGGGGACATAAACGTGACTCTATGGGCATACATACATATATGGCTACAGGAAATTGGACTGGAAGCTACCAGCAGGATGTGTTGGGAATGTATAAGATAAAAAATTATACACATGTATGAAAGTTAAAAAAATACATTTACTAACAAGTATTGCATTTTGTGTACTAAATGTGTGTATAATATTCAAGTGAACCTCACTTGGCCCATAGAACATTGTTCACAAAGCAGCACCATATCTGCAATTTCAGTTCTATATATTTACATACCAATTGCCGCCAGGTTTTTCTGCCATAGGGCCCTCTCTCTTCGTCTTCAAATAAAGATTCTGTTGACAAATCCATATTTCCTTTAGTTAACTACTAACAAACACTTAGATAAAATACTATTTGTTACAATGAAAAATCATTTTGAATACTTAGCGATAAGACAAATTTTATTTTCATTATCCCAAGTAATAATTTCAACTAAGTGTAATCTGTAGCTGAAATGTTTACTTCTTATGAAAACGTCTCACTGCAGCTTCGGTCTGTCACTCGCACACTACCTGTCAGATGGTCAAGTAGCACCAACATCTGAGAGGTAAACAAGTGTTGCTTTCTTTCTGCACAGCTCACAGTTTACTGGTTTCTCATTATATTTATCCTTTTAACTAGAACACCATCAACAAGAAAGAAAAATGAAACTCAAAGGAAAGACTGACATTTAAAAACAAAGAAAAAGAGTATATGAGTGAACTATATTGGTGTATGACTTTGCATTTAGATCTTACAGGATCTACTCTAGACGACAGTAAAAGATCTTAAGTGGAATAAGTTAACTCTGCAGTCTAACGACAAAAAGAAAGCAAGTGTTAATAAGATATTGTAGCATTTATTACTACTGATAGGAATTCATGACTAAAGCACTGAATTAACTGACACATAAATTAAGACAAACACTTATGAGACATAACCAAGTGACTGCATGTCCTCACTTAGAAAACCATGTGTCCTAATTTGAGACTTACTTTTAAAATCACTATCAGGAATAACAGCCTACATTTAAAAGAATTTTATTCTTACGTATTCACATTTACCTCATGTATTACCAAATGTCAAATGAAATATGGACATCTGAGAGTTATGGGACAGTGAATGGCTGCAATCTATCCCCAGTCCAGCACTTCCTCCTGTTTCCAAAACGTCCAGTAGCAGTGAAATCTATCCTGTGATTTGATTCTAAATATATGGAAGTGATTTCCTCACCATGAGTCATAAATTTACCAGTGTTCCTTCTTTCTATCTAATAGATAATCTGGTTTTGAGTAACCTCTGCATTTATTATTTTGAATCTATCCATTTCAACTTCACTCATAGACTAGGTTAATAATGTCATTTGTCTCAATTTATCACAAATATTTTAAGAATTATAGGTTTAGAATTCAATAATTATATGGAATCATATTGAATTACTACTCTTAAGAACCAGATGGAAATACACTTTCAACTTCTAAAGAATTTGCTTAATATCCTCAGTTTAGAAAAAAGTTCAGGAATTAAATTAAATGAACACCTTCTGTAGGTCCTGATATGTCTTGGACTACTGTGCAATGCACCTACCAGGTATTTGCTTGCAGATAATATAATCTTTTCATAGTTTATCAGAGAGGTAGGAAGAACATCAGCAGTCACAAGACTTTATACATGTAACAATGAGACTCCCAGAGATGAGGATGTGAATGCTCATGTGGCATGGTCTACAACAGGTGATTTACAAAAGACTAAGCACCTGTGTTCACCATAGAATCTGCCACTAAACTTCTTTTCCTTTAACTGCCTCTTTTCAGAGAAACTTACAGGCCCTCCTAGAACATCTAATAATTTGAAGCTCTAATACTACTCATTAACTTACTATTGATATTTTAATATTGTCATGGCTGTGTTGATCTCCCTACATATATATAAACCAATGCTTCTCTTCGCCCAATTATACAATTTTGTACTATAAGTTACCATCTCGTATGTGGGAACGATGCAATATCACATCAACATGCATATATACTTGCTGACCACATGTTTATATATTTCTGTGATGAACAAAATATAGCTTTCCAATTTGCCACCTTCCAAATAGTGAAAGTTCAAGCACTTAATTTTTCTCAAACACACACTAGTAAAAACAATCACTTTGTATCATTCTCAGATTTGTAATATGCAGACATTCTATTCTTAAAGAATTTCTTTTTACACTTATTATTTATATCGCATGTGTACATATGTGTATGTTCACGGGTGCCACCGTGCACTCATGGAGGCCATAAACTTGTGAGAGTTGGTTCTCTCCTTCCAACACGAGTCTCTTAGGAACTGAACTCACGATGACTTGCTTAGCAGCAAGAGCCTTTACCCACTGAGCCAACTCACCTGCCCAATTTCTTTCTTCTTGTTTACACACACACCTGTTTTTGCCTTTGCTCCCCATATTCACAGTTTCTCATTCTTCTTTCCTTTCTTCCCTCCTTATTACTTCCTCACATTTTCCAGGAGAAACAGACATTTGTAATTGAATTCCTAATAGAACTACTTTGGTAATTAGGTCAATTTCATTTGCTTAAACTGGAGAATACAGGTCTTTTTACCCTGTTACGTATGTTTCCCTCTATGTTCACTAGGTAATTTCTATGGCTCATATACCACGCTAGTGTTTGCTTTACATGAACATTTTACATAGTGAATACTTTGTAAAATGCAATACTTGCCTATCTGTGACTCCTTTGGTACACGTCTTTCAGCAACATCCTTGACCTTCGGGGAACGAAGCCATGTGGTATGGCTATTCCTCCCTGGAAGCCAGTCATCTGTCCTCTGTCAACATCATTATTGACAACATAAATCAAAAAGGTGCCATTGCTTTCAAAGGACACATCTGAATTTCTGATTTTAGAAATTTGCACTGGAAAACTTATTTAGTCCACACTGAAGACCAAGCCTTCAGAATACAAAATCTTATATTTTCAAGTTCAAATCCGTGTTTTATTTTTGCTTCAGAATATCTAAAAATAAAATATATTTCCCACAAATGTTGTAGGATATTTATTAAAAGATGTATATTCAAATTATGATCAGGGACATTACATCAATATAGCATTGAAAATGAACTGTTATAAGAATGAAACTGTTATTTCAAATGGACATATACACATATCCAGTTGAAAACATTTAGAATATGCCTTGTTGACTATGAAGTGTTGGGGTCCCTCTGCTTGCTGCCGGCTGGAGGGAGACCCAGGGTCTCTGACAAAGGGGGTAAGTAGGCACGGAATCAACACACAGACTCCGGGAGCTGAATGAGAAGCATGTGGAAGGTGGGCCGCAGAAAAACTCATTTATTCAAGGAGGTGCAGGGGTTTTAAGAGTTTGGTTAGCCAACCCTCTATGGGGTGGTTCATCTCGGTGCTGGCTCTCTCCAGACACAGGGCAGAAGCTGGTGTCACTCCTGGCTGGAACGGAGCACCACACCCACAGGAGCCACTCTCCCTTAATCCTCATAGCAAGCGACCTCGCTAAGGTCCATCCTGCATTGTGCCCTACAATGAAGGGAACAGCAGAGAAACTGCTTTACATTAGTTAACTGCAGCTGACAGAACTTCAGTATTTTATAGGTTGAAAACTATGGATCAAAATGATAAGGAAGGTGCAAAAATATGTTCCTATATTCTGCATAAACAGCACCATTAGCATAGAAGATTTATAATGCAAGTGTTTGACATTTAAAAATTCCTCAAATACAGTCAACAAATTGTCACACTTCCTTTTCTATTATTTACTTGAGCTAGCAGAGGTGGGATGAAACATTTGCTAGTGCTAATTTCGGGTGATTTCAAGGTTTTAAGAGTCAGGTTGTGGAAAGATGTTGTGCGTTGTTCCCTCTGTCCAGAATGCAATCTTATTCGACCTTCACTGAGCAGAAATGTTGACACTCAATGTTAGACATGTAAACCCTCTCAGGCAGCAAGAGCTCTGACCATAGAAATCCGTTGTCATTCCCACCTTGTACAAAACCACTACTTCCTTAACTTTTAATAACCTATGTTATTAAACACAGGAAACACATTTATCTAAACTAAATTACTGCTTCCTACCTGTTCTGTGATCTTTCACTACAGCCCAGGCCCTCATCAGGAATCCTCAGTGTTTAATTTCTTAGTATCAAATTGACACTAACAGCAATTTCTAAATGTTGAAAATAGAAAGATGGTCTTCAGAATGTCCTTAGACTGCAGTGAGTGTATTTCTAAATGCTGGGTCTCTGAAGTGGTTTTGGAAAGTGGAAATCATGATGTCTTGTACCTATGTGGACTATCTGAATTAAGGAAACATTTAATTTTCTTCATTGAAAGGAGGGAATGTAAGAAGGTTTTGGTGAACTATCACAGCTAAGGATCCATTCTGCAAGGAAACATTCCTGTTGACTGTCAGTTGGGTTGATTACTCACATTCCGTACTCAAGTGAGGGCACTGAAAATAGGTAGTGACCATAAGGAAAAACTGAGTCTTTATCCTAGGCATGATAGACAGGAATTGTGAAATCACAATTTCCTATTCACTGGTCATCTAACACCCATTGAAATGAGTCCAATGTGGGTATCATAACACCTTCATAACCCATTATTTAAAACAGTGAGTACAAAACACAAATTGAACCTTATATTTATTCATATTAAGAGGTTTAAAATGAAAATAATCAGATAATTGTTTACTATAAACCAATGATAAAGCTTATTTAGGAGACTTTACTGTAAAAATGCCATATGATTTTTAGTAGATTGAATTTTTTAATCTTAATATTGAAAATTACTGTTTATTAATTGCATAAGATGGTGTAAAATATAGTATGTTTTGGTTAGTAGGATGATATCATTAAACAAAATAGTATTAAATGAGAAATAGAAATTTTAATATTTGCATACCATTTTTGGATTTTTAGCATTCTTACTACAATTCATATTTTCTCTATGAAATCCTGGAGGTACCATCAATTCAGGCTCTGTAAAAGAAATCATGCTTTTTATTTTAGAAAGTATGAACAAGGTAACATAATAGACTATATTAAGAGATATAAGTTATTTTGTCATTAAGGGATATAAATTATTTTGTCATTAAGGGATATAAACTAGTGTTATTTTCTCATTAAGCATTTCAATTCTGCTTCTTATTTAGATGAACATTTATATCCTTAGTAGAAAATTCTAGAAAGTTATAGTTATCAGAAAAGCCAGTATTTCACTTGGAGAAGCACTCAATGTTGCCAGTATCAAGACACGTGAACAAGTGAAGGTTTCATCCATAAATTCATAAACCTCACATAAATGGTAAGGGTCAGAATTCATATTTTGACATATTTATCCTGTGTACCATTTTCTACCTTTCAAAAGTAACTTTAAAACCATTCACCAACCCCTCCATCAGAATGATTACTTTTCTGAGTCTTTATCTGTGAACAATCTGATCCTTTTAATGGACACATATTTATCCACTATTCAGATAAAGTCACTTATGTTTTAAAACTCCTTCTTCTCTGTGCAGACTTCCTTGAATGCAGCTCTCTTTCCATGGAAGGCAGGTGCAGTTTTCCTGGGCCTACTTAGGACATTATTCATTTTTAATCTCTTCTATGTCACTTAAACTGTACTCCAGTTATTTACATCTGTAAACACAGGTCTCTTATTCCTTGACTAAGGAAATGATATTCTGGGTCATCCTAATGTTCGAGGTCCTCATTGATTTTATTCCTTAATTGGTGTTTTCCTGCTTCTTGTAGGTCCTGGGTTTTGAAGAGTGTAAATATGTCAGAATATTCATGGCTTTTCTATTGGACAGGAATAAGCTGACACTGAGGGGTTAGTTTATGCAAAGAGTGGACAGGAAAATGAAAAGAACTAAGTACAAAGAAGACATTTGTATGTGTAATAAACTGAATCTGCAATGTGTCCTCTAATGTACAATGATGTAGTCTATGGTTTAGAAATACCATAGAATCAAATATGTGACTGATTTAGATCACTAATTTTCCACGTATGTAACTCAGCATGGACTTCAGAGGGTGATGATCAATATATACTGTGTGATCGACAATGTTGATATTTTTAGGAGTTGGTGTCCTGCTGGATTGAGGATAGAATGGAGGCCTGAGATCCTCTCTGCCTCTGACTCCCCTTGAGCTTTGACTCTACCTATGTGTGCATCCTGACACGCAGACCTGTAAAAATCATTTAAAACTCTGGAGAAATCACAGTAGTCTGGAAAGTGACTTCCATAAATCACTATCATACAAAGTTTATACACGGAAAATATTAAAGGATTCTTTTCCCCACAAATCTGTCTCTACTGCATGCTGCTACACACACCTGCCTCATTCTCCTTCCTCAGCCCTGCGTTCACCAGCTCTGTCTTCTGCTCTCTCCTTCCTCACAGTTTCCATGTACAAAAGACTCTGCAGTGTAGCTCATTAGACTGTGGAATGTAGTACTTACCCTGAGCAGACTCATTCGCTCCATTTTTTTCTGTGCCATGGTCATGCTTTGATTCAGGGCGAATATCACCAGGAATGTTCATCAGTTGAGCAACACGACAAGGACTCTGCCAAATGGGTGTGGGTAACATGTTTCAAAGGGTTCTTATTTGCTCTCTAAGAACATACCTGAATTTTGATGGTCACATTTGCAGATAGAACAGTAGGTGATGATCATGATCAGCAAAATTAATTACTTTTCGCTTTGAAATACCCATCAGTCATTTAGAATCACCACAAAATAAGGATATTTACAAAATAGAAGTCAACATTTTTATCAAGGCCACACCTCCAGTACAGCATTGAACATGAGAGACTGTAACTCTATACCCACACTTTTAGGGTTAGGTGAAGATGTATTATGTGGAAACACTTTACAGTGTGTCTTGTTGAGCCTGGCAGACAGAATCTACTTCTCTTCAGGACATTTCATTCAGGTAAGAAAACTATGAAACAAAATGGTAAAAATGCTACAAAAATAGTTTTCCATATTCTACTTAAATAATACCTTTAGAATCCCAGATTTAGTAAGCCACTGTTTGCCAGTTAGAGGAAAACTCCCCAAATACAGCAAAGCAGTTTTTTCTCATTTTTCTTTTCTGTGTTTACATGAGCAAACAAAGGTAGGAGAAAGCATCTCCTTAACGCTGCTTTCTGGGGATGTGCTGCTCCCTCTGTCCACTGACACTGGCTGAGCGTTTAACTTCTCAGCATGCAACTGACACTAACAGAAAGTTCTATATGCTCAAAACAGTCAGATGGCCTTCAGAAAGACTTCAGGCTGCAGTGAGTGCGTTGTTAAATGCTGTGTCTCAGAAAAGACTTTGGAAAGTGGAAATCTATAGTGTCCTGCACCCATGGGAACTATCTGCATGGACTCAATTACTACTAAAATCCATAGATAAGCATTTTGAAAGAACACGATTTCTGTATTGAAATGAGGAAGATATCACATTTTGTTTTTATCTTCACAGCAAAGACTCCAGTATGGAAGGAAACATTCTGTGAATTATCAGGAACAAGATAATTTTTTGTTCTCAAATGAGGATTCAAAAATTCTGTGAATTTAAGGAAAATATTGAGTTTTTTATGTAACCCTCACTGACTGAAATTATAAAGTCACAATTTGCATTTCCTGGGCAGTGTCTTCTTTTCAAATGAATCTAACTTAGGGGAAATTATCTTCCAATATTTCAAAAAGTGAGACCTGACACTTAAACCTTCTCTTTATCCATGAAAGTGGCTAAAGGTGACAGACAAGATTCAGATAATTGTTTGCTACAAGTACAACGAAAAGCTTAGTTCTGTGACTGGATTGTAAAAATACTATGTAATTTATAATAGACTAATGTCGTTCATCTCAAACAACATTAATTTGTTGTGTATTAATTATGTCTGGTACTGGGAAACATATTTTGTTTTGGCCTATGGAAAATCATTAAACCAAGCAGCACTACGTGAGACACTGAAATTCTAATGTTGACCACGTTTTGGTTCCCATCTCTCTGGTAACAACTGTTCTCCTTCTCCTCCTCCTCCTCCTTCTCCTCCCCCTCCTCCTCCCCCTCCCCCTCCCTCTCCTCCCCCTCCTCCTCCTCCGCCTCCTCCCCTTCCTCCTCCTTCTCCACCTCCTCCGCCTCCTGCACCTCCTTATCCTCCTCCTTGTCCTCTTCATCCTCTTCTTCCTCCTCCTTCTCCCCTGTCTCCTCCTCCTCCTCTTCTGTCTCCTCCTCCTCCTCTGTCTCCTCGTCCTCCTCTGTCTCGTCCTCCTCCTCTTCTGTCTCCTCCTCCTCCTCCTCTTCTCTCTCCTTCTCCTCCTCCTCAGTCTCTGCTTCCTCCTCTGTCTCCTCCTCCTCCACTGTCCCCTCCTTCTCCTGGTTCTCCTCCTCCTCTTCATTCTCCTCGTCCTCCTCCTCCTGCTCCTCCTCCTCCTCTTCTTCTCCTTCATAGTCTTGTAATTCCAATTCAAGCTCTGTTGAAAAATGGGTGTAATTTAAAAACTATAAGCATGACTAGATAAAGTAGTCCATGACAATAGACAGAAATAACTTTTACTTATGTTTTATAAATTAGTGTTAGTTCCTCATTAAACATTTCAATGAAATCATTCTTAGTTGAATATTTACATCTAAGCACAAAGTCCTAGTTCTCAGAAAAAGCAATACATCACAGGATAGGCTCTGCATATTGCCAGGTTCAACAACTGAAAGATTCATCCAGAAATTCATAAACCTCATCTAAATTATGAATTCACATTTTTGGGAATTCACATTTTAATATTGACTGGAAGGGAACACATTAAACTTGTGCACTATTCTCTACCTCATAAAGTAACTTTGAAACAATTCACTGATCACCGTATCAAAATTACTCTTCTTTAGCCTTTATGTGTGAATAGTTTCTTCCGTTTGAGACATATATAACCATCCTTCTGACAAAGTTTCTCATCTTTTAAGACATATTTTAGCATGTGATGTCTTCCCTGATATCTCCCTCTCTCTTCCGAGAGGGCAGGTGCTGCTTTCCTTGGGTCTTCCTCAGGACATTGTCAGTTTGATGTCTTCTGTGTCTCTTCAACTTTACTCAGTTTTTTACAGGTATATCCCACTTGCTTCTTGACTAAAGAAACTACTTTCAATCAGTCTAGAATTAGAAATCCTCAATGATTTTATTCATTAATTAGTTTGATTTCCTGTCTGGTACTGACACTGGACATTCAAGAACATAAATACGACATGCCAGTCACGGCTTTTCTTTTGTCATTTCTGATCTGATACTGAAAGTGTGAGTCTAGACAGAGTCAGAACCTATGGAATGAAGAAAGAACAACGAAGGCATTGTTTATATGTTACTAAATTTTGCAGTGTGTACTAGGTCTTACAGTATTATTTTATGCACGGTACTGAAAGATACTACATATGTGACTAAATAACATCACTGATTTTCCATGTATGTAAATTATCATGGAATTCAGATAGTGATAGTCAATAAACCATGTGCTATGCATCTTAGAAAATATTTTCTATATTCCGGAGTGGCATCCTGCTGTGGACGTCCAGGGTAGAACACAGTGTTGGAGATGTTCTTTGCCTCAGCCTCCCAGTCAACTTGGATTGTACACGTGCATCCTTACACTGAGATCCCAAATCCATTTTTAAACTGGGGACTTCTCTTTAGTCTGATGATTGACTACAATATGTCAGTACCAAGGAGAGCTGATGAGTTGATAAGCTGGATAATTTCAGTCAATGTAACATGAAAGAAAAACCATCTAGGTAGAAGTTTATATTTGCAAACACCTTTTCTGATTTCTATACATGACACTTTGAAAGATGTTCAACGACACTTCACTGAAACTGCAGTGCGTTTGTTTTCAGAGTAATTTGAGTCACAGAGTTTACCTGGTTGTAGCCACTGGGATTCTGATTTAACCACATCCTCTGTTGCAGTATCATTTAAATGCTGAATGGAATTTGAAATGAGATATTTAATCAAAGTTTCATTTTGGAACAATATGTAATTTTAATATAAAAATAAATGAATTTACCTTTGGGTGTAAACATTTGTCGGCCCACACTAAAAGGAAAAGTGAATAGAATCAATCTCATGTACATATGACAGTTCCAAAATTTCTTTTATGAAAGCTTTGGCTAGAAATGAAGTTTCATGACCCCCTTTCAGACAGGGAAACAGACAAGTGAAACATACTAGATGAAAATGAGGAATGTGTACCTAAGAAGCCATGCCATTAATCTTCAACAGTGAGAAAGTTCACAATGACATTTTTTTATGGGAGAAAGGATCTATTCTGTCTCATGGTTCAAGAATGCAACCAATCACATCTGGGACTTCTCCAATAGCGGATCATATTTCATCCCCTATTTCGAGCAAAGAGTGATGAATACATACTGGCATTTATCTAGATTCCTTCTTATATACTCCAGGACCCAGGCAAGGTGACAGCATTCAAAAGCTCAAACCATAAAAAAAATCTCAGCACAGAGGAAGTGGGTAAGAAACTCTAACTATACCTATGGACATTGTCACAACAGGAGGCTGCTGGGAGGGACACAGACAGTGTCTTTCAAGTGTGGGCCTCCTGGTAGGTTAAACAGGCTCTAGGGGATGGACCCACACCACATTACTTAGGAGACACAAAATAGACTCTGGAAATATATATATATATAATTAGGCAGGGGACAATAATGGGAAGTGGAGTCTAAATATCACCAAATTATATTGTATGAAAGTCAAAAAAATCCAAAAAAATGTATAAACAGTCTCCCCTGTATGCCCTCCTGTCTCAGTGGCCTATGAAAAAGTGCAATAAGTCACCTGTTTCTAATAGATATTCGGTTTTATGAGGACATGATTGACGTGTCTGTATCTAAACCATTGCCTCTCTTCTTTCCAAGTCTATTATTTGGCAATATAAAGCACCAGCCTATGAGGGACGTACACAATGTCACACTGAATTCTGGTCATAAGTGGTGATCAGATGTTGTACCTTTCTGTGAGGAGCAAAATGAAGCTCTGCATGCTGTGGTGCTACAATCTTATGCCTGGAAACAGCGAGCAAGAAAAGTTCTGCAGCACTCTGCTCTTTTCACAAACATTTTTTGTACTAACGGTTCATTTTTGTCCTTCTCACCTTACTGCTAGACTGATAGTCCTTTTCTAATGAATTTCATTATTTTCCCACACTCTAGTACACACACAGAGGCCTCACAGTCCTTCATCTGCTCACTGTGTTCATCAGCTTTCTTTTTCTTGTTTCCTTTCCTTTCCTCACCTTTTCCACATGTAAGAGAATTTTGAAATTGAAATTATAACATAGCAACTTCAGTGACTACATCAATATTACGTGCTGTTGAAATCTGTTACAAACAGGACGTATTACCACTTTTTCCTGTGCTGCATCTTACTATGTATTTACTAGGTAATTTCTTTGGCTGACATACAACTTGTGTTTGCTTTACATAAACCATCTGGGCCATGCATATTTAATGAAACGTAGTACTTACTTTTCTCCTGGACATTTATATCTTGTGCCATATTAGTGTCATTCTCTGTTAAAGGGAAAACTTCATAGACGCCTTCATCAAGTTGAGGTTGTTCACATGTAATCTGTTTAAAATTGGTTATTGATGAAATGTTTCAGACACATCTTATTTGCTCTTTTGAACAAATCTGAATCTATGATTTAAAATGAATTGTACCTGAAAGCATACAGTGTATCTAAGTCTAAGCTTGCTGAGAAGAAAACCTTATACACTCAAGTTTACTCTTGTGTCTTTTACCATGGCACCCAGGTCTATAAGTGGAATGGAGAAGGACACAGGAAACCCTTCCATAAGCAGAACAGCAACTTTGTGTACACATCAACAAAGCTAATTACTTTTAGCTTTGAAAACCCAATGCTAATCTGGATGCCCCTAAAGCCGGAGGATACTTATAAGTACAGGTATTTCAGGGCCATTGCCCCAGTACCACATCGAACATCAGCTGCTGTAAGAAGACCGTTCTAGGGATCATAGAAGATCTTTATAGTACGTCATGTTGAATATGAAGGGAATGGAGAAGCTGTTCCATTTCAATAAATATGGACTGACAGAACCTAAACATTTTCATTACATTTCACACAGGTAGAAAAAACACGACAGAATACAATGACAGAGAAACCACAAATTTATTTTTCTTTATTGAATTTAAACAACTGCCTCAGAATCATGGATGTAGTGGTTAACTTCCATTTAAGAGCAAACTTCCAAGAATATTGCAGTCCCATACTATTGACACTTTACCATTTCAAATGCTTTGTCAAGAGACTCAAATGTGTCTTTATCTTTACCTGTGTGAACAGGTTTAACGTACAGCACAAGCTGAGTGTGGTGGTCCACACACTTAACCCCAGCACTTGGAGGCAGAGTCAGATGGACCTCTGCGAGGGGGAGGCCTGCTGAGTTCCAGGTCAGCAGGGGTTACAGGGAGATTCCTCTCTCTCTCTCTCTTTCTTTCTCTCTCTCTCTCTTCCCACCCCCCAGATATATGGCAGATAACCTGAACTAAGACTCAAAGGGTCAGTTTTTCTAAGTGATTGAATCTCAAATGTACCATGTGATTTATAGTAGATTAAAGGCTACGTCCTTAGTACTAAGTTAAGATCTACTGACTGCATGTGGCAGTATGACAAGTAATTTATTCTGCTTCTTGTATATTATTAAACCAAGCAGCATTATGTAAGAAATTTAAATTTAAGTATTGACATACCTTTTCTTGGGTATCTTCAGTTTTTTTAAGAATGTTATCAGTTTCCAGTTCTTTTTCTTGTATTGTTTCCAAATCAGGTTCTGCTGGCAAATTCATATAGTTTATTGAAAATACTATAAACAATATTTAGATAAAACCATTCTATCTAAGAAAAGATAGAAAAAATTTTATAAGCATGAGATATACATTGATTTTATTTCCCATTAATAAGTCTAGTTGAATGCATTTTATAAGGGAATCCTTGCATTCTTAGTATCTGATTACTATAAGCACTAATATATTACTCAGACAGTACAAACCTCCAGTATTACAAATATTTGAATGAGTCAAACTGAAAGTCATAAACTGTACATAAATGACCAAACTCCCTGAAGACACATTTTATTAAACCATGAAACTGGTTTAATAAATCCTGAGCATTAGTCTCTACTTCATGAAGGTTACGTTGTAACAGATTCTCTGAGAACTTCATCAGCATCATGACTTTCACACTTTCAAATGTGAGCATCCAGTTCCTCACATTTGAAACACTCTTAACCCCTATTCCTGATAAAGTTACTTATGCATTTAAGACTCATTCCACCCTGTGAAGTCTTTGATTATTGTGTGCTTTCCCTAGATGAACAGTTGTTTTCCTTGGGTCTTTCTTAGGTAGCATAAATTTTTACACTGTACTCTGTGACTTTAACTGTGGTTCAACTGCAACATTTCTTCATAGGCGAACACCTTTTACACACTGACAAAGGGAACTGTGCTTTAGAATATCTTTGTATAAGCAGTCATCATTAGTTTTATTCATTAATCAATCAGTGTGTTACTGCTTGGTGCTGACACTGGATACTGAAGGTTAATAAGACATGCCAGTCATGGCTTTTCTATGTGTCTTGGCTGATCTGACCTTGAAAGAATGAGTTTAGGCAAAGGGACTGCAGAAAGATGAAAGGAAGTAAGAGCAAACAGGATCTGCATATGGGTAATCAACAGGACGGCAATATGTTCTCCATCCTGTTACAGTGTATTCAGTGTTTACTGATATCAATATTAACATGACTGACTAGTATCACTGGTTTTCCTTGTGCATACATTGGAATGTTCTTTACATGTAGATTGTCAATACACTCTGTGCTCCAGTACACATACACTTGAATTTCCTACAGGCATAGAGCTGGAATCTTGTTGTATGATTAGACTACAAATGAAACTTTGAGCTCAAATGCCTTCGTCTCAGTCAACTAACGAGTTTTGATACTAGGTGTAACCTTACACCCATGTCTGCAAAGAAAATATTTACATTTGGAAATTTTTGTTTCCTTCTGTGTGGCCCTGACTTGTCATCACACGTTCCTCTCCTCTCCATGTCTGATCTCGTCTTAGTAATGACGCCTGTTTCCATGTTCCATGTTGATGTTTATTTCGTAGTAGTACCTTACATTGATGACTTCTATTTCCTCTTACTTTCTAGCTTCCCATCTTGATAGAAGCTCGAGTGTCTAGAACCCTTGTCTAAAGAAGACTTCTGTGCATTGCTCAGAAAGAAACAGCACTTTGGTTTCCCAGGTTGGTGTGAGGAACAGACACTTCAGAGCTTACTGCAAATGTACATTCCTTGACCAGCTGAATCGGGATGTTTATTTTTCTCATCCTCCAAACTTTCTTTAAATTTGGACAATCTTGGGTTTCTGCGCAATTAATTGTTGTGCTTTCTTATTTCCTATTCTCTTATTTTTGCTCAGACCACTCTATTCTGTGAAGAGGCAATATCTAACAAATTGCTAAGGAATATACTATAAGCTATTTGTAAGAAAAATAGCCGAACTATGGACTGCTGATAATGAGGAGGGTGGGGTGGAGGGGATGCTTTTCCCTGTGTGTCTTTCCTAATATGCTTTCATACTTGAACTTGAATAGTTCTCACAGTTTTATAGCAGAATTCATATGCAAAGTGATATCCACCACCCTCCAACAAAGCTGCCGATTCACTTCCTGGGCTTTACGACATCATTCTTCATCCCCTACACTTCTACCTTGGGTCACATAAAGCCCCTCTTGAAACGAAACTTTAAAGGCAGCTTTTACGATCCTAAACACATACACACCAAATTCTGGCTCACTCAACGGCCCGGAATGCACAGTTGTGGGCTTCACGCCATGGAGATTCATACAAAAAGCAACACTTGGTGCTGTATTTTTGTCACAAGGCAAGCTCTCTGGACAAAAATAGAAATATTTTAATGACAGTGTTTACTGACATTCTTATTTTAACTTTCACTGAAAACTCTTATGGCCTCACTTACTGGTACGTCACACGGATTTCTATTACTATGCATTTAGTAGGTAATTTTATCTGGCTAATGTAGGTCAGTGTTCATGTTTTAGACAAACATCATCAAGTTATTTTGTAAATAAAGCATGACATATTACCTTTCAGTGGTACTGTTGTAGCTCCATCTGTTTGTTTTGATGTTTCGAATGATAGACCAGAAGCATTCTCAGAAATAATTTCTTGTTTGTCCTGTTAAAATTGGTAACAAAAATGAGACTATGTTCTTTTAAGATTTTTTAAAATTTCATTGAATTAAAAATCAGAATATTTCTGTAAATTAGTATCATAAAAATGTGAAAGGATATTTAATATGGGAGTCCTCTCCAAGGACCCACACTCTGAAAACTCTTGTCTTCCACACTTTGGCAATCTGTGGACCTTTGTGTTCATTGCCTTCTAAAAAATTATTAGAGCATGAAAAATTTGAAAGTTAAGGAACAATAATTTAAAAGTAACGTTAAGGGTCACTTATCAAAATAATCCTTACCCAAATTTCAAATTTGTTTTAATGTGGGAAAGCTATCCTTCCTCTAATTTTCCTGTTACCAATGACCTCAATGGCCAATGACATTTAGTAATGTTTTGGTATTTCTCACTGGACAATACTTTTCCAGTATGAAAACACTGGGGAAGAAAAGCAGGGGAAGTGTCCCTTCACCTGCCCTCTGCAATGTCAGTGGGCTCTGGAGACGGACCCATATCTTCATACAATGGTATTCTCTGACCAACTTTTCAGCTAGAACTATTATAGGTATCCTGATGTAGTCTTTTAAAAGGATATATCCTGAGAACAAATTTCTGCACCAAATATTTTATTCTGTACCAAATGTTTTATATACCTTTTGTTTAGAGAGAGATGCATCCTCATTACTTGAGAACAGGGAAGAAGATCTTGCATAATAATACCTTTAGAGCCAAAATGTGCAACAAAATAGGTAAGAATTCTTTACAAATGAAACGTGGTGAAAGTTTGGCTACGTGAATATTAGATGATCTTTCTTTATATGGTTCTAATTAGACATGGGTTTATATACATACTTAAGTGAGGTCTTCCCCAAACCCTTAATTGTACAATCTATCAATATGATGACTTAAAAAGAAACTGTCAAAATATGATGACAAATTGTTGAACAATAGTTCACACACAGGTAAAACTGACTTTCCACACTGATCTGAAATAGACCTGTATCTTGCTTCCAGTGCTCCACAGGACCTTTTCTATGTAGCCAGAAGAACAAGAGAATGCATGGGTTGACACTGAAATGACAAATGAAATGGGTTGGCTACTTGCTATTTGTGGGATCATGGAACAATTTATCAAGCTCACTACATGGCAGCTGTGTAATTAATACAGAAGCAAGTTATCATGATACATTTCATAACTGTTGTGCTTATATTGATATGTCACATACAGTTAACAAATAGTATGAAATCCAGTCCAAAGTAGAATATTTATCAAAGAGTAGATAAGGTTTTCTGGTTCAAATTATCAGTTGACATTCATTATTAAAAACTTTAAAATCCTACCCTGAAGTTAAAAGTTCTGGAATTGCAGCATCTGTGAATGAAGGAGAAGGTAAAATGCATTTCAGTGGATGGTATTAAGCTATTAAACCATTCAAATATGATATTGACACCAATAACTTTCAAGTGAATATTAACAGTGATACTGAAAAATAGTAAATACATCCAGAAATTTTCATCTTCTTTTGTAGTTATTAAATAATGAATGAAATTTATCAATGATACCTACAAGTGGCCATGTACAATGATCATAATCCCAACTCTATGCTACAGACTGATGGAAGAGTGTCATTAACAGAATCTATCTCCTATCAGCAAACTAACAAGTGAAGGGAATGATTAGTTTAGGATTAATTACAGCAGGAACCATTTAATAAACAATAAATTCATTCTTTTATGACATAAGAAAACTTCAGATATGCAGTAGCAACTCGTCAGAGAAGCTGAATCCATGGACACTGTCTTTTGCAAGCTCCTAATACATGATGGAAACTGATCAGGACAAGGTTCCTCACAGATCTTCAAGCTACCAGAAAGGATAACTAAGAAACAATCAATACATTGCTCACTCTCCCCAATCTTCTCTCAGGTTCAGTTCTATTAGAGCTATTGTTATACTTCATTGATATCTGTGATACGAACAAGGTCGAAATTCACCAATGGGGAAAAGCTCATCTCCTTAAAAAGATGTTCATTAGACCCATTTCCCAAAGAGTAGCATTAAGTGGAAGCACTGGGAAGGGGAGTTCAGAACAAGCGTGAGGGATCTGCTATGACATCACATATACACAGATTGCCATGTGCATATGATATGTCCATACAGATCCATTTATTGTATCACCAAAACTTTCAGAATGTGACAATAATTGGAAACGCATCCTAATGAGGGAGAAATTGGTTTTCACTTTACGTAAACATGAAAGATTTACTGAGTTCAATGTTGCTCTTATGTACATGTGTTTAGGGATGACCACTTGAGAAGGATCAGCTATCAGAGTGCTCACCCTTTCATTAGAGTGATCCTCTCTCATTGTACCTCTTCTTTGGGGTTGGGCCTTGAGAACTTTCAGTTTCCAATACCTACAATGGCATGCCAACTAGAGGTGTCAAAATGGTGTTGCTTAGGCAACCATATTAAATAGATTTCACAGGTTCAGCAGCACTGTTATGTCTAGAAGACACTATCTTGAAGCAGATTTTCTGCTCCTCTGGATCGTTCAATATTTCTTTCCCCTCTTGATGCTGTTCCCTGAGTTTCAGATATAGAGGCTGCATTGTAGTGTGGGTCTGTGAGTGTTTGAATAATGTGATTCACCTATATCATTCACACTCTGGTGTTATCACACATTGCAAAAATCACGACAGCCTTTCTGAAGACATGTTTGAAAAGTATAACCTCTGGAGATGGTCTGCATTCATTGCTGAAGCGTCTGTATGGCCCACAAAAAGCAGGATGATCCAGCTAGTGCTGTGGAGTAAGACATTGCCATTTCTCTCAACTCTTCTCAATATACAACACGTCACTGAAGAAATAATGCTTTTACATGTGGAGAACATCTGCACTATCTTCACTGATCAACAAAAATGAAAGAGAAAATACGGATGGGAGGCAGCAAATGGGCGGAGCACCTTTCTCAAATGCATGGAACTTTAGCTTCAACCATACACAGTGAACAATAAATGATTAACTTTAATTAGATGCTGAGGGGATTGACTACTACCATGTAGCACTGCAGTGAGTAGTCTTCAAGTAATTAGAACGTTCAGCAAGATTACATGAGGAAGTGGCCTAAATTGAAGAGTTAGACAACACAGGAAGAACTTCAGTGAAATCACAAACTTAAAAAAGGAAATTTTAATGATTGAATGTAATGTCTCATTTGACTGATACAAATCAGGCTTTCAGTGACATCTATAACAAGGTAATCATATCCACATGATGCAATGTATTCATTGTGAATGTGAACTAGCATGTTCTTTAAAAGAAGGCAAATGTAGCGTAATGTGACAATTTGAGGAATTATGCAACATGCTAAATTTTTAGAAAGAAAGTGTGTTTAGCATGAGGAAAGGTGCGTGACCTGTGCAGTAACAGAAGGCTCACCAGTCATCAGATTAACTATTTAAATATTTTCATATATGCAAAAATATAAAACTTCAAGTGAAAAACAGATAATCATATTTTGCAGACAGTACCATTTCATGTAATTGCTTTCTGAAGCAGTTCTTAACTCAATATACACTTGGTTTTAAAATCTGTTCTTCTGGCATTGGAAATTTCTTGCCCCATTCTTTGTGGGGGAAGGATAATGACGAAGTGAGATAATTCTCAGACTTACCCAGGCTCTGTTTTCGGCGATCTGCAATGATTGCGTTCTCATGTTCCATAATTATCCGCCTTCTAACATGCACAGAAAATTTCGTACATAAGATTATTATTTTAATATTGATGTGGAAAATATTTGTCAATACAGTAAGTATTTAAGAATTTTCAAATAATTTCAGAGGTATTGTCCAAACATTTTACAATACCCTTCAAATTTAAAAGTACTAAAATTATCTTACAAATCTTGTTAAAATTAAGGAAGGAAATGGATGAGATTAAGAAAATGGAAAGTGCTTTGATCTTCAAACTAGTCCTAGGTTAGAACTAGTGAGCACTTGTTCTTGAGCAGTGTTTCTTTTAGGTTCATAGTTTACGTCTCCGAAAACTCAGGATTTTAGAACTTTATCTCACCAACCTTCTATGAAGACTTCATAATGTAAAACTATTCACTGAGAAACAGTAAACAAATGTATAATTTATTTCTCAATCCTAGATTGTCTGTTATCCTAAATGAAAACCCCTGAGAATTTCATCACAGGGTGTACTACTCAAATGTTGTAAATATCAGAAATATTCATTACTGAAATAAAGTTAACCTAAATTGAATGAGATATAATGGGACCAAACCACAAAATTTAGATAATCTAATTGGATTCAGAGCACTGTGCATAGTGTATACTTTGTGATGTGAAATTCGAAAATATTAAGAATATTTGAGGCAGAG
Source organism: Eospalax fontanierii (assembly GCA_035773235.1). Classification (NCBI taxonomy): domain Eukaryota; kingdom Metazoa; phylum Chordata; class Mammalia; order Rodentia; family Spalacidae; genus Eospalax; species Eospalax fontanierii. The sequence goes on along the minus strand of CM069540.1, from coordinate 47,318,812 downwards.
ATTCAAGTAGCTTGTGAAATTTTCATTAATCTGAAGAAAGCACTTGGTTGACCAATAAACTGTTAGCCACTTCCCAGTAAATGTTAAGATGGGATCTGCTAAGCCAAAAGTTTTGCTAGAGAGGACAATGCAAAGGAACCTTTGGGTACCGACCCACATCAAAGAAGAAAGGCATATCTGCTCTCTGTGAAACATTGTTCAAATCCGTGTGATGATTTAGCATAATTAAAACTCATGTTTGATAACAGTAAAGATAGACGCCTCCATTTAACTTACTGTGATGCTTCTTGAGGCTATTTACATACTTTGAATACGTGGTAAGTTCCAGTTGACTAACAATATGTATGAAAAAATCTTGGAGTTTTGGCTGGCCCAGGATGGTACTAGTATGTTGTCAATAATTCTGAACTTTCAAACATATGACATAAGTACTATTTAGCCTTCAAGGCCACATGAATGTGAAAATAAACACTCAGAGATCATAGTTCAGAGGGACAAGCTGGTAGTAAAGAATCAACACTGCAGTGAAGGATCAGTCTTAACAGCACCGACTCACCATAAACAGAAGCATGACGAGACTGGACTTAAGGAACCTGTTAGATTTTTGAGCATTCAAGGAGCAGGACAGATAAATAAATGCTGGGCTTGATACCCAGTATCACCATGAATATTCCTGAGATAAACTCTCTTATACCCATTGCTGCAAATAACTCATCTACTGTATTGCTTGCTCTCTGGAAGACGAGGTGGGTGAAGGCACCCCCATTCCAAGAGACAATCTTTTTCAAGCATGGGAATCTGGGTAGGTTAACCAGGCTCCAGTGAATGAATCCACAGGGAAAGACATTTGAAGACACAAATTAGATGCTATAAGACTTGTGTGTGTGTGTGTGTGTGCACGCGTGTGTGTGTGTGTATGTGTGTGTGTGTATATACATATAAAGTTCATTAAATTGGATGTGGGCAATAAGAGTAGGTGTAGGGAGGGGATCTAAATACTGGATCAAACCACAAAACTCAATAAAAATGTTAAACAACAACAAAAACGAAAGTTGACCAGAACCTAACAAGCACGTCATCTGGTCACTACAAGGCTTTGATGGCAGCAATGACACTTCATTGTGTAGCTGCCGGAGCCTGCCAGCAGAAATCGAACCGTACCTGAAGTGGGGAGTGAGGACTGAGAAATTACACACACACACACACACACACACACACACATATATATATATACGTATATATATATATATATATATATATGTATATATATATACATACATACACACATACACAGAGAGAGAGAGAAAGAAAAGATTGACTTGGGAGGGCTGTCAGTCAATACCGAAGCAGCCCGACTTTCTTAAGTACCACCTATTTATACTCTAGCAAATGAGGAACAAAACAACTCAAAAGTTCAACACAAAAACAGTGTTAACACAGGCAAAACAACTTAAACCAATCACATCTTCCTTCAACGGTCTTCAAGGGTCTCAGCCTTGGGTGTAAGATAAACTTCCCCTCAGGTATGAATTATCTGCATAGCAAAACATACTGCTCCCACAGCACTTTTGTGCACAAGATTGACTTCTGCTTAACCCTAAACTAGGGCATAGTTCAAGGCAGGCAAATGGCTCCCGACTTGCAGCATCTTTTATAACAAAGGGCCATTGTTGGGCCTGGATCAGAGCTCCATGGTTAACACAACTGGCTGTGCTTCCAAAGGACCCAGGTTTGCTTCCCGGAAACCACATGGCGGCTCCTAACCTTCCATAACTCCAGTTCCAGGACATCCAACACCCATCTGCTCGCCTCGCTGGGCATTGTATGCGTAGGTACACTTACATTCATACATGTAGACAAAACACTCAAACACATAAAATGAAACAAAACAAAACAGAAAAAACACTACATGGCACCACTAAGAAAAACAAGAGCCGCCATTCCAAAACTACCCAGAAAGTTGGGCATTATGGAACATGCCATGTATCCCAGCTATTGGGAGGCAGAGGCAGGCTGATCGCAGTGTTAGAGACCAGTTTGTTCTACATAGCAAGTTCCTGGACAGCTGGGACTTCATGGGGACACTGTGTCAAGACAAATTATCTAAAGTAAAAAAGAAACTCTCACCTGACATAAAATAAAACTGGTAATTATTTTGCACCTTTATTCAATGATAACTGTCATTTTAATGTATACACTTACACTTTGCGACGCCCAACGACTGCATACATAAGGGCATTCCACCCAAAACTGTCTTGCGTGCAATGATTAGCCCCTCGATCTAATAAAAGGCGCATAATTTTGAAAGAATCCCATTTGACAGCATACATGAGCGGAGGTCTGAAATGACAGGGAATTGTGTTCATCATTAGGAACTCTAATAAAATGCTTTAAAGATTTAATTGAATATATTTCCTCAACTACATGCCTCACTTGTGTGTACAGAAGTTACTATTTACTCACATACCTAACAAAACACGAGTGTTCAGCTTTGTATTTTATTTCCAAGTCTAAAAGGAGAAAGCAAGCAGGACACTTCTTACGCCAGTAGGAGTAGTGTATGTGTGTATATGTGTGTGTGTGCGTGTGTGCGTACTAGAATTCCTTATTCAATGTCTTTTTGTGGTGAATAACTGTGCTGAGATCATTTACTGGTAGTTATGGAAAGATTTGTATAAGGAGCATATTTTCTTCCTAGTCTAGAGCAATGTAATTCACTACCAAATAATATTAAACATTTGTTGATTAAAGTAGTAATGTCCATTCATCATAAAGCATTTGTACTAGCTTTAGTAAACTGTGCCAATAAGCATTTGTTAGGCACTGACCTACATGCCACACCAGTGAGGTTGCACCCTACCATCAACTGGTTTATGTTTCTCTGCACATGACAAAATGTATTTGTTGATAATAATGGTTCAAGTATCACAACACTTGGACAGTCTTGGATCAATCTAGTCTCCTCTGTCACTCAGCTATCAGTTATCTTCACTCATTTCTTTTCCCATATCAAATAATATCAAAACACAAAATTATTTGAAGGAAAAAAAGCCTGAACAGCATCTAGTAATAAGAGTCATGTAAGGACAAGAGAACACCAATGTTGGCCAAAAAAGAAGTCAAAGCGAAGAGTCTTCCCACAGCCTGTGATTTTTAACATGTATTCATGTTCAACATATACTATAAAATGGAGAAAAAAATCCTATAAATAAGAATTTCAGGATGAATTAAACTCTCCAATTAAAAATAAACTAATGTAAAGCCCATTAGCTCAGATGTGATAACGTGACTATCAAAGAAAGATTCTAGATAAGAAAATCAGGCCCTATCATAGGGATTGTGAAGAGTTTAGTCGTTTCTTGCATTGCTCATTTCACGATTTTAGTTTACACAAACGGTCCTTGTCGATATTTTTCAGTATAAGTCCATAAAGGGAACTCATTCTTTCTCTCATTGTATTTCTGATTTCTGTGACTCTTACTATTCTAAGACACAGTGTTTAAAAATAAAGTCAAAGGACAGTACCTTTGCAGATGATCACATAAGGAAAAATCCGCACCACAATGAATTAAAAATTCAGCCATAACCAGTTTTCGTTCTTTCATTGCAAGCAGTAGTGGTGTGAGCTCATTCTGCAATGAAATTAATTAACAATCCTTAAGAATACACGTTTCCCAACTAAATGCAAATCTCATAGATGATCCAGTGAACCCATAATACGGATCAGAGAATAAACATACACTAGAGAAGAGTCCTTCATGCCTGCCCCAGTGCACATTTACATGAGTCTCATGTTTGCAATATTCCACAACTGCCTACAGTTGTCACAGAGTTCTAGTCCTCTCCAAAGCTCACTGTTAACAGTTTCGAGTTCTGGGAACCTTTGCTCCCAGATTGATCCCATTTAAGACAAAAGATTCTTAAGGACTTATCTCAACAGACACAAATCAAATGCACACTAGCTAGCTAATGTTTTCAATAATTTATAGAATGAAGCATCTAAATTTTCTTCTCTTGCTCAGAATTTTTACCTACATGCCATGAGATAATAAGATTGAAGGTGTACCATGTCACAACAGAAAGGTCAATGACTGTTTATTTGTCTTTAAATTTGTAATTGAATTGTTCCAAATGTCATTCAGTATGATTTGATCACTTTAGATCCCCTTTCCCATTTCATGCACTCGATTATAAGTATCTGTCTGTATACAGTCCCCATCACGCATGGTTTTAGGCCTATCAAGTGAAACTTGTGTCTCTACGTGGACATCACTGTCCACGCAACGGACATCATCCACCAACGCAATGTTAATCTGAAAGAAGAGGTGATTCCCATAGAGGTCAGGGAAGTTGTTAGATTTGATGATCCAAACACTCCAGGAACCTTTTGTAAACCCTCCACAATTCACTGTGATCCCGATATAGTTTGAAAGGAAAGAAGCAACAACACTGCCTCAGTCTCTTCTCCTTCCACACAGTCAGTTTCCTTCATCATTTTAGGACTTGGCCGTAAGAACAAGGTTCCATCATCGAAAGATATGTAGAAGCACATCTAACCTCTGAGCAACACCTGTCAGGTTGGACAGCTGCTCTGTTCTGAACAGCTACCGCAGCCAAGGGAGGATCAGGGTACCAGTGAATCATTTCATCAGCTCGATCGTTTTCCTCACAAGCATCTCATAGTCATAGTCTGATACCCTCAGAGTGCTATTAAAATTGATATCCAGGCAAGTTTGGAATTGAGTAACTTCCTCAAAGAATCATTCTCTAAATTAAAGAGCACCACGTCAACATATATGTCAAAGTGCTCAGCTCTTCCTGGTGTGTTTCCACATTTCCATCATTCTCAAGCTGGCCAGCTTCATGCAAGTCTGTGATCAATGTTCTCTCCTGCTTTTCTTCTGACCTGACCTTCCAGAAGTGCAGTACTGCGCACAACGGCACCAGCGTCAAGGGGCCATTTTCATAAAGGGTTTTGGTTTTGCTTGACTTTGAAAATAAAACTTGTTTCCAAGGCAAATTGTGATTCCATGTGCCAATTTACACTGAGCTAGAAAAATGTGGTGAGAGATACTGATAAATATGAAGTGATACTTTTAGCATTTTTACATATTGTTTTCCCAAGTGTTTGTCATGACTAGTAAAAGAAAGCTGTATTCTCTAATATGCCTTGAAAGTATCACTGTTCAAAGGTATGCTAACAAAATTATTTCAAAATACTGTCAAGTAAGGAAGATTTGAACTTCTAAACACGGAAAATTGGCCCTAAACGTGTCATTGTTAAGCCACATATTTTCAAACATCTTTGAATTCCAGTTGCATCACCTTACCTTTGTTCTTGCATCGATATTCGCGCCACATTCCAGAAGCTGCCTTGCAATATTTATATTGTCGACATACACCGCGTGATGTAAAGGTGTTTCACCCTTATGGTCCTTCAGATTGGGGTCTGCGCCTTTCTTGAGGAGCAATTTGACCACTTCGTGTAGTGAACTCTGTATAGCCTGTGGACATTGTAACACGGAAAACATTGTCAGTTTGATGAATCCAACATGTACTTTTATCAGCAATCACTAATCATATTTAGGTGAGATAATTTCACTTTCATTATGAGTATTTAAGTCAAATTTATTGCTGAAATTGATGACTGAATTACCTTCATTAACGGGGAAGATCCTTGGTCGTCAAGGGCATCCACAGGGCAATTTTTGTTGACACAATATTCAATCAAGTTCATGTGATTGTAGAAACAAGCAAAGTGTAAGGCAGTCCTGTGGAAATGAGAGGTGTTTCAGAAAGAAAAATGTAGAGAACAATTTCATCATACACAGTCACTCATCCATTTGTAAACATGACAAAACGTGTTAATGATTCAGTCTGAGAGCAACTCAATAGACTGACTCTTGTGGCAATGGGAACAGACCTCTTGGCTGTTGCAGTCCAGACAGGTGCTCTATCAATGGTCTTAGAGCTCTATCCCAGAGAAGCCGATTTGAATAGAGAGATGATGAAATCAGATACATTGTTTTTTATGTCTATATTTAATTGAGATTTTTTTGTGAATTTCATACAATAAATTTTAGTCATATTTATATTTCTTCCCTCATTTACACTCCATTTTAGTCCCCTCCCCCTCCACTGGATGTCATACATTGTGTCATATACGTTAAGTCCCACTGGATGTCATACATTCTGTCTTATACATTGAGTCCTATCTGGTCAAGCTCTTGTGCTTGGATATCCCTCAGTGCAAGTTCAGCCACTGGAGTCCAGTCAGCCTAGCTAGAGTCACTCCCTTAAAGAAGATCCACTCTTCCTCATCCAGGAGTAATCAGTTGCCAATAGTTCCTCAGCTAAGTTTAGAGCCTGCTGCCCATTCATGCTGGGTTTTTGTCTGACTGAATCAGCTTGAGTCTTGTGAATGTTGTCACTATTGCTTCAGGTTTATACAGCAAGTCCCAAGAGGCCTGGACACGGATAGTGCACAGCGTCGTACATGAGTAATGAGTTTCATTTGGGCAACTTTCGGCATGAAATGGAAACATTATGAGCAGCGTTCCTCACCTCAAGCACTTTTCTACCGCTTTATTTCTACCGTGTATATTAAAATAAAACCTGTTCATTTGAATTTTGTTGGTTAATGCTATAGTATGCTCAATTAAATGCTCTACAGGTGAATTAGGAGGTGATGGGAATTAGGTGGTCTCGGGAACCCCGCTTTGATTTGCCGTCAAGCTGCAGTGCCGATGAAGTGGCTGGGCTCTGTCAACAGCTCTGTCACCAATGCAGACTTCTCCCCATCACCCCACTCCCCCATGGCACCTCAGCGTTTGCTTCCAAACAGTCTTACCGCTTCCTCTGGTCTTGCATGTTTATGTCGTATTTCTTATTACAAACGAGGCCTACAACTTTTCTTATTTCCCCCGCACAGACGGCTTCATGTAGCTTGTTCTCTGGATTATATGGGAGGTATCTGTCTTTCCAGTAGAACAGAGACCAAAAACAGTTCTTTTTTACAGGCCCATCGCAGAACCCCAGTGGGGTTCTATGCTGCCTTTGGCAGCACAGGAGTTTCCTAATTGTTGACAGTATTGTCATCTTCTAATGATGACAAATAATAATGGAAAACAGTATGCAATTTTCTGAGAGATGCTACACCACCAGGCCACTCACTAGAGGTGCCAGTAGTGAAACTGTGGGGCTTGACCAGTCAAGCACAGATATAGGCAGCGATGTAACAATTGTTGCTTAGCAACAGTGGTAAGCACAAACATTCTGATGCTTCCTCCCTGAGCAGGGGCAGCCTGGGTAGCCATCAATGCTCGGTGCACATGTGCAGTGCCTCCCTGATGGTCTTGCATGTTTTAGTGTATGCTCATCCTGGAAGATCTTTGATGTTTCTTCAGTTTTGAAAGATGACTTTACTCTCTACAGTAATTTTGTTATGCAGTTAATTTACTTGTGGGCTTGAAATTGATCATTAAATCTCTTTTCCTTAGGGATTTCTGTTGAGAGGCCTTGCTACTGTGACAGGCATGCCTTTGTAGGAAAATGGTACTTGTCCCTTGAACCTTTGGAGGTGTCTTCTATGTGCTTAGAAATTTTCACTATAGTAAAAGGCATTAAACTTTTACTTATTGTGACTATAATATGGAGAAAAGAAATAAATGATTTCATATATCAAATGAACCTAAAGGCATACACAGAATAATCCATCCAAACTCAAAAGAATATAGATCCTACTCAGAAGACCATGGAAAGTTTGTCTAAAATAAACCATGTACTGGACAGAAAACAAATCAACAAATACAGAAAAGAAGTGATTCTGTTTATCCTATCCTACCGCAATTCAATGAGACATAAAATCAACAGCAAACAACCTCTAGTAATTACAGAAGCTCATGGAGATCAAGAAACACACTACCAAATCAGGAAGGAAGAAAAAATATTCCCTGAATTCAATGAAAATGAAAACACAACAAAACTTCTGAGAAATAGTAGAGGCAGTTCTCAGAGGGAAATATAAAGCTCTAAGTATGTACATTACAAAATTAGAAAGTGCGTGATGTGGTGGAGCACACCTTCAATCCCAGTGCTTGTGAGGCAGAGGCAGGCAATATCTGTGAAATTGATGCCAGCCTGGTCTACATGGCAAGTTCCAGACCAGCTATGGCTACAAGGACAGTCTGTCTCATAAGAAAAATAAAGCCAACTTGTATTCCCCTGAAATAAGAAAACAGTGAAAAGTTAACAGTCAAATATTCAAATTATTAAGAAAAAAATATAGTATGCCCAATAAGTAGCTTTCAAGGCATGTTGGACCAAACCTTTGAGGTTCTCTAGGTGAGGACAGGAAGTAACATGAGGGACCTTGTCTCTGTTGCTTTTCTATAAGGCAACATCTCCAGAAAGACCAAGTCTTGATCTTCTTTAATGAATGTCAATGCTGTAAATGCCTTGTAGGCCTCTGACGTGGGTGTGTAGCATAGGGATCTACCACCTGCAACACCGTATGAACTCTCTGAAGAGGCTGATGCATCTTGATACTTGAGGATCTTTGTGAGATCTGAAACAGCAGGACTGGATCTTCTCCTCTCTGAGCTATAGGATTAGATAATATCTATGGTTAGATCAGGTGGAGAAAATTTAATTTGTAACAAAGAATCAGCTTTGTAATGGATAAGGCTATTAAGAAAGCAACTCTGATTAGTCACTAGTCAAAGGGTAATTCAGATATGAACTCAATGTCACACAAGTTAGAGTTGGCAATGCATCCTGCTGGGATTAAAATGGAGACACAGAGGTAAATTCAGGTATAATACTGCAACAGTCAAGTCATTCACAGTCACAACAGGACACAGAGCAATGAGGTCTGGTCAGCCAAGTAGAATGCAGGGTAGTCTGTAGGTTGCCTGTCAGTCACATTTCTTCCAAAAATTGTCCCTAAAATTTCAAAATGAAATCAAAATCTGTCCAGAGCTGTTTTGACATTGAAAAACCACTTTTTTTTAACCAAGTCAACTTCAAAACCAAGGTTCACTTTCCTCAAAGTAAAGCTTTATTTTTCTCCATGTAACTGTCATATATAAAAGCAGACTAAGAAAGGAAGGAAATGAATCTCTAAACTATAATACTTTCAAGCCATCTCCACAATCTTTATGACTTGTCTCTAAAAAAAAAGCATTAGTATAATTACTGCATAACTTTGATAACTTATACGTTAAACCATTGTGTGCCTTTATGGATTTTCAAATGGGATTGACACCTAAGTACACAAGTATCAAGAATTTTCTATATAGCCTTTTTACTATTAGTCGGACCTGGAGTTGCTGGATTATCATAAAATTATCATTTGCCCATTTCTTCTCTAAGGAATTCATATGCCACTGACTTCCTAACCTTGTCATTATATAAACTATCATCCAGTTTTTCTAACCACTACCGATAATAGTATGACTAACATCTGTCATCACAAGAGGTCATTTAGTAGTGTGTCACTAGTGTAGCATCAGTCAGTCCAACACCTGACTTAACAAACAGTTATTATTCTAAGTCCACTAAATATTCTTCAGTTTATAGTAGCTTTAATACAAATACACGTGTTAACATTATTAGGAAGCCTTCATTGACATGACAATATCTACTGTCCCACCAAACCCAGGCTTATCATAGAAGCTAACCCAAGAAATGACCACTCACATGAGTAGGCTCTACTTTACTTCCAACATATGGCCCAGATATTTGACTTCAATTCAATTAAATAAACCTGGTCTTATGAATTCATTAACATGTATCAGTGATTATGTGTCAATGTTTAAGAGCATTCTGAGGGCAGTTTATTTGTATTGTTCAAAAATGCTTATGTTATAGATTAATTCTATGTATAGTTTCTTAAGTATTTTTCTTCAAAGGATTCTCCTGAGCTTTCCAGCAGTTAAGTCCTCTTCCTACACATGAATTGATATGATGCTGACCCTACACTAGAATTAACCCAGTTAACAATTCAATGTTTCTATATCTAATACTTTTCAATATCTATCCTTACGTGTCTCAATTACAGGAATCCACAAAAACCTAACAAATGTAAAATCAAAATCACAAAATATGAGCTTTATTAATCAATACCTTTTAGGTGCTTACCTGTAGGGCAGTAAAACTGCGGAGATATGAACAATCACCTGTTCACCCCAGATAGGGATCAGGTGACACACTAAAATAAGGATATCCCAAAAGTCCTGTTTGGTGAACAAGTGAGTTTGAATTAGGGTTACTTACAGGAACAGAAGTGCCTGAAAGAGAGCTGTTTATCTAAAGGTCCACCTTATCTCCAAAGGTCCACCGCAATGTAGGCAATAACTCACCAAAGCAGGAAAACTGGAGCACACCGAACAATCTTCAGATAGCTCAACAGGCTGGAGATGGCCCTTTCCAAGTAGTTCAGCTGCTCTGAGCCTCTTCTAGGCAGCTCAGATGGTCTCTGCTGCTTTCAGACAGCTTGGGTGGTCTGATAGAGTCTCTCAACAGTCCTTAGAACATACAGATGCTTGGGGAATGAGAGACCTAGAGACTTGCATCAGAGACTTTCTGAAAGTACTAAGTTGTTTACTTCTGACCTTAAGGAACTTTTCTCATGGATGGAAGGTTGTAGCTCAGAGGAAATTGTTACATGCTATTACTACACATTTTTTTGAACTTCAGAGTAGTATAAATGCCTTTCATCTTTTGCTATGGAATTCATGGAGTCTTTATAGCTACAAGATTTTATAGATTATATATAATTATTATATCAGCTTTTCCATTAGTGTGTTTATTACATCAAAAAGAATTGTACTTGAAACCTAACATTGTTAAGTTCTTGGAGTCATTGTTTCCTGGTGTGTTTTATTAACCCCAGAGGACTATTCCTCCATGTCTCCGTCTGTTGATGAGGATACTATTTTCTTGGTATTCATTTAGTACAGTTAATTTCCATTTAGTTCTGATATATCCCCCCAAAGTTAAGAAAATCTTTATGAATCCTAATTTTGAAAAGCTCCCAAGAAATTTTACTGGCTTCTCTGGAATTTTGATAACCTCATATAATGTATAGCTAGAAAAATAAACACCACATCAATATGGATTTGACCATATTAGGATCAACATAAGTTCCAATTTCTGTAGTTTTAATTCTAGTTGATGGAGTGCCACAGCGGCAGAAAAGCCACACAACCCGCTCCTCCTGCCAGGATGTTTCTCTGCCTTCCTTGTGCCACTATTATCAGCTAGCCACATCTGAGCTGCAAGAGCTTCTTTGTTTTGTCCAAGTAAACAACTTCACGAAAAGGTACCATGTGTTTCCCAAGGACACCTTAACTTAGACTCCACAGCTGTGTATGCTCCCTTTGTTTACAGCTCTATACAACCTACAACAATCCCTCCTTCCTTTGCACAACATGTATCTCCACAGAAAGGCTATTGCCATATTGGTAAATAAACACAGTTCAGTCTGCAAGACTGCAAGATCTGGCTCTGGTCATTTATGTAAACTATTCTTTCTCTGTTCTCCTAAATCTTAACACTAATGTTAGTGCAGTTCTTTAATTGGACTCAGAAATTCCTCTGATACTTCCCCTTCCCAGGGCCCAAACCAACCAACTTAAAGGTATTTATGAAAATAATACGAATCCTAACTGTAATCCATGCACTATGTTTGATTTGCCAATTAAAAAAAGACTAGAATGAATTGCATAGCATGGAAGAAGTCATAAATTATAACCTCTCTAAGTTGGAAAACGCATCACTTTTAGGCACTCTACTGATCTCAGAGGTGTCCTTTTATGCTTAGAAGTCAAAATATGTTCTGTATTTATTATAGAAGCCCCATTGTCTTAAATATCCATTTTGTACCGCGATTATAATTCCCATTATTCTCCTTTTTCAGGGCCTGTAAAACATCTGTAAGATTAGTATTACTTGCAATACTATACAATACTAAGAAACAGATTATGTTCAAAATATTAATTTCTGACAATTCTAATTTTTTTTATTAATTCTAATAATTCCTTTACCATGATATTCAAAATATTATACATTTTGAATTCTGTCTCACTTGGCTTAGTGATCAGTCTCACAATCCATGTATCCTTAATCAGGGTAAGGGAAATAGCCCACATTTTCCCTGCCTGGTTAACAGTTTCTCTTTTGTTACTAACCATGTCACTTATTCCACTTATACCAAGCCAAAACCTGATTAAAGAAATTAATCTGTAAGAAATGTTACCTCTCAAGAGTACTTTTACTTAAAGTGTTGTATTTATAACATTTGTGGCAATGGAGCTACCTTATACACTTATTGGATCTCTTATTGTGATTTCTACACCAACATTTGAATTTTCTAATAATAATGTATTAGTGTATACCTTTAATTACTTCTTGATCAGGCAAGCTATGATTAACAGGCATGATACATTCAGAGTCAAAATACAGTCATACAGTCTCCATTCAGGACCGCCTAAAGCACATGTAGAACCTACCATTGCACCAACCTGCTGCAGCTCTAGGCAGTTCTCCACCCTAGCAATAAAAGCAGGGGTGCGGCATAAAAAGAGTTACTTTAATAAGTCCATAAACAGACGCAAAGCTTTCTATGTTTGCTTTCTATGTTTATCTGGCATACTTGTATCGAGTTCTATTGTATCTAACAGAGAGATGCAAAATCTTTAATTGCATATTCACCCATTAGTCCTGTGGTGCTTGTCATTCAAACTTCATGAAGCTAAAGGAGCCGCAGTTAACGACAGTGTATGGCCAAAGCACATTGTGGAACACCGTTTTCCCCTCCAAATCCTATGCCCTCTTAGTCTAACCGCTCCTTTTGGCTTCTGTAAAATGCTTGGCTTTAGAATAACAAGAGTCAAATAGCTATGATTCCATTTTGTGCTCTGTTGCCTCCATTTTGCTAGTCTCAAGCTATTGTAAGTCCCTGGTCATGACAAGGGGAGGAACAGGGCCAGTCAGGCCCAGGTATGCCCGGGCATGTCAGGCAAGCCCATGCACAATAAGACCTTGTAAGGTAAAAACAGGACCCTACAGTGCGCCTAAGTAACAGTTAGCACATTCCTTTGCTCTGGATTTAGCCCCCCACCAATAAAAAAAAGACCTCTTAACCCACCTCCAATCAATGTAAAATATGTTTGGCAAGAGCGGGCTTCCTTGACCAACCATAATGTGACCCTGCAATTCTCCTCTCTTCTTTGACTTAGTCAATAAAAAGCTCCTTGTCCCTCCCTTTGGGGCTCTCAGAAGAGATCCACTGCATTGGTGAGGTCTGAGAGTCCGAGCTTAAGCTTAAATAAATGCTCTTTGTTTTTGCATACACTGTGGATTCCTTGGTGGTCTTTGGGCATCCATTCTCTGGGCATTACATACATCAATATTATTTTGCTCATATTATTATAAGTTATGAATTAGTTCAGAAACCAATCACTGTTCCAGTCTACTGATGACAATTTTTTTCTATCTTTTTTTTCAACAAGGCTGAATCTTAGGCAGCCTACCAAACTTGGCTCTCCCGCCTAACAAAGTATCTGCCAGTTACTCATCATTCTCTAGATCATTTTATATCCTATCAACAATTCTTAATGTGTGGAATACTGCTTTTTATACTTGATAGATGAATTGTCACACAACCTGGGAAATGTACCTATCATAAAATAATATCCCTTCTTTGTAGCAGAGTCTACTACCTAGACATGTCATTCCACTATTCTTATCTCTGCACCCTAAAGTCATAATAGTGCCTCTATGTAAATAAATATACCTTCAAGAAAGCATTAGACTATGAATGTAAGAGTAGAAGCCCATTAATTATTTACCAAGAAATTATACCCTAACTGATGGAACCACATATAAAAGCAATAGTTTTCCTCTTGTTTAAAAAATCAGAATTATTAATTAGTCTTAAGAAAAAAAGTGGGTTGAATTGGAGAGAAACAGCAGATGCAAGCAATACCTGCTCTGGCAGAAGACACTGCTTTGATTCCCAGGACCCACAAGAGGGCTAACAACCAGCTGTAACTCCATTTCCAGGGGAATGTTATTGTGTATTTGGAGCCTCTCAGTGTAACACAGACAAAATTTAAGGCAAAACATATGTATATTTTTTCATCAGTATCTTAATTTAGTCTTGGAAGATGTCAGGCCTGGGTAAAGGATGACATTTTACGCCTTGGACAAAAAGTACAAGCAAGCAGGAGAAAGGTGCTGGGTTCAGGCTCTGGGTGTGACTTACCAGCTAGGTCACAGACTCCCCTTGCAGCTGAAGCTTTTAGAGATTTTTATTACCATTATGGAGAACTCTGGTTTCACACAGGATGAAGAGGCAACATTTCAGAAAGCCTAGGGCTGCGTTTTCGTACACTTGTTCAGCATTTTGAAAGGTACTGACTTAACAGGAACAGTCTTAAAACAAGAAGTAAACCTAGGAGGTCCCGGGAGTTCCTTCCAAGACTCCAGTGCTTGACACAGAAGCATGAGACTTGTATCCCTACTGAGGCCTGAAGTTGTTAAGAGAATCCAAGTCACCATTCTCCTTTCTCGGGCTGCAAGTGGCGAGGGGAATGTTTGAAACATTCCAGCCCACTGAGGAGCTTCCAGAGGAGCGGGTCTCCGTCATCTCTGACCCTAGATTCACAGTGTGTATAATCAGGAAGGCAGTGGTACACATCAGGGCCCATGGGCTGTGGAAGAGAAACTCACCTGTGCAGGAAATTAGAAGCTAGTTACAGGCCAGCTGAGGCTGCAGGAAGACCCTGCCTAAATAAATAAATAAATAAATAAATAAATAAATAGATAGATGCCTAGATATTATTAAAGACTAAAGGAAAACACAAAGAACCACGGGAAGTCAGGAAAGCGATTTGTGAACCAAGTGACAACATCAAGCAATAAGAGAGAAATTGTAAAAATAAGAATATCTAGGAAGAGTAGCAAATACTAAAAATCCTTCTCTCCACGAGAGGGCAGTGTACACATTGCCTGCTGTAACTACTTTGGAGCTCCAGAGTACAGTGGAAGGCTTGCTATTTCCTGCAGAGCATTTGGATGATAAATTGTGGATAATTTCAGCCAAGTTCAGCTCTTAGAACGGTAGCAGTTTATTGGACCACCAGCCTCCAGCCTGGCAGCAGACTGCACCACGCATGTTCCCAGAGCATCCAGTACACAGCTCTCAGGGACCAAGAAGGGTAGAAACGACTTTGTCCTCCAGTCACTGGGGATCTTTGCTAGGTGGCCAATTGCTGCTTCTGACCTTAGATATGAGACCTTAAGTTTATGCCTTATTCTAATCACCGAACGCAGAAACAGCTTACAGAAAACACAAAACAATCCAAATCGGCAGCATCTGCAGCAGGAGGCTGAGGTCTGCAGCTATGACATCATACATTTTGAATGCTCATTTTCCCATTAACAAAATCACAAGGCTCAAAAAGGAACAGGGAGCTGAGAAGGCTGGGGAGATGGCTCCTGAGGGTTAGTGCACTTTCTGCACAAGCACGAAGGCCTGAGTTCAAATAACCAGCACCCTCATTTAAATGCCAGTCCTGGTCATGCTTAGGAGCGAGATGGGAGGACTGCTGGGAGGCAAATGTTTCATGAAGCCATCAGTCTAATGAACAAATGGCAATGTCCAGGCCTCCACACAAATGTAGATACAGACATGACACACACAAAAGGAAACAAGAAAATATGACCAGTTTAAAGGCAAAAACCAGATGTGACCCTACTAGACACAGAGGTTAAAACAGCTGTCACAAAGCACTGAAGGAAAATGCGGGGAGATAGAGGGAAACAAAGTACAAGAGAGAAACAGCAGTGAAGCAAAAGAAAATCCCTCAGTGGAGCCCAGAGCTGAGAAGAGCAACAGCTGAGATGAAAACTCCCTGGAAGACTCAGAAGCAGAATAACCCGCAATAACAGCCCACCGAAATTAGTCATTCTGAGACGCAGAAAATAAGAAGCAGGAACGGTAAGGATTTAAGCGGTCAGCAAGACTCCATAAAGGAGAGAAAAATGGGCATCAGAGGCATCCCGGAGAGAGCAGAGAGATAATGACTGAAAACTTCTCAAATGTCACGAAAGACAAAAGCTAAGATTAGTGAACTCTAAACAGGATGAATTCAAAGAAGTGTACATTGAAACGCATCTACAATCAAATGGTCAAAAACAAGAAAGTATCCAGAGAGAACCAAAGTATTCCAAGTTATTCTCAAGACTTCTCAACAGAAGACATTAAAGTTAAGACAGCATTGGACTGATACTTTCAAAGGGCCCAGGGAATGCCTGGGCCACTAGCTCAGTGGGTGAAAGCACTTGCTGTGCAAGCCTGACAGTCTGAGTTCAGTCATTGTAAAAGGAGAGGATGAACTTCCAAAAGTTATCCTCTGACCTCCATGTGTACACCTGTGGTACATGTAACATGCACACACATATATATATATCTGTCTCTGTGTGTGTGTGTCTCTCTCTCTCTCTCTCTCTCTCTCTCTCTCTCTCTCTCACACACACACACACACACACACACACACACACTTTTGAGAGAAAGACAAAGTACATATCAAAAATCCTCTGTCTGGGCCTGGAGAGATGGCTCAATGGTTAAGAGCTCTTGCTGCTCTTGCTCTCCTGAGTTCCCAGCACTGATGTCAGGTGGCTCACAACTGCCTATACCTAACTCCATCCAGTTCTGGCCCGAGAGAGAGAGAGAGAGAGAGAATAGAAAAAAAATTACTAAATCTGATGAGTTATCCTTCCAAAAATAGGGAGAAACTGAAGTAATCCTATAAATGATGAGAGAATTTTTCCCTTTAAACTTACCCTGCAAGAAATGTTCATGTAAATCCTTCAAATTGATAAAGAGGACTAGCCTGCAACTCAGTTGTATACAGAAATGAAGAGATCAGTAAACATAAAACATACAAGAAATTATGCAAGTGGTCATTATTGTATGGGCTTTAGTTCTAATTTTTTTCTATAGACATAAGAAAATTGCTTGTATACATTTTGGGCATATGAAGCTGTAATTTCCGAGACCAATAACTGAAAAAGGGTCAGAACTATATAGGAGCCAATTTTTAATAACTGGTATAAATTCAACTTTAGAATTTAGAAATTCAAAAAAGCATTACAATGTTAAAAGAAGCACCTTTGGTAGCCACAAAGAAAATAGCTATAGAGTACAACGAAAAGAAAATGAAGGGACTGGAGAGATGGCTCAGCAATTAAGAGCACTGGCTGCTCTTACACAAGACCTGGGTTTGAATCTCAGCACTTACATGGCAGCTAACAACCATCTGTAACTCCAGTTCCAGGGAATCCAACTCCCTCTTCTGA
Organism: Eospalax fontanierii; assembly: GCA_035773235.1. NCBI lineage: Eukaryota > Metazoa > Chordata > Mammalia > Rodentia > Spalacidae > Eospalax > Eospalax fontanierii. The sequence goes on along the minus strand of CM069540.1, from coordinate 47,301,442 downwards.
GCTCGTGGGCATTCCATGACACAATTGCACTTACATACATGCAAGCATAGCATTCCTACACGTCAAATAAAAATAAAAAAAGAAAAATTTTTAAAAAGAAAAGGAGAAGCTGAAATCTCTCACTGCGCTAAAACTCAAATAAATATAAAAGAAGACACTAAGTCAGAAAAGGAAGGCCCATATATGAGACAGAGAAAACAGCAAAAGCAGAGTCAGGTAATTTACTAGTTCCTTTACATGTAAATAGATTAAACAAAGCCAGAGATGGTTAGAATAGATGAAAACTTGCTAAGACTGAATTCTGTCCATAAAGGATACCCTTTAAATTCCCATTTAAGGGAACCAAAGGAAAGCTGTGCTGCCGACACTAATATCAAATGAAGTGTACTTTAAATTGTATGGTTTGAAAGCAGCAGGATATACTAATCAAAGATCAACAAAGCAAGATTTTATAATAGTTTTCTGGCTAGCACTGACTGTTCTTGCAGAGGACCTGGGTTCAGTTCCCAGCACCTACATGGTGGCTAACAACTGTCTATAACTCTAGTTCCAGGGAATTCAACTCCCTCTTCTGACATCTGTGGGTACTTAAATGCATGCAGGCAATATAGTCATACACATAAAATAATAAAAAATATAGTAGTTATAAACATTTATGCTCTAAATAATAACCACCAAAACTTGAATCAGGGAATTGACGGAATCAAAGTGCTTGCTGTACAAGCATGAGGAGCTAGTTAGAGTCTCAGAGGCCAGATAAAATCCAGTGCCTGGGAGGTTGAGAAAGGAAGATCCCTGGGGCTGACCAGCCAGTCTCAACTGGTGGACTCTAGAGTCAGTGAGAGACCTTGGAGAGATGGCTCAGCAGTGCCTGCCACCAAGCCTGGAAACCTGAGTTCTGTCCCCAGAACCCACATGGTAGAAGGAGTGAACTCACTCCTGCAAGTTGTCCTCTTTCCTCCACACACACTAAATAAATAAGTGTAACAAAATAAATGGTGGGGAGCCACTGAAGAAGACACCCAGTGTCAACCTGTGGCCTACACATGTGTATTTACACACACACTTGAATACATAGATACATGTGCACACAAACCAATGAAGCAATTTGACCAAAACGGAAAGGAGAAATCAGAAGTACACTGGAGAAATCAGAAGTACACTCAGCAATAGATAATGAGGGAAACAACTGCAAGGAATTCAAATCTTTTCTATCAAAAGAATGATCACAAGGAAGTAACCCTTGTAACACTGTTCTGTAATCTCCACCACTCCTAACACTGGTTTATGCAAAGACCCTGCTGAATTCCCCGGAACTAGATGGCCCAGAGCATCTGACCCCTCCCCTCTTTCCTTTGCGTCCTTTGCACCAATTCTTTTAAAACTAGCCTACAGTGAAAGATCGTAAGGTTGGATCCCACCCAATGGGGAAGAGACACAGTACTCTCGCCTCAGGATAAACATCTGTCAAGTCTTCTGCTCACTGTACTTCTCTCCAGCTTCTGGGGGCTGTGCACCATTCAGTGCATAAGTTTGCCTTACTAATATCCCTTAGTTTGAGTCTTGGTCTCTTGATTTGTGAGCCGGATTTTGTCTCTAACAATAATGTAATCCTGTAAACGATAAGTAAGGAATATAAGACTAAACAAGACAAAAAAACCAAGTAGCTCAAAGACAAATGCAGGCTCCTTCTCTACATTCTCCTTCCCTGTAAGTGCTTGAGAGGCATCTCTCTGATAGTGCATGTGTTGGGGCACAAACTAAGACTCAGTATATTTTGGAAGGTAGATACCATAGAAAAATCGTTTCCTGCGGCAGCAAGATGGTTCAGCAGGTAAAGGTACTTGCTACCAAGGCTGACAACCCAGGACCAATATGGTAGAAGGACAGAACCAACTTCCTAAATAAATTATGTACATGTAGAAAAATGTCATAATGAAACCAATTATTATGAATAAATACATGCTCATAAAAACATTTTTAAAATCTTTTCCAGCACAAAAACAATAAAGCTAAAAATTGGAACCAAAAGCCTGAGAAAGGGGCTGGAGAGATGGCTCAGTTGTTACGAGCACTACCTGCTGCCTCAGAGGGCCTGGGTTCAATTCCCAGCACCCACATGGCCGCTAACAACTGTCTGTAACTCCAGTACCAGGGGATCTGACGCTCTCTTCTCGCCGTGGGCACTGCATGACATTGGTGCACTTACATGCATGTAGGCAATATACTCATAAAACAAAATATAATGATAAAATATTTTTTTAAACCTGAGAAACTCACAAATTAAACAAAACACTTCAAAACACTGATCAATCGTTGAAGAATCATAATGTAAAATAAAGGTGAATCAAAACAAAAAATTACTGAATTTCAAGGCCCATAGTAAAATTCAGGGTACCCAACAAGAGTAGTGCTAAAGGAGAAATTGACAGCTGTGAAGACTAGACACCAGGTCAGCAAGCTTTACAAGTGCGTAACTAGGGAAACAAGGACAACTGAACCCAAGGTAAGAAGGAGGGACTGCAAAGATGAGAGCAGAGTTTAGGGGGGTTCTCTGTCTTCTCCTGGCATTAACAGAATAAGGTGAGAAACTATAGCTAATGTAAGAAAAGTATTTCACAAATCAATATCTTTTTATGAAACACACACACACACACACACACACACAGCCAACTAGGACCAGAAGGAAAGCAACCACAGCATAAAGTTAAGAATGAAAAGCCCCGAGTTAGCATGCTCAGTGGTGGCAGACTACAGCTGTTCCTCTAGTATCAGGGACAAGAGAGGGGGCCCCCCGACTCAGCACCTGCTCTCAGCAGAGCCCTTGGAGTCCCAGCCCCAGGAAAGGCCCTCAGGATGCAGCAATAACAAATGCACTAAAGAAATTCTGTAAGTTGGCCCTCAACAAAATGAAAAAATGTTTACACGTGAAAGAAGACCATCAACACAATGATGACACAATCCACAGAAAGAGAGGAAATATCCATGAGTCATACACCTGTTAGACATAAAAATTCAGAATTTAAGGAGTTCTCCTATAACAAGCTCGATTAAAAAGCCGGCAATGCTTTTAATTGATAGATCTCCAAAGAAAGATATGCAACTGTCTGGTAAGTACCAGAAAACAGGCTCAGTACTACTAATCATCACTAAAGTGCACACCAAAGCTAGAAGAGAAAGGGAGGAGGAAGGCAGAGACGAAATGAAAGAAGAAGGAGGGAGGAAAGGAAGGAGAGAAAGAAGGAGCTGCGGAGAGAAAAAGGGATGGGAAGGGAGGGGAGAATGGAGGAAGGAGGAGGCGAGCGATACGGTGGGACATGCTTTCAGTCCTAGCGCCAGGAGGCCTAAAGAGTTCAAGGCTTGTTGAGTTCAAGGCTAGTCTGGGCTACACAGAGAGCCTTTTATTAGCTAGTTCATGTTGGGTAGGATCTGCAGAAACTGGGTCCCCTGTAAATGATCATGCAAATTACCATATGATTCAGCTTTCACTTCCCCTGCCTAGAACAGATACTTCCAGCAGCCTCATTCACAGGAGCAAAGAGATCAAACAGCCTGAGTGTGGAGTGACAGACAATGAATAAATAAAACATGATGTATGGTAGATATGGCACCTGAAGAAGGAAATCTGGCCTGAGCTTCAGCCTGAGCAGGCCTTGGAACATGACTTCATATGAAGGAAGCAGGTCATGAAAGCGCAAGCACCGTATCAATCAGTCTGTATGAAGTACCTGATCACCTTCCGAGAGGGAAAGTGAAACAGCACATGCCAGGGGCTGGGGAAGGGGGCAGAGGAGGTGTTCTTGGATGCGTAGATTTTCACTATGGGAAAATGCCAATAGTCCTGGAGAGGGGAACAGACGATGGCACGGAGCACAGCCGGCGTGGTAGGCAGGAAGTCTTACATAGGAGTCAGCACAGTAACATGCTTTACACTGTCTTCCAATATCTTCAAAGATATTCTAGTATTTACTAAGACAGTTGAAAATTTTCTACAGGATAAGTTTCAAAATACTTGGTGGTACCAAGGCTAAGTGAGCACGAAGAAGGCTGATTGTTTGCAGATGTGAGAGCGAGTTACACGTAGTTAAGCAGAACACACTTCCGTATCTGGTCCATAAATTTAAGAACTTGTTCCCTTAGATTTCGATATCCATAAGAATTCAAAGCTCAGTAAATTCCTAATGAAAATCCAGAGCCATCCCTGGACTTGGTGCCTGTATTTTATTGTTTAATGTTAAAATTTCATAGAGGGGAAGGTCAGGAGTGGAGGCCCATGCCTTTAATCTCAGCACTGCAGAGGCAGATCTCTGCAAGATTGACCCTAGCCTGGTCTACATAGCAAATTCCAGGCCAGCTGGAGTTGCTGGGAGATCCTGTCTGAAAAAAAAAAATAATAATAATAACAATAATAATGGGACTGAAAAGATGGCTCAGCCATTAAGAGCATTGGCTGTTCTTGCAGAGGACCCAGGTTTGATCCCAGCACCCACATGGCAGCTAATAACCATCCATAATTCCAGTTCCAGGAGATCTGATGTTCCAGGGCTGCAGAGCTGAGGCAAAAACATAGTCCCTGGCCTGGCCCAGACAGGTGAACAGACGGATGACAGGTCTACACAGGCAAACAAGACTGGCAGGTGATGATCTGAGTAGATCCTGTCAACAACAGATGAAGTCAACCTGCAATGCCTGTGTCCATCAGACGTTCTGTCAGTGATTACAGAGGGGTCTCCAGTTTCCTCCTCTCAACCCCAGCAGCAGATTCAGAGGAAACTTCAGATGGGCACAATACTAGATCAAGCAGTCAGGAGTTTAATTGAAGCACTCAAGGAACCAAGAATAAACTCTAGATAAACAGAGCCAAGCCGAGCAGCAACAGCACTGATCTGGAAAAGTGAGGCTCATGTCTCTTCTTTCCTGTTCTCTGCCTCTACCTCCCCCAGGGTACATACTTCCAAGAAAGGCAACGTAACCCTCAGAAGCCTATTTTACCCAGAATTCAGTCTAAGTAGATTATAAAATGTAAGAATACTTGTATAGGAGTTTTAAGTACCCCTAAAGTTAAAAAGTTTACTAGGGCAAAGGATAGTAGCACTTTTCCCTAGCAAGGAGACCCTGAAGCTGGAGAGCCCACTGCCACTTGCTTTACATCGTTTTTGGGCCCTGAGATGACCCATCTGGAGTTGATGCTAGTCTATCTGTGTATCTTGACCACCAATTAGCCTCTTACCTTATAAGGTCAGTGGTATGCTAGTGGTAGAAGAGATCAATGGAATGCTAGCGTCCACCCCTTTTTGAGGTCTAAGCAAAGAAGTTACATCCTTCCTTTGGTCTGATGTGTCTGATAACTTTTTGGGCCTGCTTTTCCTGATACAACTTTAACAGACCATGTGGCACTATAGGGCCAATTCATCCTGATAAATAAACAGGGTGCCACCCTTTCTACTGCCAAGAGCAAGTGCTCTATCAGTCTGTGGTCAATGGGTGGTGCTGAACAGATTCACCATCACTAAAGTGAAGTCAAACGCTGCTTGTACAATGGAGTCTCTCAGGACAAGGCATAGTGTGAAAAACCACAGCTTTACATAATATTGTAGAAACTCAGGGCAGATCACAGCCTGATCTGTTACATTTTAGAGGGAACAGAGTAGAGATTCAAGAAGGGCACTGTTAAGAAATTCAGTCTTTTCTGTCAAAAACATTTTGAAGCTATGTGCTTGTCTTTGTCTTCAGTGCCCTTGATATGTGACCAACCTGATGTTATTCGTTTCTGAACATGTCAGTTGTAGCTTGTAGCATTCGTTTCTTGTCTCCCTTTGGTATAGTTACATGTGGGAAAGTTTTTGCTCCCTTAATCTAATCTATCCAATTTAGTCATCCACAAACCTCCTTCCTCCTTTTGTGACATTTAGACTCTGGCTACATGCCAAAGCCCCACACCCTCAAACGTCAAAAGATTTGTACTAAAGTGCCTCCTTCCTCTTTTACAGTTAACCATTCGGGTTTGGACTGTGCAGCTGAACCTTAACCAGTGAGGAATAGCCAAACTCTTTCAGTCGGGGCTGAAGGGAAAGGCCATCTTAATAAGGCCAAGCTTGTTCCTCTGTCCTTGTGAGACTTGCAGCCTTCTGATCAGGAGTAAAGCTTGCAGCACAGAGAGGTTTTCAGTTGGCCCAGAATTTATTTTTAACAGCACTAAGTCAAATCACATGGCACGATTTCCTCCAAGATAAAACATTCCATCCTGCAAGGAAGTTCATTAAGCACAGGAACAAAACAACTGAGAGGATTCAGCAAGTGCCTGAAATGGACACGATTCCTCCCCAGTGGTATGTAAATATTACGTAAGGACTGCTGAGAGAGACTCTCATACACACCAAGAAGCCTAAAAGAAGCCGAGACCAGCTGAGCTCTTGGAAGAGGTTCAGGCGGATCCTGGAAAGACACTCCCTACCTTGCTAAGTGCATAGAAACTGTGCACAGTACCCTAGATCTCTGGCTTGCACGAGCTGTACCCACACTGATGCAGTCTCTGAGCACTTCTCCTGTCAGTGACCACAATAAAACTCGTTGGTTCACACTGAACTGTAGTGGAAATCCTTATGTTCATCTGTCGCTGGTTCTATACCTGGAATACTAATATCTTAGGCCAGCGAGCTAACTGGCAAAAGCCAGTATGGCAGCCATAAGTGGAGCAGGACCAAGCAAGGTGCCTGCTCTTCAAGATGGGAGGGCAGAGGAGGTCTCCCACTACAAGGAAGCAGACTTAAATATGTGACCTGTGGTATGTGAATGTGGCTAGTGTTGTCAACCTGACACAGTGACTGAGAAAGAGGAGGTGGACACGTGACGGGCTATGTAACAGCGGTCACTCTCTGGAAGAGTAGTGGAGTTTGGTTAATGTGTGAGAGGAGTCAGGCTGCCTCCAACTCTGGATAGTGGGGGTTTTGGTGAGACGAAGTGGGTTTCTGGCTGCTCCCGCACACTTAGGGCCTGGTTACCTGGATAGGCTGGGTTCTGTAACAAACATCATCTTAGGAAGCGTTTGTTTTCTTTCTTTATTGATTTACATAATTCTAGATACTTGTTTCCGGTTGGTTGTATATATTGTACGTTTTTTTTTTCTTCAAGTTACTATGCCTCTCTTGTCTTTTTAATCAGAAATCTTCATTTGGGGGCTGGGGTGCAGCCCAGGGGCAGAGCTACAGACTTAGCACTCGTGAGGCCCAAGGTTCCATTATTCCCAGAACCAGAAATCTTTACTTTGATACAATGAAAGTATCCCATTTATTCTTTGAGGTTGGGGACCTTAATAAAAGACACAAATCTTTTATTTTCTATTAACTTTAGATGTTTGCCTTATATATCTAGATCTTTAATCCATGAGGAATGGTTTATATGTCATACGTTAGAGGAATCCAATCCAATTTTATTCATATGCATCTTGCAAGTCACTTTTCTCCATCTACTGGAACAGTCACTCTTTCCTGGTTCATTCATATACCCATCTGGTATAAGCTAAATTCCCACTGTCAGAGGACATTCTTGGTCTCTAATTTGCTTCCTGGGTGGATGTGTTCTCACGTTAGCCCTTGTGTTGCTGTGCTGGGAAAGGCATCAGTGTGTTCCACCCCCACTTCGGACCACACTCAAGATCAGGCTCCAGGCTGGATCATCACTTCCTTACCAGGAGTCCACACAGCCAGAGCCTAAAGCTCAATGTGTTCCTTTGTTCTCAAGCCATACATCAGGAGCCTGAGCCAAGGCCCCAGTTGCCAGAACATCATATTCCACAGAGGGCAGTGGCCTCATTCCTCAGTAGCACTGAGGGTTGAGACTAGGCAAAGTGCTTTAAAGTGCTGTGGTAGAGACCTCTGCTGGCCTTGAGAATCCTTCTACACTATCTCTAAGTACTGTCCCATCCAGTGATCCACTGGCCACTTAAATGTGTTACCAATAGGCAATGTTGACCCTGGAATTGGTCATCATGGGGGTGCTCTGCTCAATGATTAATAGCACAGTTTATATTGTTCCTTGTACCCAGGCGGGTGCCTCGTACACCACTTTACTTAAAAATTAGTCAGCTGTTTGTTATTCCTCCACGTAAGAATCTATAGGAATTGCATTCAATTCCTATATTAACTTGGAGAAAAGTGACATTTTTACCATATTAGGCACTGCTAATGATTGGGGGAGACGGGAGAAGAGGGGCGGGGAGGCTCAAGAGAAAAGCAATGTGGTGGTTAGAAGGAGGTGTGAGTATCTGAACACTTAGCACCAGGCTGGTGATGTCTGGAAAGGTCATGGAATCCTCAGGTGAGGCCTGGCTGGGTGGTGTGTTAACAGGGACAGACTGAGAATTCAAAGCCTTGCTCCACAAGTTTCTCTCTGCTTCATGTTTGTGGTTGAAGATTGTGGAGCTCTCGATCTCCTCGTGCCTCCCACTGGCCTCCACACCTCACACCTCATCACTATGGTGGACACCGTGAAGCAAAATGAACTTTTTCTACTAAGTTGCTTTCAGTCATGGTGTTTTATCACAGCAACAGAAAAGTAACTTAATTACAGAAGTTGGTATCAGTACATGGGCTGCTGCTTTGAAAAACCTGACAGAGAAAAACAATTGAATGCTGTGCCAGAGCTTAATAGGTTATATGAGCAGTAGCCTGGGCTACAGGTATGTATACAACATGCATGTATGTACATATGTATCGAATCCTATCTAATGTACAGATAGGTATACTTTGACTTCCTCTTTCCAATGTATTCCCTTTCTCTTTCACTTAGCTCTGAAACTTCAAGCACTATACTGAATACTATATTGAGCACTGTATTGCTCATGATTTTCGTGGAGATGCTTTGAGTTTCTTCCATTTAGCATGTGTTGGCTGTGGAATGGTTGTATATTGCCTTTCTTAGTTTGAATTATATCTTCTGTATTCCTAGATTTTCCCCTAACTTTTATCATGAAGCGATGTTAGATTTGTCAGAGGTTCTGTCTCTAATAAAATAATCATGTGGTTCCTATCCTTGAACCTATTTATGTGGTAGATTACATTTATTAATTTATGTATGTTGAACCACCCCTGCATCTCTCAGATCAAACCAATCTGATACGTCACATGTATCTATAAATTAATTTCCTTCAGATTTTGAATGTTTTTTAATATGAAATTTTAAAACGTTCTAATGATTCTCTGAACTTCCTCAGTGTCAGTTGCAATGTCTCTCTTTTTGCCATGTATTTCATTAATTTGGGTCCCCTTTTCCGGTTAACTTGGCTCAAGATTTGTCAATTTTGTTCATCTTTTCAAAGAACCAACCTTTTACTTAATTGATTCTTCATTTTTATCATTTCTATTTCACTAATTTCATCTCTGATTTTCATTATCTTTTACATCTATCTATTGTTTTAGATAGGTGTTGGTTTTAGTGTTTCTTGATCTCTGGGAGCATTGTTAAATTATTAACATGAGATGTTTCTAGTCTATAAAAATATCTTTATTATCAGGCTTTATTATATCTTTACTACATGACTTTAATCCCAGCACATGGGAGGCAGGGGAGGCAGATTTCTAAGTAGGCCAGCCTGGTTGAGTTCCAGACAATCTGGGGCAACAGGGAAACCTTGTCTCAAAAAACCAAAAGACGAAAGAAATTTTTTTTTATTTTTTGATGACTTCATTCAGTATATCTGATTCTTTCTTGTGTCTATATGTTGTATTATATCCCCTACTTTCTCCTCCATCTGCTTCAGGATATCATGTCTTATATTGAGGTCTTTCGTTCATTTGTAGTTGAGTTTTATGCAGAGTAAGAGACAGGGCTCTACTTTCGTTCTTCATAGCTACCCAGGTTGCCCAAAACCATCTGAAGATGCTGTCTTTTGCTATCTACCTCTGGCCTCTGTCAAAAATCAGGTGCGTGGACTTAAATCCTGGTGTTCGGTTCTATTCTCTCAACAAAAATGTTGGGATTTGTGCTGGTACCATTTTGTTTTTATTACAATAGCTCTGCAGTATAATTTGAAGTCAAGGATGGTGACAGCTCTAGTGTGGCATTACTATGCCAACATTACAATTCCCTGAACAAACAGCCTAACTCTTAAATTTATTTTTAAGAGTGGGCCTGAACTCAAAGGATACTCATTCTCCTAGGTATCTCTTGGAACCATCTGCTTTCTGGAACTGTCTCTAGTTGAGTCCCACCCACAATTTTATTCAAAGTGGTTTCTCCAGTTTCAACTGGCAAGTACAAGCTTGGTCCAATCCTAGTTCTAGACTACCTCCTCCTTCACCCAAGATCACTGTCCTTCTCACTCTCCCCATGTGTGACGCTGGTGGGGCACAAACATGCCATGGCACACATGTGGAAGTGAGGATGACTTTGTGAAGTTGGTTCTTTCCTACTTTTACATGGGTTCTAAGGTCATCTGCCTTCACAGCAAGCTTTTATCAACTGAGCCATTCTGCCAACCCAATTTCTTTTAATAAGCCTTATGCAAGTATTTTTATGGAAATACAGTTTGGGAAAAAATAAATAAAACCAAATGAAAAGATTTTCCTAAGAATGATAACCCCATCTCTTAAATGATACAATTTCCAGCATGTAATAACAGTCTAAGACAGTGTTCATTAAGAGTTAATTCTGATTAATATAAGAATGAAACAGCTCCCAACTCGGGGGGACACAAACTGAGACCTGGATTTTTACCACTCCATTTGCCACACCCCCCAAAGAATCATCTCAGTTAAATGGATTAAGACATATTCCTCAATTTCTTTACCACATAAAAGTTGCATCAGCTCAAACTAACAAAATAATATAAATATAGAAACAAGAACACAACAGTATTTTAGGCCTTTTTATTTTAATAAATAACTTCAGTAAATAGCACTGTAAAAAGTGAACTGTCAAAATTAAAAGGCACTTAAAACAAAGTTGTGACTAGTGTAGACAGAGCAAGCACAGTGTGAGAAGGTGCACGCAGATGGTGCACAGTGGTTGAGGTGCTGAGGGAGCACTGCCCAGGCATTGCTGAGGGAGCACTACCCAGGAACTGCAGGTGCATGAGCTGCAACAGCTCAGGACAACTTTTTGAGTGTTTGTGAAAAAAGGCAAATGTACAGCCAAAACATCGAAGAAAAAGTACTGATAAAAGGTCTTACCCGCAAACTGCAAACAGATACATTAAAAGATTAGAAAGGGTGATAGAGAGCACTGGGAATTAAACAAAAAAAGTAAAACAAACTCAACCCCAAAAGTCCCCACTTAGCAAATGCTACGGAAATTATGGCCTTGGTGTGAATAGTGCTGAATCGGGAACTCTAGCAGAGACGTTCCCAGTACTTTTATCCAAGCTTGGATTCATAGAGAAGGCATAAGAGTCCCCGAGGTGGGGTGACTCTTACGACGGCACACAGGGTTTAAAGCTAAGATTTTCCTTCCTAACTCAATGCATTTTTCTTATGGCCTTTGTGAATCAACTATGTCAAAATTACTTTAATCGGAAACTGTCAACATGCTTGTCTTTCAGATGTCAGTCATACCCCACGGGCAGACGGCAAGGTGACAGGTTTAAACAACCCTCACCCACCAGCAGGACTGTACTCTGGATTCTGATAAGAGCCAAGAATCAGTCATAATGCACTCTCCTCACGCCACTGCTTCTTCCGCTCTTGCCCTGGAAGTTTCCCCGGCATTGTCATTTGATGAATAAGAGCTTGATTCCAATGGTCCAGAAGGAAAGGTCAAAAAAGGCACACGTGACCTCAGCTGACAAGGATAAAAATCCAGTCTCAAGTCTTCTGTCAGTCCCTGGCATGGATTATAACATTATCTTCAAAATAATAAAAAATTAAAAATTATACATATTGTACATTTTCAAAACCTGCAGGTGAACAGACCCGTGGCCACGGAGCCCCGAAGCTACCCTACTGTGACTAAGACAACGCTGCTGTGCACTCAGTGCTGGGAGAGCTGCCCGCCGGACTCATTTCCCCTCGTACTTCGGATTGACCACAGTTGTCACGGCACTCTTGTAAATAGGATTTTCACCCTAGAAAAAGAAAATGACCAGTTACTGTCTAAAACCACAGTGGTTTAAAAACAAAAGTAAATCTGTGATTGTTTTAAGAAGTCCCTTCCAATGTCCAGATCTTGCAGTATATAGAAGACAACACAGTGGATGGAAGCACAGGTTTTGGTCAGACTGTAGGCTGTCCTCCCTCACTAAACTCACTAAACTCACTAAGCTTCAGGAAGGGCCTCCACAGCAGGGCCTGCACTGCCCACCTTATGAGGCTCTTCTGAAGCACCGACCACCTGACTCACAGGCCCCACTGTGTATGGGTGCTTGATGACGAAATGGGTATCTGGCTTTGTCCTCAGCGAAGGAGCTGTGCTCCTAGGCTGTTCTACAGAAGTGACTGATTTAAGAGTCCTAGGTATGTTGGTGTCACCAAAGGTACTGTTCTATCGCAGCTCCTCCTTCAGCAAGGAGTGCTGACGACCCAGCAAATGACTACAAGCCACTAAAGTCTTTCAGGATCTCTAAATATACTCAGTGCTTTAAGCTGCAAAGTAACATACAATCATTATAGTGCGATCACAACTTTGTACTTGAAGATGATGGATAAAGATGTGAAACAAGGTGCTTTGACAGAGCCCTAAACAGAATTTCATACAAAACATGGGAACAGTAACTAAAAAACAAGGGATTAGCTGAGAAGTTTCAGAGCACTTCCATGATGACAAATAAATGACTGAGGAACAAACATGGAAAACATACAGAGTTAAGGTGTAGGAAAAAATGCCATGTCTGTGTAGTGATACATACAGTCTAAGTATTTTAAAATACATTCTGAGGTACTGGGAAAGGAGCAGAGACAGGAAAAAAAGGTAGTGCTGGCCCATCCCTGAGGACCAGGCCAGCATCTTGGAGGGCATCAGCAGGTGTATGAATACCAGTTAGAACAAGACCATACACCTGGATCCCCTCACCCCACATCCTCAACACCTAACTTTTCTGAGGATGGAGGAACTCAGGATCTGTGATAGCTAATCTTAATGGTCAGGCTGATGAGATCTAAAAATCACCTGGGAGGTGGGCCTCTGGGCATGCCTAAGGGATCATCCTGACTGGGTGAATGGAGGAAGGAAGCCCCATCCACTGCAGGTGGCACGATTCCCTGGGTTGCAATCCTGGACAGTATAACAAGGAGAAACTGAACTAAGCACCAGCACTCACTACTTCCCGACTCAGATGCAAGGCGATTAGCTCCCGAGTTCCTGCTGCTGTGACTTTACCACAATGGACTGTAACCTCAAACTAAGCCAGGGTAAGCCCTTTCTCCCTGGAGTTGTTTTGGTCAGAGTATTTAACCACAGAAACAAGAAAAGTAACTAACACAGGATTACTCAAACAAACATCCTATCATGTCAATAACAAAATTATTCAGAATCTTGAATTTTCAGCTTTCTGGCCAACTGGAGTTAATATGTTATTACACAAACTTGAAAGCATTCCTCAGTTGGGAATCCAGGCCCCAGAGCTGCCTCTTAGAAGTTACTGTTTCCATCTCGTCCTATCTCTGTGATGCTCAGACTGCCATGCTTTCAGATATGTTGGGCCATAAAACTACCATTTAATTGTCTTTAATGTACTGAACAAATCACATATTTAGTACTTAAGAATTATAAGGGAACAACAAAATCGAAAGAAAAATATAAAGGAAGGAAAGCTCAATATTTATCAGGGGGGTCTAAAGATTTTATATAGAAAAACTTACCTCTGGAGACCTTTGCTTTGTCATAGACACAAATATTTATATTTATTATTTCAAAGTCCATTCAAACAAAAGTTTCACATGCAAGGTTAGAGGTAAAATTAAACTCACTATGTGTACTGGACATCACTTTAAATGGAGGTAAGCTAAAGTAATTCAGATTAGTCTCATCACTCTGGTTGCAGCCCCACCTGCAGGAAGCCAAAGCTGGTTTGCACCTACAGAGCAGGATTAAGCAAGCCCTCCTCTGTACTCACCAAACTGATTCTGTATTATATATGTGAGGCGTGCAATGCAAACTGGGAGATTTGATATTCACATTCAAATCTGCATAACAGCAGGAGAGAACAAACTTTCCCATAGCCAAATAATTTTTTCAGTGTTTGAACATGGCTGTCTTATATGCTGGAATAATTACAGTATCGGCTAATGGTGTAACTAATTTGTGGGAAGCCTTGGTCCAATATCACAGAAATGTTTTATAAGCTACAACTTGTTCTTATTTATTTATGCTCTTCTATTTTACTTTATTTACTTGTTTATACTTTGTGTATGAGTGTATTACCTGCACGTGTGTAAGTGTACCCATGTCATGCAATACCCAAGGAGGACAGAAGAGGGCATCAGATCCCCTGGAACTGAAGTTAGGGACGACTGTTAGAAACCAGGTGGGTCCTGGGGACTGAACCAGGGTCTTCCAGAAGAACCTGGGTCTTAACTGCTGAGCCATCTCTCCAGCCCCCAATCCTATTAATTTTTATTGTGAAATCATCTCCTAGGATAATCTATAGTCAGGAATTTTCCTAGCTTTCACTAAAACACGAGGGAATTTTAAACAAACATTTGTTTATTGAATTGTATGAAAAGTTTATTTTGGCCGAAGATGGATCATGATTATAAGCATTAAGTATAAATAATAATTATTATTTATTCCAAAGTGCCATCAAATGTACAGGAAGGGTAAATATTTCACCTCACGAAAATAGTGGACATTTCTATTGTGAGAAATAACTATATGAAATTGCCGGTATTTGACTATTTCTAACCTACAAAGAAAACTTGAATTAAAAAATAAATCCCAGTAATTTCAGTTTTCCTATAAAAACTGCTTTTAGTAAAGCAGTGGATAAAAGAACACATCAAGTTTGGAGCACACAAAAATGTATCAGCTCTTCCCATACAAACTCTACAAGAATTTTCTACCAACAAACTAAACTTTAAATAAAACTTTCTTAGCAGTAAAAATCATCTAGTAAGCCCTGACTTCTAGTATTATTGGTACTTCCTGAGTCCCTTAAAAATACTAAACATTCCCATAGCTGGGGCTTTCAGTCAGTCCACAAGGGTCCTACCAATGAGCTACATCTTCAAGCCGCTCTGCTTTGTAAGCTCACTCCCAACAGAGTGGTCATGACTGCAGAATTCTTTACCAAGTGACGCCCCATTGTAATAATGCCTGCACAACAGTGTTTCCTCGAGTCACAACACACTGTCGAAATATACAACTCTGTGTAAAGTGTTTTATTTCCTCCCAACCAGGAAAATTTCCCAAAGAGTGTGACTACTAATCTGCTACCTAGTGCAGAGCAGAGGACAGGACTCTGGGCCATCTGTCTGGGCTTGAATCTCACTTCTAACTGGCTGTGTGACCATGGCTTCTCTGCCTGTCTTCTCAAGTGATAGAGGAATAAAGACAGTTCTACTACTCTCACGACTAACACTCAGTATAAAGTACTGAGAACCATGCTTGATACACAGGAGGATCATATGTGTTAGCAATTATCATCAACACCCTCCCTGAAGAATTTGGCAAAGTGAAGGTGTGAAAAGCTGAACTGTCCCAGGCTCTATCTAATCCACTGGGGAAAATTTGGTGCTAAGCAAAACAGACTTAAAAATAGTTGCATGATTTAAACTTAGATAATTACATTAAAATATGGTAGAAGTGTTTCATAAAAAGTGTTCAGATAGGAGCAATCTGAACCTGTTTAAGGAATAATTCTGATACTACTGAATAAGAGAAAGTTCAAAATATAAATTATCCAGGTGATACCATGCACCAAAATAATTTCCCCAGGTTCGGAAAGCAGGGTAAACAAGCTTCACCAACTGAAAATTCTGAGCTGAGGTTTTATGGAGTACTCTAGTAATATTTTATCCAAAGTTTTTGCTACAGCTGAACATGATGGCACATGCCTTTAATTCTAGCATTCAAGAGGCAAAAGCAGTGGATCTCTGTGAGCTCAAGGTTTGCCTGGTCTATAAAGCAAATTCTAGGCCAGCTAAGGCTACATAGTGAGGCCCTGCTCAAGCAAAACGACACAAACAACAAAAAGTCCCTGTTGCATTAAAAAATTTTCTATTTCAGACTTAAAAGAAACATTAACAATAAGAAACACACACATCTTCTGCTTCTTAGTGGAATTTTAACTTATACTAAAGAACTAAGCAGTTTCAAAATCTTTTTAGAATAAGTAACTTTAAAATAACTTGAACTGTAATTTTGAATAACACAAGCATTAATTTTTCAATGATCATTTACCTTTGGTTCTGCCAGTTCAACTTCACAATTTCACTATTCAACCCTGGAGATGACTCACATAACACCACCTCCAGTACAGAACTGCTCAGAGGATTAAGTGGAGTGTAGAAAACATGCCACACACAGCCACCCTATGTGATAGTTCACACCCTTCCTACTGAAGACATGGAAACTGGGGTCTCGGAGAGGAGATGCAGTACAGGACTGTTCTGCCCACTAGGCAGAGATGAGACCTGACCTAGGTCTGCCTGACGACAGAGCATTCACTCCTCTCCACACACAGCTGCTGCTTCTATCCCTTATCATTTCTTGTAGTGTTTCTAAGCACTAAGTTAACACACAAGAGAAGCACAAGCTAGCCATATAAATTAAGCTGGACTAAAAACAGCAGTAGCGAAAGAGACACCCATGGTGCAGTTAAAAAAAAGAAAGAAATTCACATGCAAAGACACAGTGAAAGGAAATACGAACGGCAACTCAGAGACCAGCTTTACGTCCATAGTTTGGGTTCTTGAAATTATTAATAGGACTCTTGTAAATCGGATTTTCTTGCTAAAGTAAAAGAAACAGTTTCTAGTGATTTCATCAGAAAGGAAATTGACATGCATAGTGTATAAGCATTATAAAACAAAATTCTAATTCTATACTTCTGAGATTTCTCATTTTTTAAAAACCCAAGCAAACTAGCAGAAGTCCAATGACTAAGAATACTGAAGACTGTCAACAGCTTTCTTGTGTCAAAAGATGAATATAGGAGGGCCAGTATTCAGCCAGCCACCCAAGTCCATCCTATAAACACTAAATTAGCAGAAGCCAAAGCAGCTTGTTTCTATAAAGCAAGGTTTATGGAGATACAATCTGAATAGAGTAAAATACATCTTAATATTTTCACATCACAATCACACCTACCATAGAGCTCATTCCGAGGCCCCCTGTACCTTGCCTTCTGGTCATCCCTTCCCTCACTCCAGCCCCAGCAACCACTGACTCATTTTTGCCCTTACTGTGTTTCACAGAATGTAAAATGAAGAGAAACACATTTTCTCTTCATTTTATATAGTCTGGAGTTTATATAGTCTGGAGAACGTAGCCAGAGACACTGGCAACGTCATTTCAGATCCTATCTTACATTAGACAAAGGGCAGAGGAGCAGATTCAGAATGAGAGCTTTAAGGACTAGACCTAGTGACCACACAACAACACGTCCTTTTAACACTCTATCACAGCAGGAGGTTTCTGTTTCTCAGCAAATGTATTCTTTGAATAAAAAACTTTGAAGGAAATGAAATATTTAAAGAGGACTTTAAAAGTCAGCCAGACCATTAGTGAGAGTCACATTTACTCTGAGCCAACCTATTTCAGTTGATGTTCTGCAACTTACCGTATCCCACTTGGCATTCATTTTCTCCTTTTCAAATTTAGCAAATTCCCTCCTGTCATGGATTATCATTAAAAGCTTCCAAATAAGCAGTAAGGCCAGGCCAATAAGAACAATCCCAGCAACCACACCAGCGACAATTGGAATGATGTCTGGACCCGTAGGACAGTCTAGAAAATAAAAAGGCTAATCATGAGCATACAAAATTCAACCCCACCAAAAGAGCTGGGCAGGATCTTAAGACTCAAGTGAGGCACACTATTCTAAAAACTGAGTTTGCAAGACTGCAGGCCATATGACTGGTAAAGTCATTTATTTTGGAAGGTATGTCTTTATTCCTCAAGATTGAAAAGATTTAAAAACCTAACAGTATCCCAAAATAACCAAAAGCCAGCCAGGCGTGGTGGTGCATGCCTTTCATCCCAGCACTTGGAAGGCAGCGGCAGGCAGATCTCTGTGAGATGGAGGCCAGCCTGGCACACGAGGAGTTCCAGGACAGCCGGAGCTACAGGGAGTCCATGCCTCACCACGTTCCCAAACCCAAAGCTTATAGCTAACTAAGAACATATGTAAGAATATATATTCATTATAAATTACTAAGCAATGATAAAAGACATCAGTGATGATTAGAGGCCAGGCGGGCCTGTAATCCCAGCACTTAGGTAGCAGAGATTAGAAGACTGTCTTAAGTTCAAGGTCAACCTGACTGACCTATGTAGTGAGTCCCACGTGAGGTAATAGCTACATGGCAAGACTGTCTCAAAATCAAAAATAATAATTACAGAGAGAGAGAGACAAGAGACAGAGAGAGGGGGGAGGAGGAGGGGGGGGGGAGGAGGAGGGGGGGAGGGGGAGGGGGGGGAGGGGGAGGAGGAGGAGGAGGCCATGACAGTGGCAGTGACAAAGACTAATGTTGAGATAGCCCACATTCATGAATTAGAAGCCAGCACTGTGGGCAAGATAGCCCATCAAATTAAGGTCCTTGCTGCCAAGCTTGATCACTTTAGTTTGATACCTAGGACTTATATCATGTAAGGAGAGAACTGACTCCAGCAAATTGTCCTCTCTGACCATGTTACACTAGGCTGTGTAACATGGACACCTCCACACCCATACAAAATAAAAGAAGGAAGAGAAGAAAGCACGTTCAAGATGTTATTATTCCCCAACCTGATCCGTAACTGGTGCAGGATCAGTCAAAGTCTTGTCAGGATGCTAATAGAAATCAGTAAGCCCCTAACTATCACAAGACCCTGGGCTCACGCCATAACACAAAAGAAACAGAAACAACACCTACAAGAAGGCACACTGAAAGTTTCCATTGTAATAAAATACTTGAGCAGTTAGGGTTAACCTGATGTTAAGGCAATGGGCACACATTTATCAAAATATCATGTTCTATTTAGTGTGTACAATTTTGTCGTTTTTTGTCAGCTAAGAAATTATGTGAAAAAAAGACTAAAGTCCTAAGAGTGTAGCTGGCTAAAGGATGAGTACACGTCAATGGGACAGAACAGTGAGAAACTACGGTTCTCTATGGTCACCTGATTTTTAACTGAGGAAGAGAAGGGACAGTCTTCAACAGATGGTGCTGGAACTACTAGACAATCATCCAGGAAAACTGAAATTTACTCCATAAACTAAGATCAAATCAAAGTGGGTAACAGGCCTAAATATAAATAAAACTTACAGAAGAAGTCACAGGAGAAAAATCTTTATTCCCTTTGGTTAAATGAGAAGCGTTCTTAACACAATAGAGTAAAAGCAAAATCATAAAAGACAACACTGGTTAAACTGTATTTGATCAAAATTACACCTTCTGGGGATAGAGCTAGCTCAGTGGTAGAGAACTTACCCAGAATACCCAAGGATGGGTTCTGCACTATACCTGAGCACCAAGAAAGAAAGAAAGGAAAAAAAAGCTCCTTGTGTTCAAAGACACTGCTAAGAAAATGAAAAGACACAGAAGCATATTCAAGGAGACTATACACAGAGCTCCTGTCTGGTGCAGAGTGTCTTAAAGGTGTTTAGGGTCAGTGAGATGGCTCAGCACTTGCTGACAAGATTGATGACCTCACTTTGATCCCCAGGACCTATATGGTATAAAATAAATAACTCCACAAAGCTCCTCTGATCCACATACACATTCAGAAATACAGATAACAAATAAATACAAATCCATTTTTTTAAAATAAATAAAATTTGGGAAGTTTCCTATTCTGTTAGACAGATACCACATGCTCCAATGTGTCCACACAAAAAATCTATACTACTGTAGGGAATGACAAAGAATCCAGAAAAGAGTACTAGGAAACCAGATAAGAAGTGCTTAATTTCTGAAAAGTAGGAAAAAATCAACACTTAGTAATATCCTTTAACAAATTCTCTTGCCAGTACCCAAAGCTAAACCAAGATCTGATGTAAATACGATCAACAATGACATCGCTTCTAAGGCAGATTATTGCATTTAATCTTGAAATGCTCCACTTGGAAAATTAATTTTTTATCTCTCTCTCTTCCTTGTTTCTTATATAGTTAGCCAAGTACTGTATTAAGCTCGGAGAAGAAAAATTTCCTAACATGAACTTACGATAGTAAGAGCCCAAGACTGTCTCCAGCATTAGAGACCTGACAGTCAGTAAGCCTGAATGCAGAAACAAGTTTTACAAGGGACAAGGCTTGACATTCTCCACCATCTACCTGGAGTTTCCACAACATGAACGATGGCTTCATTGTTCCCATTCACTGAGTAGGTGAAGTAGAACCAGCAGTCATCCACGTCCTTCTCCTTGCAGTGAGTCACAGGATCAACCTGCACTGGTTGGGGCAACTTATCCCGGCTTTCTACCTTGGTGAGGTTGAAATGTGAGCATTCCTGAGCACAAGTGTCTTTTTTCTCTCCTTTATTGAAGGCTCTACACTGAACACATTCTCTGTTAAAACAGAAATTGGCATTGTTATACTTAAAAATCTCTCACTTAAGATGAATTTTGCTTATAGAGGGCTAAACTAATGACTACTGACTCGGAGGCAAGAGAAGAGGACCACAGTAATGAAGGGGTAATATGTTCAGCAAGAAAATGCCGATTTCCATCAGCCACAGTCAAGCAACTGTCAAGAAGCCAACGTCACTATGGCTGGCAGAGCTACAGCTGAAGGGGAAGAGGCAGGTGGAGACTTCTCCTAACCTACCCGGACCAGGTCTGCTGGCGGCAAGGCACTCAGGAAGCTCCTGGCTCCACTGGGGGAGTGCCTGTGGGGCTTGGGCACACTGGACCTTATCAAGAGGTTACTGAACTTCTGATTCACAAACCTCGCTTCCCAGTCTTGCATGAGAATTGCTCAGGACTTCAGTACAGACCTGCCTTCCACAGCGTAACTACTGGTGCTATGCAAGATGCCAGAGAGGGCCTGTATGCCTTTAAAAGATACCAACATGTGTGCTGTCCGTGCCAAATCTATAGCAGGTATGTCCAAGACTTCTAGCTAACACACTGCAGACCTCTGGCATATGCTTGAGAATCTACCCTGGGGAAGTCCTAGCACTGGAAAGTTGAGGCAGGAGAATCTCAAGTTCAAAACCAGCTTAGGCTCCATAGCAAGACCCAGTCCCAAAGACAAAACAAACAAAGACGGAAAAAGAAACCACTACACTGGGAAGCATTTCATTATCCGAAAAGTCAAAATATGTTCTCTTCTTGTCATTCTGAATGTTGGGTTTCTCTGTGGGGTCAAAAGACCTTAGTATATGACTGGGAACAGGTCTCTGTTCTCAGTTGTATGTGAATTTTCTAGATTCAGAAATATAAAAGCATTAATGGGGCTGGAGAGATGGCTCAGCGGTTAAGAGCACTGACTGCTCTTTCAGAGAAAACCCAGATTCAATTCCCAGCACCCACATGGCAGGTAACAACTCCAGTTCCAGGGGAATCCAATACTTTCTTCGGACCTCCATGGGCATTGCATGACACTGGTACACTTACACACATATAGGCAATATACTCATATACATAAAATAAACACTTTTAAAAAAAATAAAAATAAAACATTAACACAAGTCAACATGTGTCAGCGAACAAATTTTAGCAGTGTAATTCTGTAACAATTGTAAATAACCTGTAAATTTTCCTAGGTGATACTAACATTTGGGTTTTTTTTTCACAAATTAATTTCTCTTTGATGGCTTAAAAAATGCTAGCCTCCAAAATGAAATTATAGTTTTATTAGATTTCTAATTAAATCACACTAAATAAATAAAGATGGGGCTGCAAAGATGGTTCAGTTGGTAAAGTGCAAACTTCACAAATATGACCTGAATTTGGACCTCTAGAACTCATGTAAAAAACTAGGCATGAGGGTCCACATTTGTAAGCCCAGTGCTGAAGAGGCAGAGAGGCAGATTCTTGGAGCTTCTTGGCCAGCTAGCCCAGCCCACTTGGTAAAGAAGTTCCAGGTTAATTACAGACCCTGTCACAAACAAAGGTAGAAGGCTCCTGAAACAACACCACGCACATGCAAACATTCATCCATGTGTACATGTCCCCCAACACAAAACTTAAACAACAAAAAAACTAGCCCTGTATCTCAAATATATAACATAAGCCATAAAAATTTAAACAATTCATTTTTGGTAATCATAATCTACCAAGGGGAAAAACTTTCAATTCTACATAGGCAAAATCAGACTGGGATTTATGTCAGTGGTAGAACACAGAACTCTATCCCTAGCATCAAAGTTAAAAAGAACAACACAGTAGCCGGGCCTGGTGGTGCATGCCTTTAGTCCCAGCACTAGGGTAGAGGCAAGAAGATCTCTGTGAGATCAAGGCCAGCCTAGTCTATCAGGAGACTGTCTCAAAAAGACTGAAAAAACAAACAAACGAAAGAAATGAACAGCAGACTTCTCTGCAGCATGTATTTTACTTAGAGTGGGATGTACCAGCACTTCCACTGTGTGACAGCAGAGGCTGGTGCTAGCAGGATGAGTGGTGACTGTTTCAAGCTGCTAAGAGATACTTACTTATGCTCAGCACAGACACCAAGGCAGGTCTGACATGTCTCACAGGTTGGCCCTTGAAACTTGGGATCTGTGCACTTACAGACGCCACACTCGCAGATGCCCCGGCCGTTGCAGATCTGGCCATTTATTGCTATGCACGGAGTAGTGTCCAGAGAACAGTCGCATGCACTGCCAGTGTAACTGGGAAAGCACTCACACACACGACACCTGCAAATACCATTTCCTGCAATGAAAAACATCTTCTTAAAATAACGTTAAAATATTATCACCATGGCAATAAATCTCAAGTAAAAATAAGCCACAACACAGGGAGGATCTAAGGAAAACGGCCCCTTGCTACCTGTTTGTCAAGTAGCTTTTCAGGTGTCTTGCTGACTCGAGGGGTCACACTCGATCACTACTTGCAGTGCTTGACTCACCTCCACAAATTAAGCCATTGGATCGATCACAGTTGAAATTATCACACTCGCAGAATTTGCCAGAGTAAATCTCATTTGTGTTATCTCTCTTCCTACAAACACACTGTCCACAGACGCACTCTCCATTGTTGCTGCAGATTTCTGAGCTGTTCTCTTTCCTGCAGTAAGCGTCCATGTCTTCACTGTTCACTTCGTCCGTGCTACACTCACAGTGCCTCCCAACACGCCCTTCATTACACCTGTAGAAAGACAAATTACAACCACATAAAACCAACTCTTCACACCAGCAACCTATCGGGTGGGGAACGCCTGTGTCTCACATGCAGACATATAGAAGAGCGCATGTCAGAGACACACACGGGCACGGCAGCCACTTGGGCTCTTACAGAACGTGCAGTGCTCTACAGAAACTCAACCTCAGAAAGGAACCATTCTGACCCAAAGGAAAAATACTCCACCAATGAACAAAGGGCATCTTGAAAAAGATTTTTTAAGAAGAGTAAGATATATTTGTAAATGATATGCTTATTATTTTACTGTTACCTTGAAGTTTCAAGCAAGGGTTCAACTGCTAACATGAAAAGGTACAATGAATGCACACCAAAAGTCGAAAAAAAAACCATACTGAGTGTATAAATCGAAAATACGAGCAGCACGCCCTGAAGTAAATTCACTCCACAGGTCAAGACTTCACCACGTCTGCAGGTTCTGGGCACAGTGCTCACTGACACGAGATAATCGAACTAAGGTAACCAAAGAAAAGGCAAAGAATTTCCAAGAAAACTTTTCTGTTGAAATGACATTTTACTAAAATGATCTTCATGGCTCAAACACAAAAAAACATAATTCAAATTATTATTTAAAACAAGCAATTAAAAATTGATGGTCAGTTGTAACTGTTTCTTTTTCTTTTGGCCAGTAATACTAGACAGTCACATGGAGCTGACATTTAGATTAAAATATTCTAATATTTTAAAGAAAAATCTGTGTTCAGAACACATCCAGTTCTAATTTTTTTGTCTGAGAAGTAGCCAAGGGGACCAGTGAGACGGTTCAGTAACTAAAGGCACTCACCACCAAGCCTGATGACCACAGGTCAGTTCCCAAGACCCACATGATAGGGGAGAACCAACCCCACACAGTTGTCCTCATTTTCACACATCTGCTATGGCACATGTGTACTCACACAAGTACATGTATACACATATAAATAATAAATTTAAAGTAGCCAAAGTATATACTTTAAAATAATGTTCACATACTGAAAACAGTCTACTCTTTCATCCCAACAATAGAAAATTAAAGCAGGACCAGGCAAGCACTGTTATTTCTTACTAACTATTTCACAGATAACACTGAGCGTGTGGCCTACACACATTCATGATCTGAGGTCAGCTTGGGCTACATAGCAAGACCCTTTCCTCAACTGAAAACAAACAATTGAGATTAAAAATCGTTATTATCAGTTTGGTATTTTTCCCTGTAAATGTGTATTTTATGACATTCTGTTTTGCTCCAGAGACTGGGAGTGCCACCACAAGAGGGCAGTATGCAAAGGCCCTGCCACTTTACAGAGTGTGGAATGCTGCCTGCCTGCCTGCCTGCCTGCCAAGGCCTCTCCAAGAAGTAATGAGCAGGTATTCTTAAGAAGAGGAAAATATATGAAGATGGGGCAAAGGGGTCTGAATGTAACCAAAATACATGGTATAAAAGTCTCAAAGAATCAATAAAAAATATTAGAAAAAAAGGAACATTAAAGATCCTAAACTTGGGTTTGTGACCAATAGTTATTGGAATGATTTCTTGGTTATAAAAAATATTCTCCCAGGCCCCTCACTCACCCTTCCAGACCCCAGTACTCACCCTCAGCCCTTGCACTCACCTGCAGGCCCCGCACTCAAACGTCCCATTCCCTTCGTGGCACTGGGGGCTTTCAGGGATGCCTCTGCTCTGACACTCACACTCACAGATGAACTTAAGAGTGACCTCAACTTCTTCATTGAAGCCCAGAGGCTTAATTTTAATGGTTTCAGAATTCTTATTTGGGCATTTATTTGCAGTTATGCTAATTTCAAAGTGAACCTAGAAAAGCGAAAAATTAGATTAACAATTTAGCAAAGAATGTAACAATAGCCAAAGGCTACTTGTGTCTTTTAATGTTTCTTGCATAAGAAATTAAATTTGCTTATAATTAAGTAATTTTTCTTTTCTACAGAAAATGCTTATACAACATACCTCATCACCAATGGAAATGTTGGAGCACTTTCGCCCATTCTCTCCAGTCCCGTTCACCCCATTCTTGCAATAGGATTTGTAACTTATTGTAACTGCTTCTGGCAATTTGCTGTTTTCCAGAATGACTTCTGAAGAAAGGGACTAAAAGAAGGACTAATCATGAAGAGGGAAAACAAAGTACTACTTGAATACATAAAACCAATGGAAAAACAAACGATTATGATAAAAGTTATTTCATTACAACTCACTCTGAGTGGCTAGAAAATCCAGAGTCAAAGACTCTAGTCCCATCTTCAAAATAACACACACAGTGGAAGTGTTCCTTTTTTATTATTCAGCTAAAATGCTAATAATCATAAAACCCAGAAGTGTGACATAGGTCATGAGGAATCCTAAGGATGTGGAAGATGCTCGCCCTCCCCAGTGTCACAAAGCTGTCCTCTGGACCACCCCCTTCCAGCTCCAGAGTAGGCGGAGTCAACAATCACCTCTGAAGGCTGAGAACACAAGACCACTGTAGTCTTGCTCACTCCCTCAGTATCCCTACAGGCCCTAAAGAACTATGTTCGCTCAGTGGTGGCACACTTGCCTAGCAGCCATGAGGTTCCAAGGGTTGGTTCTCAGCACTGCCAAAAAATTAAAAAATAAAAGGATAGCCTAAGAGGAAGGATTCAAGCCAGTGCTTACTGAAAACACCAGACACGTCAGACAAATGAAGGAGTCACAGTTACGAGCTCTGTCACTCACACCCTTATAAGGACAGGACTGAGGCAAACGATTTATTCAGACAAACAGGGTTGCTGCTGGTGTCAGTACTGGGGAGGCAGACACAGGAGGATCTCTGTAAGTTTGAGGCCAGGCTGGTCTACATAGACAGTTCCCAGTTCCAAGCCACCAGGGCTACATAGTCAGACCTCCATGTCCCCGTCCTCCACCCCTATGCAATGCCACCCCCCGAAAAAGGACAGAACTGGTGTGGAACAACTAGAATTTCAGAATCTTTGCCAAACCACTCTAAAACAAGATCTTTCTAAAATGTCTGAAGACCCCCAAGACATGATGTAGGAATGTAATCCCAGCACTTGGGAGGCGGAAGCAGGGGGATCAGAAGTTCAAATCCTTGGTTACACTGTGAGTTCAATGCCAGACTGAGCAAGCTACGTGAAATACTGTCCAAAAAACTTTTTTTTTAATTCATTCTAGTGAGATGACTCAACCCAAAACCTAAATTTGATCCTCAGAACCCACATGGTGGGAGAGAAACAACTCCTGTGAGCTGTCCTGACTCCATATGACTTGGGCACACACAACTAAGATTTTTTTTTTAAAATCTAAAGTTCAATCTACCAAAAGATTGGGTGGACACGAAAGTGGCATATGTTTAAGAGTCACCATGAAACCGCAAATGTCTTCAACTCATTTAAAATAATCTCTGGCTAATCCTTACTGGGAATCACTAACGGTAATCTGAATGAGGCTCCTGAATGGGAAGAAAATCCTGCTTCAGTTTCTATTCCCATATGGCATGACTATGTGTACAAGTATGCACACATCACTGAGAAGAGAAAGATGGGTACATCCTTTGAGATCTATTGAAAAAGAAGTAAAAAACAGTTTCAGACATAATTCATCAGGGTGGGTCTATCTATGAAGGCTAGCACAGGGAAAGGCTGTGGACTCTAAATGTTAAGTTGCACTCCACTCTTGCTCCAACAAGGGGATAACTGAACGGCACACAAAGGATCAGAAATCATCCACATCCTTTATCTAAAACTTACTACTTTACTTAGGTTATATTTTGTTAAGACTATATAAAATTTCCCCTCCACACATGTAGTTTAAGTCTGCTGTCCTCTCAGCTTGCTGAAGTGTAAGGGGAAGCTTTACTTAAAGTAGGATCCACTTACATTGTACGCATCGATGATCAACTGGATCACATTACTAGAGTTTGCAGAAAGGGTGCCCACCGCTGACTTAGGAATCAAATTCTTCAATTCCTGCAATTAAATAATAAATCATGTAAACCAAAAATGTTACTTATTTATTTAGCCACTTAAAATCCATTGAAAAGTAACAACTATTCTGAAACCTAGATTCTCTATTCATTTCCTAAGTAACTTTAAAAGTCAAACTTAAAAAGAGCAACAGTTTAATAATATGTAATTAAAATGAATATGAATAACTTTTGTAAAATTCAGTCTGGCTATCATTTCAATTCAGAAATATTGTGGCTACTAATGAGTAAACAATAAAAAAAAAAATCTTGAACTTTATTCATTTGACCTCACATATACCTACCTTGTAAACAGGCTGAAATTCTTCAGTGACTGCAAAAATCGTTTGAATGTTATTTTCACTCAGCTTCTGGACAAGGTGAGCAATGGAAGGGTAATCCTAGGAAAGCAAGTGTACAGTTTAGTACATGAATACACTGTATCATCAGCCATAGGGTTTTGGTCTCACTCTGTAGCCCAGGCTAGATCCCCCGATCACTAGGATTTCAGTATTTGATTTGATTTGCATATAATCAGATCATGTAAACAAGACTGCTTTTAGTCAGGAACATCCAATGCAAATCATTGCTGACCTGGGTCATATGCATTTGAGTTTCTCTCTACTTTTATGTATGTATAAGAATTTCCATATTAAAAAGGTTTTAAGGGATTGAACAGATGGCTTGGTGGTTAAGAGCACTGGTTACTCTTGCAGAGGACCACAGTTCAAATCCCAGCATCTACATGGTGGCTAACAACTGTCTCTAACTCCAGTTCTAGGGGAATCTGACACCCTCTTCTAAGCTCTGTGGGCACTGTATAATAGGAGTGCACTTACATACATGCAGGCAATATATTCATACACACAAAATAAAAACAATACATTTAAAAAATATTAAAAGGAAGATAATCTATGTATATTAAGTGTGAGGAGAGTGAAACTGGGAAACTCAATAACTACAGGCTCTAGTATCTAGCACTTCAGACTAAGCACAAGCACAAGTCCTTCTATACCATGAGTAATTTGCCTATACTTACTTTCAATAAAAACGAGAGTACTCACCTTTTAAAGTCATATACATAAGATAGAGAGGGTGAACCTAAATTGGACGTTTAGAAATACCACCACCAGACATATGAAACGAGGGCTGGCTGGGTCTCGGCACCTCTGTCCCCCAGAGAAAGCAGCACCATGCAAGAGCTTCACAACTTTCCTGGACTGCGGGGGAGAAGCTTCCCAAAATAAGAAAACTGACAATCTAATCACCCACAATATGCTAAATGTTATACACAAAACCCACCTGAACCCATTCACTAGTGAAGTTAGATGAAGCACTTACGTAGTAATGGCTCATTGTGTACATGTTATCTTCCAGGTGACACTGTCCATCATTGGGTAAAACAATGCCACCAAGTTTCCCGTCTCCAGCAAAATGAAACCCAGCATCCGTGGAAAACACCAGCAGCCGTGTTACATTTCTCCAGCCAATCAGTGACTTCAAAAGAAAGAGAGGTCAACTGTAAAATGCTACTCACAGTAACAACATAAATCACAGCCACACAGGCTACAAGTTGCAATTGTAACCTAATTCCACATCTTTATCTCTTTTTGTCCCAATGTTAACATTATTATTGATCAATGCAGAGAACCCACAGGTAATGCTCCTCTATACGCACAGCTGCTTCTTGCTGGCTGTCCATAAGGGTATCTCTCAGCTCAGAGCCTGTCTTTTAGTGGAGGTGCTGAGTATCTGATGAATACAGAGAGACTCAGCCTACAGCTCCCGTTACCCACCCGAGTCCTGCCCTGCACCACTGCTGTCTCCTGTATTATACCCCCCTGTATCAGCCATCTCCTCTATGTTAGCCTTTCCTGTCCTTTACTTTTTTGTTGTTGTTTTTGAAATATGGTTTCATATAGCCCAGGCTGGCCTCAAACTCACTATGTAACTGAGGCTGGCCTTGAACTTGAACTCTTGATCCTTCTGCCTCTACCTCCAAAGTGCTAGGATCTAGAAACATGTGCCACCATACCTAGTTTCCTTTTCTTTTTTGTAGGAAAAACTGTCAAAGAACTTACCCTGATTTAAATCCATTCATTTTAATTCATAAACTCAGTTTATTTGTATACTATCCTATTCAACAAAGAATTTAAAGTAGCATAACATCCTCCTTGAAGGCAGAAATAAAGTTTCTCCATGCTAACCATCTTTCAAAGGCATCTGGGGCATCAAAGGCATCATTTTACCTGCTCCTTTGCCTCTAAAGTACAACTGATTCAGAAAGACAGCCACAGCCAGGGACTATGGTTAGTTTGATCCCACTGGTTAAGGGACAGAGGCAGCTCTCTACACAGTGAATACAAGGAAAAACAACCTAAAAAATAAGGAGGGCTTAGGTCGGTGGGTACCTGGAGTACCATTGTTTCTTCAGCTTTAAAAGCTAAGGTTAAATCACAAACACTCCCTGACAAGTCAAAAGTGAGGGCACTAGTTAGTATGTGCTGAATTTACTGGTCCCTCATGGAGACCACGGGCCTGGAACTTCATCACTGCCCTGTAAGTTGGCTTCTTTAAGTCTTTCCAAAAGACGAAGCTCTGGAGAAGCCGAGCAAACTGCCTAGGATTACAATTCACACCAACAACCCTAGCTCATTGCTTTACTTACTATCTGGGGTATCAGCAGAGGCACAGTAGGTACTCCTGATAAACTTTATTTGACCTTACAGAGTTCTCTACCTTCAGGCTCCCCTGTATCATTAAGATCATCAAGGGCCCGTGGTGGTGCATGCTAGTACTCAGGAGGTAGAGGTAGGAAGATGGTCACATGTTTAAGGATGGCCTGTGCCAGGCAACAAGGCCGTATCTGCAAAAAGAAAAACCACCAAACCCCCAAAATACCAATTGGGCTAGGTGTATAGTTTTAATCATGGCACCTAAGAGGTAGACAGATCTCTGTGAGTTCCAGGTCAGCTGGGGCTACAAGAAGACCTTGTCCTAGCTCAAAAATACATGTATATATAATATTATATTTATCAGTTGGCACATAAACACTAGTCCCTTGTCTAACAGAATTTTTAATCCCTGAAAACCTTATAATTAAATCACAATTATTACTCCTCAAAATACATGCTATCCTATAGTATACATTAGGCCTTTTAAAATTCTTCTGAATTAAAACAAAGGAGGAAGAACTGTCTTTCCAAGGCAATGATCTAAGGAGCATGAAGTGAAACATAATTCCACATGACACATTCAGGGTTTCCAGTGGCACCCAGGTAACATCAATTCTATCTCCAGTACAGACCCACAGTTACATCTCTGCCTCTTCTAAAACACCAAACCAGCCAATGTACAGCTAAATTGCCCCACTATTTCAAATAGTTAGCATGCTGGCCTGTAAAACTCCTTAGATGTGAAGTACTACCAAGCTCAAACAGACACAGTGACCAGCTACATACACTTGGCAAAGCAGCAGTGGTTGAAGGGAACGTAAAAGACTGACAGCATACTTCCCAGGGATAATCTGATAATACAGTATCCATGGCCATTTTTTTCTAACTTCAATAAATATGCACTCAAAATTCTCACACACAATTATAAACAGTCCCATGTAGAAAATCACTTACTCCACAAACTGCAACCTGCATAATTGCATCAAAGCCACCTTCTGGAGAATCCAAGTTTCCAGATATTCGCTGTTTACCAACGAGTTCATTGAAACAATCTCCATCGTCGGTAAGATTGAGCACATTTTTGTAGCTGAAAGGGCTAGTGCAGTTTTGCTCACTTGTGCAAGGGTTCCTGAGCTTAGCTGGGGTTGTACTAATGTATGGCATCACAGTTTTCTCCACAAATGAGCCAAAACCTGGAAGACAAAAATGCACTTGGAGAAATAAACAAAGACAGACACATTCCATGTCAGATGTGGAGGTCAGAAAACAACTTTTGGGAGTCAGATCTGTCCTTTTACCATGCAGGTCCTGAGGATCAAACTCAGATCACTAGGCTTGGCAACAAGCACCCTTACCTGCTGAGCCATCTCACAGCCCAAATGTACATCTTTTTGAAATCCTAGTTTGAGGCTAAAGAGATTCCTCAGTGGCAAAGAACTCTTGTGCAAACATGACAATTGGAGTTCAAATCCCAGCACACAAGTAAAAAGCCAGGTGTGACTGTACACAACTGTACCATTTTGGGGAGGCAGGAGGTTCACTGGGGCTTACAGGTCCACCAGCCTAGCTCTAGGTTTAGTGAAAGACCATGTCTCAAGGGAATGAGACAGAAAGTTTATATAAAGCAAGACACCCAACATTCTCCTCTGGCCCAGGCCTCTTGTGCACACATGAAGAAGCCCACACACCTACACATACACATATATATCAGAGTCGCATACATACATTTACATACATACACTAAAAGGGAAAAAAAAGATTCAAGTATGTCATAAATTGCTAAGGACTGAATGTCTGTGTTTCCCCAAAGTTCATATTGAAAACTTAATCTCTAATATGAAGGTATTAGGAGGGGTTAGGTCTTGAGGGTAGAACCCTGTGCGAGGACTAAAGATCAAGAACCTCATAAAAGAGGCCCAGAGAGCTGTCATCCCACAGAGCTGCCTCAACCTCAGATTCATGAACTCTAAGACTATGAGAAATAAACTTCTACTGTGTTACTCGGTTTATGATGTTTTTTTATAGCAGCCCAAATGGATATGGTTGCCCACCTCTCTCTCTCCTTATCTCTGTCATACACATACAGACACACACAGATACACAGATAGACACACACACAGACACACACAAATACCTTTTTCGTCTAGGAGAGGGAACACAGGGTCTGACTACAGCATAGGATGGCCTTGAACAAATACTCCCTTCCTGACTCAGTCTCCTGAGTGCAATGATTACAAGTGTGTGCCACTACATCTGGCTTGATTCAACTTACTTTAAAAATAACTCAGTTTGGGGGCTGGAGAGATGGCTCAGTAGTTAAGAGCACTGGTTGTTCTTGCAGAGGACCCAGGTTCAGTTCCCAGCACCCAAACGGAGGCTAGCAGTAGTCTGTAGCTCCAGCTCCAGGAGACTCAACACTCTCTTCTGACCTTTGTGGGCACTGCATGACATGGGCGCACTTGCATACATGCAGGTAGTGTACTCATACACATAAAATAAAAATTATAATAAGTAGTTTTAAAAGTTAAAAAAAAAAAAAACCTCACTTTCATTTTCTTAGCATACAAACTCCCAACGAGAACAGGATAAATCTAAATTTCTGACCCCTTCAGAAAAGACTTGGTACAACCTTCTTACCTCAATAGCCAATTACACTTACTGAATAAGGGCATTTTAAGGAAGTACTATTTTGTTTATGTTTCTGCTTAGGACTAATTTTTGGAAGCAGTTTTTAGGCCTCAACAATATTGTCAAATCTTTCCAACATTCTGTCATTCAACCTCTGTACTAGATCTGAAGTAGAAGAAATAGTGACAGCTTAAACTTTCCAAGTACTTGACACGTGTTTACAAAATAAATCAACAGGTGAATGGATACATTCTTGTGAAGACAACCATTCACACCATCATCGATGAGGCACAATCTGTATCAAATCACACAAAAACATACAGTGACAGAGAGAAGTAGTATTACATGTATGACAGGAATGTCTGTTTCCTTTCAGGAAAAAAGACTAAGGAGCATTGACCTCAAAAGTATCTTATAAACAAGGAGCTGAGGACATGGCTCAGTCAGTAAAGTGCTTACTGCATAAACATTAGGACTTGAATTCAGATTCCTAGGACCCATGTAAAAAGCTGGGTTTGATGAAACCTACTTGTAAACCCAGTACTGGGGAGGGAGAGACAATGGCCAGTCAGACTAGCCTAATGGGCGAGCCAGGTTCAGTAAGAGACCCTGTCTCAAAAAGTAAAGTGAAATGCAACAGAGGAAAACATGTCAATCTGTAGCCTGAAAATGTACCCTCACCCACCCAATGTATACACACACGTGCACACACACACACACAAATGCACACATGTGCACAAAAAAGACTTTGAGTAATACCAAACCTTATAAAGATGAAAGTTATTAACGTTCCCAACATTCCTACCAATTCGAAAGTCTGAAGTAATAGTCTCCATTTTGCGCATGAGATCTGTCCCTAAACTTTTCACATTCTCCAAATCATCCTTCATCGAGTAGGAGAGGTCCATAAGGTAGTAGAGATCAATGGGGTAGTCTTCAGCTCTCTTGAATTTTAATGTAAACTTCTGTGGCTCCCCTAAAGATTTAAAAATGAAATTAGCTGGCCAGCAATCAAAAGCAAATGAGAAAAATAGTGATAATCAATTTATAGGATAAACACTATATTATTGTGAAATTTTTACAAAACCTGAAAATTCTGTAACAGGTAAGCACTTGACTTCATTCAACAACTCCTAACACCAGGACTTAGGGAAGCAAAGATGGTAAGGATAACATCCCCAGCACTGTAGAGGGGAGAGATGGAGGGGGTGGTGGGTGGCGGGGTGTCTCTATGAGTTCCAGGCCATCCTGGTCTACATGGTGAGTTCCAGGTCAGCTGGGGCCACAGGAAGATCCTGTCTCAAAAAGATGTTTAAAAAAGATAACACACCCAATCAGTAACAGACAAGACAAAAAATAATCAGTTTTGCTAGAGTCTGGATCTGCAATGTGTCCCAAAGACCCATGTGCAGCACTATTGGGAAGGGACAGGAGGTTTGGGTGGTAGAGATTAACAGAGGGTTTGGAATCGCTATTGATATGTCCTGGAGAGAATGTGGGGGACTCGTCTCCTCCTCACCAAGAATCCCCTCCCAGCTGTGAGATACACAACTAATTGCTCCTCCCGGGACACGCCGTCTCACCTCAAGCTCAAAACAACAGGCCACTACATCCCTGACAGAAACTCCTAAAACTGTGGAATCAAAATAAGCTTTTTCTCCTTATAAATAGTAGTTGTGACCATTAACAGAGAGCTGATTTACACAATTTTATAATTATGAGGAAAACAGAAATCATAAATGTTGGTAGAATTAAGGAAGGCACACTATAGATTTCAATAGACAGGGAGAATTTAAGTTATGAGTGAACTATTCTCAGTGTAACAAAATACTACTAGATGCAGGTAAATAAAGAATCTAGTTTTACTTTAGTGACCTGTAAAATTAAAAAATTATAGTGGCAAAGAGATTAAGCAACTACAGAAAAATCAGTACCAGGAGATGAAGGTCTGAACTAAAACAAGGAGAGTAAGAGAGTTAAGAGATGCTACAGGGCGATTTGCTTAGAACGTCTGGAGATGGGATGCAGCAAATGAGTGACCCTGGATGCTATCTCCAGCACCTCAGAACACTCCAAAAAACACAGGAGAAAACAAAGGTTTGGGTGAAAAACCATTTAAGGAACAGATTTTTCTACTTGGACTTCTGACAAGCGGCTGGAGGAATGCATGCAGAGCTAAACTGAAAGTTTGTGTGGCTGCAGCATATGGATGATTTTCAATGGCCTTAGGGACAACCAACTCTTCAGTGAAATGCAGAGAGGGATGAGAAAAAGAAAACACAAAAATGAAACAAAGCACTGGTGGGAGATGAGAACTAGGAGCGGCGTCTTGAACTCCAAGACAGCCTCTCTTACCCCTTGGTATAAAAAGAATGATGATGAAAACAAGAGAGAATTAGTACATAAAAGAATGGCCTGACAAGGACCTTGTAACAAGGTGCAGCAGTAGTCTGCTAGACAGGTGCAGAAGTAGAGGCCTGTACTAGGTACTCCTCTCCTTGTGACACAATACCTGACAGAAGCAACTCACAAGAGGAAGGACTTATTTTGGCTCACAGTTTCAGGGAGACCATGACTGCTGGGCCAGGCCTGTCTTTAGCAGCAGAACTATGAGGTCTCCACATCTTGGGTCAGGAAGCCAAAGCTTGATTCTACCCTGGAACCAAGCCCAGGTTATTATAACCTGCAAAGGCTCATCCAAGTGACCAACTTCTGCCAGCCAAGCCCTACCAACTAAGGATTCCACAACCTCCAAAACAGTACCATCAGCAGGTGTTCATGTCACCAGGTTCATACACGAGCCTGTGAATGACATTCCACATTCAAAACATAACAGTGCCTACTTCCCAGGCTGCAGCACAGCAAGGCAGAGAATAAGTGCACCATCCTCCTGAGAGGATGGAAATGAGAGCGACAGAAAGAAGTGCTGTGTGATTCACATGGGACTGCCACAAATACCTGCAAGAACTTCAACATTTAAATGGTACAGAACAAATGAATGGGCTAAATGTTGCCTTTACATTATGAAATTTTAACAGTGGATGGATGTTATCATTTTTAAAATTAAGCCTAATTAATGCTCCCTGAATCTTTAACAGCATCTATTTCTGACATAAGGCAAGATTTAATATTGAAAGTATATGTGTTACAGAAATTGCTGTCTATAAAAATTCTAAAATTTAACCTAAGCCATATCTTCAGAAGCCAGACCACCTCTGAAAATGAGCCCCAAACACAAACTTGTTAAAGGCTTGTATAAAGTTGCTACAGAAACCAAATTTAGAAGTACCTGATCTAAGTTGCAAATCCAGCTGCTGTGGTTGGATCTGAGTGATGTCTTCTGGCTGGAGCTTCTCTGCCAGCCCTTTAGGGCGGTTGGTGACATTTTTATTTTTCTTTATATTTTTGGAGCCTCTGGGATTCTCAATGTCATTTGGGTGGCAACCTTTCTTTTTTAAAGCTTCTAAATCATCACATCGTGCAGAAGTAGGCATCCCTTCTTGTAAAAAGGTCTAAAAGATATACAGAACACTGGCATTAATAAAAAGTGTGACCGTTTAACATTTTTACATGATTATAAATTGCACATAATAATCACAAAAATCAAATGATACCTAAGGTACTTTATTTCTAACTTTTAAACAAAATCCTCCCTTTATCCATATCATGATGACTTTTTTTAATTGAAAAATATTTTTAGAAACATCACTTTCTTTTAAGAAGTAAAATGATTACAAAAATAAGCAAAATCTGCTCTGAGAAAGTAGTGCCCTTCCTCAAACTAAATGCATCTTTTAAGCCCCACCTTCAGGTCCGGGTCTAATCATTACCTACATCCTTCAGTGAAATCACTTCTCAGCATGTTTACCGGCTTCCAAGCAGGGATAAGCTCACACAAGGAGATTTTTTTAATTTTCCCTTGGAAAAGTCCTTACACGATGGTTCATATAATAGAAGAACACTCTTCCCAGTATAGCATTTTAAACAACTAGATGTTCAGGAAAAGCACATTGGCCTAAATATACCCCAATTAATAATGGTATATATATATTTTTAAAACCTGAAATCTAACATAGATTTAGTAACTATTCATGAAAGTTTGAAAAAACTTTAGTCCTGGCTATGAAATAAACAAATTTTTTTACATTTTATCTCAAACTTTTAAAAGGAACTAACCACTATGAACTGACACACAAAAACAAGGTGAGGGCTGGGGATGCCTGCATGGGTAAAGCATTTGCTGTGCATGAGAATCTCAGTTCAGATCACTAGCAACCAGGTAAGAACAGATGTGGTGGTGCATGTGTGTAACCCAGCCTCCAGTGCTAGGGACAGAGGGTGGGTCCCAGGGCCCACTAGTCAAGGCAAACAGCAAGGTCCAGATTCAGTAATAGACCCCATCACAAAAAAGAAAGTGGAGACAAACAGGAATTCTGCATCAACATCCGGCCTGTACCCATACATATACAAATGCACACACGCACATAGAATGGCTGTGAAAGCATTGTTTAGGCAAATTTAATATAATGAGAGTATCTATACAATTACAGAAACAACTGAAAGGGAATTCCTAGAGCCAGGTGGGTCAAAACTGCACTACATTTATTTACTATCAAACCTTACAGCCTAGGACACATGAGAGCCTGTCTTAAAAAAAAGGGGGGGGGGGTAGTTTAAGAGGGTGGTGGCTCAGTACTTGCCTTGCTGTACAGCACCCCAGACCCCAAGTAAAAACCTGGGTATGGTGGCATACACTTGTAACCCTCCCCAGTTCCAGCTGGGGAGGAGAGACAAGAAAATTATTGGACTCGCTGCCAAGCCAGTGAGCTCCATGCCAGTGAGAGACCCTGTCTCAAAAAAGCAAAGTGGACAGAACCTGAAGAATAACACCTAAGGTTGATCTCTGACCTCCACACACACACATGCTCACATAAGATCATGCACGCGCACGCACACACACACATACACACACACAGTGATTAACACAGCATGTTTATATAAAATATTTGAAAATAAATTATTTTTTACTCTAGAGCAATTCTTACTTTGGCATATATATCATATATCAAGTGTTCAATATCCGTTGAGTGTCCAGTGGACTTTGTCTTATAGCACAGTTCTGACCATCACATACAATTCAACAAACATTGACTTAAATGGTAATTCCTTTTTCAATTAATTACTTTTGTTTATGTGTATGTTTTGCCTGCTAGTCTGTATGCAGTGCCTACAGAGGTCAGAAGGTGTCAGATCCTTTGAAACCAGAGTTACAGGCAGTTGTGATCTGGGAATGCAGGTCCTCTGCAGGAACATCAAGTGCTCTTAACCACTAAACCATCTCTCTAGCCCACTTAAATGGTAATTTTTATCTGGTACTTCCCAAGGATATAGCTCTGGGCAACACTCAAAAATTGGAGAATGGACAGGTAACAGAAATCTTACTTACCAAATTTGTGCACCACCCACAATTTGGTCCAGCTTGTATACATTCTCCACAAGATTTGGCATTTGCTTTTAAACACCTATTTTTATCTATAAGGAAAAAGAACAGACAATTTTACTTGAAGTTTCAGAGGACAAAAGGAAAAAAAAAAAAAAAAAAAAAAAAAACTCAATCCATATTCACTCAATTGAGAACCTCTTGAGTTTTCAGGCTGTATTCAATACATGATTTGTACTCTTTGAATTGATCTAGACTGGCACAGCTCTCTCATGGTAAACATTAGTAAAGACTGTCTCTGGAGTATCTTTTCTAATTAGAGGTCTAACAAAAAACTTGGAAAACACATGAGAAGATAATGACAAACCAGGAATCACCTACAATCCACTCACTAAAAGTTAACTAAGGGCTTCGCATGTTCATTTTTAATAGCCAAAGTGGAAGGACAAAGGCCAAGGAGGCAGCACCCGCTGACAGAGCCAGCCAGCCAGGTCTTGTGAACTGCTCTTTAAACTTTACCACAAATGTTTCATTCATGTCATTTTTAGGCTTTTAAGGTTAGGCATGGTGTTGTAAAAGCCTTTAATCCCAAGACTTAGAAGATAGAGGTCAGCAGATCTCTGTAAGTTCAAGGCCAATCTAGTGTACTTAGCAAGTTCTAGGCCAGTCAGGGTTACACAAAGAGAGAACTCTTAAAAAAAAAAGGTGGCTTTTAATGATTATGTAATATTTCACTACCCAACTGTACCCAAGTCTATGTTGGAAAAGTTTAAATTTCATGCACTCTGATGACATTCTTACATGGAAGCCTTAGTACACATCTATTTCTAAATAACAAACCCTCAAAGACACTACGAAGTTAACAATGTTTCTGAAATTCTCAATAAACACTATAATTTCTATCCAGAGACAAGTTTTATTCTCACACATAAAGACCATTTTCCACACTCACCATTTCCAACATTAAGTACTTTAATTTCTTGTTTTCTAGTATTAGGGATAGAACCCAGGGCTTGTGCATGTTAGGCAAGCACTACCAAGTGAGCCACATCTCTAGCCTCTTATTATTATTTTTTTTAAGTATATACTTTAAGAGATATAAACCAGAATGTTAATTATCAGTCACTACTTTTTTTTTTCCATTTGTGGAAAATGTGATATGTGTGTGTGTCATGTATATGCAGGTGCCCATGGAAGCCAGAAGGTGTCAGGTTCCATGGAACTGGAGTTACAGGCAGTTGTGAGCCATTTGACATAAGTGCAGAGAACCAAACTTGGGTCCTCTGCAAGGGCAGCAAGCACTCCTAACTGCTGAGTCATCTCTCCAGTAGAACTATTTTCTTTTATAACTTTACTCATAGGTCTATTGGAATTTTTTGTATTATCATATTCATCAGTTTTTATTGAATTTCTAAATATTTTAAAAATTAAAAGTGTGTTTAGTTTCTGATCTTGAGTACGGTGTCTTGGTTTGCTGATTTTCTGTGGTTCAAATGTCTCAAGTTTCCTGTTCAGCAACTCTCTTCATTTTCACATGTCCATTCTTGAGATCTGCATAGTAGAACCAACTGATTACCCATTATTCTACACACTGATGCTCACGGTGGACAGAAAGATTTAATAGGTCTTCAGTGTCTTTGCTCTTATGTATAAGCTAACACTATACAAAACTTTCAATCACAGAAGAGTATCTTCTAGAAAGTAAACTGTTCCTGGGTTTGCCTTCGTTTTTTGCCTGCTGTGGCTGGAACCCAGAGCCTTAAGCAGGTTAAGCAAGCAGTCTACCACTAAACTAAATCCTCAACCCTTGAATTTTTTTTTTTTATATTAGGGGGCCCTACTGTGTAACCCAGGTTTGCTTAAGACTAGGGTTCCTCCTGCCTCTGTCTCTCACATGCTGGATTATAGGCCTGTGCCACTGTGTCCCATCTGGCATCATTTTTTAGATATGGACACTTCATAATCCACCACTACACATACTTAGTCTACTAACCTCTGATTGTAACATGCTTCAGCATTCTCACAATATCCAAATGTCTGTGTAGACTATGGGGTATCATCATCTGGGATCTCTCATTACCTCACATTGGCAGAAAAGACAATGGAGCCTTATCTGAAGATCCCTGTAAATCCTTTGGAAACCCCTGTTCCCCACCCGTAATGAGATGGAGGGGCTGGAGGCTTTCAGATAAAGTAGTGTGACCCAACGAAGGTTGTTTCCAGAAATCTAACTGACCAAAGACTTATACAAAGTGCTGAAATAAAAAGATACCAGGAAAACATTTTTTTACCTGTTTGGCCAAATACAGAACAAATTGAGCTGATCAGTCCAATCCAGAAAACCAGTTGCAAATTCATCTGAAATAGAAAATGTGTATCATTACTCTGGGAAAGTGAGAGACAGAATGTCACAGAAATTAAGTTTTACCCAGGCATGGTGGCACATGCTTGTAATCCCAGCACTCTAGAAGCTGAGGCTAGAGGACTAGTATGAGTGCAAGGCAAGGTTGGGCTGCAGAGTAAGACTTGATTCACACACACTCACACACACACACATACACATGCACACACACACACACACACACACACATACACACAAAAAACTACAATTAGTTTTGCTTGTAATCTATCTACCCATCCACACCTATATATTAAAGCAATATAAAGTAAACTAGCAAAACTGAAAAAGTTTGGTTTCTAACCTAACAAATCCTACACAGATGGCAGTAGCTCTATGCCCCAGTCAAGTATTTTGGAATAGTGTGACAACTTCTATAAAAATGCCATTAAAAACACTTCTACCCTCTTAGCAATTTAGCTACTGGGAATTTACTGTAAAATGAAAACTAAAAGCTTAAAGGAAATGATTAAAAACATGAAAGGTGATGTACCCACATACATATTCAGTGTGTATTGACCACAGGCAAGAAAAAAAAAAAAAAAGTAAATATTCTGTGACAGGATGACAGTGGGGCCATTATACAGGTGTAAAAGTTTTTCTTCTGCCCCTAAGCATAAAAAATTTTAAATGCACTAGGCATGGTGGCAAACATCTTTAATTCTACCACTCAGGAGGCACAGGGAAGCAGATCTCTGTGAGACAGAGGCCAGCCTGGTCTCTATAGCAAGTTCCAGGCCAGCTGGGGCTATAGGAAGACTCTTTTCTCAAAAGAAAAAAATTTTAATGCAGCAACATTAAAAGGTCTATAGACTAATTCTGGATTTGAAGGATACATTAACATGAAAGAAACAGAAAATAATAGTATGTAAACATATAAAGTCAAACAGATCTGGAAAGAACAGTCATATGCACAACAGACAAGCTTTTAAATTTTTATTTATTATTTTTATATTATGCATATGAGTGTATTGCCTGCATATAGGTAAGGTAAGTGAACTTGAGTCATGCAATGCCCTTGTAGGTCAGAACAGGGTGTTAGATTCCCCTGGAACTAGAATTACATACAGATGGTTGTCAGTTGCCATGTGGGTGCTGGAAATCGAATCCAGGTCCTCTGCAAGAATAGTCAGTGACCTATCTCTCCAGCCCAAGTTTTTGTTTTTGTTTTTAAGTTTTATGTTTTATTCTTTTTCTTTCTTAATGAAAACAAGTATATCACAGTCTGTCTTAAATTTTTTTCTTAGTTAAATTTTCTTTGATTAAAAAAAAAGTTCAGGGGCTGTAGCTCATTGGGTAGAGTATTCACCGAGCATACACTGTGCCCTGGCTCAATCTCTAGAACCACATACATTGTTATGCAGACCTATAATCCAGAACTGGGAAGGTAGAGGTAAAATGATTAGAAGTACAAGGTTATTCCTGGCTGCACAGCAAGTTCAAAACTTGGTCTAAAAATATTTCTCTAATTCCACATCAACACTGGATGATTCTTTTAAAGATCTTCTTAAGGGCTTATCCCAAAGGACAATTCTATTCAGAGTCCCTTGCATCTAGGGGAAGCAAATAAAGGTGCACAGCTCCCTTGAGGCAGTCCATCTCCTGATAACTCAGGAAAGATTACATCAAGCTCCCAGGGCTGTCCTCCCCAGGCCTACGATCTATTGATATCAAGTACTACGCAACAGGTGACCCTTTTATTGAGAAAAGAGCTAAGAAGTTCCCTACGGATAACATTTCACTGAAGACAGCTCACAGGAGGGGACAACAGAGAAAATGCCATAGACCCAATCCTGGTATGAACATTAGTGCTTCTTCTGCTCATGCAGACTGACTTCTCAGAGATGTTAAGACATTCACCTACAATCAGGCTACTCCAGGAAATTTGGTCACTCTGGGAAATCACAGGTCTACAGATCACTTGGGACCACCTCCAAATGATGAACAAAACGTGACTGTCACAAAAGCTTGACAAGCCTTAATGACTCGCCTTTTAAGGTCTGCCTAAGAGGTTCAATGTAGTAAATCCAGTCTGAAAATCTAAACAATTCAAATACTGTATGACCAAGGAAGAGAACATGTGATGCCTGAGGAAAGGGATGCATCTTGATGAGAGGAGCCTCTGGGAGGATTCCAAGCAAAGAGAGCAGGAAAGGTGTCTGTCCCACATCCAATGGATACATTTCTTCAGGGACTACTTTGATAAATCTTTCAAAATACCATAAAAGTCAGACTCCCTGTAACAGAACGACTTAACTAA
Source organism: Eospalax fontanierii (assembly GCA_035773235.1). Taxonomy (NCBI): domain Eukaryota; kingdom Metazoa; phylum Chordata; class Mammalia; order Rodentia; family Spalacidae; genus Eospalax; species Eospalax fontanierii. The sequence goes on along the minus strand of CM069540.1, from coordinate 47,258,667 downwards.
GAGAAAATGTTTCCCAATATTCTGAGGCACATCACTTAAAAACATTACTAAGTACATAATCCTTCCTTAACCGGCCAAACCTACTGAGGCCCCTCATGTCTGTGTAAGGGCACCATGCCCCAAAGCAGGTAAAACGTGGCTCAAGCATCCATGAACAGCTGAGAGCAAGGACAGTTCTAGGAACAGCTTGAGGACAGTCTTGAACCCTGTGTGATAAGTCTGCAGGCTGGAAGGAAAAACAGGGCCTGCTGCTGCCTGGTGGTATTTGCATGTTCTGGGTTTTAGGGAACTGAAGAAGCAAGGGAAGATCCACAATTAAGAATAAAGCAGAACTTGGGGCTGGAGAGATGGCTCAGCAGTTAAGAGCACTAGCTGTTCTTGTAGAAGACTTAGGTTTAAATCCCAGCACCCACATGGCAGTTAACAAACATCTGTAACTCCAGTTCCAGGGAATCCAATGTCCTCTTTTGTCCTCCACAGACACTGCACAACATGGCACACTTAACAAACATGCAGGCATAATACTTGTAAACAAAAAATAAAAATAAAACAATTTTTTAAAAACTTTAAAAAAGAATAAAGCACAACTCAAAGGGCAACAACAATGACTAAGAACTGACCACTGGAGGCATGAAGAGGTTGAGAGACCACGGCAGAGTAGCCTTGAGGGAGACAGCACAACTAGGCACCTGAACCATGTTCCTGCAACTGAGGAGAGTGAAGGGAGGTACACCACAACCCCCTCACAAAGTGCCTTTCTTGGTGGCCTCAGGGATGACTCACCAGGTTCACAAGGATGTCCTCCCCAGGCATAAATGCCATGAGCCTGTGGAGACAGGTAACCCTTATGCTGCGGAAGGAGGCCAAGAAGTTCCCTATCAATGGCATTCCAATGAAGACAGTTCATCAGAAGGGGAGAACAGAGCAAATGCTACAAGAGCCAGTCCTAATCCTCTGTGTCTCCTTCTCAAAGTCAAAGGTCTAGCCTCCAATTCCTAACCACTCCTTCTAAAATCACTACAGCTGACAGATATTCCTTACCATGCATATGAACTGATCCTTATGGTATAGTCTACACTCATTTATTCATAAACTTCTTGATTGGCTATCATATACACTTAAAGGAATTCCCCATTTTATTACCAAATAAGTGACACAAAACAATACTTGATATTTGTAGTAGTTAGCTTTAATTCTCAATTTAAAAGTGTAGAGTCATCTAAGAGGAAATCCTCTATTGAAGAATTACCTAGAGCAAACTGTCCTGATTTTAACTGATGTAGGAGGGCCAGTCCACTGTGGGCAACACCATTCCCTGGGCAGGGGAGCTATATAAGAAAGCTAGCTAAGCACGAGCCTGTACATGAGTGAGCCAGAGCAAACAATGGTTCCTGCCTCCCAAGTTCCTACCTTGACTTCCTTCAGTGATGGATAGTGACCTAGAAGAGTAAGCCAAATAAACCCTTTCCTGTCCAAGAGGCTTTTGGTTGGTGTTCTATTACAGTAACAGAAAGTAAACTAGAACTACACTGTTCAGCCTTCTTTTTAACACCTCTGCTCCCTTGCTCTCTAAATTTCTAGAGGAGCTTCTTTCTTTAGGCTGTCATTTAAGGTTTTATCTCATCTCTGGAAATAAAAATATTACTTCCTCAAGGAACTTTCAGTTCAAAGAAAAAAATGCAAGCAATTACGATATGATGTGACTGTTTCTATAAAAAGGACAGGTATGGAAGAAAGCTGCCACCAGAAAGCTGCACCTTCAAAGTGAACCTTCTACAACACATTAACTAACTAATCAGAGCTTCAATGATTGTGGAGTTAGGAGAGTTCCAAATCCAGAGCCTAATTATCTTAGTCCACCTTTAGTCACAAAAGGACATATATTTTTAAATACTTACAGAAATGTTCACATTTCTGAGACTTCTTCCTAGTCCTGAAAGTGAATCTGAAATCTCTCACTTAACTCACTGGTTTTCAGGGAAGGTACAGAGGGGCAGAAGGAAAAGGAGTTATGGCTCTGACAAGCATCACCTGGAAAAAGGCAAAGTCAAAGGCCTAGAGATGACCAAGTGGAGAGAAAGTGGGGGTGTGAAAACAGGGAAGGAAGGGCGGATGCATCCGTTGGGAGTTCAACCTTCTTGACAGCAGTGGAAGGTAAGATTTAACTGAATATGCAACAGTAAATAACTGTTAACACAGCCAGGAATAGGTGTGGGTGGTTTGTTTGGAAGGTGGCTACAAGAAAAGAGAACTACTCATCAGAGTTAAGACAAAGGAAAAGGCAAGTGGGTGAGACCGACCCACCTATAAGGATCAGAGGTCAAAGTTATCCCCAGTCAAAGAAAGTTAAAAAGGAAACATAAGATAAACATCTTTTTCCTTGTTTTGTTTTGGTTGCTTTTCTTTGTTTTGAGACAGGGTCTCACTTGACAGCTGGCTTGAAATTCCCTGTGTAGACATTCCAGGTTGGCCTCAATTTCACAGAGGTCTGCCTGCCTCTGTGCAATTAAAGGTGAGCACTACCGTGCTCCACTTTGTTTTGTTTTGTTTTTGAGACAGTCTCAAGTAGACTTGAGATGGCCTCAGAACTCACTATGTAGCTGAGGATGACCTTGATCCTCCTGCCTCACCTCGTGAGTGATGAGAACATATGTTGCCCGACCTCACAGAGTCACTCACTAACCCTGGGGCCCATGTGCTTGATCTTGTGGAGAACTTGGGAGAAGCTATGGAAAGACTCAAAGGGTTAACAGAGAGAAGTATGTTTGCTTCCAGGCCCCACGATGGGCTGCCTCAAGGTGATGACCACCCCAGTTCCCAGAACTACAGAGCATGTGTCCAGCACATTAATGCCACTTCTTGCCCCCTTGACAGACCAGGCACCCAGGAGAGAAAGCAATGATGCACTCAGCCAGGGGTGAGTCACTGTACTCAGCAGCAGTGGCGGGAATCAGCGGATGCCAGGGAGATCTGACTGCACATGAGGTTCCTAGCACAGTGAGCAAAGGCCAATGCAGCTGAACCACAAGAAAACTGATAGACCAGGCCATGGGAATAGCCAACCTGAATTCTTGGGGCTCTCTCCCTTATTATGGTTAAAAACTAGAAAGGCAAAAACCTGAGCCACAAAAGTGACATACAATCACACACACATATGTAAAAAATACAGTCTGAGCTGGGCTTGGTGGCACAGGCCTTTAATCCCAAGATTTGAGAGGCAGAGGCAGGCAGATTTCTATGAGATCAAAGCCAGCCTGGTCCATATAGCCAGTTCCAGGCCAGATGGGAAACCCTGTCTTAAAAAACAAACAACAACAACAAAAAAAACAAAGAGTGTATGCTGTGTTTACAAGACTGAATGAAGGATTTGCCCAATGTCACCACCTAGGAGTCATTCTCCATTTCTCCATGCCCTCAGTGTCTAGCACACTGCCTTAATATTAATAGTTACTAAATCAAGAAACTGGAAATGGTAAAAATAAATCCCAATGTACCAAAAAACAAATAAATCAGGAAGTCACTAAAGGCGAGCAATTTATTATACCACACTGCACAGCACAGAGACAAGTAAGTGTACAGGAACCCAGTCTCTGTCCCCCAGACTCAATCACATAGATGGGTGATGCTGACATTACGTGCTTTACCTCAGTCTCCTCGGTATGAACACAGTAGTTTCTACCTTATTGGAGTTTCTAGGTTTAAGTAAGTTGATACATTTAGAACAATGTCTCCATAATGTCATCCTTTGTCACAATGAGTAATAAACATTATAAAAGCAGGATCACAAAGTCAATAAGCTTTCCCTGAACAGTCCTCTTTCAGTAGAAATTAGAACAAGAAAATTTTGGGTAGATCCCAATACACAAAAGAGGGGATAGTGTAAGGGCTAAAAACACCACAACTACAAAAAAATATTCTTATGGACTACTGCCACTCACAATCAGTATCGAAACCTAACTTACTATATACTGTTTGTGAGCTCCACAATTAAGTAGAATTATTCTATTTCATCTGCTTTCTAATTAGTAGATTCTTAACAATTTGCATGTAAAACAATAAAAGCAGCAAAACTTCAGTGTTTTCTATCACTATATACACAAAATAAAGCTGCTTACAAAAGCTAGTGTCATAGATCACCTCAATACAATGATCAGAGTGGAGGATAAAGTAGCTAATACAAATAGCAAATGGAAGAAGGATGATGATCGCCAGGCCTGGGAAGCAAATGTAGCAGAAGCTAAAGGAAAGAAGGACTCCATCCTGAAAAAGACGCCCTGCTAACAGAAGTCTGAATCAGAACCTAAGGTATACCTGGTAAACAAATTACTTTGACTTTATCTGGAATGCTGTCTGCTATGTTTGTCTGTTGAGGGGTGGGAGGAGGTAGGAGACACCAGGCACAGAAAGAATACTACAAATCACTGAATTTTGATAATTAAAGGTCTTTTATAACAACACCTTTGAATGGTTATAACAGTAACAATAAATGTTAAAACTACCGATGTACTATGGAAAGGACTATATTTGTTTTTAGAGATGAGGAAACCAACCCTCAGAGGGGTTAACTGCACAGGTGGGAACTGTGACTAAGCGCAGACTCAGCGCTAAGGTCTGACTCTGCCTCTTAACCATAACCTCTACAGGCATACTTAGCCACTATTTTAAAAGAGACAGCATCTGTTTGATGTTAGAACTGACTCAGAGCACAGAAATGGAAAGGGCTATGTATGTGTTCTAGAGTTTATTTACTGAGCATTCACAGTGAATGGAAGCCAACAAGTTATTTTAATTGCCATGTAGATATAAGCATTGTATCTTGTTCCACCAAAAACATCTCAAGCTAAGATCTTATTTAATCATATTCAATTTTACCTAAGGATAATTCATTTGAGTGAAAAATATTCTTAAAGACATGTTACAAATAATCTCATTTCAATGAATAAGAGTCTCAAATATATGCAACAGTTTTAACCTTCAGAGTAAACTTGTCTTAATTTAAAATTAAGTCTGGCTTTATAATCTGTCTGAATTACACACTATTAATGTTTTTTTTAAATGTCATAAATAACTCAGCTGGCATTTCCTTTTACATTTACAGATGAAATCTTTTGAGACTTGGTATACACAGACTGAGTATCTCTTATTAGATCAAAGGTGTTAGCACTTTTCTTCAGATTCTTGAATACCTGCACATAGGCAGTGAGATATTTTAGACCTAAGTTTAAACATAAAGTCCATGTATGCTTCATGTGCACCTTACACACATGCCTGCAGGAGTTCTATATAGCATTTAATGTATTGCACACAACTGATTTGTGATGGGGCACCAGGTACAGAATTTTCCATTTGTGCCATATTGGCAACTCAAAGATTTACAAGTTGGACCATCCCAGATTAGGAATGCTCAACCCATGCTATCTTTATAGAAATTAACTATACTTTACAGGAAAATTACTTTAAAAACAGTGAGGACTGGGGAGATTGCTCAGTCAGTAAAGCACTTGTTGAACAACTATGACTTCAGCCCCCAGCACCCATGTAAAAAGTCAGGTGCAAGGGTACACACCTATAATGGAGGCAGAGACAGGAAGACCCTGAGGGCTTGCTGGTCAATCAGTGTAGCCACATCAGGGAGCTCCAGGTACAGTGAGAGACCCTTCCTCAAAAAAAAATAAGGTAGAGAACAATTGAGGAAGACATGCTCTGTGGACCTCTGGCCTCCAGGTATGCACACGCATGTACATTTGCCTCAGGATTTCAAAATAAGGTGCCTGTAAGGCAATTCATACAAAATGAAGTATCCAAAGGCTGGAGATGAAGTTCAGTGACAGAGCACTGGCCTGGCATACGCAAGGCCCTCAGTTCAATCCCCAGAACCATAAACAAGGATCCACCAGACTAGTTCTACTAAACCTTGGTATAAGGGCACATTGGCACCCAATCTAGTCAATTAATCAAGTCAGCAAATAATGCATACCTACTATGTGCCAGGCACATAAAATAACAAAGATGTGATAAAAACCCAGGTCAGATTCAAAAGTTCAAGTTCTCAATAAAATTACATTGCTAATATGAAAAACTAAGAGTTCTCATCATTCAGATACTTCCTTTTTCTATGTCATAGAATCTTTAAATCTTTTCACCTTGATGGTAGAAAAGATTAATATACCATAAATCTCTACTAACTGCTTCATCATCATTCCCTCTATCTTTCTTAAAGATGAGGAAACAGACCAATAAACGGGTTTAATACTTAAATATCAGCATTCAAGAAAAAGAAAACAGACAAACAGAAAGGTTCTAGGAGTTGGTGTGTGGTTCCTCCTACGAGTCCTCCATGGGCAGTGATAAAATGAGAAGAGCTGGAGTGGAAGAAACCCATCTTCTGAGCTCTGCACCATCTGACAGTGAGAATAGAGATGAATTCACACAGAGTACAGGAATTACTAAAACTCAACATTTTTTTCCTTCTGTCCAGGAAAAGATGTGGTGACTTGGGAAATGTTGGCTCAAATATTAATATAAAGAAAGAATTATTAACAAAATTTAGCAAAATAGAGAAGTGGGGGATGAGGGCCAGGAAAGAGAAGAGGCTAAGTAAACTATGTCCCAAAAGCCACCTGAAACACAAGACTTTTGAATAAACTCAATGGAAGCCCCTTTTTTAAAAAAAATTCTATTTATTATTTTTGTAATTTGATGTGTATGAATGTGTTGCCTGAATGTATGTAAGTGTATCCATGTCATGGATGTGGTCAGAAGAGGGCACTGAATTATCCTGGAACTGGAATTACTAAAAGTTTGTTGGCCACCCTGTGGGTTCTAGGAATGGAACCTGGGTCCTCTGCAGGAGCCCCTGTGTTCTTAACCGCTGAGCCATCTCTCCAGCCCCTGGAAGCCCTTTAACCAATAAAATATTAACCTGAACCTACTAAAACCCAACAATGAAGGTTTGTGTTTGAAACTGAGCACGGTGGTTCTTGCCTGTAATCCCAGACCTTGTGATGCAGAGGCACAAGATTTTCTGTAAGTTTGAAGCCAGATTGGTCTAAATAGTGAGTTCCAGGCCAGATGAGCTACAGTGAAAAAATAAAAATAAAAATGTTTGTTTGATCCAAAGCTAAAAGCTCACAAAAGCAAAAAAATCTGAAATCTGAAACTGAAAACAGCTCACAACATAAATAGATGCTTAAAGAAATAAATACATAATGACACAGCAAATAAACAATCCATCACCCGTGACAGCACCACCATCCGGAGGAAAAGGACAGTAAGGCTATCCTCTGCAGAACTCATAGACAAACACCTGAGAAACCACACAAAATCCAAACCAGCAAATGAAGGGAACGGGGACTGTGACAGAATACCTGATAATGCAACAGAGAAAGAACTGGCCTCCGGCACCCGTCCCTGAGCAAGGACAGACCTACGGGAAAGCATCGATTCAATGGAGCGGTACCAGATAAATCCAATGACTGCTGAAAGTTCAAAGGGGGAACTTTTAAAACAAAACACTCCAGGAAAGATATTAAGCCATTATATAAATGGCCAGTTCACAATTAGTTCCTTCGGTTACTCATAGGACACTGCCTAGCAAATGAGACCAAAAAGGAGCCCAGAAAGCATTCTACCCCTTCTTTATACTTCCTAAGTATGTAAATTATTTTTTCTTTTTTCCTTATGTTGGGAAAAAAGTGAGTCTGCAATAGTTTGCATTGACAAATTTTCTTTAGGGAAGTTCAAAAATGAAACGGCAAAAGTTAACTCCCTGAGGAATGGGAAGATGGTTCAGTTCCCAGGATCCATATCAAGCAGCTCAGAACCATCTATTCCAGGGGATCTGATGCCCTCTTCTGGACACTGCAGGTACCAGCATGCATATGGTGCACAAACAGGTACATGTAGGCACACATACAAATAAAATAAAATCTTTTTCTTCTTTGATCAAGTTCATTCTGACCACTGTCTTTTGTTTCATCTTCTTTCCTTCTCCCTGCAGCTGATGGAAAAGCACAGCTCAGGTACACTTCTTGTAATAAAACCCAACTAAACATAGAACAAAATCACTTTATTTCTCCTTTTACTCAACAGGAAGCTGGGAGTGACACCTACTTCAGAATTTTTGGAAGGATAAAATATGATTCAAATGTAGAAGTTTTAGCAACAAATATCTTCATACTGGGGGTTAGAGAGATGGCACAGTGGCTAGGAGTACGGACTGGCCTTGCAGAAGACCTGGGTTCAGTTCCCAGCATACATGGCAGCTAACAATCATCTGTAATTCCAAATCCAGGAGATCTGACATCCTTTCCTGGTCTCCACAAGCACTGTATAACGTGGGTACACTTACATTCATGCAAACACATAAACCACACAAACACATAAAAATAAGTAAGTCTTTATAATGACTTTCTTCTAGTTAGTAAGTCATTTAGATTGTGGACTTCTAAAAGAAGAACGGGAATGACTATTGAATATGTGTTTCTCAACTTGTTTGTTCTGTTCTAGAGGACTGAATCCAAGGCCTTGCAAGTGTAAGCAGAGTAGCACTGAGCTCCTCTAACCTCTGCATCTTTTTAAAGTCCTGCTTCCATGCTCCTTAATTAAGGAAGACTCTTGTTCCCTGTTTTATTTTTATTAAATTTCCTACTGTAACAATATTAATACTAAATACATGTTTCAAACTTCAACCTCCTCTTCCAATAATCAAATAGAACCCCACCACTGCCTTCTAAGAAGCACCAAAATCAAAACATGCAATATAGGTCATAAAACACTGCATGTAGAAGAGCTAATAATATCTGAGTTCCAGAAGATGAAGTTTATTCATATATCAGCCAATAAACTTTTATCCAGTGAAATATGACTTCCACACTTCAAATGACACACACCTGATTTTGCATGTAAATATTTTCATCTCTCCAATGAAACTACATTCGTTAAGCAAAATACAATACTAATTTTCTTCTAACTTTGACATTTTCTTTAAGCTATCACCTTTCAAAGACCACAACAAATAGAATTTATTCCTTTCTTTGAAGAACATAATCTTGATGGCATCCAGCACAAAAAATAACAAATGTCCAGTGATGCTCAAAATATGGTATTAATTAAAATTTCTATTATAACTAATTGTATTTGTATCTGTATTATGCCTTGCCAGACCAGAGATAGAACTCAATCCTTACATTTTCAACACACACGCACAAAATATTTACCTAAACAGGATTCTGCTTCCTAGTTACAGTCTCCTTTGGTCTTTCGAATATACCCTTAATGTTATCCATACTTTAGCTCAGACCATTCCTCGCTCAGGTCTCATCTCCTCTGTCAAGTCTTCTGAAACCACTTAAGTAACAGCTGACTATTTCTCAAAAACTCTTGAGAATATTACTATTCTTTGGTGTTTGTCATGTTTTCCTGAGTGGAACACAACTGTCCCAGAGAAGCCACTCAACATCAAAGACCAGGCCAACCTCCTGATTTTAACTCACCGGCACAGTGTGTTTTTTTCAGTAACCGCTACTCATTACAGTGACAAGCTCAATGCAAAATGTACAACTGAGCAACATCCTGACAAAGAGCCGCCAGTAACAGATTTGACTGACCAGCACTGGCAGACTCTTAAAAGGGTCATTTTGGCACAGCATCTATGCTTCCTGATGACAAAAGAAAACAGGTGCTCATGGGAGAATAAGAACTGCACTGAGCCGTCCTTAAATGAAGCAAAACTACATCTCATCTCAGGGTAAGGGCAACAGGGCGAATGTGAAAGCAAAAGGCCCTGGCACAGGTGGTGCACAAGGTCACACAGAAGGTCAGTGCATCTCTGCCCTGCTCTGAAGCCTGGTGGAGAAGCCTGTAAGTCACTCTCTGATGAACATGGGGGTGGGGGGCACAAACTAGTCTTTAACTTAAGCATGCCTATTGCTAGAAAATCCCACAAATCCCTAAGCATGCTCTAAAATGGCTCATAATGGAACCAGAAGTTCAGAGAAGAAACTGGGAGAAGGGAACTGCTTTTCCTCATTCTCCCCCTCCTGCCTCCCCTTAAGATTTCCCAGTTCTCTCTCAAGGGCCAGGTTTCCATGCTACACTCTTCGTTTAGTACTTTCAGTTCATCTGCTGCCCATATCTTCCACTAGTACTTACAGATGAGTAATTCCCTAACCCAATCTCTACCTATTTCCCATGATCACCTTAAAAAAGCTTAGCACTGTGAGTCCCACCCTCTTCTGGTCACATTGCCTACCTTGGTGAATGGCACCATGTAATGATTTACCTTCCCATTTCTGTCAACCTGAACCCCTAGTCTTCCCAATTCTTCTTAAACACCATACTTCTTGTTTCCCCACCCATCACTGCTGACTTGGGATCTCTGCCTTTTGATTCTCATCTTTGCCACTAAAAAAACTGAATATGCAGCTGTTCATTATTTATAAATTACACACTTCTATGGCAAGACCATAGGATTATAAATCATCAAAACTGGGAACTCTAAAAGGAATAAACATAACAGCAAGCTTAAAATTTTCTTTGTTACATTCCATCGAGTCATTTTACATAGCCCGGGGGTTAGGAACCTGCTCTTTGAAGCACTGGTACAAGACTGTTCTTGCAGGTAAGAGATATATGTATATATTATTTATATGCATACACAAAGGCATATACTGAAAACACTTATATTCATAGTCTAATGTAAGTAAATATGTACACGAATGTGTGTATACACAGATATGAACGCATTTGTCTGCTTAATGTATGTAGATTTGAAAGACTCTTTTCTCATACACATTTCAAGATTATAAAGGCAAGACATACTGCTAAAGATACTCTTTTCTTTTTGCACTTTGTTTTGCTTTAGTTTTATTTTATGTGTACGCGTGTATTGCATGCAACCATGTAAGTGCACCCATGTCATGCAATGCCCACAGAGATCAGAAGAGGGTGTCAGATCTCCTGGAACTGGAGTTAAGAAGGAATTGTTAGCTGGGATTCAAAACCCAGTCTTCTTCGAGAACCACCAGTGCTCTTAAACACTGAGCCATCTCTCCAGCCCCCTAAAGATAGTTATTCTTATCATCTAAAACCACACACCAAAAATAAAAGTTTCTAAGCAAAGGAAAATTGACCAAGTAGTTTGGTTTATTCTGCACGCTCTTACTTACTGAAATACTGCCAGTGTTCTGAGTTCTGGGGACTGTACCTGTTTTCTTGGTTTTGGTTTGGTTTTTTGTTTGTTTAATCTTTTTGAAACAGAGTCTACCTGTAGCCCCTGCTGGCCTGGAACTCACTATATGTAGACCAGGCTAGCCTTGAACTCACAGAAATCTGCCTGCCTCTGCCTCCCAAGTGCTGCTATTAAAGGGGTGGGCCACCACACCCAACTGGATTGTACTTCTTTTAACCTCAGTACACTTCAGCTTTCTACAGCTGGAGGAACTGCCACCATTTCAGAATCCAAAGACTCACCCACTCTTCTTTCCCTCTAATTATCCCCTCCTGCTACACCTCCTTGACAAAAGATAAACCAAAAATCTGAAAACCTATAACCAAAGCCACAGTAGACAACAGAAAACAGTAAGACACTCAACTCTGATACTCATCTATTTGCAGGTTTTTCTGAATATTTACAGAATATAAGCCTCTTGGACTTCACCCACAATGAATCCTCACACACACTGAGCTGTTACTCCAAGAATTTTGCATTTATATTCTGGGAAACCAAAAATTCTCTGAAGCCTTTACCAGTTACAACATGTTTATTTCACTGCTCCAGCAGCACAGCTAGGAGCAAAGCAGTACATTCAACGAATACTAGTAAAAATATTTTCTTCAGACAACACACTAAGCTATTCACCTGCATTCCACCTGTAAGCAAGGGAACTAAATCAGGCAGCAAGCATTCTCCCTAAATTGATTAATTTTCAGGTACTCGGTCAAATCCATTAATTCTCCATCTTATACTGAGGAGAGGTGACCAGGGTCCTTGGAATTGGCCTTTAGTCAACATTAACACAGAACTTTATTTTCATTCAATGCTGTTGATTTGGGACAGATTTAATTTAGGCTAGTCAGAAAACTTTTTTAAACTGCTATTAAAATTACTACTGCTTAACTTTTCGTGTACAGAATGCTAAGAATTAGTTAAGAAACAACCTGGGGAGCAGGCAAAAGTGCTTGACAGGTGACCTTAATTTTGATCCCTGGACTGCATCTCCACACATTCATCACAAATGCACATAAACACACAAAGAAAATATCAATCTTAGTGTAGAACTTCACACCCTTTGGGAAAAAATAAGAAAATCAACACCCAAGATACTTCAACTGTAAGCCTCTGAAATCAACACAGAAAAGACGGAATTAGCTCTTTGTTCACATAAGTAACTAGCATTCTAATATTCTCTATTCTCTCCAAAGGCCAGCATATAAAATACTGCTGTTTCACCTGTTTCCTATTTGTCCCTCAGCCTCTTCGGTCATTTAACACTGATCAAGGAATCAAAATTATTTACAAAAATAAATACTACAGTGGGAGTCTTAATTCAGTCCCTTCCCTTTGGGCCTTGATGTCCAAAATGTACAACGGGTAACTTCCAACTAAAATTTCTTAATGCTTAATTATAAAGGCTGTGTGTGATTTAAGTAAGAAGTCTGATCAGAATCTACGTAGCATTTATTTTTGTACCATGAAAGCAACAACAAAAAAACAACCTATTCATACTACCCACTTACTAGTAGTCCATGTGTAAGGCAGGTCCAAAGAAACCTTACTAACGCGATAAAAACATTCTGAGAAGTTTGGAAATCTTTTTAGTATACCAAGGACCGGTGAAAAAGACTCAATATCTATGAAGCATTATAGGCTAAACTTGAAGTTTTTCATTTTATTTGGCGTGTCATGTTTTTGTGAGACAAGATCTCTCTACATTATGTAGCCCAAGGTTGGCCTCGGCTTGGAGTCCTCCTGCCTTAGACTATGCCCACTATATTTTACATTAGGAAGGTCACTTAGGGTTCAAGCATGGGCTTTGGAAGTAAAGCCCATAAGCGCTCCAAACTGCTTATACTCCCGGACCTCATTTTCTCAACACCTCCACGGTCCAGTGTCAGACGGGAAGTTATCACAAGTAAGAACATGCAGAGAGCTAAGACTGGCCGTGTCGTTGGTGTAACAATTATCGATTACTAGTATTAGTGTAGGAACTCTTGTTCCTATTTTATACATGGGGAAACAGAAATGGAATCATTGATTACTGATTTTCCCACTGAGTATTGGGTTTCGAATGAAACCTCAAATTTGGTGAAATACAAGTCGACGCGGCTTTCGACTAGCGGGATAGTCGGAAGCTCCATCAAGGCACTAGGAGGCGAGAGAAAGTACAGGCGGCGCCACGCCACGAGGCCCGGGACACACGTCTCGCGCACCCGCGGCCTGCTCTGCGGGCCGCACGCCGCAGGCCCTGGCGGGGGAGAGCTGGGGACCCGCGCCGGGTGGTGTCTGGGGGGCACCGGCGGACCGAACCCCGCCCGGGGCTCTGGCCTCGGCGATCCCGGCCCTCCCCGCCCCGCCCCGCCGTGACATTCCGAGCCCGCGCCCCTCCCTCAGAGTGACCGGCCCAGCCGGGCCAGCAGCCCCGCAGGACGCCGGACGTGGCGGCACTTTAGGGTCCCGAAGCCCGCCCGGACTGCCCGACGCGGCCCGGCCGGCCCAGGCCGCAAGGAGACCGGCTGGATCCGCCCGGGTGGCACGCGTGCCCGCGGCCCTACCTTCCCGCCCGGTCGGCCCGCCGCCCGGGCTCCGCGGTGCTCGGCCTCTCGGAGGGTCTCGGCTTCTCGGAGGGTCTCGGCGGGCCTCGGCCTCTCGAAGGGCCTCGGACGGTCTCGGACGACCTCGGCAGGCCTCGGCCTCTCAGAGGCTTTCGGGCGGTGTCGGCGAGGACCGCTCGGGTCTCGGCCGCTCCTCAGCGCGGGGGCGGAGACTCGGCCCGGCGTCTCCCGCAGGAAGCCGCCCCGACCCGCCCCCGCCGCGTCGATCCCCTCGGAGGCAGCGCCGCCCTCTCCCTCCGGAAACGCATTCCTGTGCGCCGCGTCAGCCGAGCCCGCGGGAGGAGGAGGTGCAGGAAGCAGAAGGCCAGTGGAGGCAGACAAAGGAGCTTCCTTCCCGACGCCCGGGCCACCGGGTTCGCGCCGAGCCGCAGCCGGTGTGGCCGACCCGGGGGCATCCCGAGCTGGCCGGTGACGGTGGGGAAGGCCCGGGAAGGTGGGTGGAAGCCGGGCAGCCGCTTGGGATGGCTCGGCCACTGGAAGGCCCAGTGAGAGAGAAAGTGTGAGGAATGAGGCTGGGGGTGGGGAAAGCCTTGCTCTGAAGGGTTCCGCGGCTCTTTCCTGGAAGAAGAGCGTTTAAAAGGGAAAGGAAACGTTCCTTTTGAGAGGCCAGCCTCAGTCCGGATGAGATCGAGACCTGGACTCTTCCCCAAGTCATACCGAAACCCGGGGAGCGGGCAGATGCCATCTCCTTAACCCACTGGCGAGGGCTGCCATAGAGAGCAGGGCGCCCTGATGGCAAGACAGCTCTCGTGGCCAGGTTTATGAACCCAGGAAGGAGTGTTTGCTGTTGTGAAAAACTGGAAATGCAGTGCTAAAGTAAATATACTAGAAAGTGATTTCACCGTGAAAATTTTACACATTGCCTACCAGCTACGTCGTATCATTTTAACTAATAGCCAAGAAATGAGCATCATTTCTCCTAATTAGTAAGTGACCATTTACAAAGGAGGCAGAATGGTAAACCTCAATGTTCCTGCCTTTAAAATTAGATTTCATTTTACCACTTCAGAATTAAGTTAGAATTCACAGGCTCTGCACAGGAAACTGTATAAGCATAATTTATCCATGCTTGGCTTGCCGATCATGTGCTTCCCCAAGGGTGATTTGGGGAGTCAGTGACAACTGTCACTACAAGAAGCTGAATGGGCTTCACCCTTAGCTAGTTCCTCAAGAACAACTGACAAGCTGGGCTTGGTGGCTGCACATGCCTTTAATCCCGGCTTGGGAGGAAGAGGCAGGTGGATCTCTTGAGATGGAAGCCAGCCCCTTCATAGCGAGTTCCAGGCCTGCTGGGGCTACAGTCAGAACATGTCTCAAAAAGACAACAAAAACCAAAAAGCAGCCATCAGGCACTTACCAAATAGGCACCCTTGGGGTCTTACTCCCCCAGAACCAGCTCTGGAACATTTCCTGAAACAGAAGTGGGAGTACCAATTTATAGGCAGAAGTCATGAGCCTTCAAGAAAAAGTAAATAAAAACAAAGATTGACCAGAAATGCAATTCTACTTGAATTCATGCATTAAGAGAAGGATGGTTTACCTAGCAGTAAAATATGAATATTGTGTTGGTTACTCCTCTGCTGGGACAAAACACTGGTCAAACACAACTGAAAACAGTTTATTTTAGCTCACAGGCCCAGGGTACAGTCCATCAGGGTGGAAAGGTAATGGCAGATGCTTCAGGTGGCTGTCACATTTTACCCATGGGCGTGAAGCAGAGTTGAACACTGGTGCTCAGCTTTGCTTTCTCCTTTTTCTTAAGTCAGGAGTTCAGCCCATAGAATGGGTGTGTCTTCCCACCTCAATTAACTTAATCTAGACAGTCTCTCTCACAGAAGTGTCCAAGGCTTTGTTTCTGTAGTGGCTTTGAATTCTGTCAGATTGACAACATCTGCCATCACATATTCCAGTCAAGTTGAACAGCCTTGTCTCATGCTGCTGAAGCCATTTAGTGCAGGTCACATTGCTACATCACCAACATGAAGTATGTGTAAACATCTTGAACTCAACCAAATTCATACCACCATCTCCCAATTATAAACTCTTTTCTGCTGTCTCATAAGTCATTGTGTAAAATAAAGTTGCTTTTTCCTTAAGTTTCACTGCCAAATCACTATTTGCTCTGAAAATATACTATTTTGCAATATTGAGTTGCATAGTTGCTCACCAATGAAGGTGTCATCAGATGCCCAAGATTATTTCATTAACTTTTAATCTATTTCTCCATATAATTATGAAGATACCTCCATCAATAGAAAATACCACTAATATTTACTTAGATGCCAAAAAAAGTGAAAAGTTTTTCTAGGGGGCCTTATCTATTTCAAATAATACGATCACAGTCAATTATCAACCTTTAAATCTAGCAAGTTGAATTAAAACCCAAGGTCACGGAACACGGAATTGGGGATATTAGTCAATGGCTAAACAAAGACTGAAGACCCACCTACATTGTAAGAAAATTGTTATGAAAAAATTCTTCAAACAGATAAGAGATCAAGCATTCACCCAGGAGAAAGACAGAAAGCTTGTCTATTCTTCCTCATGCACGGGGTCCCAGAATTAGTAACAAGGCTTCCAAAATTTTTCTGGGTCTTAATCAGAAGTACAGATGGGGGATAGTAGGTCTTTTAATGTCATCATTTTATGGTGGCACTTGGGCTCTATGGCTCTTTATTTTGATGTGCCATGTTATCTCAAGAAAATTCCTTCATGAGTTCACCAAGTCATTATAGTTTATGAGGTAGGTTTCATAGGCATGGGTCAGGACATCTTCTGCCTTTTGATCTACGGTTAGTCCAGGCTAACTTGGGTTAGGAGTCAAACAATCATTAAAATTTACAAAACCAAATATCATTGGTAGAAGTTTAGATATATGACACACTTGATCTACATTTTTCTTGGACTGATTGGGCCCGGTGCCTCTTTAAACAATTTGGTGAACTTTTCATTATCTTAGTTTCACATCTGTATCAGTATTTAGGCTTGGTGAGTGGAAAGTATCACAGAGCTTCGAGGTATTACAGAGTAGGACTGGGTGTGGTGATGCATACCTTTAATTCCAGCACTTGGAAGACAGAGGCAGGTGGATCTCTGAGGTAGAGGCCAACCTGGTCTACGTAGTGAGTTCCAGGCCAGCTGGCTACATGGAGACCTTGTCTCAAACAAAACAAAACAAAACGAAATAAACAAAAACAAAAGTCATGGTGTGGTGGTGCAGGTTTATAATCCAGAACTGGAGTAGCAGAGGCAGGTGGATCCCTGGAGCTCCCTGGCCAGCCAGTCTAGTGTAACTGGTAAGCTCTGGGGCAATGAGAGACTGTTCCAAAAGAGGTCATGCATTTCTTAGGATGCCACCTCCACATACATACATGTGCACACAAATATACACATATGTACATAAGCATACCATTAAAAAATAAAAAGATCTGTCTAGATTGTTTCAGCTAATGGAAAAATTTGGTCTTAGTTCTCAACAATGTAAGTATTCAGCCTTTGTCTTACCCCTTGGGTGTTTTGCCTTCTGATTATTATGGTTATTTGTTTTAGTGACTTTTCTTATTGCTGTCACAAAATACCTGACAAAAGCAAATCAAGGAAGGATTTATCCTGGCTCAGCTTGACTGTGTAATCCACGGCAGGTAAGTCAAAGTGGCAGGACCTGGAGGCAGTCGGTCATATGACATCCACAGTCAGGAGACAGACAGATGCATGTTGGTGTTCAGCTTGGTTCCTTTTTATTCAGTCCAGGACTCCATCTCATGGAATCATCCCATCTACATTCAGGGTGGGTTTTCCCACCTCAAGTAACCCAACCTAGAAAATCTGTCACATACCTGCCAAGACTTGTCTCCTAGGTGATTGTACATCCTGTCAAGTTGACAATATTAGCCATCACAGTTACTAGTATAAAAAAGGATTTCTAAATAAATGTGTATGTAATAAGACATTTCCCTAAACAAATTTATATTGCTTCTCAAAGACTGAAAAGCCTTCAAATCCCCAATAGAATGACTTATAGCTCATTTTGAGAGCCTTGTCCTAAGGGTGCTCACTCCAAAAGAGACTGACAGCTAGCCTATTCCTGAAGACTCATTGACTGAGGAAGCTACCTGAGATTGTCCTCTGGCCTCCACACACACTCATGGTATGCAGAATACAACTATTGATAAGGAAAAGTTACATTATTGTAACTCACTATTTTTATATAATGTTACAAGTTTAGGCCATTTGAAGTTTCCTCTTATTCTACTCACTAGATAGGTAGATATCTTGGAAGTACAATCCTGTAATGGTTTACTCAGTGATGTCTATTACTCTGTAATATCCTTTTTGTTGTTTGTTTTTCAGACAGGGGTTTCATGCCTTTTTACATTGGTTCTGTGAGTCATCATGCTTGTGAGGCAAGCACTTTGAATGACTGAACCATCTCTCAAGCCCTCACAAAATTGTTTTTAAATAAATGGAGTGACCTTATGTCTGTGGTTGGGGTAGAATTATTAACAGCTTCCCTTTTCATTTTCAAGCATGAGTCCTGGTATGTTTAGTTATAAACCACACTATAAATGAGGGTGTCTGGGCTGTGAAAAATAAGGACCAGTTTCAGAAATTCAAAGAAGAATCATCAGAACTCAAAGGAAACTAGATGCTGGGTTTGTAGGTTGAGGAGAACCAGTTCCAACATTGATATAATTTAGAACAGTGTATGGAGGCGATTGTGAAGAATCAGGCAGTTCTAGCCTGAAAAAATTTCATACTCAGAAATTAATTAAGGAAAAGATCTTGTAAGTAGCCTGACTGATGAATGGGGTGTGGGTTTTAAGTATCATTACCAAAGGTATATATGATGGCTTCCTGGAAGAACAAAGTGATTGACTGAAGGCAGGGAAACCTTTTGCTGTTTTTCCAAGAACTGTTTCTGCAAGAGTGACATACATATATTTTTCTCAACTGTCATCTCTCTGCAATGTAACTCCTGCGAACATTAAAAACAAAGAAGGGAGGGAGGGATGGAGGGAGAGAGGAGGGAGGAGGGAAGGGGAAAAGGAATGGGAGGGAACAGGGAACGGAAGAGAAAGAGGGAGGAAAATAGGACTAGAAGTCCCTAATAGTATCCTGTAAACTAAAATCCTCCCCCGACCCCTGACACACACAAGCAACTTTTATTGATAGCTATGCACTCGCTGTCAGCCCCTTTGCCCCTTCTGTCACTCTGCTTGCCTACTGCATTTTCAAGATGCCAGTCTTTCTCCTCTTCGGTATTACTGCGTCACTTCGTTTCCCCCCTAGGAATGACTGGTGCAGCTACTTAATAACCAGAGGTGACGGTATGGGAGAAGAGCAATGTACATGAAACAGGAAGGAGACCCATCAGAAGTCCCTGTCCTGCCTCACTGCTTGATCCTTGGTTGGTTGCCTTTCTCTGGGTGCTGGAGCGCACCCTTCTGAATCAGACCAGGAGTTCCACTGCCAGCTGAGGAGCAGCACAAGGCTGTGAGGTGAACTAGTCCAAACTTAGGCATATTCCTGCCTCACAAAAGACTGAGCTGAACCCTCAGTCACGTTTGCCACTTAACATTCTTGCTGTCTTTCTGTTCACCTCAGGGGCTGCAGTTTCTCTCGCGCAGTGGGATGTGTGACAGGAGTGTCATCCAGTTCCTATCTGAGGACGTCAGGGATGTATCTGTTTTCTGAGCTACCCATTCCCTTCCCTGTTAGACTCCTATGAGAAGCAATCATCAGTCAAGTTCTTGTTCTCCAGATACCAGACAAGCCACTGATATATTCCTCCTTTAGTCCGTGCGCCCACAATCCTGATATCAGGGTCCAACATTAGTCTCTAGTATGGGGACTTCAGATACAACCTGCCTGGGGGCCTTCATCTTGGACCAGGGCACAGGAGAAATACAGAAGTCATCTTGCTTGAAACTTATCCACAGGTTGTCTACACATCTCTGTGCTTATGCTTATTAAGGGAGGATGAGAAGCACTCTTATTTTCTTGTAAGGAAGATAAAAGGTGCCACTTGGTCACCCCTTGTGTGTGTGACTTGAAATCAGAGTGGGGATGGGTTACTCTGTCCTGAATGTAGCACCATCTTTTTGTTTGTTTGTTTGTTTGATGCAGGGATTCATGTGATCCAGGTTGGCTTTAAACTCACTCTGCAGCCTTGAACTCCGAATTCTCCTGCCTCCAGAGTAAAATTCCTTTTAAAAAATATGAATTTTAGGTGGCCGGAGAGATGGCTCAGCAGCTAAGAGCATGAACTATTGTGTAGAAGACCCAAGTTCAATTCCCAGCACCCACATCAGGCAGTTCACAACCTCTGCAATGCTAGTTCTAAGTAGTTAGCACCCTTCTCTGGCCTCTGCAAGCACTACACTCGCATCCACAACCCACCCTCAACATACACACACAGACACACACACACTTAAAAATAAGGGGCTAGAGAAGTGGCTCAACAATTAGATGCATTTGCTGTTCTTGCAGAGGACTGGGTTAGGGTCCCAGCACCCACATGGTAGCTAACAACCATCCTTAATTCCAGTTACAAAGGATCCAGTGTCCTCCTCTGGCCTCCATGGAATTGTACACACGGTACACTAATGTATATGCAAGCAAACACTCATATCACAAAGTAAAAATAAATATAAATAAATAAATAAAACTGTAAATCTAAAACTGGAAGTCTCTTGATTTGGCGAGATTTTAGTTTGGGCTTAGGAGCTTCCACTGAGTGATGGCCTTCAACACTGCCAGGGGACTGTGAAAAAAGTCTGCTGCAAGCAGCGACCTAATGGGTACATCTCCTATCTGTCAAAATATTTGGCCGGTATTTTACCGTTTTCATCACTTTGTTTGTTTGTGGTAGGGCCCTCATGTATGCTGGGCACGGAGCTCTGATGCTGAACCACCTGATGGTCTTCAGGCCTTAAGCAGCACCTCGCTCCTCTGGAAGAATTCTAGCTTGATCCTTGCCCTGGGAGCCATTAAGTCTAGGTAGGAGTGAGTAGTGCTTAAGTCCTGGCTTTGAACATGGGTCAGGTGTCTGTTCTGGCTCTGCTTCCGGTTTTCCATATATAGCATCCCTGCTTCCCTCTGGCTGTAGTCAAACAGTTTTGCCTCCACTGGGTGTAAGCATTCCTTGCCAGCACTCAGATGCTCAACATTTTTAAGGGCCTAGAGAGAGCAGTGTTTGGGGGCAGTGCTCTGCAAACACTGAGTTTGTCCAGCTGTGGAAGGGAATGTGCCTTCCTAAATAAGAAGAAGGAATATGCCAAAAACAAGCAGTTGAAGAGTACTGAAGTTATTTTAGGGAACGAGGGTCATTCAGTACAGGAAATGAGGATCAGAGGGGGATGGCTAGTGACTATGAGACACTTTCTTCACTTAACTGCTTTTGAGTATCTGGAAAAAAACAGTTACAATCTTGAATTAGAAACAGCTTGGTTTTAGGCTACATACAATGGGAAGGAGAAATGGTTGCTTTGCCTAAAGAAAAAAAGTGTGTCTGGTAAGAACATCTCCCCCAAGTGAACCCCCACCTATCATATGAGTCAGAGTTCTTGCCTCACTGAGTCTTTGCTTCAGGCCAGTGAATGAGGCCTCTAAATGTGTAGGCAGAATTTCATTTATACATGTATGCATTTTCCTAATTTTAGTGGACTCTTAGCCACAAAATGTTAAGAATCATTATTTTAAGTACATATATAAACAGTTTCTTAAATTTAAAAAGTGCCTAAATAAATGTCTTTGTTGCTACCCTGGGATTCTGAACTATATATATTGATTAATCTTGCCTGAAACATGTTTCAAACATCAGCTAATACTTCCAAATATTTATTTATTAATTTAAAAAATTTTATGTGTATGAGTGTATTGCCTGCATGTATGTAAGTGCTCTTGTGTCATGCAATGCCCACAGAGGACAGAAGAGGGTGTCAGATCCCCTGGAACTGGAGTTATCGCCAGTTTTTAGGTGCCATGTGGGTGCTGGGATTTGAACCCAGGTCTTCTGCATTAACAGCCAGTGCTCTTAACCACTGAGTCATCTCTCTAGCCCCCCCCCCTGAATATTTTTATAACAATATTTTCATTGCTTGTTATTTATATGCAGGAATACAACTGAACAAGTTTTAGCATACCAAAGTCCTAGGTTCAATCTTGAGCACTGAAGAAAATAATCAATTTATACAGTAGGACTGAAAAAGCCTTCAAATTCCATATAAAACCCACCCAGATTGAGGGATAAGATGTATGGTGCAGAATTACAACTCTTGCTCAGCAATGGAAGATTCTGGGTTCAATTACTAGCACCACTGAAAAGAAATAAAAATTTAATATGAAAAGGAGAGATGACTCAGAAGGTAAGAGCATTTGCTGTCTTAGCATGCAGACCTGAACTAGGATCCCATCACCCAAGTAAATAACTAGGTGTGGCCACATGCCTACAACCCTAGGGTTGTGGGGAATGAGACAGACAGGGATCACTATGGATTACTAGCTGCCAGCCTAGCTCCAGTTTCAACCAGAGACTGTCTCAAAGGAATAAGATGGATTCCAACATAGCAGAACACTCAGTGTCCTCCTTGGGCTCTTACACACAAATATACAGATGTGCACACCCTCACACACACATGGGCATATACCACACACTCACACACAGACACACACAATCACCCTGACTAGATTTTTAATGATGCTGAAAGTCATTCTACAATGCGTGTCAAATCTGTTTCCCAGCATTTTTACTTGACAGTCGGCAGGACAGGCCCTGAGACATTCTGCTTTAAGATTTCTGCATGACTGGTGGCTGATGTCACAGGCTTCTCCTTCTGCGATCACTAGAAGTCCGTATTTAGAACTACTGCTACAGACTGATGAGAAAGTTTTAAAGGGAAAGAATTTTACATTTGTAGGATTTTCCTGAACTAAAACGAAATGATCTTAGTCCAAAATTTTGGTGACTTGGTTTAGCTCTTTAATTTTTTTGTATGCCTGACTTTCCCTTATTTAACTTATTTTATATTAAAATCCTGTACTACTTTTATGATTAAAAAAAAGCATTTCATGATTACAATTCCCCAGTAACTTCTAGGTGTATAAAATGTCAATTAAACTTTTTTTTTCTTACATCAGAGTTTGGCTATGGAAATAAAAACACTTCAGTAGAAATCTGTTGCTCATGTGCAGTGTCTAGTTCATGGAATTGAGGGTACTGAAGCTTACATTAAAAAAATTTTTTTGAGACATTATCTTACTATGTAGATCAGGCTAACCTCAAACTCACAGAGATCTGCCTGAATCTTTGCCTCCTGAGTTCTGGGATCAAAGGCATGTGCCACCAGATCCGACCTTAATGTTTAAAAAAAATTATTTATTATTATTATTTTATATGTGTAATGTGTGTATGATGTGTGTATGGGGAAGTGTATGCAGGTCACAGTGCATATATATCATATATCTGTCTATCTACCTCTCTCTCTCCATATCTCTCTCTCTCTCTCTCTCTCTCTCTCTCTCTGATCTCACTATGCAGTTCTGGCCCTAGAACTCACTATGTAGACAAGGCTGGTCTTGAACTCCCAGACCTCCATTCCTAAGTGCTGGGACTAAAGGCATGTACCACCATGATTAGCTTTATATATATATATATATATATATATATATATATATATATATATATATATATTTAAAGATTTATTTTATTATTTCTATTTTTGTGTGTTTCTGTGTACATGTCTACAGTATATGTGGGTGCCCTCACAGAGGAGAAGAGGATGTGGCTATACTGGAGCTGGAGCTGCACATGGTTATGAGTTGCCCTACCTGGATGCTGGGAATCAGACTTGGATCCTGTGGAAGAACAGCAAGTGCTCTTAAGCCCCGAACCATGTCTCCATCTCCAGCCCTGAATCTTTTATTTTTCTTTTTGAGATAGGGTCTCCCTGTAGCCCTAGTTAGTCTGAAACTTGCTATGGAGATCAGGCTGGCTTCCATCCACCTGACTCTGCCTCCCAAGTGCTGGGATAAAAACCATGAACTACCATGCCTAAATCTTTTATTTTTAGAACATGTTCTTTTTAAAAAATGTTTTATTTATTATTTTTATTTTATGTCTATGAAAATACTGCCTGCATGTATGTGTATTGCCTGTGTGTATGTAAGTGCACTTATGACATGCAATGCCTGCGAAGGTCAGAAGAGGGAATCAAATCCCCTGAAACTGGAGTCATGAACAGTTGTCTGCTGCCATGTAGGTGCTGAGAATGGAACTTGGGTCCTCTGCAAGAGCAGCCAGTGCTCTTAACTGCAGAACCATCTCTCCAACCCTAAACTATGTTCTTGAAACAGACTGAATGCATATGAATATATCCAATAACTTGAATAATTAACTGAGTGTTCTAAAAAATGTATTTCTATGAATGTTTTCCTGCTTGTAAAGTGCATTCTGTTGTACAATGCCTGATGAGGCCAGAAAAGGGTGTTAAGTTCCCTGGAACTGGAGTTACAGACAGTTGTTAGGTGCTATGCGGGTGCTAGCAACCAAACCTGAATTCCCTCCAAGAGTAGCTTGTGCTCTTAAATGCTGAGCCATCTGTCTCCAGACCCTAACTGTGTGTTTTTTGTTTTGCTTTGTTTGAGACAGGGTCTCAAGTAGCCTAGGCTAGCTTTAACCTTGTTATGTAACTGAGGATGACTTTGAACTTCTGATCCTCCTGCTGAGATTGCAGGAGTGCACCACATGCCCACTTTATGAGGTACTAGGGATTACACTCTGGGCTTCATGCGTGCTTGTCAAGCATTCTTCAGCTGAACTATATCTCTAGCCCCTCTTTGGTCTTTTGATGGGGAGTCTCTATGTAGCCCAAGCTGGTCTGGAATTCACAATCCTCCTGTCTCAGCCTCCTAAATGCTGGGATTACAGGTGTGTACTATTATCCCAAATCAACTATCTTAGATTTTTTTAAACAAATGAATTATATAAGTTGAACAAGATAAAGAAAAGTCTCTCAAGGGACATAGGACTTACATTTTATCAGCTAGGACATGGAGACAAGAAAGGTCAAGCTGAGTCATACTATACAAATGTACTGAAATTGGAACCCAAGCAGCCTGATTCTAGAGTCTACATGCTTTTCAAGGGCATTGTACAGCCTCTGGTCTCCTGGATAACTTTGAAGAGACTGAGTCTGCTCTGGTCCAGTTCCACTGTGGAAGCCAGCCCTCTCATTCCCCAGGGATGAAGAATGCGGTTATTCTGTCAGTACGGTAAGCAATGCTCACTGTTTGTAATAACAGCTAGGTGATGTCTTCATTGCTGTGGGTCCTCTCTTAACTGAAGAAGTATCAGGGAGTTGGGGACATGAGCAGCATGCTGTTAGACCTTGGACCCTAAGCAACACATAATGCATGAAATGGTTATAATTGCTACATATCATTGTAAATGAACATAAAATTATGGCTAAAATTACGTAACCTACTAATTCCAGATATTTGTCAGTTACATGCTTTTATTACAGACCTTACATAGCCCTACCTTCTCTGGGATAGTGACCATCACTTATATGTCTAACACAATTTTGTGTATGCAGTTCTATTTTTCTCTCTCTATAGTTAATATAAAATCACAAACATTCTTCCATTAGGATGACTGCTATTAAGAGAAAATAAAATGAAACCCCAGAACCTAACATGTAGAATGAAGATGCATGAAGCTGGTACTGTTGATGGGCATGAAGATGTGCAACTTCCACAGAAAACGGTGGTTCTTCAAATAACTAGAACAGAAGTAGCATATACTTCTGATATATTCCTGAGAGAACTTACCTATCTATACATCTATCTCTGTCTGTCTATCTATCTATCTATCTATCTATCTGTCTGTCATCTATCTATCTATATATCTTCATCATCATCATTTATCTAACACAGGGTCTCCGGTGGGTATGTATCAAAGGCTGGCCTTGAACTCCTTATCCTCTTCCCTTCACCTCCAGAATGCTGGAATTATAGATGGGTACCACCATGCCTGGCTTATTCCTGAGGGAATTTAAAATGGGATTCTAAGCCATATTTTTCATCCATGTTGATAACAGGATTACATGCCACGACAAATGGTGGAAGCAGTCCCAGTACCCATGATGAATGAATGGATAAACAAAACGTGGTCCACGCCAGATCCAAGTGAATACTACTCCATCTTGACAGAGAAAGAAACTTCGATTCATGGCACAGCAAGGATGTTATACGTTATATAAGCTAGTTACAAAATGGACAAACACAGTGCATGATGTAGCTGGAGTGCAAATTAGAGAGCTAATAGAGGCCGAGCTGGACTGGAGGCCTAGGGGAAGGGAGATGGGAAATGGTTGCTTCAAGTAGGCAGAGCATCAACTTTTCAAGATGAAAAGCTTTCTGAAGACTGGTCAGGCCCACAACAGTGTGAGTGTGTTTAGTACTGTTGAATTATACTCTGAAAATGGTTAAGATGATGAACTTTATGTTATATTTCACCACATTAAAAAAAAAAATCTAGTCCCTTCTTTGGTGTACTGAAAGAACTTCGAAATAATGACACCCAGGGGCAGTGATTACTATTGAAACCATGGCCCACATGAAGGAAATACCACCAGGGCCAACCAGAGACCTAGGAAGCAGCTGATTCTAGCCAGGCGTGGTGTGATGGTACATGCCTTTAATCCCAGCACTCGAGGAAGAGGTGGCCGGATCTCTGTGTGTTCAAGGCTGTCCTGGTCTACTAGTGAGTTCTAGGCCAGCTGGAGCTAGAGGGAGATCCTGTCTCAAAGAAAAAAAAAAAAAAGGTTGATTCTAACCTCAAATAGGAACCATAAAAGGTGAATGGGTGTGGTAGGATAAGGCAGGGGTGTATCAGGAAATAAGTAAATCACCTAGATTCATTTGATTGTATTGAAAAGAACAGGGAGCTACCTTGAAAAGGCTCTTCTGGGAAGTGGAGCTCTGGGCCCTCCCCTTTACCTCTGACTTTTGGCTATTGATAGATTCTGGGAGGGAGGAAATCACTATTTTTAGTAGTATACTCCCTGCTGAGCCATCTAGGCTTCAAAGGATAGCTCCAAACCCACAAGCATGCAGATAGCCTTGGTTAATCACAATGGGTCACAAAACAAAATGAACAGACATGAAATGCAAAAGAGGGGTGTGTTGTCTGGGATGGTAGGGAGGTGGGGGTCCCTGAGAGTGGTCAGTATGCATGGTATGCATGTATAAAAAATATTTAAGGAAAAAACAAAGGACCCTCCCACTGTTCAAGATGGGATAATTTGAGCAATTTATTCAGACATGTTAATTTAAAACATGTTTTTATGTATGTAAGTGTAATGCCTGCATGTGTGTAAGTGCACCGTATCCTGCAATGCCCTCAGAATCATAGAGGGTGTCAGATTCCCCTGGACCTGGAGTTCAGATTCTCAGAACCCATGTAAAAATCCAGGCATTTTGTCCTGCACCTCTAATCCCAGCACTGGAGAGGCAGAGTCAGGAGGGTGCTTAGAGATCAACAGCCAGCCAGTCTAGCCAATCAGAGAGCTCCAGGTTCAGTTCCATGAGAGACCTTGTCTCAAAAAATATGGTAGAGAGGCCAGTTGAGGTGGTGCATGTCTTTAATCTGAGCACTCTGGAGCGGGAAGGGTAGATCTTTGTGAGTTTCAAGCCAATCTTGTCTACATATGGAGTTCCAGGATAGCTCTCTCTCGCTCTCTCCATATATATATCATTGTACCAACCAGCCTAGGCTTCCTACAGAAACAGTCTTGCTTACCACTCAACTAGCAACTTGTGATGCCCCTGCCTCTGCCCTCCAGTACTGAGATCATAGGTGTTTACCACCATACTCAGCACTGGGGTATAGACTGTGTCATGGAATTGTTTCTTTTTTTGCTGGTGTAACAATGGTATTGTTATATAAGACAACGTATGTGGGACTCAAGACATGGCTCAGTGGTTAAAGAGCACTAGCACTATCTGCTCTTGCAGAAGACCTGGGTGGGATTCCCAGCATGCACAAAAGCACCAACACACACACAGAGGGGGGGCGGAGATCTCAGAGAGGGAAAGGAGAGAGGAACACACTAAATAGAGGGCTATCGAGACCTTAGCTGTTGGGAGCTGCCATCTGAGGTGTTGGAGAAATTCAGTTCCAGGGGATTTGGAGTATTTGGAGTCCCCCACTTGGCACTGGCGGGATGACTGGAGCTGCTGAGCGTTTCTCCCACAGTGGCATAGGGGAGAACTGGTGGAAGACTTCTGACAGGGCAGCCATGAGCAGTGCAGTGTGAGTATTCTCCTTGCACCAAAAGCAAAACCCTATGTTTCCATGGGAAAAATCTCCCACTTCTGGCTTTGAGACTGGAGAGATGGCTCAGTGGTTAAGAGCACTGGCTGCTTGCAGAAGACCTGGGTTCGATTCCCAACACCCACATGGCAACTAACAACTTTCTATAACTCTGGTTCTAGGGAGACCCAGCATCCTTTTCTGACCTCCACAGGCATTGCACAACACAGGTCCACTTACACACATGCAGCCAATACACTAATATACATAAAACAAAAATAAATATTTTTTTTAAAAGTTGTCTTTGGGACTGGGATGAAAATGAAGATGTCTCAAGAGAAATGAACCAAGTTACTAGCAGAATGTGAAACTGTTGATGTGTTAGCTCCTTTCTCACTGCTGTGACCAAACACCTGACAAAAGCAATTTAAGGACGGAAGGGTTTATTTTGGCTCACAGTTTGAGGGATCCAGCTGGTCATGATGGGGGAAATTATAGAGGCAGGAGTGTGAGGCTGCCAGTCACATTGCTCCAGCAGTCAGGAAGTAGAGATGGGTGCTGGTCCTCAGCACCATTTCTCCTTTTTATTCAATCTGGGACCCTAGCTCATGGGTGGTGAGTCTGCCCTTCTCAACTAACCCAAACTAGAAACTCCCTCTCAGACATGCCAGGAAGCTTGTCTTATAGATGATTCTACATCCTGTCTGATTTACAACCAGTATTAATCATAGCAGTTGGGGTGTGGACGGGAGTTCCACAGGGAAGCAAGGTCAACCAAATGTCCCCACAAAGATGATATGGTTCTTGTGACAGCAGCCTTCAGAGACAGCTAAACCAGGGTAATAACCCATGTCTCTGCACAGAAAACACCTGACAATCTACAAGATTCACAGTATATCCAAACAGCCTCAGGACTAAGCGTCTTGTGATAGCAAGGGTGCGGTGGTCAAGCTCCTCTGCCAGGGGAGATTAGGATAGACCAACCTCTGGATTCTGGTCGAAGAAAATAAAAGATTGTTGAAAATTAGTTACCGAAGTTCAGGAATCATCAACTCTAGAGGGCTTTACAATCTAATATATTAGTGAGAATTTCATTCAAGTTTAAAATAGAAGGTAATTCTAGTCAAGAAAAATGAAATACCATAGAAATGGTAACATATCTGACATTGTCATCGTCTTAATTTACAAGTATTAAAGCAGGACTTCTTTGAAGTGGTACTGTCTGTAAAAATGGAGCTTAGAGAATCTTATGGGGCTCTGGAGATGGCACAGTGTGTACAAGCACCTGGTGGGCAAGCCCAAGAACTTGATTTCAAATCCTCTGAGCCCATGTAAAAGCCAGACACAGTGAGAGCTTCTGTAATCTCAGCAATCCTTGGGGAAATGGGAGGTAGAATTTCCTGAAGCCTGAGGGTCAGCAGGTGTGGCTATGCATTGATGAACAGAGACTACTTTAAACAAGGTAGAAGAACAGGACCTTGTTCTCTGACTTCCACATGCATGCACACACACACACACACACACACACACACACGCACACACGCACCTTTCACAGGTCTTCCCTTCTCAATTAACCTAATCTAAATATATGCTTCTAGGCATGTCCAGAAGCTTATCATGGCAAGATGACAATCAGCATTAATCACAAAAAACCAACCTGGAACAAGCTTTGCTGAAGACCTAGGCTGATGACTGATCTCTCATGTTGGTATACCTAAAATTCTCCTTGTGAGGACTGGGGACATGGTTTGGCATACTGCTCCTGAGTTTGGCTCTCAGAACCCACATCATATGGCTCCCAACACCCCCAGGGCATTTGACTTTCTGGCCTCTTCCTCAGACATCTTTAGACCTCCACACAGACACACACACACGTACACATAATTTAAAGTAATAAAATACATTAAAAATTCTCCTTTTGGATCCTGAAGGTTTTCAACAACAGGTACTGATGTTTCTTCAAGAATAAAGGAAAAAAACAAGAGACCCTGCCAAATATTTTTCTGACTGTCCTGTGTCACTGTTTCTGACTTTATCTTGCCGGAAGAGCAGCTCTTGTGCTACACACCTGTCATAAGACACTCACATAGACCATTATTATATGCTAAGTCATTTAGTTAATTCAAAGCGTAAATCCCAAAACATGCTAAATGCCTTTTCATCTCTCCTTAGAGTTTTAATTTTAGAGTGCTGAATAGTCTTTGTTCTTTTCCTTGGGTGCTTAAAGAGAAATATTTTGGCTGGCACTAGCCTGGCAAAACAGAAAATAGCTGTTGTCAGATGTTACAAGGAAAACATAATATTATTGACATAAAATGTTATCTATATTTGAAGCCACTTTTTTTTTTTTAAACAGAACGACTGATCCAAGACAAGCTTGCCATGTAAATCAGAGTCACCAACTCAAGCACATGAGAAATCTTGCAGCTGGGTAGTCAGGATGTTATGCAAAAACTGGTGGAAGGAAACAGCTTTTACTGCTATTCCGTTTGCTTTAGATTTTGATGTTGTCAGTGGGTTGAATATCTAATCTCATCTTTCAGAGGGTTGAATTTCTACAGAGGACTGAAAGTGAATTAGTTTCCCTCCTTTTTCTGTAAATCTAAAAGTTCATATTACTTATAGAACAAGAAACACTGCCACTACAATTTCAAGTACACTTTTAGTTTAGCTTTGAGCTTTCCATATTGCTGTGGAGAATTAAAGGACTGTTTTTTGAGAGGGATGGGGTCTCATATAGCCCAGGCTGGTCTCTAACTTGTTAGGTAGCTGAGGATGATTTCTAACTCCACATCCTCCTGCCTCTACTTCTCAAATGCGAAGATGACAGACAGGGTCTACCGCACCCAGTTAAAAGGCTTCTTTTCCTTTCTTTGTTGTGCTAAGGACCCAGCTTACTCCCTTTCGTAGGCTAGGTGTGTGTTCTATCTCTGAGTTGTATCCCTAGGCACAACAATGGCTGTTCAAGACTCTAGGTCTGCAGCTATGACTTCAGAACCACCCAAGGCGTTTAAACATCACAGAAGGGCTAAAAGAGACAGCTGGGTCAGACTCAGGTTAGAAGAAGAATTACACATTACCATGTGTACACATATACATACGGAGGCATAATTTACAATTATTTAGTATGCCTTTGATGATTTCTGTATACCCCTAAGGAAGGATACGAAGGCTGGAGAGGTGGTTCAGCAGTTAAGAACACTTACTGCTCTTGAAGAGAACCTGGGTTCAATTCCCTGCATCCACATCAGTGGCTCACAATCTGCTATAACTCCTGTTCCAGGAGATCCAATGCCCTCTTCTAGCCTTTTGCAGCCATTTGCCTTCACATGGAGCACATACACTGACACAGGTACACACATACACGTAAAAAGATGAATCTTTTTTTTTTTTTAAGGAAGAAAGAAGACTAAAAATAAATATACTGAAATAAGGTCTGGGGCTGCAGCTCAGTTGGTAGAGTGCTCGCCTAGCTGCAGACAGCCCTAGGATCCATCCTAGCACTGCATAACCCAGGCATGGTGACTCACACCCATGATCCCAGCATGGGGAAGTGGAAGCAGGACGTTCATAAGTTCAAGGTTGTTCTCAGCTACAGAGCAAGTTTGAGGACAGTCTGGGCTATGTGAGATCTTGTCTCAAAAAAAAAAAAAAATCATTGAAATAAAAACATTAGGGGGGCTGGGATGTATCTTAGTGTAGACCAGCATGTATGAAGCCCTGGTCTACAGCAGTGGGAGAAAACAGGAAGGCGGATTAAAGGAGTTGGTTTAAGAACCAGGAAAGATTGGTCCCCCAGTTTTTTAAATAACATAATCGGTTTTGTTGTGATGTTTTTAGCACCCCTATGACAAACTTTGGTCCATTCCCCATTCAACTCTGTTATCTCTGTCTGCCACATTTGAAAATCAGAAGCGACATTTAGTATTGTGGCTTTTCACTTCATTGCATTTTATATACATGGATGAATAAATGTAATTCAAAGGAATTGATCCCGCTCTGTTTTATTCTACCTGACACAACACCACCAAAAAAGTACATTGACGTTCTTCCGTGTAAGAAATCTTAGAACTTCTCAGAGCCTATCAACTGTCACAGGAAGAGGCAATTTACCCAATAATATCAGAGAGGGTCTCAGAAAACACAGAAACTACAGAGAATCCAACACTGAGCTATGAGTTTCAAATCACGACATCACATATTTCCCCGGAAGTGTAGGAATACTGTGTAACTTCATGGGGGAAAATGCAAATAGGAATACACTGAATTTTCATCTTCAAAAATGACTTTTTCATAATATTGGGACTACCTAGCTGTGGTAGCACAGGCCTTTAATCCTAGCACTTGAGAGGCAGAGGCAGGCAGATCTCTCTGAGATGGAGGCCAGCGTGGTCGATCACAGCAAGCTCCAGGCCAGCTAGGGCTACAAAGAAAAGAAAAGAAAAGAAAAGAAAATATTTGGAAGTGACTGAGGACCTGTTTCTCAATTCTTTTTTTTAAAGCATTTTATTAATTCTTTGAGAATTTCATACAATGTATATTGATCATATTCATCCCCTATTTTTCCTCCTAACCTCCCGACTTTCTGACTTCTTTTTTTAAATAACCCATTCAGTTCAATTTGTACTGTCAATTTGCTTCTGGGTGTGGGACCATCCACTGGAGCATGGTTGACCTACCAAGGACCACACCCTTAGAGAATGCTGATTCTTCCGCCCCTAGAAGCCGTCAGCTGTCCATAGCTCCTCAGTTAGGGGTGGGGGCTGGTGAACCTCTTCCTGCTCCAGACAGGAAAGTTCACTGGCTTGATCTAGTGCAGGTTTTGTGTAGGCAATCACAGAGTTTGTGAGTTCATGAGTTCAGTGATCCTGTCAAGCCAGAAATCTGTTTACCACATTCTTTAAAATACATAATTTTTAAAGATACGGGCATTCTCTTACCGAGCAACAATTCCATCAGCACAACCAGCAGAAGTAATATTTTATTTTAATATCATTTTTTTAAAGACAAGATCTCATGGAGCCAGGGCTGTTTTCAAACTCCTTATGTAGGCTGAGACCTTGAACTTCTGGTCCTCCTGCCTCTGCCTCCCAAGGGCTGGGATTCCAGGCATATGCCATCACATCTTGCTACTCAGTGTTGAGAATGGAACTCAGGCTTTGTGCATGCTAGGCGACCACTCTTCTGAGCTGTAGCACCCAGTCCCTGTTTTCTCTTAACACATAATGTAATAATAGATCCATACTCAAATTTCTCTGAAAATCTAAAAAGATAGGTATATTTTATATAGTTGGTTTGTTCAAATCAGAGCCTAAGTAAATAAATGAACAACAACCAAACCAGTCCTGCATTATGTGTGGTTATCACATGCTTTAACTATAATGCCTATTTCACTAATCCCTTTCCATATCTTTTCTTGAGCTGCCAGGTTGTTGGGAGGCTAAATCAGTTATCCTGTAGAAATATTTATTTTCAAGTGTGCAGTTTGAAGGCTAAATAGGAATACAGTCTCATCACAGAAAGTACTTGAAACCCGGCCAAGTAAATAATTGAAGCCCTAAACGATTTTATTACGTCCCATGAAATTAGTCTTTAGAGTATTTATTTCATTCTAATTTACAAATGAAATAAAATCAAATAGGCCTCTTGTGAATTTATTGAATGTATCTCCACTTGCCTGCATAATAAGATTTGAGAGAGTAGTCTGGACATAGATGAGTACTTCACTGTTATTAATGTTACAGGAGTTCACATAATGTTCACATTTCAGTGAACAGGCAGATTAAATTGGGGGTTATCTGGTTGTGAAACCCTCCTTTTGTTTCTTTCTCCCATTCCTCATTGTTTGTTTTGAGGCAGGATCTCATTATGTAGCTCAGGCTGGACTCGAACCATCTCCTCCTCCCCCTCCTCCTCCTGCTTCTCCTCCTCCTCCTCCTCTTCCTCCTCCTCCTCCTCCTCCTCCTCCTCCTCCTCCTCCTCCTCCTCTTCCTCCTGGTACCTAGTCCCTTCACCCAGGGTTCCAGTCATCAGACAATTTCTGGCCACACCTGGTCTTGGTTTCTTATTTACTTGGCATTTCCCTTGTGGCTTATGCCAGAGTGAGTAAGCTGTAACAGAGTAGCCCCTGCGGGCTCCACATCTCACCATGATTTAAACTCCCAGATGTGCCTAGAGCTGGGTGTGGCCAGAAGGTGCTGACTAGGGACTTAGTGAATCAGCATGTCCAGACAATCCCATCACCCGACACGAATAGCCTGGGGTTATCATTCCAGGGCATCCTCTCTGTAGTCCCCACCCCACTCCTGAAGGCCAGTGGGTGACACTTACCAAGGAGTAAGTGGTAACAGGGTTGTTACAGGTTATTACACAGGCGGCTTAAGCTGTGCTTTCTCAGTTTGACTTGGTTGGGTGATACAGGGAGACTTGTGGGACTGAACCACAGTGGAAATCTGATCATAGCGCACTCACTTCTTTTAGTCAGACATACTCATGGCTACACTGCTTATTTTTAGTGATGTGCTGGGATCATGTTTATACAGGGTAAAACAGAACAGCAGGCTGAGCCCAGAATGGACACGCTTTTGGTGTGAGTCACAACTAGACTGAGTCTACAGACTCATCTTTCAGAACAGCATTGAAGAACTGGAGTTCTGGGGATTGTGCCCCTGGGAACACCTGTGCTGCCCAGGGCAGGGCTCAAACAGGAAGTGAACCCAGATGAGGTGTTTACTCCCTCCCTCTCCGTCTGTCTCTCTGTCCCTGCTGCTGGCATAGACCTCCCAAGTTTACCACTTGACAGGTACAGAATGCACTGACTTCATTTGAAAATTTTAATTAATTTATTTTTATTGTATGTGTATGAGTGTTTTAACTGCATGTGTGTAAGTGCACCTGGATCATGCAGTACCTTTGGAAGCCAGAAGAGGGTGTTGGATCTTCTGGAACTAGAGTTACACATGGCTATTAGCTGCCATTTGGGTGTTGGGAATCAACTCTGGGTTCTCTGCAAGAGCAGTCAATGCTCTTAAATGCTAAACCATCTCTCTGGCCCCCTGAATTTTTTTTTTTTTTAAATAGAGACTAATGTAGACCAGGTTAGCCTCAAATTGGCTAAGTAATTGAGGATGCCCTTGAACTTCTGATCCTTCTGCCTCTACCTCCCAAGTGCTAGGATTACAAGTGTATGCACTATGTTCCGTTTATGTGATGTTAGGGATGGAACCCAGAGGTTAGGTAAGCGCTCTGCCAACTGAGCCCTAGACCCAGTCTTTCACTTGATTTTTTAAAAGAATAATAACCAAATGATATAAGTATTAGAGCCCTGATTTTACAGATCAGAAAGCAAAGGCACAGAGCAAAGTGTGATCCCTCAGCTGTTTACAGTAGTTAGAACAGAAATCTGCAGTTGTATTCAGCAGCAATTATAGTAGCCCAATGTGGGGGCTACTCAAACCTATAATCCCAGCTACTCAAGAGGATGAGACAGGAGATTTAAAAACCAACCTGAGCACCAGGCAAGGTAGACCAAGACTATAATCCTAGTCCTTGTGGAACTGAAGCAGGAAGATTTTGAGTTCAGGCCAGCCTGGCCTATAGGTTGAGACCATGCAACAATAGCAGCATCAGCAACAAGAATGAAACAGCCTGGCCAATTTAGCAAGACTTCGGTTTTATTGTAATTTATAACACTTTGAAATTGCTAAGTCATTTTATTGACTTTTTCCAAAGTATTTGTCCCTAGTAGTTTGGAAATTACAAGAAAGGAAAGAATGGAGGGAGGGAGGGAAGAAGGAGGCAACGGTAAAATTAACCGTTTCTTTTGCCTAAGTGGCAGGACACTACCTTTTTTTTGTTTTGAAATTCTACTTATATTCTTTGCAGAACTGGGGATAAATCCCAGGGCCTCAGGGCATGAGCTCTAGATAGTCCTACTTGATTAAATTGCTGCTCATTTAAGTATCACACTGTGAAGACCTCCATAGGCATTCGAGGTCTGATATGAGGAATCATCTCTCAGGAACGTGCTCCATTAATCAACTAGACGGATCTTTGTTTGCTTTATCGATGTTTGAGATAATAAGTTGTCCTTGAACTTGATCGATAGCCAAGGATGACCCTAAACTTCTGATTTTGCAGCCATGGACCCCCCCCCCCGCCCAGCACTGAGATTACGGGCTTGGGCTACAACGTCTGGCTTCTGTGGGCCTGGGGATCAAGCTAGGGCTTGGTGTATGTACTCCACCAGTTGAGCCACATCCCTAGCCCCCAAGATGTTTTTGATTTTTACTCTATTAGCAAGAATTTGAGTTACAGAAAGCAAGAGCATTAGCTTTTTTAGTCCCAAATGCCCAGAGTGGGCCAGAGCAAAGTTTTTCTTATTAATTAATTTATTATTAGTGTGTGTATATGCGTACATACATGTGTGTAGGTGCACATGCCAAAGTATGCATGTGACAGTCAGATGACAGCTTTTCAGAGTTGGTTCTCTCCAGTCACCAGGATTGAGCTCAGGTCCCCAGGCTTGCATGGCAGGTGCCTTCACTTGTCAGCCTCACAGTTCAGTCTTAATAAATACCTTCTGATGGTGGCATCTGCCTGTGTTAGGACCACTTGGTCTCCTGTCACTTGTATTCAAAGTTGCCTTTTTAAATGGCTCTTTTACAGTGACAGTGACAGAGGGGACTAGAGAAGTAATGAATAGAAGAGACCAAAGTACATTATATACCAGGTAGGAAATGTCATAATAGAACCCCATTAGTTTTTACATTTAATATAGATCAGCAGGAAGCGAGGGAGAGAAGGAAGGAGGGAAGGAGGGAGGAGGCAGATAAGTTAGCAGACAGATGGCATGCTGCCTGCAATCCCAGTGCTCTGGAGGCTGAGGCAGAAAGATGGCGAATTCAAGGCCAACCTGGGCTACATATTTTGTGAGAGCCAGTCTTACTTGATTCCAAGGTAAGGGACTGGAGAATGAGAGAAGGGAGGGAAGAAGGAGGAGGACAGGGAAGAGGGGGTGGGAGGGGTAAGTCGGGGGCGGGGGACACTAGTAAGGGGCGGAAGGAGAGGGAAGGGAGTGGGGTGCCGGAAGGAGGTCACCGAAGACTACTGCTGGACTGGAGCTGCAGCTCCCTGCTGAGCAAAGACCCTGGGTTCTACCTCAATACCCACTTAAAGGGTGGGGAGGATCATTTTAAAACAAGTATCTGCGGCTGCTTTCCTGTAAGAACCTCAGCTCTTCTTCCCTGTAGTGGAGTGGCTGGCGTTTGCTCCTGTGGCCTGCCCGGATGGAGTGCCTGGCCGGCGGGCAGGGCAGTTCCGGTTGAGTCCAGTGAGGCAGCCGCTGACCTCTGCACTCCAGCTGCCACAGCAGAGCAAGGCTGCTGAGTTCAAAGGGCAATCCTGCCTCAGCTCCAGCAACTGGATGTCTGAATAAAAGCGGTTCCACCTGGGGGCGGGGGAGCAGATATGGCTCGGTTGGCAGAGTGCTTGCCTAGCGTACGTGAAGCCCCGGGTTAGTTCCCCAGCACAGAATAAACCAAGTGGGGTAGTGTGGGCCTGTAACCCCAACACTGAGGATTAGGTTTATCACTGAAGTTTAAGGTTATCTTAGGCTGTATGATAGCTAGCCGAGATGAGGCCAGTCATCTCAGTGAGACTCTAGGGATCTGGCAACTGTGGTTTCTCCTTTCTAAATCGCCTCCCTTGGGAAAAAGATTGGGTCTGGTGGTTCCTGCATCCCCATCCACCATTGTTGTGGATCTGATTTTCTTGGTTCAGGGAACACTAGTATCATTTCTTTAGCCTGTGGTGCTGGGGATGGAATCTAGAGTCTTTGGCTAGGCAAATTAGGAGTTCTATCCACCTCTGAGGGGCATCAGAGCAGCTCCGTTCATGTCTGTGATAGGGGAGCTGGAGACAATGACTGCAGCTCCTCACATGAGTGTTTTCCTCTTCCTCCCTCCTGCTCTTCTTCCTCTTTTCCGTCTACCCCCCTCCTTCCCCTCCTTCTACCCTCCCCCATCTTATTCCTCACCCTCCACAAAGTCTCACTGTGTAGTCAGGTTGGTCTCAAACTCTCCATCCCCCTGCCTTAGTTTCTGCACTGGGATTCAGGCTGCAAACCCTACCATTCCCCCAGTTAGCCCAGGGCTCATCCTTTCCCCCTGGCAATCTAAATTCTAAAGACAGGCCTCTGGCCTGCCTTCCCCATTCCTCAGGCCCTATGAACCCACTTGGAGGAAAGTCCTGTTTGTCTGGAGAGAAACTGTACCTGCCAGCTCCAGAAGGCTGAGGTCCTAGTCCAGACTGACTTCGGAAGAGGAGGAAACTCTGGAGAGGAAGGTGCAGTTCATGAGTGATGTCCTGCGCACCATTCCACTGAAACTCCTTTGTGTCTAACAAAACCCCTAGTGCACTGGAGATTGAAAGCTTCCTCTCTTGTCCTCAGGGCAGCATTGTGACATTTTCTATCCACTCCTTTCTGAGCCCAGGCTTTTGGGTTGGGCAGCCAAGCTTGCCAACTCAGCCTGGGTGCTTTCCCTGGACCCTTCCAACTCTGCAATTTTATGAATGACAATTTTTGTATCCAGACTAGTCCCATTGAGCCAAGAAAAGAGCTTATTAACTCTATTACCTTAGACACAGAAAGGCAACAATTTTATTTTTGTAAAATTGAAATATTTCTCTTTGTGTTTTAACCAAGTTCATGTGGGAAAATATATAATTGCTTATACATTAAATTCCCATTCTTAAGGAGGAAAGTATGCTCTGGAAAATTCCGTTCTGAACAAAGTCCTTCAGCAGAGACAGGTGTGGTATGGTCCATGAACCAGAAAGAAGGCTGTGTGGCTGGTTAGATACCTCAGCCCAGACTTAGAGTCACAGCCACAAAGCTCACCATGAGCAGTGTTTCCGGCCTAATCTACTGGCCACAGCTGCATCAGGAAATAAAGTTTGTGCAATTATACTTTGGGGCCGGTCTAGCTCTTTGTTGATATAGCATATGACATCAGCGACAAGGCCAAAGGTGAGAAAATGCATTGATTATTCTCTCAAGCACATTCAGAAGGGGCAGGCAGCCCAGATGTTTCCTTTCTAAATGACAAGGACTTGGGAACAAAAGGTTAGAGGAACTTCTTTTTTCAGTATCTAAGAAGGTCCTCAAGTTCTGCTAGGGTACAGCACACCTGTTTTCCAGTAGGGCCTGGAACATGAGCTAGGCTCAGTAAATAATAAACAAAGGTGTGAATAAAGTAGTTTTGGAAATCTAAAGCTCTCTCTGCATGGAATGATTCAAGAAAAAGTATTAAGCTATAGGCACATAAAGGCAGACATCAACTCTTCAGATGAACTGCCAAAATTACCAGTAAATATTTGTTAAATGAACTGGCCAAGAGTTCTTTGAATGTTGGGATGTGAGGTTAACAAAATTCCTATGTAGCCAGGTATGGATGGAAGTGCATGCCTGTAATCCTGGCATTTGGGAGACTAAGGCAGAAGGATTGTTAGAGAGCAAATAGCTATTTAGCTGGGATAGACTATAAATTCTCTAGTTTATCTGTTGAAAGACCCACATTTCCAGTTTCACTGGTCAATCACCTGATCACAGGACCACCCTTAGGAAGGTGGGTTCAACTTAAGCTATACTAAATATATGGGCAGAATACAGAATGTGTTTAATGAGGCAGTGAACTTTTCCTGCCGGGAATCCCGCCTCCCAGGGCGGTTCTTCTGGACCTGGCCACAGACATGTAGCTACGTAAGTCTGCCCACTTTTCTGAACAATTCAGAAAAGCGTAATCTTTCCTTCTCTTCTTCATATCCCTTTTCTAAACACGCTTTCTCTAAGGCTTTGGGCTGCCCTAGCATCTTGTATTTCTCCACTTTTTCTCTAAAGCTTCTTCTCCCAGACATGTGGCTGCCAGTCCACCACGTGTCTGACCCCATGCAGGCTCTAAACCTGCATGACTTTTTGGCTTCTTTTCTTCTCCCTCCATTCTCTTCCTCCAGGCAGCTGCTGAGATCCCCAGCTTGCCTGTCATGAGGATTTTTTCTTCAAATTCCAATAAAATTGTCCTAAAGCTTCCAACTGGGTGCATTCTTAAATTCTTTTATGAATGAAACTAAGAACCCTCTAGGGGATGCTGTCATTTCACCCCGTTTCAGGATCATGAGGCTACCAGGTCTACAGAAGGAGTCTCATTCCCCAAGGAAAAGCCAACTACAAAAAGGAAGAGGAGGAGGAGGTGGGAAAAGGAAAAGCAAAAAAAAAAAAAACAGATGCACCAAGCAGGGCTGGGGATGCAGCTTAGCTGGCAGAGTGCTCTGCCTAGCATTCAGAAAGTCCTGGGTTCCACAGGCAGCACCACATAAACAGCGTGTGGTAGCAAATGCCTTGGGAGATAGAGAGGGCAGGAGGATCAAAAGTTCAAGGTCATCTTCTGCTACACACAAAGTCTGAGATCAGACTGAGCTACAGATCCTGTCATAAATAAATAAATAAATGATTCATATTGTATTATTACAAATTCAGTATTTGAAAACTTTTTTGACTTGTTGATGGCTTGTGAGTAAATATAAGGTCATCTATAACAGTGAATGATAAAACCTATTTCAGTAGAAAAGAACAACATCGCTCAAGGCCATAGATTTACAGATATGAATTTGGCAGTTTTAGGACAAAGCACTGAGTAATTTATGACACAGAAGATGGAACTGCTCTAGATGTTAACAAAAATGAACTTGCTAAATAAGCTGTGACACTTTTATACGATTGATTGTACTGTCAGTTAAAATCTTGTTTCTCCCCAAATATTCATTGATAGGAAAATTTGTGCCTGGAAAGTGAAAGATGGTGTGGCAGCATGATTTCCTAGCCTCACCCACTTCCTAGTCTGCCCAAGCCATCCATTTCTCCTGGGCTTCCTAATCCAGCAGTTGTTAAAGCTTCCTGACACAGCTTCTGCCCAACCCTCCCTAGGGAATGAGTCAGAATGCAGAGGGGTTTTCCTGCAGATGACATTCCAGGACATGGGAATGTCATTATATGGTTCACTCCAGTAGGCAGTCTGAGACTGGGGTGGGGGGGGCACAGCCTGAGAGTGGGGGTCTTGGGAGGTGGGGCTGTAGCCTGAGGCGGGGGTCCTGCAGCTTGAGAGGACCCTAGCGTGGGCTGCGTCTGGAACCCTGTTCTTCCATCTCTAAGAGAACCGTAGGCGGCACAGTCCTGCTCCTTTGAAGTGATGGTGTGTGTGTGCTAGCTGTTCAGCATCTGGGCAGGCTGACACCGGCAGCCAGGCCTAGGGCATGCTGGGAGACGACGGAAAGACGGAAAGGACCCAGAGACCAGCCTGCCCACCCGCTGGCCAATCAGCTATAGTCACTGACTGCAGATGGGTGGGGATAAATCCGTTTATCAAACGCCCGCCTGCTTCAAGTCATCTTCCCAGACTATTGGCTGAATTTGTTCATTGATTTGAAATACTCTTTGAATATTGATGTATTTTAGCTTTACCACATTCTATCCTTTTGTTTGGGAGACAGGGCTGGCACTGAGTTTCTAACATAGCTGAGGATAACTTCAAGCTGACCGTCCTGCCTCCACCTCCCAAGTTCTGGGATTACAAGCACACGCCACTATGCCGTTTATTCAGTGCTAAGGATGGAACCCAGGGCTTCGTACATGCTAGGCAAGCACTCTACCAACTGAGCTACATCCCTAGCATTTAAGGAATATTAAAATTGCTTGACTCGGATTCCTTACTGTCATACCTGGAGACTGATGAATTGTCCTGCTTAAAAAGTCACCTTTGTTGGGCTGGAGGGCTGGCTCGGTGTTGGAAGCGTTGGTTGCTCTTGCAGAGGACTTGAGTTTGGTTCTCAGCACCCACACGGTGGCTACCAACCATCTGTAACTCCAGCTCCACGAGATCCAATGCCCCTTTCTGGTCTCCTTAGGCATTAAATGCACATGGTGTACTTACATTCAGGCAAAACATTCATATACCTAAGAAATTTTAAAACAAATTAATTAATTAAAAATAGAAGTCATCTTTGTTGGGCTGGAGAGAAGGCTCAGTGGTTCAAAGCACTTGCTGCTGTTTCAAAGGACCCAAGTTTAGTTCCCAGCACCCATGTCAGATGGTACTCCAATACCCACATCTGGCTTTTAGGGACACCTTTAGACATTCATACACACACACACATGAATATTCTTATTTCTGGATTTATTATGTGAGCTAATTATTTCCTTTAAAAAAAAAAAAAACAAGATCTCATGTCACTCAGGCTGGTCTTGAACGTGATATGTAGAGCCTTGAACCTCTGATCCTGTCTTCACCGCCTGAGTGCTGGTTTTATGTCATGCTAGGGATGAAATTCAGTGTTTGATACAAGTGTTCAACCAACTGAGCTACATTTTCAACCCCATTTACTATTATTTAAACCTAATAATCGAGTCCAGGCTTTTTCTTAGTTCTAACTAAAAGCATATGAACAGGTATACACAGGATGAATGTGACAAAGTGATGCTGATCAGCTCTGGGCTGCAGAAGAGAGCCCAAGACTGACTTGTACCTTCATTATATTCTTCTTTGTACTTTTCTATGTTTTATGAATTTTCTGTAGACATATTGATAACAAAAAATACAGTGGAAAGATGACATCTGGGGATACAAACATGGCTTAACAGTTCTTAGTATATACGACAGAATACTTGAAATCTGATGAGGAGGCTACAGAGGGTTCAGATATAGGTGGAGTCTAAATCGGATTATGATATGAAATGCACGAAAATTCGATGCAAAATGCAAGAAAAAAATTTAAAAAGAGAAAAGAAAGGAAAGAATAAAATGGAAAGGCTTTCTTAAAAACTAGGTAAAGCTGAAATCCAGTTGAACTGAACACATGTCACACACGCTGTTCTCAGAGGCTCTTCAAATCCTTGAGAATTACACCTGCTTCAGCTTAGTGAGGGAGTGAATGGGCAGGAAAGCTTTCCAAACCAAAAACAACTGGGCAGGTTCTAGAAGTAGCAAAAGACCAGCAGGAAGCGACCAGGGTCTTTTGATGCATGGTTGCTGATTTGAGTGAGAATGACCAAGGGATATTATTCTTAAAATTGACTCATGTCCCACATTTTGCAAATATGTGATTTCCTTCCACCATGGCAAGAATTATGGAAAGGGACTTGGGGAAATCTCTCAGTCAGCTCAGTTAGTAAAGTACTTGTTTTGCAATCGTGAAGATCTAAGTTCAGTTCTCCGCAATGAAGGCAGAGGTCGGTACTGCAGCTTGGGGGCACAGCACTACAGACTGCACAGAGAAGCCAGGCCTCCAAGTCCTGAGCACTGGGATCACTAGTGTGCATCACCACTAAACATGGAAGATAGTTTAGCTGGGGCTCTGTTTGGTTTTGGTTATGCACGCTCCATCTTATACTAATGTCCTTGACAGGCAGCCCCTCTACCTGCACATACTAAGCACACACACCCTTCTCCAAGCAACGCACCTAGCAACCTCACCTACATCAAAACCCCACCTACATCAAGTTGCACCTACACTACCCATCTGAATAATAGTATAGGTTTCTTTGGCACTAACCACAGTCAAATTATTTTTTTTCCAACATTTATTTATTGTGTGTACATGTGCACTGTGGTGCATGTGAGGTGGTTGGAGGACAACCTGTAGGATTCAGTTAGCTCTTTCCACCAAGGGGTTTTGGAGCTCAAACAGGTTTTTAGGCTTGGTGACAAGAGCCTTTACCCACTGCAGATCTCATGTGCATTAAGACGAACTGTGTCTTCTAGTAACTTTTTAGGGAGAATACCCTATTTGCTATCTCATACCTAGACATTATTGGTATCCCACACCACTTTATTCCCATTTCCACTTTTTATTAAGGACTTCAGTTTCACACAGGTACACTCTATTTTACTTGTCTGACGACTGTCTAACTCCCATTTCCTGTTGCTAGTGACAGAGTGACCTTCCCTGTGTGCTTCCGTCAGCAGCAGGCTGCAGGCCTGTCATCATGTACAGTTCATATATAGCTAAGAATCTTTGTTGTACCATTATTGCAAAAGAGGGGCCTTTGGTTTTCTTTTTCCTCTACTTAGTCCCTAGACAAGGAGGTGGTATCTCCCACCCCCTATGGAGGACTCACAAGTAAATTCTGTTGGCTTTGCAAACCTTCTTATCTCTGTTCAACTGCCTACCTGTCCAGGAGTGGGAAAGCCCCCAAGAACAACATGGAAGCAACACACAGGCTGTGTTCCAATAAAACTTTATTTTCAAAAACAGGAAGTAGGCCAAATTGGTCAATTCTTGACCTAAGTGACTATTTAAAAAATTTTTTTATTTATTGTTGATAAAAACATCATTTAGGGGCGGGGTGCAGCTAGTGTAGCGTACTGGGTAGACAGTCTAACTACACACACACACACACACACATATATACACATGCACACACAAAAGCATGCACACACATACTTACATATCCATATACACACATACACACACTAAAAATAAACAAATTAAGGACTCAGTGTCACACAAGTACATCCTAGTCTCCTCGTTTGATGACTGTCTAAGAAGTCCACTTGAAACGGGACTGTCACTTCCCCCTGTAAATGCCCCAACTTATTTCTTTGCTTCTGTGAATTTCAGAAGAGGAATAAGCTTTCAAGACATACCTGCTG
Source organism: Eospalax fontanierii (assembly GCA_035773235.1). NCBI lineage: Eukaryota > Metazoa > Chordata > Mammalia > Rodentia > Spalacidae > Eospalax > Eospalax fontanierii. The sequence continues at coordinate 47,213,817 of CM069540.1, read as the reverse complement.
AAATGTGTTAAAATGAAGAGATTTAACTTTTTAAAACCTTGCATTTACGTGGTTTATTTATCTATTCATTTATGTAATTTGAAACAAGATCTTACTATGTAACCTTGGTTGATCTGAAACTCACTATATATGTATGTGTGTGTGTATATTATTTACTTATTTATTTGGTCTTTTTGAGACAGGGTCTCCCTGTAGCTCTAGTTGGCCTGGAACTCACTATGTAGACCAGGCTGGCCTTGATGTTACAGAGATCTGCTTGCCTCTGTCTCTTGAGTGCTAGGATTAAAGGCATGTACCACCATGATTTATTTATTTAATTTATTTATTTATTATTTTGAAAGAAAGTCTCACTATGTAGAACAGGCTGCCTCTCTCTCTGGAGTGCTGAGATTAAAGGCATGAACTACCTGGTCAAAACCCCTTGCATTTAAAAGGCAAACTTGATTGAGAAAAGGACAGTCCAAGCTGAGGTAGATGGCAGGATACGAATGTACAAGCCATTTAATTATATTCTCCTTCCTGCTGAGGGGAGTTGGTGAAATAACACAGCAGCTGCTTAATTGTGTCTCTAGGAATTTCTGCCCAGTGATAGATGTGGAATTAAAAACCTGTGCACAAGTTGTGCCTGATGACATTTTAATTTTTTCTAATCAATAATAATATATTTCTAAGTATTTTAAACCTCTAGACCTACACAGCTTTTTTTTTTTTTTGAGACTAGATTTTATGTAGCCCAGATTGACCCTGAACCTATATGTAGCCAAGGCTGACCTTGAACTTATTCCTTCTGCCTCCATTTCTCTGGTGTTGAGATTACAGGTAGAGCAGGTACCACTCTACCCAGTTTTATACAGTGGTGGGGCTTGAACTCAGGCTTTGTGTGTGCTAGGCAATCATTGTTTTCAACTGAGCTACATCTCCAGCCCTTATTTAAAGTTTAAACATTCTTTTAAAATAGAGTATATGCACCATCTTTTTTAATATGTGTATAACTGTATTGCTTACATATATTTAAGTGCACCCGTGTCATGCAATGCCCATGGAAGTGAGAAGAGGGCATCTAATTCTCCTGGAACTGGAGTTATGAACAGTTGTTAGTTGACGTATGGGTGCTGGGAATTAAACCCAGGTCCACTGTAAGAGCAGTCAGTGTTTTAGCGCTCCTAACCACAGAGCCATCTCTCTAACCCATTCACCATTTTTTTTAAACTTAAAAAAAAAAAGCCCTCAAGTTTTGGTGACAGTGGTATCAAAATATCCATAAAGATATAAACTTGGACTTGAGGTGTATGTGGCTCGGTGGTAGAGCACTTGCCTTATATACATGAGACCGAGGTTTGATCCCCAGCTCTAAAAAAGCTAATACAATATATCAGCTTAACTCACATTTCAGACATAAAACAAGTTCATTCTCTTCTTTAGTAACCATGGTAACTAACCACCTTCATGAGCATGTATGCAGACTTTTAAATCTGCAATTGCTTTACAGATTGAAAAAAATTGTGAATAAAATGAAAGCTTTCCTTTTTTTTTATAGTTGCAGCTGTGAACTCTTAAAAATCATAATGAAAAAAACAGTATGTGTTTGGGCCTAGGAGTCAGTCAGCAGAATAAAAGGGACAGAGATAGGGGTTCATTTTCAAGCTGTGCCCCATGGACTTCTAAAGGGCCCGGAGAACCTCAGGAGTCCCTGAGTTTGTTGACATGTTGTGTGTTATGTCCTTGGCCCAGTAATAAAGATGTAGTGAATAAGAAGGCTGTGAGGACTGGATATGTGACTCAGTTGGTAGAAGGCGTGCTTGGCATGCAAGAAGCCCTGGGTTTCATCCTCAGCTCTGCATAAAATCAAATGTGGTAGTGCGTACTTTTAATCCTAGCACTCAGGAGGCAGAGGCAGGAGAATCAGGAGATCAAGGCCATTCTCCAACACAAAGCAAATGAAGGCCAGCTTGGGCTATAAGATGACCTTGAACTTCTCCTGCCTCCACCTCTCAGGTGTTGGGATTATAGGCATCTACCACCACACTCAGCTAAAAAAAAAAAAGAATTAAATTAACATTGGACGTTTAAAAACAACATGAAAACTGGCCTATGAAGGCTCCACAGGGGAATGTGAGGAGTCTCTCTGTTCCAAGGGATGGACTCTGGGTAGATTCAGTCCTGCTGCATCTATTGCTGAGTTGCAATAGAACATCAGAGACTGAGGAACTTGTGAAGAATGGAATTTCACCTCAGTCCTGGAGGTGGTTAGGGTCTCTAATGAGGGCTGCTCTCAGCACCCAAGGTTTCCAAATCCAGGGCTTCATGCATGGTGGCCCTCTACCAACTGAGCTATATCTCCAGTCCCTTTTCTATTTTTATAGAATTTAAGAATAAGCCATGGACTCATTCTAGTCACCTAGTAGTGTTTAAATTCTTGTTAACACTTATACTTTGATGATAGTAATGGTAATAATAGTGTATACTTATATATTGATCATAGGGTGTGACAGAAACACTTAAAAGTTGAGAATATGGGGCTGGAGAGATGGCTCAGTGGTTAAGAGTAGCGGTTGCTCTTGCAGGCGATCCGGGCTTGATTCCCAGCACCCACATGGTGGCTAACAACTGTCCATAATTCCAGTTCGAGGAGAATCCAACATCCTCTTCTGACTCTAAAGGCACTGCATGACATGGGCGCACTTACACACATGCAGGCAATACATTCATGCACATAAAATAGATAGGTAACTAAATAAAATATTTAAGAATGTTTTTAAAAAGTGGAGGCAGGAGGATCAGTAGTTCAAAGTCATCCTTGGCCACACAATGAGTCTGAAACCAGTCTGAAGTGCAGGAGACCCTGGCTTTCGAAAAGAGCCAAAAACCATTTTTGTTGGTCAGTTTTGCCTTGTGTGTGACCTGTAACTGAATTTGTGCTTCTTAACTTTTAGCAATGTTTCATGGTCACGGAGATTTTTGTTTTAGATCATAAGCCAGGCTTTAATTTTATTTTAGATAGAGTGTCACTCTGTATTCCAGTCTGACCTGGTACTCAAAATGTCAGCTTCAGCTGGCTTTGACCCTCTGGTCTCAGTCTCCCTGGTATAACAGGCTTTAGCAACCTCTGGCTGACTGTTCTGTTAGAATATATTTTTTGCTTCCCATGGAAAAATAATAATAAAGTAGACTGGGGATATAGTTCAGTGGTAGAGTGCTTGCCTAGCCTTAGTACGAGAGAGAGAGAGAGAGAGAGAGAGAGAGAGAGAGAGAATATGAGTGAATCTAAAATAAAGACAATAACATCGTCTTATTTTTAAGACTGTGGAAAGCCTCTTTGATCAGCTCTCCCGGACTTCTGTAATTGTTTCTCACCCCCTCTGGCAGTATGCTGGTGTTTGTAAGGTTGTCTTTTTTTTCTGTCTTCATTATCTCACCTACCGGTTAGTAAAATGCTGTCAGTTCAGGGCCAACTTCCTGCAGACCCTAGGCACAGCCCCTCCTACCTATGGCCGCTGACTCAGGCTTCTCAACAGGCTGCTTCATCTCTTTTTCCCCCTTCCCTTCCCAAGGCCGTTTTCTCTCTATATATGGTCATACCGCTCACATAAACTTCTTGCTTCCTGGGAAGACTGGAAAGTGACATCACCCTAACATAAACTTTGTGCCACTGGCCGCAGTCTTGTCTACTGGCCAAGGGAAGAGTCCTTTGTTAACGCAGCTGCAGGCCTCTGGAGCAGTCTCGCAGCTCCCCCGCTGGAGCCTAGTGGATGTGGTGCTGCAAGCGCTCTGCACGCAGGCCAGGGTGGTGGAAACCCACCCGGCACTGCAAACCCTGCGGACTCAGCTTTGCCCTCACCACGTGCACAGCGAGGCTGCCTCGTTCTAGCCAGTGCTCTAGTTCCGGGACATTCAGGCAACTGAAGTAACTGGGGAGCCCTCTCACTGCGAAAGGAGGGCGCAGAGTCACGTGGCTTAGATGTAACCATGGAACCGGCAGGGCAGTGAGCTGTTGGGTCCCTACATGCCACACTGCCAGAGTGCCTTCCGTCTGCACATGACAAGCAAGTCTGAGAGCAAGAAAGAGGAAGTCCAAGGGCAGGGCAAGGAATCCGGCTGTGGAACATGGCTTGGAATACGAGGTTCCTTTGTTCCTTTGTGAGGTTCATCAAAGAAAATCCCAGGCTATTGTGAGCCACCAGAGAAGCTCAAGAAAATACGTGAGATTGAGGCATGTTTTAAATATGATCTCATTATCCTTAAAAAACTCTGCCTTGCCGGGTGTGGTGGCACAAGTCTTTACTCACAGCGTGCGGGAGGCAGAGGCAGGCAGATCTCTGTGAGTTCAAGACCAGCCTGGTCTACATAGCCAGTTCCAGGCCAGCTGGGGCTATATGGAGATTTTGTCTTAAAAAAGACAGAACAAACAAAAAACAAAACAAAACAGAACACAAAAACCTCTATCTTATTGTTTATTTGTTTTTTAAAAAATCCCCAAGCTGGGCCTGGTGAACAAGCCTGGGAATCCTACCCAGGAGACTGAGCCAAGGGAATCAGAAGTTCAAGTCCAACCTGGACTAGAGTTGAATTCCAGCCTAGCCTGAGTAACTTAATGAGACCCTGTCTCAAACTAAGAATAGAGAGGCCTGAGAACATAGCTTGAGTACTGTTTGTCTTGCCAGTTCTTGGGTTCAATCCTCCATACTGGATACTGGAGGGGGGCTGGTTAAATAATTATCTAAACAGAGAAGAGATTTTTCCAAGGTTATTATTAAATATGTTATTATTTTCTTTGAATAACATATTCAAAGAAAATGATGTTTATTTTGCTTCCTGGATATATGTAGAGAGTGGAAACAAGGAAACTGGATGCCAGTATCCTTTAGAATAATGCAGACACTTCACCTTCTTCCTTAGGTTTTGGGTTCTTTTAGGGCAGAGGTGATATCCAAGATAGTTTGAGGGAGCCTGCCATGGACATGAGATAGAACATGCTAGGAAGGGTAAACCTTCCCCACTCCACATTCCAAAGCCTGACTTCAGGTCTGAAGTCCATGGCCAGCACTTCTCTATGTAACTGACAGAAGTCCTAGCCAGTCCAGAGTCAGATGAAATCCATCCAGGTCTCCTGATTATTAATGTTTCTCAGCTCTACCTGGGAAGTGAGGGCAGTTGTGAGGCTGACGGAGCCTCACACAAGGCCTTTCAGCTTGATTTCCCTTTCCCACCTGAATATCCCCGCCGCCCCTCCCATCTGACTTGCCCTAACTCTTATCGGAAAAGTGAGACTGGGGAGGTAGCTAAGTTAGTAAATTGCGTTCTTTACAAGCATGAGCATCTGAGTTCAATCCCTAGAACCTATGTAAAAAGCTGGGTGTGGTAGCATGGTCCTGTAATCCCAGCACTGAGGAGGCAGAGACGGGGAGGATCCCTGGAGCTTGAGGGCCAGCCAGCCTAATGGGCGAGCTCCAGGTTCACAGAGAGACTCCACCTCAAAGCACAGTGGAGAGGGATTGAGGAAAGACGCTGACTGGCTTCCACTCACATGTGCACACACCTGACTCTGTACACACAGAAGCAAAAAAGAGTTCCTCGGTTGGTTAATGCATTAATACCAACACAGTCTCCTCTCACAATACTGTGATAACTTTCTTTAGTATCTTTTCGTTACAGAGTTTCCTACTGGGCCAAGACATAAAGCATAAACTCAGTGAGAAAAGTTAGAGTGAAAGAAACCCTCTCTGTAAGAGTTGTGTGTCCTGTCTCAAAAAGTCTAAACTCCCACTTTCCTCAGTGGCATTCAGAGGTTGAGCGGGATTCCAGTGCATTTCCTTATGTGAGGTCAGAGGACAAGCAGACACTTGCCATCCAAGTCTTCATTTTCCACACTGTGGCTTGTGTTTGGGGGCGGGGAGGGGGGATGGAATGGAGAGGAAGTAGCTGTCTGCCATCTAGTGTATCCCGTTGTAATTACATCATGCCTTTGCAGCAGAACTGGAAGGTGCTGGAATTGAGAACTTCATTGACTTAAATGAGGATGGACATAGCTACTAACGGCTCTCCTTTCTGCGTGTCAGAGCACCACAAACAAAACAACACACCGAGAAGACATAATGCAAATGTTTGCTACAAACCTTGAGAGCAGGGACTTTGTTGTTAAATGAATATGAGAAGATCCCAAAACACCAGTTAGTGGAACCTGCAGTACAGTCGAACACAAACAAACACCCCTTTTGTCAGGCAGGCTCAAACATTTGAGCAGATGCATCTCCAGTTTATGTAACCAGTTAATTGTCTAGTCTTTGCAGTTTGTTTATTTTGCTGTGCTTATGATCCAGATCTGGAGCACCCTGCCCTTGAGCATTGTCCTACTGGGAGGTGGCCCCAGCCTAGCTTTCCCCTCCAGACTGTTTCTCCTGCCTCTGTGTTTTCACTCCTCACCACTGCTCAGCTTGGGTCAGAGATGCCTTGACTGGGCTACACTGCTCTCAGGCTGATCTTCGCTGATCCATTGTTGTTTGAAAACTCTGTGAATTTCCACCCTAATACCTCCCCCTGATTTCACTGTCACTTTACAGTTGCTTATTTTTCCGTGTGTATGTATGTGTGCGTGTGTTCACATATGTGCACATGTATGTGGAAGCCAGAGGTCGATGCTGGGGTCTTCCTCAATCGCTCTTCACCTTGTGTTTTGAGACAGGATCTCTCACTGACCCAGGCTGATCCCATCTGCACAGTTTGGCTTTCCCTCTCAGTTTGGACACTTCACAAGTCTCTTTACTGCAGTAAGCTAGTCTCATTGCCACCTCCTGGTCTTCAAGCTGGATACCAGTCCTTGTCTTGCCATCACAATCCAACTTCTCCCTCATCTGAAGTGCTTGTGACATCTTAGATTAGTTGTAGATTATATGTGGAAGTAAATACCATCAAATGGTTAATGGTTACTACACAGGCTTTGGTCTAATTGAACACAAAATGTATTTTAAAATGCTCTAGCTAGGTAGTGTTTATTAAAGTTCTCTGCAGTTCTGGGAATATAGTGTACTCCTTAAGAAGTTTGTGGATTGGTTTTAGTCACTCTCAGCTCAAGGAAGAGGGAACTGTTGTTACATCTTCCCTCCCTCCCTCGCTCCTTCCCTCTCTCCCTTGCTTCCTTCCTTCTCTCTCCCTTTCTGTCTCTGACAGAGTCTTACATAGCCAAGGCTGGTCTTAAATTCTATGTACCTGAGGATGACCTTGAACTTCTGATCTTCATGCTGCCACCTCCCAAGTACTGTGATGAGCATGTTAGTTAGGCAAGCAATCTGTCAAGCTATAACCCCTGTTCTCTAACAGGCCTATTGAAGCCCAGAGCCTCCACAAAGCCTGCTTTTTCAGTGGCACTGACAGCCCAGGAGCTCTGCTTTGCCCTTGCCTGATTGCCCATCCCAGATGTGCTGCCATAAGACTGGCACCGAGAGACTGCTGCATGAAACTCTTTATTTTTAGCTGAACTTGTAGACACAGGCTCAAGCTCAGGGGAGCAGCCAGGCAGCAGATTTTAATCAGGGTGTGTGGCTGGGCAATTTCAGTTCTTTCTGGGTATGCCACATATCCAGTCCACACCCATTTGTCCCTTTTGAAAACCACAAACTGGTGCTCTGGCAGATACAACAGCCTTTGACACAGCCCTCTGATCAAAAACTGAGCTGGCTTTTTTGTACCTTCAAATGACAAAGGGTCGAACTGCCTGCTGTGTTCCTGACCTTCCACAGGCATCTTGGGGTCAGCATATGAGATGCAATCAAGAACAGCTTCTGGAGAGCAGATTGATGGATTGATCGATTTGTTTATATTTATTGTGACAGGATCTGAGTCAGCCTGTCCATCGTTTGTTGCATGGGTCACAATATTAATATAGCCCCACTTCCCTACCCAGAGAAAGAGTGACCCCATCACATAGCCTCACTCCCCTACCGTGGTCACACAGCATAGGTTACATATTAACATATACATGACCTGAGTCATAGTTAGCTTTGATTGACAACCTGACATACCTGGGAAGAATGGGCCTCAGTTGAAGATATTCCTCCATCCAATTGGCCTGTGGGCATGTCTGTGGGGCATTTTCTTAATTGTTAATTGATGCAGAAAGGCCCGGCCAATGTGGGTGGTGCTTCGTTTATATAACAAAGGTTTACGGAGCAAGCCAGTAAATAGTGTTCTTCTGTGACCTTTGCTTCAGTTCCTGTTTTCAGGAACTGGGACAGTGCCTGAATTCCTGCTTTGACATCCTTTGATGATGGACTGTAATCTGTAAACCAAATCAACTGCTTCCTCCCCAAGTTGCTTTTGGTCAGTGTTTTATCACAACACAGAAAGCAAAGTAGAACAGCCTGCTTCCTCAAAGTGCACAGCCTGCCCTTCTTTTGGTCTTAGGAATAGAAACCTTTCTTTATCTCACAGTACTGAAACTTCTTATTTTGCTATTTACTGTAGTGGTAATAAATCTCTTGCCTGAAGGACGATTCAATTCAGTACATACCTCTCTGTCTCCCCACTTTCTTAATCCTCCAAAAAACCTAACAGTAAATATGTATGAATTGCATGTCCAATGAAATGATCAGAAAGAATCTAAGTCTCATGAAAAATAACATTTTTATCTCATATTATCAGTATCATTATATAAAAGAGATTGGCCCCTAAGTGAATTAAAAAAATTTCATGGGACTAAAGAGATGGCTCAGCAGTTAAGAGCACTTGTTGCTCTTGTCTGTTCCTAGCACTTGCATAGCTGCTCACAACCTGGTCTGTAATTCCAGTTCCAAGAAATCCAGTGCCCTCTTCTGGCTTTTGAGGGTATTGCACACATGTGGTATATTACATACACTCATCTACGCAAAACACTTGTTTTGTATACATAAAATAAAAATAAGCAAATCTTTTAAAAAAAAAAAGAAAAGAAAAAAGAGGCTGAAGAGATGGCTCAGTGGTTAAAATCACTTGCTGTTCTTCCAGAGAATCTGGGTTCATTCCCAGCATCCATATGGAAGCTAACAACCATCTGTAACTCCAGTTTCAGAGGATCTATCACCTTCCCTGACCTCTGTAGGCACTGCATGCAAATGGTATACTTACATACATGCTGGCAAACCTTTCATATACATAAAATAAAAATAATAAATGAAATTTTTTTAAAAAAGGAAAAAAGAATACTTCATGCTAATAGTGGCAAGAAATTTAAACAGAAAAATGATGGGCTGGTGAGATGCCTCAGTGGGTAGAGGTATTTGCCACTGACCCTGATGACCTGAATTTGATCCCTGAGATCTACATGATGGATGGAGAAAACTAACTCCTATAACTTGTACATGCCATGTGCATACACACACACACACACACACACACACACAAATAAATAAATAATTCTGAAAAGAAATCATTAGTCCAGCTAGGACTTTGCTGTTTTGCTGACTTTTCTTAGAGAGACATGAACCAGTCTCTATTCTTCTCATATAGAACATCAACAAAGTAACAATTCCACCCAAGTCTAGACGGGCCACCCAGTGAGTTTATCTGGTATATTTACAGAGCATAGGTGAAGGGTTGATTACAGGAGCCTGGGTGACAAAACCGCTGTATCACTGCAAAGTGATACACTGTCGTAGGTCACAACTTCATGGAGGTTGCATTGTCGAATCCCCTTTAGTTAACCTTCCGTTTTCTATATACGCTAGCATCTCCCAAGATGAGAGATGAGGGAGCAATGACTGTAATCACAGGTGGGGTCCTGTGACCCTTCTCTCCCTCCTTCTACTAGGGGCTGTCACCATCGCCTTTACTGTTGACCTGGCTATCTCTGTGTTAGTCTACTCAACTAGTTTCCATGACCACCAGGCCACCTGGAATAATCTCTATTCTAAAATGGCAGTGCCCGGAGGAAGAGAAAGACATAGAACTACCTGTACTGTGGGCTGTGTCAGATGCCTGAGTGCTCATGAAGAGCCCAGAATCCTCACTGCTGAGACCTGCCCTGTGACGGTGATGATGCAAAGTATGCTTCCTGCTGCTGTGACAAAAATACACTTGACAAAAACAGCTTAAGGAAGGCTTATTCTGGCTCCCTCCACCATGGTAGGGAGGGCAGGACCACAGGAGTGAGAGGCAGCTGGTCACACTGTATCTACAGTCAAGGAGCAGAGAGAGATGAACACTGGTGCTCAGCTTGCTTTCTCCTTTTCATTCAGTCCAGGACCCCAGCCCACGGAATGGTGCTGCTCAACTTCAGAGTGAGTCTTCCCTCCTGAGTTAAACCTCTCTGGAAACACCTTCACTGACACATCCAGTGGTGTGTCTCCTAGATTATTCCAAATTCCATCAAGTCAATAATTACAACCAATCATAATACAAAACACAGTGAGCACCTCGTTTCCTTTGGCCAGCACCTTATGGAAGACAGGCTGACTGCTTAGACCCATTTGTAGGCCAAGAGTTAAGTGACTTCCAACAATTCCTTGTCTCCAAATATAGTGGTGGGCTTGGGGTGGGGACTTCAGGCCTCAAACCAGGTCTGGAACTTTACTGTCTTGTTATCTATGTATCCAGGTGTCAGGACCATACCCTATCATGTCATAACAATAATCAACTGTTTAGTCTTGGAGTATGTGTGTGTGAAATACTGCCTTTCAAGTCATGCAGACATTTAAATGACTTTGAAATAAATTTCCAAAATAGTACCTTGGAAAAAAATTCATTTAAAAGAAAGACTTATATAGACTGAGGAGATCGCTTATTGATAGAGTGCTTGCCTAGCATGCATGAAACTCTGGGTTTGACCACCACCACTATGTAACTTAATGGTGCATGCCTGTAATCCCAGCATTTGAGAGGTGGAGGCAGCAACATTAGAAGCTCAAAGTCATCTCAGGCTATACAGGAAGTTAATGTGAGGCCAGCCTGAGCTTCATGAGACCCTGTCTCAAAGAAAAAAGAAATGTAAAGCAAAAAAAAAAAAAAACAACAACAAACTTTTGTTTTGGAAGGTGGACACAGGAGGCTAGAACGAGCCATGTAGGGAAACCCTGTCTAAAAACATGTACTTATTTCATGTTAATGGCGCTGGGGATGGAACCCAGCGTCTTGCACATGCTCAGTAATTGTTTGACTGATCTATTTCCTGACCCCAAGTTCCTTAAATTTTAATCAATCTTCTTGTCATTTCACACAAAGTTGAAGGAAGAACACAATCAGGAGTGTGTCGAAGGATCTTTTGTGTGTGTGTGTGTGTGTTACTGTAATAAAATACCTGGCACAAACATTTAAAAAGTGGGAAGGATTATTTTTTACTTGAGTTTCAGTTCATAGCATGCATCAGACCGGAATCTGAATGTTTCAGCAACATTTGCAGGCTCTGTGTGGCATGACAGCATGTGCAGTGTAAAGTGTGTGCTCTGTGTTCAGAGTCCCAAGGCTGCAGTGAAGTCATCCAGTGCAGTGCAGGCCAGGGCTGCTGAGAATATCTCAGGCTTGTTAGAGAGCCCAGGTCCCTGTGGTAACCAGGTCCCAGCAAAGAGGACTGTGAGCTGGGCAGGAATACACTCAATCTCCCTGATGCCTGAGAGCCAAAGCAGTCTGACTACTGCCGGATCTTCCACATCTGATACTAACCAAGCCCCAGTACCCTATCTAGAGAAAGAGTGATCCTTGTCACATAGCCCAAGCTACGTGTGTTCCACTCTTCCATCTCTGTCACATAGCCCAGTGCACGTGTTAAAAGGCCTGCTTGCTTGCAGTGCAAGGCCTCCCTTTTCTCTCAGATAGACAGCTTGCTTTGTTTGCTGGGACTGAAACTTCTTCCTTCAGAGCCCCACCAACTACTTTCTGTTATGTTAACAAATCTTGGACTCGGTGCCTCTCTCCTACTCCTCGCCTTTCCTTGCCCTCCCTCCGTCGTAACAGGAGTCATTAAGCGTTTGGTTTTGAATTCAGTTTAGTCACTGAGTGTTCAGAAACCTCCACTATTGCCAATGTTCGGTGAGACCCATGTTCATTTATGTACAATGAAACATTACAGTTCCAGCCGAGAGGTGAGTCAGCATAGCTTTGTAAGAAGCAGTCAAGTTGGAGAAAATATCTCATTGACTTTTCGTGTTCAGGACTTCAGTTTCTGATTTCTCCAGAGCCTGGGGAAAGTTGTTGCTACTGGAGATGAAAGCTTGATTGGTTAGAACTGTGTTGTGCCTTTTGAAAGACTAAATTGCTGGTCTTAAAGAGCCAAGGTTCTCTCTCAAGGGAAACACTGCCTTCTCATTCCACCTCATCCCTGGGCACTTAGGACTCATTCTTTTGCTGTGAAATAACATAAAGTAGAAGATCATTGTATGCATAGTCTTGTGTAATGTATCCCTAATGTAGGTCTGAGGATAATTATTAGCAGAGAGTGATAAGCTGAAGAGACTTACAAACTATAGCAAAGTAGGACATGCTTTCACAGGTCAAGTGGTCTCTGCAGCTAGAAAGATCTAAAAAAATTAGCGAGTGTTCAGTGACAGCCTGGAAGGCTGGGCTGGTGGCCCCTGCCTAACTAGAACAGTGACATCAGAGTCTGTCTGTCTGATGGCACACCAGAGAAGGTGGGCATTCTCTGCCTATTTTGGTACTAAGTATGTAGTTACTGCATTGAACACTCTTGTGTATTAACTGCTAGTATAATAAACAGCCTCATCAGCTCTGGATTCCAGTAAGAAAACTGTCTCCTACTGTGTTAGGGCTGAGGGCCAGCTTTGGCTTGGCTGGAGTGGGCTTTGCAGATCTTCTCATTTGAAAATGAGGTCAGGCAAGGCCGCTGTCTGCGGCAATGAGAGGCTGCAATGCTGCTGAAATCTTCCACCTTCATGACCAGCATCCCATCCACTTTTGTCCCAGTGGATATATATTCCATCTTCCAGGAAGATCTGCAGTGCCAGAAAAGGTAAGTGATTGTGAATAAAGAATGCAATGTGGACTAGGAATGTGGCCCAGTGGGTAGAGTGTTTTCCCAACATGCAGAAAGCCATAGGTTCCATCCCTAGAACCACTTAAACCGTATGTGGTGAGACACACCTGTAATCCCAGTGTTAGGAGGTAGAAGCAGGAAGATCAGATGCTTAGGGTCAGCCTTGGCTATATAGTGAGTTTAAGGTCAGTCCCATTGGTTTTAGTTTTTGAGACAGGGTTTCACTATGTAGCCTTAGTTGGCCTGGAACTTACCATGTAGACTAGGCTGGCTTCAAAGTCACAGAGATTTTTCTGCTTCTGCCTCTGTCTCCCAGGAGTGTTGGGATTAAAGGCCTGTGCACCATGCCTGGCTTCCAGTGCTCGTTTCAGTGAAGTACCCGTATCCTCTTGGCTAAAGGGTCACAACTACTAACAAAGTAGATTAAGCAGAAAACTCAAGAGCAGCTGGAGTTTTGTGATTAGCAAAGTTATAGGTTTTTAAGGAGTTGATTACCTGAGCCTGGCTCTGAGGCTGGGGCGGGGGCTGAGCTGGTAGAATGCTTATTTAGTATGCATGAAGTCCTGGGTTCCATCCCCAGCACTGCATTAAACCAGTGCCTGCCAACCTAGCACTTGAGAGATGGAGGCAGGAGGATCAGAAGTTTAAGGTCATCCTTCGCTTCATAGTGAGTTTGAGGCCAGCCTGAGATATATAAAATTGTCAAAAATAAATAAAAATAAGAGAAAGAAAAGAAAAAGAAAAAGAAAACAGATTCTCCCCTTCTCAGCACCCATTGATATAGGTTATCTAATCCCATGAAGTCAGCCCGAAACACATGTACATATGAGCAACACTAAATGGACTCAGAAGATATGTATATTTACATATATATGTATATATGTGTAATAATAAAGAAGAGGCCTTGCATTTCAGAGGAAGTAGGGGGAGAGAGTGGGAGAGGTTGGGGAGGAGAATGATGTAAATACAGTACTCATGGGTAAAGTTCTCAAAAAAATCCCTCTAAATTTTTAAATGAAAAAAAAAAAAATGAAGGAGACAACTAGAACGATGAGGTTGTCACCTGCGAGGTCAGAAGGGGTCACAGGGTGATGGTGCTCCAAACCCAGTGGCCTTGAATATCAACCTCTCAGAAGCATTCCAGCTCCCTCTGAACTGCTGTTAACGTCCACTTAGGACCTTAACACGGGGATTTGTCCTAAAAGAGTTCCTATTATCAGCCTTTGTCTGGGATTCACTCAGAACCCACCTTCTAATCCCAGCACTCCTGGGAGGCAGAAGTAAGAGCGTCTGTCTCCGTGGTGAGTTCCAGAGCAGCCAGGCGCACAGGGCTGCAGGAGCAGACCCTTAGAGACTACCTGAAGACCTGGCTCATGCAGCTGGTGTGTGTGCTGAAGGAGGTGGTCAGCCAGGGCTGGAAGGATCAGGGGACTGTAGACCTCCTGCCACTGACTAACAGGGAAGAGGCTGGCACTGTGACTTAGGCACCACGAAAGCTTGGGAGAGAAGTGAGCGGTGCCATTGGTCTTTCTCCACACTCTGGGACACACCATCAGTGCAAATAGCTGGCTGTCCCCCGAGAACTTCCTCACCCACTGAGTTCCTTGTTAGCTGAGCCACACCAATGGAAAAGCTTTATTCTTAGCGGAATAGCATAGAAAGTTTTCGATGTTTTCTGTCCAGTTGGTATGTGTAGACAGTTTCTGTTTTGGTTTGGTTCCTGTTGTTGTTATAAAACACTCTGACCAAAGCCAACTTGGATAGGAAAGGGTTTATTTCATCTTATACAGTCTATCTTTGAGGAAAATCAGGAGGAACCCCGGGCAGGAACCTGGAGGCAGGAACTGTAGCACAGACCATGGAGCAATGTGACTTATTGGCTTGCTTCTCTGGCCTCTGGTCAGTCTGCTCTCTTATGCAACCTAGGACCACCAGCCCAGATTTGGCACCCCCATATTATGGGCTGGACCCTCCCACAACACCAAACAGTAAAGAAAATGCCTCACAGACATGTCATAGGCCAGTCAGGTAGAGGAAACTCCCAATTGCGGTCCCTCCTTCCAGGTGTGCCAAGTCGACACTGGAGCTAGCCAGCACGGCCCCCAGGAAGGGAGTCTGGGACCAGTATCCTTCAAATTTGGGCTCTGCCAGCTTTGGAAGCTTCAGAGCTCTCTAGTAGATAATTTTAGACGGGGCATCCATTGCACTGGACATATTTGGCCGACTGGAACTCAGGCACCATGCTCTGCATGACCAGAGAGTGGGCAGTGTGGTTCTTTTTGGGTGCCCATGAGTAGAAGGAATGGGTTTGAAGAACAAGCTAAGAAAGCCTATAGGGGGTGAAAGCCATCTAGGTGAGCAGCCATGACTGTCCATGGGCTGTGAAGAATGCAGCCGTTTAGCCAAGCAGTTTCTCCATCTTAGCAACAGGAGTCAGCAGCTCCTGCGCGTGAAGACCTCACAGGCTAGCCCTTGGCTCCTCTGGCACTCACGCCCCAGCTCCTCTCCCTGCTTTGGGCTCTGCATATTCGGCCAAATGCTACTACTGGCTGCTCTTCTAATGTGTCACACACACTCACACCTCTGGGTGTCATTTCCTGTCTGAAATACTGCTCTCCACTTGCCCTGCCCCCGCCTGCAACCTACATAGGCACCTGTTTTCTATGGGCTTGGCCTGAACTTCCTCCTTGGACAGAGTTCACTGTCATTGAGTTGCTTTTTTGGTTTGCTTTCCTTATCTCCCCTGTGCTGAAAAATGTCAGGGGAAGCAATTAAATAAAATAGATATTTAGACATTCTTAGGTATACCAATGTCTAACCAAGGAGTTAAGCCAGGAATAAGTCAGAAATTCACAACAGTAAATCAGTCATATCATCCCAGCATGTGGGAGGCTGAGATAGGTGGATTGCCTCAACTTTGAGGCAAATTTGGTCTACATAGTGAGTTCCAAGTCAGCCTGGGCTACAGAGTGAGGCCCTGTCACCAAACAAAATAAAACCAAAACGAGTCCCCCTTTTTATTTAATTTTGTTTATTTGTTTTAAAACTTAAAAAAAATTAAATTTGTTTAATGTGTATGAGTGTTATGCCTGCATGTATGTGAGTGCACCTGTGTAGGAGATGACGTTAGAGCCTCTGGAACTGGAGTTACGGATGGCTGTTAGCCTCCCTGTGAGTCAGTTCTCTTAACTGCTGAGCCATCTTTCCAGTCCCTTATTTTTATTTTTGATTTTTTGATGTTTTGAGACGGAGTCTCCCTGTAGCACTTGCTGGCTTAGAACTTGCTATGTAAACTAGACTGACTTTGATCTCACAGAGAGCTGCCTGCTCTACCTCCCAGGTGCTGGGATTAAAGGCATGCACTGCTGTACCCCTGCCCACTTAAACTCTAAGAATATTTTTAAATGTCTTCTTTCATGTTGTATGAGTGTTTGCCTGCCTGTATGTAGGTGTACCACATGCCTGCCTGGTGGCCACGGAGGCCAGAAGAGAGCATCAGATCCTCTAAAACTAGAGCTGTAGATGGTTGTGAGCCCTCATGTGGGTGCTGGGAACTGAATTAGATTCCTTTGCAAGAACAGCAAGTGTAAGCTGTCTCTCCAGGCTTACAAACTCAAAATTTACAACCAAGTTTATAAACATATAAAACGTGAATTTCACTTAAGAAAAGTTGAAAGCTGGCCTGGGCATGTAGCTCAGTTAGGAGAATGCTCTTACCTGTAATCCATGAAACCCTGGACTCCATCTCTAACACAGAATAAACCAAGTGTGGTAGCACATGCCAGCACTTAGGAGGTGGAGGCAAGAGGGTCAGAAGTTTAAAGTCAGGCCAGTAAGATGGCTCAGTGGGCAAGGGCACCTGCTACCCACTCTGAGTTGGATCTCCGGAACCCGCATGGTAGGAGAGGACTGACTCAATTTGGCTTCTGACCTTCACAAGTAAGTGGTGACTCATTTTCCCCCATCCCGCCATTAAATAAATGTGAATTTTTTTTTAAAGTTCAAGGTCATCCTCAGTTACAAAAAGAGTTTGAGGCTAGCCAGTGTTACACTAGACACTGTCTGAAAAGAAAGAGGTAAAGACAAGTTGAAAGCTATTTGAAAAGGTGTTCTAGGTACATCCTTCATCCCCAGGAGATGTACATAGTCATACAGGCACAATTTCTGGGCCTCTCTCGCTTCAGGGCTGGGCCTGGTACACAGGGAAAAAGTTAAAGCTGGAGGAGAGAAGGAAGAAGTCTAAGGTGTGGGAGAAATGCAGGAAGGACGGAAATTTACATTAACATTTCATTTCCTGGTCCAGACAAAGCTCTCCCTTCCTTGGGGAATACTTGGGCTCTGAGCTGAGGCACTCCCAGGATTCCTCCTTCCCTATAAATGAGCCTGTGTTTCCACCTTCCCAAAGTGAATTCAGACAGCTGCAGTTGAAAAGAAATCTTTCCGCTCCTATAATGGATCTCCATAAAAGGTAAAGGCTGGACCTCTTCCTAGGCGTTCTGGCAGCACAACTGCGAGTTTAGTAACTTTGGCAGTGAAAAGAGTTCACCTTCAGACTTTAAAAGAAATTGTTTCTCTGCACTCCTTATCCATGGGTTTGTGCTTAACCCAGCGCATGGTCTCTCTGAGTCCCCTCCTGGCTGAGTTTTGAGCCAGGCCTTCTACAGCTCTTTATTAGCAGTCAGTGCCATATGATTGGCCCCAGGATGGTCAACAGAGGCAGCTAGGCTGTACCAATCCTGAAAGAATGAGAAGAGGTCCCGACAGTAAGTGATTGGCATCCAGGCACTGGACTGCAGCAGAGATAGGTCCGTCCTCTATCCCCCTCCCCTTCCCCCCTCAATCTCTTTCTCACAGGATTGGAAAACTTCTATTCCTGTGACTGAATAGGCAACCCTGCCTCTTGTCAGCTAAATCCATTTTCCCCACCCCTTGGCAATACTATCTCTTCAGTTTCTGCCAAGATTCTTCATCGTCTCCATAAGTCTCTGCCCAAGGTGAGCGCTGGAAGGATGAGCTTATGAAATTAAACAGCAAAAGGCAAGAGGCAGGCAATTTACTAGGACTAGCGCACAGTGACACAAATCTATACTTTTACTTGACGTTTGGTCATGGGGGTTTTCCCGACTGCTTTTCATGTGTTTTCTGCCAACAGCTTCGGATGAATTATGTTTCAGATTTCAGAAATGACTCTGATGAAACGACAGCAAGGTGGGTGCGGTGGGGGTGGGAGGAGGGCACAGAGAGAAAGAGATCCTGAAATGAAAATATTGGGCACCAGAAACAAGGAAAGTACTTCATTCATCTCCTCACCATCTCGCAGGTTCCCTGTAACATATCAGCCCCAGAAGGTGTGGAGACCGCAGGCCAGCGGTTGGCAAACAGCCTGCTCCAAACTTCAGTGTAAGGAGGCAGGCCCAACTTGTTTTCCTCACACCAGGAACTACGGGCTGTTCGGAGGGGAAAGACCTTTTATTTTATTATGATTATTGAAGATGTATTTTGTTTATTTGTGTGTGTGTATGCTTAGGTAGAAGAACCTCTGTTTATGTGAAGGCCTAAAGAGGGTTGTTGGAGTCCCCCGAGCTGGGGTTATAGGTAAAGTCTGTGGCGTGCAGTAAGTGCTTTTAACCGCCGAACCATCTCTCCAGCCAGGAAAGATGGCTATTTTAAAAGGAACTGGATCCTAATTCCAGGCTTAACATTAACTATTGATCTGACTTTAAATTCATTATTCTTCATTTTTTTAATGTTGGGGGCTGATTTTTGTGATGGAGTCTCAGCATAGAGCTCAGGCTGGCCTTAAAATTTGTGGCAATTCTCTTGCCTTCACCTCCTGAGTGCTAGGATTACAGACATGAGCTATCATGCCCAGCCATTCTCCTCTCCTCCCCTCCTCTCCCTTCCCGTCCCCTCCCCTCCCCTCCCCTTTCTCCCTCCCTCCCCTCCCCCCCCCTCTTTCTTTCTTTCTTAGACAGGATCTCCCTGTAGCCCCAGCTGGCCTAGAACTTGCTATGTAGATCAGGCTGGCTTCAGTCTCACAGATCTCCATCTGCCTCTGTGTGGTGAGTGCCAGGCATGGTAGGACTAAAAGCATGCGCCACCACACCTGGCTCTTCAGTTCTTTTGTTGTCTTTTCTTTTTTTCCTGAGATGGGGTCTCATGTAGCTCGGCTGACATCAAACTCACTAGTTTGGCAAGGATGACTTTGAACTTCTGATCTTGCCTCTACCTCCTGTGTGCTGGCATTACAGGTAGGCACCATCATACCTGGTTTGTGCAGTGTTAGGGATGGAACCCAGGGCTTCATGAGTGTGAGGCAAGAGTTCCCTCAACTACACTCTGGCCCCAGACCCTATTCTTCACTTCTTGAACCTCAATTTCTTCATCTGCCATCTCCAAGGTCACTTCTGACTCCATCCTCCATACATGTGTTTTTTCCTCTAGTTCCTACATCATATCATCTAATAGATGCAATTCTGCATAATTTGCTCCTAACTGATGTCACTGGAAAATGGTAACAAGGGTGAAATGGGTCCCTTGTTGGTCTGTCTTCATAGTTTCCATATTAAAGGGTTGAGATATGGCTGAGTTGGTAGAGTGTTTGCCCAGTGTGCAGGAAGCCCTGGGTTTGATCCACAGCACAGCTTAAACAGAGCAGGGAAGCATAAACTGGTGATCTTGATATTTGGTGGGTAGAGGCAGGGAGGTCAGAAGTTCAAGGTCACCCTTCCAAACATTATGAGTTTAAGACTAGCCTGGGGTAATATCAGTCTCTCTCTCTCTCTCTCCTCTCCTTTGGTTACATGTTGCATGGATTTTATGCTACAATTAAAAATCTTGGAGGCAGCTAAATCAAGCCACTAAGCCGAGGGAAACTGAAGCACAGAGAACCTTTGAGAAACTTGAGAAAGAACTTTTCTCTTTCTCCTCTTTTTTTTTTTTTTACTGTTCTCAAACTAGGCCTGCCCTTGTCACATTTGCAGCTTCAGAATCTCTTTTCAAATTCCCTTGCATCTCCAGAGCTTCAGCCCGGGATGCTGGGGCGGCCAGCACCAACAAGGCAGGACATGAGGACTGAGCTCGGAGGGCTCCGTTTCCTCAGCTCTTTCATGCTTCTTCCTTTTTTGGGTTCTGGAAGCGTTTTGACCTCTGCAGTTTAAATTGCAAGAGACAAAACCAGGGTTTTTTTGAAAGCAGATACTTTTTCACAACTTCCCCTCCTTGTTGTAACTTAGAGGTGCTGAAAACACAGTTTTATGTGGATTTCAAACAACAGGCATTTTCCTTTACTTGTATTTTGTAGCATAGAGATGACAGAAAAACAATTTCAAAACAGGAATTTAAAAACATATCATGGTATAGTTTCAGTCTAATGTCCTGAATGACCTTGGTTTATAGTTCTGGCCTTGGCAGTTGGTCCAGGGTCTTTAATTGACTTCTTTGTGTGTGTGTGTGTGTGTGTGTGTGTGTGTGTATGTGTGTTCATATGTGTGTGCATGTGTGGGTGTGTGTGGAGGCCAGAGGACAACCTTAGGTGTCTATCTTGTGTTTTGAGACAGGGCCTCCCAGTTACCTAAAACTCACCAATTCTGAAAGATTAGCTGTTCAGAGAGCCCCAAAGATCCATCAGTTTCCACCTCTTCAGTGCTGGGATTATGAGTATGTGTCGGTATGCTCAGCTTTTTACATGGGTTCTGGGATCCGTTGCAGGCCCTCACAGCAAGCACTTTAGCTCATTTTTTAAGTGTGTCCAGCAGCATGCTGCTGAACTGGTATGTGTGAATGTTTGAGGGCGGAGGCAGCGATCGGTCTGCGGCTGAGCTGATGTGGTAGACTGCTGATTGTGCTCAGTGGGCAGTGTGCTCAACTGGCACAAGGGAGGCGCTCGGCTTGATCTTCAGCACTGCATAAACTGGGCATGCTGGTATAAACCTGTAATCCTAGGTAGAGCAAGACGACCCTCAGGACTCTGGAAATATGCAGCGTAGGGAACAGGTGAGATCCAGAGTGTCAAGCATGAATGACAGACTGAGACTAAGTGAACTTTGCCTCCTGGGATTATGACAAAATTGTGTGTGGCAAGACTTTCACACCTAAAACCTCAGACAGAAAACATATAAAGCAGCTGAACATGAAACTCATTGCCATTTGATTTAAAATTTTATTTATTATTTTGAGATGGGGTTTTACTATATAGCCTAGGCTGGCTTAAAACTCACATGCTCCTCCTGCTTCATCCTCCCAAATTGTTTATTTAGTTTTGGTTTTCTAAGGCAGAGTCCTAATATGTAGCCTAGGCTGGTCTTGAACTTACAATCTTGTGCCTCAGCTTCCTGAATGCTGGGATTATAGTTGTATGCCACCACACATGGCTCCCAAACTACTTTTTAGATTATATTCCTCCTGTGTGTAGTGGTCTCTCAGAAGGAGATGGAACCGGACATGACGGGTTCCGGATGAATGGGTGGGTAGGGAGACCACCCGGGACCTTCAGGTTCACCAAATGGAATTGAAAGTGAGGCTCAGAACCCACAGGTAAGAATGTGGACAGGGTGATGGAAGAGTTCTTTGTGATCTGAGTCCTCTAGGACACCATTGCACACGTGAACTAGACCTTAAGGTCCAGGCTGTGCAGCATGAAGACTGGTTGTGTCATTTGTTTCTGTCAAAGAGACCTAGGGTGCCATCAGCAAGTGAGCTGATGAGAAGTGGATTTCTAGCTTACTTGTGTGTTGTGGAGTCTTGGCCTTTGGAAGTGACTAGATCCCATTTTGCATATGTGCTGCTGCTGAATTCTAAGAGAAAGTCAGCTTGTCCTGGTGCCCCACATCCTGGTGTGTGTGTGTGTGTGTGTGTGTGTGTGTATGTGTGTGTCTGTGTGTGTGCTCGGGCATGTGAGTGCACATGCTCGAGGGATGGGCACAAAGTCATTTAGTGTTAAAATGTAGCATTAATTTATTTTCCAGTGTCTAGGTTGGAATATAACTAAGTGATATATGTCAAATGAATTTCATGGCTACAGTCCAAATGTAACAAATGAATCATTTAAGACTATCCGAGATTGGTGATGCCAAATTCTTCATTCTCTTCCATTTCATAAATGCATCATATCTCAGCTCAAAGTCAATCTATTAACCTTGAAAAACACTCGGAGCTGGAATGAAAGTTCGAGGTGAGCCTGGTGACCTGCCACATGACATTAGTCATATTTAGTAACCAACATTGGCTTTGAGTGCCAGGGAGCTGGCTGAGGCGAACAGCTTGTGGTGCCCACTGAGCAACAGAACATCAGAGATCATGGGGAAACAAAGAGCTTGCAAAACCAGGTTTAGAAACCTTGAACCCTTTTTAAAACAAATTCGAACATCTTGGCAGCTATGATGATAAACTGCACATAAAATTCTCTTGTAAAATCTTGGTGTTATGAGATAAGGAATTCTGCTTAATGGATCTGAAGGGTAACCAAAGAGTGTGAGAATGACATGTTTGCCCTCTAAACCTTCAGTGGGATGAGCCTGATAGATTTCCCAGGTTCTGGGATGGTTCTCCCATCAGCACACTGGAGATCATCTTGGGCATGGGCTTAGCAGCCTTATTTTTAAAACTGAAGGCCAAGTATGTGTCTCAACTAAGATCGCTGCAAAAATACATAAATAGATTAGTATCCTCAGGATGAAATTTATATTGCATTATATTGATTTTAACAGAATATAAAACTTAATATAGATACTTTTGGATTTGTGACATGGAAGAGAAGTTAATAGTTTGCCCAGATGGAACAGAGGAAAGTACTTCTCCAGAACTTTCTGGTCACATTTTCTGTACATTCTACTCTGTGCCCTGGCAGTGTGGAGACTCACTACTACAAACGGAGAATTTCTTCCTCACTGTGTCTTCCTTGTGGTCAAAGTGCCCAACTACATGGAAGATCAAAATGTGTTCTTTCTTGTTTTAAAAATGTTTCTCATGGGACTGGAGCACTGGCTGCTCTCGTAGAGGACCCAGGTTTGTTTCCCAGCACCCACATGGAGGCTAATAACCACCTGTAACTCCAATTCCAGGGATCTGACGCCCTCTTCTGACCTCCATGGGCATTTCATGACACAAGTCCACTTACATACATGCAGGTAAAACACTCATACATATAAAATAAAAGTAATGATAAGTTAAATATTTTAAAAATGTTTCTCATATGTGTGATCTACTACATTTGACAATCACTGTATATAATTTTATAACATTACCCGCAAAGAAAGGAAACATCAAATTTACTTCAGATGCCAAATTGTGAATATTTTCTTCTTCCAGGTTTAACTGGGTTTTTTAAAACTCAATTTGCTAGAGTTGTAGGTTGGATTAAATGAAAAGAGAAATACATTAACTTTAAAATTGAGGCTAAAGATTCAGCGTGGTGGTAGAGCACTTGCCTAGCATGCATGGCACTCTGGGCTCCATCCTTGGTACACACTCACACACATATACACAAACAGATATATATATATACAAACAGATATATATATGTTGGTTTTGTGTGTGTACGTGCATGTGCAAAGGCCAAGGATGAAGACCAGTGTGTAATGTATGTTGGCAGGCACTCTACAACTAAGATACATCAGTGATAATGTGACTATAACTTTGTATGTGTGTGTGTGTGTGTGTGTGTGTGTGTGTGTGTGTGTAATGACATATGTATGCAATGTGGTCAGACCACAACTATAACTTATGAAATCTAGAAATATGAATTTAAAGATGAGTCATCTCTGTCAGAGAGAAAACAGAAAGCCTTTAGCAAATATAGCCCATGACAGATTCTGAGAAAGAAATAAATTATCAATGGCTTACTATCCTTTGAGTCGCTGCCACATTACCCAGAGTCATGAGAATTTACCCATTTGTATTGGGAGAGAAGGCCATGTGTCCTGGTTACTTTTCTTGTTCTGTGATAAGATACCCTGATAAAACCAACTTTATTTATTTCCTTACTTTGTGCGTGTATGCGTGCCATAAGTGTGGGTACATGTGCTATGGTATACATGTGGAGGTCAGAGAAATGCTTAAGAAAATGCCCCACAGATATGGTCACAGGCCAAAGTAATGGAGGAAATGCCTCAGTTGAGGTTCCCTTTTCTCAGGTGTGTCAAATTGACAACTGTGGGTTCTAAGAACTGAAGTCGGGTAATCAGTCTGTATGGCTAGCTTTTGTCCCTGCTCAGTCATCTCCCTGGCCAGACTAAAGGAACTTAAGGGAGAAAGGGTTTATTTTGGCTCACAGTTTCAAGGGCACAGTTGATCATCACAGGGATGGCAAGATGGCAGGAGCCAAGCAGTTGTTCACGTTAGATCCACAATCAGGAAGCAGAGAGTAACAAATGCTTCTGCTCCCCACACTCCCACTTTTTTTTTTTTTTTTGGTCTTTTTGAGACAGTGTCTCCCTGTAGCCCCAGCTGGCCTGGAATTTACTAGATAGACCAGTCTGACCTTGAACTCACAGAGATCCATTTGCCTCTGCCTCCCAAGTGCTGGGATTAAGGCGTGTGCCACCACACCCTGCTCCCTTTCCCTTTTTGTACAGTTCAGAATATAGGCGCAAGGAATGGAGCTGCCAGCTCATAAGGTGGGTCTTCCCACCTGCTAACCTAATCAACTTAATTCCTCACAGACATGTCCAGAGTCTAAAATCATCCCTCTGTGCCCGGAGGCTTGTCTCCTAGGTGATCCAGATTCTGTCAAATCGATAATAACACTAACTGTCACAACTGGTAGCTAGAATAAAAGAAGTCAGTTATTTGAATTTAACCAATTCATTTTCTTTGAGTACATTTTTGCCTTCTAACTATAGTAGGGATCAACTGAAAAATGTTCTGAGCAGCTATGACGAAAAGAGTGGCCCACCTCTCACACATCCCCCGACCAGTCAATGCATCAGTGGGTTCATTGTAGTACTCAAGTTGTCTTGAGTTAAAATTCTCATTTTCTAGAAGATGGGGCAGAGTGCTGTGGAACTCTGTCATCCAGGCTTGACATGGCTGGCACACATGACTTGAACTCACAGCAGCTGAGATGGTCTGCACAAGACTGGGCACATCAACATCGTGTCATCTCTGAGGTGCTATAGGCAGTTAATAATTACTAAGGGATGAAGGGATCCTTTCTTTAGTGGTGCCGCCTCTGGTAAGGTGGCTGTGCTTCTGTGAATAACCCTTTACCCATGCTTCAGTGAGCAGCCCTAATGAAACAAATTGAGTCACACACACACACACACACACACACACACACACACACGCAAGTAGAAGTGGGGCTAGTTGGAAAGGGGATGAAAGGGTGGCGTATACATGTATGGAAGTGTCATAATGGAACCATTATCATGTGTGCATGCCAATAAAACACTTCAGAATTCCATTTCTAGAGGGATTTCTCAGAAAGAGAAAAGGCTCAAATGATATAGCAATACTCTTTTGTTTTTCTCTTGTTTTTGAGATGTCTATGTAGCTCAAGTTGGTTGCAAATTTAAGATCTCCTGCCTCAGCTCCTGAGTGCTGGGATTTCAGACATGCGTGATCACATTGACTATAAATAAAGATCTTTTTGACAGTGATTGTAAAAATGAACAATGCGTCTAAGCTATATGGTGCAGAGGCCATAAATACTTGAAGGATTTGCAAATAGCTTTAGTTCTTTGTATTAGTTACTTTTCTGTTGCTGGGATAATACACCATGGCCATAACTTATAGAAGAGTTTATTTTGGCTTATTGTTCTGGAAAGGTAAGAGTCCATACTGGCAGGGGAGGCCTGGCATGGTGGTAGAGGGAGAAAGTTGGCTGATCACATTTTATTCACACACAGGAAGCAGAAAGTGGGGTGAGGCTATTCACCCTCAAAGCCCACTTCCAGTGACATGCTTCCTCCAGCAAGACTGCCCTTCCTTTAAGGTCAATAACTTCCCAAAACTGTGCTACCAAAAGGGGGCCAAGTGTTCAAATACATGACCCCATGGAGGGATTGCTCGTTCAAACCACCACATTCCTATTGTAAAAGAGAGTTTATCTTGGACAGATAAAACTTGGGTTAATAAGTGTTTCATCTCCACATTTCTAGGAAGAAACAAGAAAAGATGAAATAAGAAACTTGTCTGTGGGTAGTGTTGTGCCAGAAATGAATTTAGAAAAATCAAACAACAAAACAAACAAACAAAACCCTATAATTTTGGCTGGAGAGATGGTTCAGTGGGTGAAGTGCTTGCTGTATAAACATGAGTACCTGGTTCAGTGCCCAAGACCCATGTAGAAACAAGGTGTGGTTGGGTACATCTGTAGACCCTAGTGTTGGTAATGGGAAGACAGGTGGGTCCCTGTGACTTCATGGTCAGCCCCTTTTTGAGTGGGTAAGCTCCAGGTTGAATGAGAAACCCTGCCTCAAAAAAATTGGTGGACAGTGATTGAGGAAGACACCTAATGCAAACCTCTGGCTTCCAGGTGCACACATGCTTGCATACATTTGTATATATATACACACACACACATGAATATGTATACACATACACACATACACAAACATAGTATTAGAATTTACTGTTGGTTTTTTGTAATAAGTAAAATAGCTCTATGGCAAGCAATAATATGTATGTTTTGCTTAACCTCTTCAACTGTTTTGGAATGTTTTGGTTTAACTTCCAAGTATTTTATTAATGGTAGCTTATCTCATAGATCTTTTAATGACTTGGCCTAAGAACAAAATTAAACTTCCTGAATTTGATTTCTCTAAAACATATCTAGCAAATGCGATTGCCCTTTCTGTCAAATAAGCCCTCGATGCTTTATAAGTCTGGAGTGATTGTTTCCCCTATCTCATTATGGTTGTCACAAGACTCTTGACATTCTCTAAATCATCTTTCGCTGAGCACAAGAGGTCCACGAGGAAGTCAAGATCGATGATAGACTTCGTCTCTCTTGAATTTTAATGCAAATGTCTGTTCTCCTAATCAAACAAAGGTTAAAAAAGGAAATCAAATTAGCTTATTACAAAAGCCAGCATAACTGAACTGACAAGAAAAATGCTCTCTACAGGAAAAGTCTTTAATCAATATCTTAAATAAGAATGTGAGGGGGAGGAAGGGCTCACATGTGGTCAGTCCTGCTCCACCAATCAATGTGTCCCTTTAAGTAAATATTTGACCACGGCAGCCAAATATGGCCCTGTGCTGAGATATTCTCTCTCTCTCTCTCTCTCTCTCATTTCCCTCTCTCTCTCTCCCTCTCTCTCTCTCTCTCTCTCTCTCTCTCTCTCTCCCTCTCTCTCTATTTCTATGAGACAGATTTCTCATGTAGCCCCACAGACTTGCTGTGTACCCAAGGATGACTTTGAATTTCTGATCTTTCTCTCTTCACCTCTGGAGTGCTGGGATTACAGGTGTTTACCACCACACTCTGTGGCGTTGGAGAAGGAATCCAGGGCTTTGTGCAAGCAAGCAAGACAAGTACTCTTCCAATTGAGCCTCAGCCCCAAGAATTTCTTTATTTAATCCAATATGAAGCAATGTGTAAGAGACAGAAGCACCATTCAATACATAGTCTTCATTTTTAACAGCCTCCAAATAGTGAGTAGAATTAATATGAAACAGGCTTTGGAACAGACCCTCAGACCACTGGAAATGCTAATGACATCATATTTTTACCGTGCCTTTTATTTTCTTTTTTCTATAGAGCTGTGAACTGAAGTTCCCACATAGAAGCTACCCCTATGTTGAGGATTCTACCGGCTGATTAGAATTTTAGAGAGTGGGAATGTTGCAGATCCAGAACCAAATCATTGTGCTCATTTCAGGTGCAATAGCCACTCATTCCCGACTGCTTTGTCCTGATTGGTAAGAAGAAAGTTTTAGTTTCCACCATCTCCAAACTCAGAATGCATTTGAAGTCCACAGCCAAGGATTTCTGGTTTTATTGTCATTGGCCGACGATCTGACGTTCCCAGCAATGTACTTGAAAAGTGTTTTAATGTATGACTTTCCTTGTCTTGTTAGTATAAAAACATCATGGAACTTGCCATGTTGGAACATGGTATTTGGGGCAGCCTGACCCTGTGTGTATTCCTGGGTCATGGTCACTCAGAATGAGCGACCTCCAGAGTAAAATGCCCCTAGAGAGCTGTGTTGTTTACATTGACAGTGAGAAGGTGGAAAATATTGTTTTAAAAAATTCTCTTTTTCAAAAATTAATTTTAGGAGGATGTCCTAACAGTTTGTCAGGGAAATCCAAATAACTTTTGCAAGGGAATACGTTTCCTTAAGTTTCTGCTTATGAAGTCATCTTCAGTATTAAATACACAGCTTTTTTCTTGTTATTCCTTCGACTTTGAGACGCTTTTTTTATTTTTCTATAGCACTTTTATTTATTTTTTGACAGGGTCTCCCTAGCCCCTGTCTACCTGCAACTTACTATGTGGACCAGGCTAGCCTTGATTTCACAGAGGTCCACCTGCCTCTGCTTCCTTATAGTACTTTTATATGAAAGGTTTAAAAATTAAAAATAAAAATTTTATGTGTATGAGTGTTTCACCTGCTTGTAAGTGCACCATGTGCATACAATGCCTGTGGAGGCCAGAAGAGGGCATCAGGTCCCCCGGAACTGTAATTATGGATGTTAGCTGCTATGGTGGTACTGGGAACTGAACCTGGGTCCTCTGCAAGAGCAGCCAGTTCTCAGTTGACCACCAAGTCAATTCTCAAGCCCCTGAAGCCTTTTTCTTTCCCCTCAAATCTCAATCTTTAGGCCAGATTGACTTTAACTCCATACATGGCCCAGGCTAGTCTTGAACTCAGGACAATCTTCTTGCCTCAGTTTCCTCAGTACTAGGATTATAGGCATGAGTGATCACACCTGCTACCTTGGATTGCTCTACGGTGATATGCAGTCAGTGAAGATGTATGATCTATTTCCTTGAGAAGCTGCAGCTCCTTCTTATGCTTTGAAGTGTTTTCTGCATAGGAAATGTAGAGCTCACCAGTGAAATCAGGGTATGCTCACACATGATAGCCTGCTCTGACCTCAGAATATCTCTTGTTGTTGGGGTACTCGTTTGCTCAGTGTTCTCCCATGACCTCATCAAGAGTTTACACAGTGCCCTTGGTAGCTAAGTGATCTGAATGTGTGAACTGTATTCATCAATGTAACACCAGGCTGGCCTCCAACTCACTGTATAACCAAGGATGACCCTGAACTTCTCATCTTCCGGCCTCCACCTTCCGAGTCTGGGATTATTGGAGTACACCACCATGCCAGGTTTATGCAGTGCTTGTGATGAAGCCCAGGGCTCTGTGAACCCCAGACAAACCTCTGCCAACTCAGCTACATCCCTAGCTCTGAATTGTAAGTTTCTAAATGAAGGAAAGAGATGAGATGACCAATGCACTTCCAGTTCACAATGTGCTTTCTTTAATCATTTCCTCCCTTATTTTTGGATTTGTAGCTATCCTATGATAATCATATCCTATGATTATTCTTATTTCACGGTTGAGGTAGGTGGGCCCATGAAAGGTCAGGCCTGTGTCTCAGGCTTGTAGCTTATTGTCCTTATTGTCAGAGCAAGATTTTTTTTTTTTTTTTTTTGAGATAGGGTTTCACTATGTAGTACCGGCTGTTCTGGGTGTAGACCAACCCAGATTAGTCTTGATTTTACAAGATCCCTCCTGAGAGATGGGATTCAAGGCATGTGCCACTGTACCTGGCTGTAGAATAATATTCTTAATCAGTCTTTTAATTGTAAAACTTTCACTCTTCCTCAGTTGGGGAAGAGTGATGAAAACCTCTCAGTTTCTCTGCCTCCTGCCTCTAGCTCCCCGTGCTGGGGTTGCGGGCACCATCTCTCCTGTTCATGTGGTGCTGGAGATGGAACCCAGGGCGGTGTGCATGCTAGGCAAGAACTTCACGGCTTAGAGAAAGTCAACTATAACAAAGGTTAAAGGGAGAGATAGCAGAGGGAATTGTATGGCAGTGTTTAGGAATTTTCTTTGTAATTTTAACTTCTTTTTTTGGTGGTATTTATTGTTCGGTATATGTAGCCGAGGCAGTCCTCGAACTCATGATCCTTCTGCCTCTGCCTCCTGAGTGCTGGGATTACAAGTATAGAATTAGAAATTTTGGTTAACATATGAGCTGTACCTGTTAACAGGTTTTGTGTTGATGTATTAACATGCGCAGGTCACAATCACTGACCAGATCAGGATAGTTAGTTTTTTTCTTTTTAAAGATTTATTTTTGAGTGTGTGTGTGTGTGTGTGTGTGTGTGTGTGTGTGTGTCTATCAGTGTATGTGTATGTGCCTGCACAGGCTAGAGGTATTGCATCCCTTGGAGCTGGCATTACAGGTGGTTGCGTGCTGCCTGACGCAGGTGCAGGGAATTGGCCTTGAGTCTTCTGCAAGAGCAGTATGTGCTATTAGTTGCTGAACCATTGCTCCAGGTATTGCCCAGGTTGATAGGTGTTCTGCTTCTCGGCCACATTCCTGATCTTGTCATTGATGTGTAATTTTGAAGCAATAATCCTTTAAACTTCAGCCTGTATGATTCTGAGGTCAAATCTGTGTATTAGGCTGGTCTTCTCAGAAACGTTTGTTTCTACCTTTAACTGCAGGAATTCAAACAGAAAATAGAAGAGTTCAAGTTTTTGAGAAGCAAGCGTCCTTCAGTGTGGTGTTCTGTGAGTGGTCGTGATGTCCAGGACTCCACCTTTCCAACTGCCTTATGAATTTAACATGCTCCCAAGTAATGAAGGGTGACCTATTGAGACTGGCAGATAAGACAGGAGGTAATTAGATTTGTTCCTGAGCTTATCTAGTGCTGAGCAACAATCTCGAGCTCAGTTCCCTCTGGGAAGAGCCTTGCTTGCTTTCTGGTCACTAATTTGGATGTCAAGGTCACTAAATGCAGCCTAGTTTCTTAAGAAAGCATGTGTCTTCCAGGAGGGCAATGCTTGCTTTTCCCACAGAGCAGAATTTTACTTTTTTTTTTTTTTTTTTTATCATCAGGAAACCAGAGGGAAACAGGCAACCTAGTCATGATATAAAAATAAAACTGCTTTGATGCCGAGGAGGAGCCGTTTATAGTTTCAACTATTTTGGTGTCTGGCATGATGCAGAGAGAAAAGAGGTCTCTGAGTCAACCCTTTCTGGCTTAGGGGCTGCCAAACAAGGTGATTTGTGAAATTAGCTAAAGCCTGTAAATAATCCACAAGCAGTAATTAATTGTGGATTTCCTTGCCCATTTCAAAACACCAGTAAGCAGGTGGCAATGTGCCCCACATCAGCATTGTTTGAATCCTTACTTTAGAACTCAAGGGAGAGCAAAGGCCATCCCAGCAGAGAAGATACCGGTAGCCACTCCAGAGTAGCTTTGATCCAAGGGAGGAAGAAGAAATCTATAACAGAAGGGAAATCATGAGTCTTTTTTATTTCTATGTTATTAAAAAATACTTTATTGCTTTTTATTTTATGTGTATGAGTGTATTGTCTGCATATGTGTAAGTGCACCTATGTCATGCAATACCCGAGGTGGTCAGAAGAGGGCAATGGATCCCCTTGGGAATGGAGTTACTGACAGTTGTTAGCTGCCATGTGAGTGCTGGGAATGTAACCTTGCAAGAGGTGCAGTGCTCTAATCTGGCTAAGCACTGTATGGTCTTTATAATCCACCCCCACTCCTCTACGTAAATCTCTCAGGTCCACTCCTCTCCTCCCTCCCCATGTTCTTCTTTTCTTCTTTCTTTCTTAACACCCCACTAAGTCTATTTTGTGTTGCTCGTATACTCTGAGGCGTGGGCACCATTCACTGGAGTGTGGGGTGTGTGGATTTTTATAGCCCTTTCCACTTGTCTTTTGTTTCAAGAAAGCTCTGTTCCTTAGATGACACCAGGATAAGGACGGGCTATCAGTCTTCCTCTGCACACTGGCTTCATTCACAGGTTGATCTTGATTCAGTGTTTTCGTTCCTGCTCTCCTATCATGAAGGTTCTTAGAAAGAATTTAAAATCTGCCAATGGGGGTGGGCCTGGGATGTAGTTCAGTTGGTAGAGCACTTACCCAGCATGCAGGAAGCTCTGGGGTTCCAGCCACTGACAAATTGGGCATGGTGGCCTATGCCTATAATCCTAGGTTGCCACGTGGAGCTGGTAGAACCTGTACAAGGTGGAGCAGTGTGGAAGGGAGTTAGGTTATTGGTGCTATGTCCTTGAGAGGTGTATTGAAGCCTCCCCTTCCCTGCTCTCTTTGTCTCCTGGCTGACTGGGCTGAGCAGGCTTCCACCATGTGCTCTCGCCGTGAGGAATAATCACAACCACAGCCCAAAGCAACAGGGCTAAGTGACCATGGACTAAAGTCTCTAAAGCCATGAGCTAAAGTAAACTTTTCCTCCTTTAAGGTGATTACCTCTGGCATTGTGTTACAGTTGTCAAAGCTAACTTAGCTGTTCCCTCCAGTGCAGAGATATAGCAACCTCCACGTCAGCAGTGGGAAGAGGAGAGGTGCTTTTCTGTGAAGTTGCCAAGATTCCTGTCCCAAGGGGACCCTTCCCAGGGCACAGGAGTTCCTTCGGGTGCACTAAAGTGGAACTAAAGTCAGACTTTATGAGAGGTTGGGAGGAGGACAAGAACACACAGGAAATATATTAAAAAATAATTTATTGTTTTTATTTTACGTGTATGAGTGTATCGCCTGCATGTATGTAAGTGCACCCATGTCATGAAATGCCCATGGAAGTCAGAAGAGGCCATCGGATTCCCCAGAACTAGAGTTACAGATGGTTGTTAGTTGCCATGTGAGTTCTGGGAATTGAACCCAGATCCTCTTCAGCAGCCGGTGCTCTTCACTGCTGAGCCATCTCTCCAGCTCCACAGGAAACACATTTTAATATTAATTTTTAAAGTTAGCATACAAAGTAATGGGGTTCGTGGCAACATTTGCATACACACTTTGTGTTTATTTGTCCCCACCTCTGTTTTCTTTTCTTTCTCCTTTCCTTCCTATTCCGTCCCTTAGGATCTCCTTTTTCTAGTTACACACACACACACACACACACACACACACACACACACACACAAGTCGGGGAGGGAGAGAAAGAGAGGTTTAAATCTCTATTCTGTATACGGGAAAGCATGGTATTTCTCTGTGCTCTTCCGTTCCTGGATGCATCGGAGCCCAGGCCTAGGATACTAGAGACAGTGCCAGAGCTCCAGCTTTTCCAGTCTCCAGTCTTCAGGATGCCCGCTAAGGGTGGGCCTGAAGGCCTTTACACTTGGTAGCAGGTTTTTCTGCCCCAACTCTTGACTGAGATCACAGATGGCCTGTGGGAACCCTAATCTCCATCTTTCGGGCTGTTTCTTCCTTTCTTTTTCTTTTTAATTTTTATTTTATTTAATGTGTATGAGTGTATTGTCTTCAT
Source organism: Eospalax fontanierii (assembly GCA_035773235.1). NCBI lineage: Eukaryota > Metazoa > Chordata > Mammalia > Rodentia > Spalacidae > Eospalax > Eospalax fontanierii. The sequence goes on along the minus strand of CM069540.1, from coordinate 47,180,436 downwards.
GTATGTAAGTACTCCCATGTTGTGCACTGCCTGCAGAGGTCAGAAGGGGACATCAGATTCCCCTGGAACTGGAGTTATAGATAGTTGTTTAGCCACCATGTGGGTGCTAGGAATTGAACCTGGGTCCTTTTGAAAGATCAGCCTGTGCTCTTAACTGCTGAGCCATCTCTCCAGTCCTTGTTTCCTCCATTCTTAAGCCCTGAATAAACAACAGTTTTGTTGCTGTTTGTTTGTGGCTGTGTGTGTATGCATGTGTGCATGTTGGTGTGTGTGTGTGTGCATGTAGGGGTGCCAGTGTGGGGTGCCCATGCAAGAGAACAACTTCAGGTGTTGCTCCTCAGTTGCTGTCTACTTTGCTGTTTTGAGACAGGATTTCCCTGTAGCCCCAGCTGGCTTGGAACGTGCTATGTAGACCAGGCTGACCTTGATCTTACAGAGAGCCACCTGCCTCTGTCTCCTGAGTGTTGGGACTAAAGGCATTGTACCACATGCCCGGCTCTAACCTTGTTTTTTGAGACAAGGTCTCTCACTGGCCTGGAGTTCACAATTACACACCTCCCAGCACTGGGATTACAAGTTGCACCACCACACCTAGCTTCTTCACACGGGTTTTGGGATTGACCTCAGGTCCTCATGCTTGCAAGATAAGCATTGTATAAATGGAGACATCTCCTGGTTTTGAGTCTGTTTTGTTGTGCCCTTTTTCTGGCCAGCCTGGAGCTCACTATGTAGCTGAAGATAACCTTGAACTTCTGACCCTCCCACCTCTACTTTCTCAGGGCTAGGATTTTTTTTTTCCACCATATTTTGTGCGGTCTTATGCATAACAATGAAGACATTTTTATGACATTGGAAAAAATATAAATGGTAGTTGTGCCATTTCATTCAGAAGAGTCAAATAAATATTTTTAGTTTTTTTTTTTTTAAAGCAGTACATGATTCCCGCAATCTATCTTTCTGACTGCAGAACAGTAAACACTGTCATGGAATTCTAAACAGCATGTGAATCTTTCTGTGGCACTGGCTGCTTGCACAAACTCCTTAAATCCTAGGGATGAGTTATGATGCAAACCCGGGTACACCCGTCCTGGGAAGAGCAGCGATTTCCTTCTGAGGGGCGAGGTTTCCCCACCCTCCGGCCCAGCCCTACATGCTTCCCAGGAGCTGGTGCTCAGTCTGTGCCCTGGGCATGCCTCCCGGTGTTCCCATCTGGTGCTCCTTGCTGGCTGTCTAGAAATGTGCTGAGGCAAGAAGCGAATGCTCCCCAGAAGCCCCTTCCAGCTTTGTGGGCTGTGAATCAATCACACAGTCAGTTTTAGCCCTCAAGCAGAATTCAAGGCTGAACTTAGAGTGAAGGAATGCTTTGATCTGGTGAATGAATGCTATGTGTGTTTTTCCTTTTCTTTTTCTTTCTTCTCTTTGTGTTTCATCATTGTCGCTGTGTGTGTCACGCGGGTTGGAGGGTGTGTAAGTGGCGCAGCGGGTGCGTAGAAGTCAGCGGACAACCTCATGGAGTTGATTCTTGCTTTCCACCCTTAGGTGTTCTGAGGCTCAACTTCCTGTCGGCAGGTTTGCACAGCAAGCTCCTTTACCTTCTTAGCCACCTTGCTAGTCCCTTTCTCCTTCCTTTTGCTTTGTGCTAAAAAAGGCAGAATGCAGGTGAAATTGGTACTTTAAAAGTAAACCTTCAATCCTGGGGACGAAGCTAATCTGGTAGAGTGCTTGCCTAGCATGTATGAAGGCCTGGGTTCCATCCCCAGTACCCCATAACCTAGATGAGGTGGTGCAGGTCTGACTCTGGGTACCAGCACCAGTCATCACCAGCTGTCAAGATGAGAGTTTTCAGCACCTGGATTCTTGGAAAATCCCAACTCATATTGAAGTGTTTCTAATATCAAGTATTAAAAACATTTTTCAAGGGGCTAGATATGGCTCAGAGGTTAAGAGCACTGGCTGCTCTTGCAGAGGACCTGGGTTCAGTTCCCAGAACCCACATTGAAATGGGGTGAAATGAGGGTGTCCTCTAGAGGGTTCTTAGTCTCATTCATAAAAGAATTTAAGAATGGACCCAATCAGAAGCTTTAGGACAATTTTATTGGAATTTGAAGAAAGATCCTCAAGGCAGGCAAGCTGGGGATCTCAGCAGCTGCCTGGAGGAGGAGAATGGAGGGAGAAGAAAAGAAGCCAAAACTCCTGCAGGCTTAGAGCCTGCATGCGGGTCAGACACGTGGTGGACTGGCAGTCACGTGGGGGAGAAGAAGCTTTTGAGAAAAAGTAGAGAAATACAAGATGCTAGGGCAGCCCAAAGCCTTAGAGAAAGTGTGTTTAGAAAAGGGATATGAAGAAGAGAAGGAAAGATCACGATTTACTGAATTCTTCAGAAAAGCGGGCAGTCTTACCCAGAGCTACATGTCTGTAGCCGGGTCCAGAAGAACTGCCCTGGGAGGCGGGATTCCCGGCAGGAAAAGTTCACTGCCTCATTAAACACACTCTGTATTCTGCCCACTTATTTAGTATAGCTTAAGTTGAACCCACCTTCCTAAGGGTGGTCCTGTGATCAGGTGATTGACCAGTGAAACTAGAAATGTGGGTCTTTCAGCAGATAAGCTAGAGAATTTATAGTCTATCCCAGCTAAATAGCTATTTGCTCTCTAACGACATGTTGGTAAAACTGCCTGCAATTCCGATTCCAGGGAATCCAACGCCCTCTTACAACCTCTATTAGCCCTTCATGACTTGGGTGCATTTACACACATGCAGGCAATACACTCATAAAATAAAAATAATAAAATATTTAAAACAACAAAAAAAAACCAGTTTTCAAGCTAGATGCACGGAGCGCACACCTATAATTCCAGCACCTGGAATATGTAAGAGATCCTGTCTTAAAAACAGATCAAGTCCTGACATGTGTGGTTCCCTTATAGAAATCTCCCCTCTGTTTAGATTCCGTTCTAAGACTTGTAAATAAAATGTTTAGGTCTAAGCACTCTGAGGCTGCGTTATGCTGTTAGATTTCCTTTATTGCCCATGTGGGCTCAAACCTCCCTCATCGGTGAAGAGCCTCACCTGGCACACCCCCCTGCTGCCCTGTACTGAGCCAGCCAAGCTTCTGCAATGGCTCAAGTGTGTCTGGGCAGTGCCTTTCCAGGAATGTGGGCCCTGGACCTTGCTGGCTGTCGCGAGCACACATCCAAAAGGATGCAAGGAGACCAGGACAAGCTTGTATGATGTGCAAACAAACAACATCTTTTATTGCTAGGGGAGTCACACAATCACACAATACCTCAGTCAACCCGAGTGTCTCAGCGCACGAAAGCACTGAGAGTAGAAGTAGGCAGAAGCAGGCAGAGTCCAAAGATGTCCACCAACGGTGGGACCTCCACGGTGGTCCGGGTTCAGCCAAGCCTCGGGTTGCGACGTCTGGTCATGCAGGTCCGGAGCGCGACACTTCCTCGGATGTCCCAGCTACAGCAGCCGATGAATGCCGAGTCACTGGCTCCGATGAGCCACGCGAGATCAGCCAGCACGGAGGAGAGTCCCTGGTAGAGAGCTCTGAAGTGCAGTGGAATTTTTTCTGTCTTTATACTCTTTTTGGGGCTGGATTCTCCGCCAGCTTAGATTACCAGACATCATATGTTTATCTTATCTATAAGTCACACAGGTCTCACAGCAAGCCTTCAACGGCCACACTTGTCACTAGTATTTTACTTTATTTTACTCACACTGTCACACATCTTACTTCTAAATAACTTCTTAACTCCAGCTTAATTTCTTAACTTAAATCTATAACTTCATTAGATATATTTTCTTATCTTATTCCATGTTCCATACACTGGCCCTGCCTGGTGCTCACACTCAGTGATTCCTCATAGCCTCCTCCACTGAGGCTGCAGAGGAGAAAGCAGGTGATGCAGGCTATCATGACACCCAGAGAGGGAAAGGACCTTCGGCCTACAGCCCAGAGTTAATCAGTGCCCACGCCTGCCATCTGTCAGAGTTCACCTGTTCTGCAGCAGTGCTAGGGAGAGCTGGCTCCCTCCGTAGACCAGACCCCTTCACAGCCTGGGAACGTGGCTCTGAGGCCCTGCAATTCCAGAGCCCGAGAAGCCATAAGCATCCTGCTCTTTAAAGACACAGCTAAGACACACTTGCATAGCCCAGCTTCTCCACGAAGACTCCAAAACAAAAGGCGAGGTGCTATTGCTATTGTTGTTTTTGTTATTATTATCATTAATTATTATCAGTTAGCAGAGACTGTTCTCAATTCTGATCCCTCCTTCCTTCTCTTCTCCCTCGCCCTCACCATTCCCCCCCCCCCCCTTCCTCCTTCCATCTTCTCATTCCTGCTCTTCTGTTGGGTTTTGGTATTTGAGGCAGGGTCTCATTTAGCCTAGGCTGGCTATGTAGCTGAGGCTAGTTTTGAGCTTGCCATCCTGCTGTCTCTACCTTCTGAGTGCAGTGATTTCACAGGTACATGCCACCATGCACCAGATCAACATTGTTTTTTGTCTTCATTCTTTTCTTCCTTCCTTTCTTGTGTCCCTCCTTCATTTCCTTTCTTTTCTTCCTATTTTTAAATGGGGCTGGGGTATTTATCTACAAACATTAATAATGAGTTGCTATATTGATGAGTAGTCATACCTATTTAATCAGAGAGAATCAGGTAGGCCTAAGACGATATATTGGAATGTTATACTATAATCCACAAATACGTACAATTATGACAGTTAAAAGTATGAAAAAAATTTAAAAGAAAAATTTCAAAGTCTTCAGATTATCTCTTTATTTGCATCTAGTTATTTATTTGGGGGGTTGGGTTATTTGTTCTGTTTTGTTTTGAGACAATGTCTTGTGTTGCCCAGGCTGGCCTTGAACTCCTCATCCTCTGCCTCCACCTCCTCAATACTTATAGACATACAGGTATACTATCATGCCCAACTTTCAAATGATCTTCTCGATGTAATCCACGTGGGTCACCTCAGTGCACCAGGACTAACAGAGGAGTGATCTCTGTTATATTCACATCGCCAAACATTTTTCCCAGAGGTTGTGAAAATGTGGCATCTAGAGGGTTTTGAATACATTCACTTTCTCCACCAATTAAATAATTAAAAGGCAGGAAGAGGGCTGCAGGGATGGCTCAGTGGTTAAGAGCACGGACCACTCTTGCAGAGAACCTGGATTTGAGTCCCAGCACCTGGTGGTAAGCTAACACCCCTCCGGAACTCCAGGATGTCTTCTTCTGACCCTGAGGGCATTGCATGACATGGGTCCATTTGCACCCATGCAGGCAATACACTCATATATAAAAAAATAATTTTTTTAAAAAAAGGCAAGAAGAATCGTAGGCATAACTGACAACAAACATTATTAAACGTAAAGAAATTGCCAGGTGTGGTGGTCCATGACTATAATTCCAGCACTTGGGAGGCAGAGGCAGGCAGATCTCTGTGAGGTCAAGGCTAGTCTGGTTTATATAGTGAGTTCTAGGCCAGCTGGAGCTACAGAGAGACCCTGTCTCAAAATGGCCAAAAAAAATAAAAAAATAAAAAAAAGCAAAGAAACATACATTCATATGTGCATTCATACAGAGAGAAAGGCTTTGTAAGTAGAGAGGGACTGGGAAGCTGAAATCTTGGGTCATTTCAGTGTTCTTGGTGGTATAGGGCAAGTCCCCTCCCCCAAGAAGAGATGACTGATAGACAAAAGCACTAAGCTGAGACCTTATCTAAACTGGTCCCTGCTAGTTATCTGGAAAAGGGGCCCTGCAGGGAGAGGGGGGAAAGCCCCTAGGCCTTTGTTTCAGGTAAAGAGGAAACTGGAAGTTTGCCATCGATGTTAATCTATGGCCTCTCTCCATCCCTCTGCAGATCCAGGTGCTTATGAGCCTGCAAAAAGGTGAATGCAAAATTTCCAAACTCTTCACAGTACATAGAAACTCTTTTTTCTTTATTATTTGTATGTGTGTGTGTGTGTGTGTGTGTATGTGATGTGTGTGAGTATGGGTGTATGTACATGTGCATGCCGTGGTGCATGTATGGAGGTCAGAAGAAAACTTTGTGGAGTCAGTTCTCTCCATCAGCCTTTATATAGGTTCCTGGGATGGAACTCAGATCATCAGGCCTGCATGGCAAGGACTCTCACTGTTGAGCCATCCTGCCAGCCTATGGATAGAACTTTTTGGATCTCACAATGGGTTCTTTCTGCAAATTCTAATCATCCTGTTCCAATACAAGAATAAACAAACTTTGCTAAGACACTGCGCAGTATAGTTAAAAATGAGAAGAAATGTTTCCAGTTTTTTTCTACTTAGCTCATCTGAATGAAAGCAAGAAAGGTCAGGGCCAAGGGACTGGGAGTAGGCATGTGTAAGGCGGGAACTCAAAAGATTTGTTCAACACTGTTTATTCAGTTCTGTGCTAGGCCATTTGTATGATATTTTATTCTCCCTTCAACCATGTGGGTTGGTCATTATTATAGCATGGGACAAACTAGCACAAGCCCCCAAGGACTCAGGGATATTGAGCGTTTCTTGTGCAGGGTTAGATAGTCAGTTTGCAAACATGCAGCTTGGATTTCAGATGCCTTCTTTTTATCCACGTTGAGCATGTATAACACCTTCCTTGTACAAAACAAATTTGGCCCTGCACTTTGATTAATCTGGACTTACTGGATTCATTCTGTGGTAGGAATCCCCTAGAACAGAGAAAAAGAAATGCAGGGGGGGCTGTGCCTGAATGTATGTACACAGTTCTACCCGTTAGACCTTGTAGCCAGAGCAACCAATCAGGGCATGTGTGTTACCATATATAGGAAACATGAAACTGAACTGTGAAGGAAACTAACAGATTGGGTCCTTCTTGTTTGAGGCTCTATCTTTTGGGTATGAACCCATGGAGCCAGGTGCTAACATGAATAAACAGCCTTCTGGAGAAAGCAAGCTCCAGTGTCTCATCTCTCTACATACAGCAACTGTAACAATCCATTGCAGTCTTTACCCTGCCAGACACTGGCAATGGCAGGCACAGAGGCCCAGGCCAGGACGTGAAGCTGTCTCAGCATGGCACGTGTGTAGCCCTCTTCAGTGTAGCACCTGTCAGCATAACACCTCTTAGTGTAACACCCCCCAGTATAACACTCTTCAGTGTAGTGCCCCTCAAATCAAATCAAATCTTGGTTGGTGGACACCAGTCTCACCTTCACACCAGCCCCCAAGATAAAGGCTGGGCACAAAGAGGACAAGAGCGTTCACAAGTCTCATTTCACAATTCTTTGCTATTTCTGCATTCTCTCGTGTTTTCCTAAGTGTCATCGACTAAACTTGTAATTACAGGAGAGTAATTTTTTAAAATCTTGAGGTATGGTATCACGTATCCCAGAATGGCCTCAAACTTGCTGTGGAGCCAAGAATGACCTCAAACTTCTGATTCTCCTGACTCCACTTCCTGGGTGCTGGGATTATAGGCATGTGTTACCATGCTCAGTTATGTGGTGCAGGCGATGATATGTGGTGCCAGGGCTTTCTGCATGCTGGGCAAGTACTCCACAGCTCATCTTTGTTATCATGGATAAAAGTAGGTGTCTTAGCTTCTCGGTGGCTGTGACAAAGCATTCACCAATATTAACTGGGGGAGGAAAGGGTTTATTCAGCTTAAATGTTCCAGGTTACAGTTCATCACTGAGGGAGTCCAAGTTAGGAACTCAGGGAAGGAACCTGGAGGCTGAAACTCAAGCCATAGAGGAATGTCGCTTATGTCACAGACATAGCCACGGGTCAGTCCAGTGGAGGCAATTCTCCTCTACAAGGTGTGTCAAGTTGACAACTAAAACTATTCAGCACAGTAGGCAATGATCCTATTGGTATGGTAGCTCACACCTATAATTCCAGAACTTGCGAGGTAGAGACAGGAAGACCAGAGATTCAGAACAATCTTCACTATAGAGTTTGAAGCCAACTTGTAGTACATGAGACCCTGTTTCAAAGAAGTAGAAAAAAATTTATGTGGGTAAAGGAAATAATTCTATAAATTTACAGGAAATTCCCTAAATAGCCATCATTTGCTGTTGTTAAAATTGACTTGTGAACCTTACAAGTCATCACCTGCGATTTATCTAGCACATTTATGGATATGTTTGTTTATTGATGAGTTTGTCTGAAAAAAACAAAACAGAACAGCCATAGGACATTCTTATCTTCTGGCCCTGGGTACTTATTTCTGATTGTTTGAGACTGTTCAGAAATAGGGAGTTCCAGGAAAACTACCCCAAACCATTTCCTTACAATGCACTCTGTGAATCAGGTATGGAAGGAATGAAGGAGCAAGATGTTTCTGAGTTTGGTTGCATTTAGAACTACCCCACCCCCACAGCATTCTTCCAGAAGCAGCCGAAACAGCTTTCTGTTCAACTGGATGGATGTGACTCTGAGGCTGTGACTCCACGAGGCTGGTTCTAGAAGCTGCTCTGCAGGGGCCTAGTCAAATGAGAATGTGGAGGAAGTGGCTTCTATGGTTGCTTTGCTTGGGTCTTTGCACCCCCCTTTTCTGCTGAGTATCCCTGAAACCAAGTGATTCTGAGAGAGGCAGGTGCCATATTACCTAATGAACCTGCCACAATAGATGTTAGGTAGCTCTGTCCTCAGAATGGAAACATTCCCTCCTGGAGGGAGGAGGGAGGAAGGAGGAGAATGGAGGGAGAGAGTCGGGGAGAGAAGCTCCTCGGTTTCTAAGACTCGAGAAGCTCATGGAACTCACCAGGCTTCAAAGCTCAGAGAGTTACAACAGCCATAGGCCCCTACCCAAAGTTATAAATGCAGGAAACAGGTGCTGTGTGGAACTCCAGGGCTAATGTTCATGCATTGTCAACCATGCTGGTGTCAGTGTCTTGGGCATGTGACTGTCTTTGAGTCACCCATGCTCCTCTAAGTCACCCCAATGAACTAAGCTAGACTTCTGTGGACTTGTTTCTTTGGGCTGTCTATCTGGGTAAAGAGATGTTTATTCGTATCCCCTGCAGGAAAAGTGACAAACAATAGCATTGATTTCACACCAGGGGATCTGCAGCCATTTCATACCCAGTCCAACTGTCCCCTGTAGATTTGGAAACTGAGGTCCTGAAACGGTCATGGCCTCATCTGTGGTCACCTGGGGGGTGACAAGAAAGTAGAGACTGTATCCTAGAAGCTGGTCTACACTGAGGTCTGAGCTCTCAGTTCATCTCATCTGGATTTCCATGCCCTTGAGTTTATGCCTGGGAAAGCAGGCACCATACAAACAAGGCAGTTTGAGAGCCTGCAGGTGTGAGAGGAGAGGGTGCCGACACTTGTCATCAGAGTTCCAGGAAATGAAAAGTAGATGATTGTCTAAAGCATGTCACAGGCAGTCCCTGGGTATGTGCATACCAGTCACGATGTTGTTGCTTATGTTCCAAGACCTGAGTGACTTCTAAAAGCCAGTATCCTGGGTATTGCTTAATTCATCAGTGACATCTTGTGTCTCAGAAATAGGGCCTGTGCTTTTGGATGCTGGGGTTTGGTTATAAGCCTGTCCTGTCTGTTTCAAGTTGTCATTTTTTTCAATCAAAAATAAAACATTTTTAGGAAAAAGACCGACATGGTTGTTCTTTGTGTGTGGGTGAAGATGGGGTGCCTCAGCTATACAGTGAGTTCCAGGCAAACCTAGGCTACATGAGACACTGGCTCAAAATAGCAACAACAAAAACAAATGGAGAAATGATTTAAAAGTCTTTGGTGGTCCTATATAAAAATCTGGAAGCCTATTAAATATTTTTGGTCTTTTTAATGGTCTTTTGTCTCTGAGAATTTCCTCCAGTATATTTTGATCATACTCACCCTCCCGTCTCTTAACTCCTCCCATTTCCACATCCCCTTTCTTATCCATACAACTTTGTGTCCTAATTTTTATTTTAAATCCATCTAGTCCAGTTTACATTGTCCATATACGTGAGTGTGTGACTGGCTACCCGCTGGACTGTGATTGAATTATCAGGGGCCACACACGCAAAGTAAACTGATTCCCCCTCTTCCAGCAGCTGTCAATTGCCAATAGCTCCTCAGTTAGGGGTAGATTTGGTGTCCATCTTCCACATCCATGTTGGACTTTTGTCTGTCATGAGTTTGCTCAGGCTTTGTGCATGTGGACATAGTTTCTGTTAATTCATATGTACAAGCAATTGCCTTGTGTCCAGAGAACACTGTTTCCTTGTAGTCATTCACTGCCTCTGACTCTCATAATCTCTCGCACCCTCTTCCACAATGATCCTTGAGCCTTTGGAGGAGGGTGATGTGATATAGACATCTTATTTAAGGCTGAGCATTCTACAGTCTCTTATCCTCTGCACATTGACCAATTGTGGATCTCTGTATTAATTGCCATCTACTGCCAAAAGCAGTTTCTCTGATGGGTGTTGAAAGATGCATTCATCTATGAGTGAAACAATAAATCATTAGAAGTTAGTTAAATACTATGTACATTTAAAAATATTAGTAGTATATTCTAACCTAGGACCCATGACCTGTCTAGCTACAGATTCTTGACCATCGTGATGGTGCTAGATATGGGTTTCATCTTGTAGAGTATGCCTAAATCCTTCTTGGTTATTCCCATGACATTTGTGCCACTATTGCCCTAGTGAACATGTTTGCTAGTCTGGTCATTATTAAAACTTGCAAGGTTCACAGCTGTATACATAACACCTTCAAGTACTATGAAAACTAGCCAGTAGGGAAGAAGCTTCCAGGTCAGTACCAGCCTGATTTCTCCATTTTCTGTGACTCAACTATGTGATGTTCAGCAGTAGATCTTACTAGAGGATCAGTTCTAGAGGATAACTAAGAGTAGTGTGGCAATAGCCAGTAATATTTGGGGTCTATGGGACCTCAGTGACTGACTTCAAAAGAGGTGACCTATTTCTTGCACTTGGCTTTCAATTTGTCAGCTTGTGAATTCTAGTAGGGCATTGTCACTCCATTATAGGGTAATTCATTTTAAATTATTTATATATATATTTTATATTTATATATATTTAAATTATTTATGTGTATTGTATAAATTTTAGTAAGCTTCTACAGTAGACGGTTTCCATATGACTTCTTCAAAAGGTCTTTAGTGTCAGTTATCCCTCCCTGGATTCCCTCATCTACTCTCTTAATCCTCACTCCACTGAACACTTCCTGTTTCATTATTCTCTTAGCCTTCAAACCACTATGTTCTATTTCACCATCTTGAAGTCTTTCCCACCAGCATGACCTCTTACTAATTTCTTGATCTGTGGGTATTCCAAATGAAACACATATATCTAAAGAGTCAAATCAAACATTCACAAATGAGAGAAAAAAATGGAACGTTTGTCTCTCGGGGTCTGTGTCACCTCATGCAAACAATTGTTTTCAGCTCCATCCTTTTACTTTCAAACTTAGTCGTTTCATTTTTCCTAACAGCTGAGTAGAATTCCATTGTGCAAATGTAGCACGTTTTCAATATCCATTCATCAGTTGACACACATCTAGGTTGTGAATAGAGTAGGATGAACATGGATGGAAGGTGTCTCTGGAGCAGGATTCAGAGTCCTTCGAGTATCTGCCCGATAGTGGTATAGCTGGATCTTGTGGTAGATCTATTTCTGACTTTCTGAAGAACCTCCATGCTGATTTCCACAGTGGCTGTACCAGCTCACACACTTTTGTCAGCAGTGAATAAGGCTCCCCAAATTCACGCCAACAGTTGTTGTCATTTATTTTTTGGATTGTAGCCATTCTGACCAGGATAAGAATAAATTTCAAAGTTGTTTTAATTGTCATTTCTCTGGTGGCTAAAGACATTGAGCATTTGAAAAATATTTCTTAGCCATTTGCATTTCATCTTTTCAGACCTCTCTGTTTAGTTCCTTTTTTTTTTTTTTTTTGCATTGGGATGTTTGTTTTCTTGATGTTTAGTTTTTTTAGTTCATTATGTATTCTAGGTACTAACCCTCTGTCAGATGTATGCCTGGTAAATATTGTTATCCCATGTGTAGGTTTCTTTTTTACTTGAATGATGATGTCCTTTGCTGTAAAGAGGTTTTTAGTTTCATGAGCTCCCATTTGTCAACTGTTAGTCTTAGTGCCTATGTTACTAGGGTCCTGTTCAGGAAGTCCTTTCCTGTGCCTACCTGTTCTAGTGTATTCTCTACTTTCGCTTCTGTCAGGGTGTCAGGTCTTATGCTGAAGCCTTTGATCCATTTGGAGTTGAATTTTGTGCAGGGTGAGAGAGAAGGATCTTAGTTTCATCCTTCTATATCTAGTTTTCCAGTTTGACCAGAACCATTTGTTGAAGATGATCGTCTTTTCTCCAATGTATATTGTTGGTCTCTTTGTCAAACATCAGGTAGCTGCAGGAGTGTAGGATTATATATGTGTCCTAAATTTTATTCTATTGATCAGTGTGTCTGATTTTAAGCCCATCTCATACTGTTTTTATTACTATAGATCGTAGTATAACTTGGAATCATGGATGGCGATATAGATGTTCCTTTACTGTTCAGAATTGTTTTGGCTATACTGGTTTTTTTGTGTTTTCATATAAAATTTAAGACAAATTTTTTTCAATTTCTGTGAATAATTGTGTTGGGTTTGGATGGATCTTGCATTGAATCTGTGGATTGCTTTTGGTTGGATGAACTACCAATCCATGAACATAGGAAGTTTTTTCATCTTTTTGCATAGTTTTCAATTTCTTCAATGTCTTAAAGTTTTCACTGTACAAGTCTTTCCCTTACTTGGTTAGATTTATTCCTAGATATTTTATTTACTTTTTGGTGGGAGGGGTTATTGTGAATGTTATTGTTTCCCAGATTTCTTTCCAAGAATGTTTATCATTTGGCTACTGATGTTTGTGTGATAATTTTGTATCCTGCTACTTTGCTGAACAGTTTATCAGCTGTAAGAGTTTTCTGGTAGAGTCTTTTATATATATAAGCATTTCATCTCCAAATAGAATACTGTGACTGCGTTCTTTCCTCATTTGGACTGTTTACAGTGTTCATGAGAGGCTAACTCATAACCAGGTTGGGATATTGATTTCCTTGTATTTAGGACTATAGTCACTATCCAAGGTCTTCTGCTTGTCAACTACGGTGTGGTGCCTGCAATGGCCTGCTCAAGGAGCTTGGAACAAGTATACGCTGGTTATGTGGACTGGTCCTGGATGGGACAACTAAAGGGTCTCATCTCATCAGGCATCTGGTGGGCACTGAAGGGTAGAAGAGGACCCCATAGAAGGTGGCCGTCCCTGGCAAGCAGCTGGGAGGTTTGAGGTGACTGGAATGGAGGGGTCTGGGAAGGGGGCATAGGTAGCTTATTTGTTTCTTTGGGCCATGTGGGACAGTTGGAGAGTCCCTGGGGAGGAGTAGGCTGTTGGATATGTCTTTAAATGAAAAACTGGTTAGTCTTGGTATACCAGGTCAAGATTCTCCTTGCAATAACTGTGGGTCGACTGGCCTCTTAGAGCAGAAGTTCATTTTCTCCCTAAACTTCCACTCTTGCAGTCGTTGAATAGGAGACAAGAAAAGCCACGAAGCCCCAGCAGAATTCATTTATTTCTTACTCTCTCACAAATATTTATTGAACTTTGATGTATGCCAGAGTTAATTACAATAAACTTGTCGTGAAGTGGAATGCACCCCTCTAAGGTGTCAACACTTCAGCAGCATCAGTGATCCCTATGTGGTGAGACACGATGGTAACCGACACAACTATAAGAAAGCACTTTACAAGCCGAGCCACCCCCAGCTCCATAATGCTTTCTTTTGACAGCATGGTAGACTGAAGAATGTTATCTCCAAGATGCCTAGTTCTGACCCCAGGTTCTGTCTTTTACTTCATAGCCACTGGCACTCTGGATCCTTTAGGGCTCCTGAGATGAGGACTTATCTAGGTTGTCTGGATTAGAGGAGGACCAGAAAGGGATGGGAAAGTTGGTACTGGCCTATGGCTTTAAGATGAAAGGAAGTAGATAAGAGCCAAAAATACTGGCGATGTCTCAAAGCCAGAAAAGGAAGAGAGAGAACTGCAGAGGGAGCCTGGCCCTGCAGAGGCAGAAGATGATAAACCTGGGTGTGCAGAATTGTTGTTAAGCTTGTCACTATAGACAGCCAGCACCTGACATAGAGGAAGGGATCCCCTACCTGTGGAACACAGGTGTTCATTGAGTTGACTCCCATATGCTTTGAGGTCTAAGCACTCTGGGCTGGGTCTTGAATAGGTAGGATCTATCAAAGCCCACTGTACTGGCCGGGCAGATCTAGGGTTTTTGAGGTGTCTGACACCTGGGACCACAGAGGTTAACTGAGGGAGGAAACATTTTTGGTGTTGTCTAAAATGCATCTGTGTTTTACTGGAGTCTTCTTAAAAGCACGTGACTCATTAAAAAATATGACATTTGGTCAATGAATATGTCTGACTTTCAGGTAAATGTAATCAATGGACAACCACTCTTTTATTTTTCCCCAGACCAGGATTTCATATTGCATTTCATTCCATTAGCCTTGATATAAAGTGGCAATTGATAGCCAGCCATATCGACAGGCCCTCCTGGGCACAATCCAGCAGAACTTTAAATCACTTATTCCCAGCATGATTCATGGCAGATAGAGAGCTGGGAAGTCACTGGGCATTTCAATATAAGGCTGAAATAACACAACACTCAGTCTCTTACACGATCCAGCTTAATTAATTAGAAGGCATGCACCCGCCTCGCAGTGCGCTGAATCATGGTCCCGGAAGTACTTGTTCTTGTTACGTTGAAGGACAGAAGGAAGGTGATCTGAAGCAATGACATTGTTGATTTCGGGAGGTGAGCCCCTGCCTGTTTCAGGGCTGGGAATTCACTCCCTCTTGGTACGGCTCACCCCTTGGCTGCGTCTTTTTTTGAAGGCAAGGACCATGCAAAATATTTAAGATCTTTTCATCTTGATCAATTACTAACAGTCAGGCTGCACTAGGAATTTATAGAGGAGTAGGCAGGCCTCAGTGACTGCCCTGCAGGGACAAAGTAGAAGTTGTAACTCCTGGAATGTTTGTGAAGTTTGGAACTACTTTCCCAGGGTGCTCTATGGTAACAAGGTGTGTGGTGGGTGTCACATGGCAGAAAAAGCCAATGTGCAAGCTTGGGTGTTTCCTCTTTGGATAAAGTCACAGATGCCATCCTGGTGGCCCCACCCTCACGACCACATCTTAGTCTAATCACCTCCCAGAGGTCCTGCTTCCAAACGTCATTAACATAAGGATTTATGAGGACCGTGGACTCAGTGTTAGAGTACTTGCCAAGCATGTGTGAGGCTCTGGGTTCAATACCCAGCACTGTCCCCAAAAAGACATTTTTCTGGGAGAACAGCTCAGCCGGGAGTGACCTTGCCTTATGTACATAAGGTGTGGGTTTGATCCTTAGCACTGTATAAACGGGATGTGATACTGTAGGAGGTAGAGACCAGAGAGTCAGAAATTCAAGGGAAGCTTGGGCTACATGAGACTCTGTCTACATTTATTTATTTATGATGGATGCAGCTGAGGGCAGCTATGAGTTTGGCCCATCACTAAATTATAAATTTATTTAAAATGTTATGAGTTTTTTTGAGATGGTTTTGTAAATCTGTTGGTCAGTTTTTGAGTATAAATTTTGTGGACGATAATGTTATAAAACAATGTCTAAAGGTTGGGACCAGGCATGGTGGTGTATGCCTTTAATCCCAGCACTCTGGAGGCAAAGGCAGGCAG
Organism: Eospalax fontanierii; assembly: GCA_035773235.1. Lineage (NCBI taxonomy): Eukaryota > Metazoa > Chordata > Mammalia > Rodentia > Spalacidae > Eospalax > Eospalax fontanierii. Next base: position 47,164,664 of record CM069540.1, on the reverse strand, counting down.
ATCTCTGTGAGATCAAGGCCAGTGTGGCCTACACAGGGAGTTCTAGGCCAATCAAGGCTACAGAGTGAGACCCAGCCTCAAGAAACCAAACCAAACCAAACAAACAGAAAGGGTGGACACATCTGTGTAGACATTGATGTGTACATGTTTATGCGGGTACGTGCATGCATGCAGGTATTAAGGAATGCATGCCTATGTATGTGTGTGGAGGCCAGAGGTTGATGTCATGTGTTTTCCTCAATTGTTGTCCATGTTTTTATTTTAAAAATATTTTATTTATTATTTTTATTTTATTGTATGAATGGATTACCTTCATGTATATAAGTGTACCCATGTTGTGCAACAGCCAAGGAGGTCAGAAGTGGGTGTTGGTCCCCTGGAACTGGACTTTTAGGTGGTTGTAGTCTCTCACTGAACCTGGAGCTTGTTGATTTGGCTAGACTTGCTGGCCAGGGAGCTCTAGGAATACTCCTGTCTCTGTCTCTCTGGTTCTGTGGTTACAGACACATACTGCCATGATTGGCTTTTACATTGATGCTGGAGATTTGAACTGGTGTCCCCATGCTTGTGCAGCAGGCACTTTACTGACTGAGCCCTCTCCCAGCCTCATGTCTAGACATTCTTCACTTATAGTAGCCTCTAGGCAGATCCCAAGGCTGAAAAAAGGAGAAGAGGTGTTGATGCTCCTTGGTCGTGGAGGCAGACTTGTCACAACAGTCACTTGAGTTTGGCCTATATGTAGTGTTTGATTTCGATTGGAAACCAGTTAGTTCAGGGACAACGTGTAGTGTGAGAATCTGAGAATGGATGTAGTGAGGCCAGTGGAAATGCAGCTATGAAGGAAAAGTTGAACATACCTTGAGAGTGAAAAATGCAGAGTCAGGAATGGAAATGAAGCCAACAGGACATCCTCCACCGAGACAAGGAGGCACCAGATTCTTCAGGTGGGCTTCTTGAAGCCTGCAAGGGTTCAGTTCAACCTCTCTCTTTCCTCTGGCATGAAAATGCTTTGTGTATGTCACAGTGTTCTTTCCTATAATTAGGTGCCCAGAACTGGTGGGGAAATGGGGATACAGAAAGATGGGCTCCCCTGTTGCTCCTGGCAGGGCTTGTGAGAGTCAAGGCCACTGCCCAGGCCAGAGCTGCACTGGGAGCAGCAGCCTGTGTAGGCATAGCAGTTGGTGTGTGGGTGAGGAGGGAGGAGTCATGGGCTCTACCCTTGAGGGCTGTGCAGCCCTCTTAAGGAATCTGGGCACATTTGCAGAGATAATCACAGGAAGATTTGCATCCTACAAGCTCGTCAGATGTTATAGCTAGTCAGTCTTCTGAGTGCTGATTGAGGGCAAAGGTCTCAGGGGAGACTTTTTTATCCCAAGAAGTAGGCCTTGGACTGGCTGATAAAAGGACAAATCAGAAGTGCTCGGCTGCTAACAAGATATTGCTACAGGTATACTTTGCATATGATTTGCATATATTAGCTGCTCATGAGTGAGATAAAAAAGCACTGTGGAAAAGCCCATTCTTCTTCAAAAAATTGGTTTTGATTGATTTATTTTTATTTTATGTGTATGAGTGCTATGCCTGCACATGTGTCAGTGGACCAGTATCGTGCAGTGTCCATGGAGGAAAGAAGAGGGTGTCAGATCTCCTGGAACTGGAGTTACAAATGGTTGTTAGCCTCCATGTGGATGCTAGGATTTGAACCCAGGGCTTCATGCATGTAAGGCAAGCACTTCTCCAGCCCTCTTTTGTTAAAAAATATAGTTTATAATCTTTTTAAAAAAGGTTTATATTATTTTTCCGTTTTTACTTCTATTGAATTTTTGCTAATTTCAGACAATATATTTTGATCTTATTTAGACACCTTCTCTTATTTGCACTCCCTTAATATCTCCCACCCTATTTAATGTACTCTATTATATATAAAGGCCTATCAAGTCAATTATACTCACTCAAAAATTTTATTTTTAATTGGGTGTGTGTGTGTGTGTGTGTGTGTGTGTGTGTACACAAGTTCCCTTGAAGGCTAGAAGAGTATGTCAGACACCTTGGAGCTAGAGTTATAGATGGTTATGAGCCACCAGACATGGATTTTGGGAGCCAAACTCATTCCTGAGCATCTCTCTAGCTCCATGGAGTTCATAATCTTGAATAAAACAAGTGAATAACCACATGTCCCAGCATTGCCTTTTCCTACCTTTGTGGACAAGGCATTTTCTCTCGGCCCCAGTTTCATATTTTAATTTATTTATTTACTTGAGACAGGGTCTCCCTGAAGCCCCAGATGCCCTGGAACTCGCCATATAGACTAGGCTGGACTCAGTATCATAGAGATATGCCTGCCTCTGCCTCTAGAGTGCTGGTATTAGATGTGTGCAACAGTACTCCTGGTAATTTCATATTTAAAAAAATAGAAGAATATTTATTGCAACATGTTTCCATGAAGATTGAATGAAGTTTTAAAAAATGTACAGGTACGTAACTCAGTCTGAAAACTATAGCCTGCTGGAGTGAAGCATAGCAAAGACCCCTAAAACCCCAGTGTTTAAAGAATAGAAAAGATAGCCAGGCATGGTGGCACACAGCTGTCTGAGGCCACCATGGGCTACATAGCGACACATTGTCTCAGAAAATAAGCAAGCAAGCAAGAACAAGCAAGCAATGCATAGGAATGTTCATTTTTGTTTCAGATTAATGGTCCCTAAGGGATTATAATGAACATCTCACTTGGAGAATCCAGGAGGTCAAGAGACTAATAGACGGCCATGAGTATAGTGTGTGTGTGTGGGGGGGTGTCCTTGGGAGGAGTGGGAGAGTGCAGGGTATGAAAAAGGAAAGGGGACATTAGAGTAGGAAACGGAGCATGGAAGAACAGAGCAGCGGAGGGAGGGAGAGGCTGGAGAAAGACAAGTAACACTACAGGCCTTTAGAAAAAAGCATGTGGAAACCTACCACTGTAGAAACTTTACAAAATATATGCTTATACACTATAAAAGGAGATTAAAAGGAATTATCTTATGGCAGGAGAACATTGTTCCTTCTACACATCACAAGCTAACAAAAGTAAAGAAAACTCATTGCTAAGAATGGACACCTTCTCTAGAAGCTGTTGACTATCAATCCCATGGACCCTCAAACATTACTGGCCACTGTCCCCGCTCTGGTTTTTCCACCCAAGCTTGATGGTAAGACCCTATTTCTGAAGATACTACATACATGAGCTGTAGAACAAACAAGGAGAAATCAAGCCGCTGCTGACTTCTCTCTTGGCTGGTGTCCGTAGTGCTAGAAGATGCTATGCATGCTACCAGAAGGAAAAACATAATCATCAATAATACCCAGATGTGAATCTTGTGAACTGTGACAACTGGCCTGGCAAGATATGCCCACTGGTGTAATAATGGCACGAATATTGTGGGAGTAACCAATCCCTCTCTACTTGGATTTAAAATCAACTTCATAGGATGGAGCCCTTACTTGACATTAATATTAGGCTTAGGAACCTGAGGCTAGACAGGTCACAGAACATAGGGGAGAGTCTAATATTAGTTTCCTACTAAATAGTTATCTTATTAAACTAACTCCTAGTGATTTATTGTTATGCCCATAAATTAATACATTTCTCAATTCCCACCAAAGAAGTTTCCTTATGCAGCAGATGGTGATTAACAGAAACCCACAACTGGTCAATGTGCAGAGAAGAGGCTTGAGATAGGACACCTATTCAAAGCCTTGAATAGGACACCTATAACAAACTTCTGCCTGTTAAGGCTCAGGGATCATTTCAGAAGAGGGGATGGAAAGATTGTAAGTGGCAGAGGTGACAAATGACCACACGGAAACAGAGCTGCCCAGACTGCCAATCAGTTATTCATATGAACTCATGGCAGTGGTGACAGCATGCATAAGTCACATGCAAGCTCAAAACAGAAAAAAAAAATCACAGCACAGACATGGGAAAGTTGGTAAGAAACCCCAACTCATCCTAAGGAAAATGTGGCAATTGATGACTGATAGGAGGGGAGCCAGTCTCTTTCAAGGATGGGACTCTTGGTAGGTTAATCAGGCTCCAGTGGATGGGCTACATTGAAGGACATTTAGAGTCACAAAGTAGACTCTATAGGACATACACACACACACACACACACACACGAGTACATTAAAATGGGCAAGGGGCAATAAAGCAAGGTGCAGATAGAGGAAGAGATCTAAATACCACCAAATTATGTTGTATAAAAATTACAAACTTCAATAAATTATGTGAAAAAAAGTCCCTAAGGAAGGTTCAAGATGGTACAGTCTCTAGGTCCATGAAGTTCATGAAGACCCACAGTCCTCTGTCTTGTTCTTTGATCATCCCCTACGCATAGTTACAAAAAACAATGGCTTTCTGATGAAAACCTTTTACAAATAAAGCTTGTTATGGATGTGTATGTGTATGCACAGGTTCCTGTACATGTGTATGTGCGTGTAAGTGCTTGTGGAGGCCAGGGGTCAACCTCTGGTGTTGTTCCCTAGGTACCATCCACTTTCTTTTGAGCTCTCAGATTAGGCCAGACTGTTGGGCTAGTGAGCCCCAGCGACCCTTCCGTCTCTGCCTCCCCAGTGCTGGGATCACAAGTGCATGCCACCACACCTGGCTTTTTTTACATGAGTTCTGGGGATCTTAGCTCAGGTCCTTACATTTGCAAAGGAAGCACTTTACCAACTCAGCCACCTTCCCAGGCTCCAGAAATATGACTTTATTGCAACACAGTCATAGCTGTGTTAGTGGCTAGAGTTGACCAAAAAACGTAAACTCTGTATCTGGGTCTTTAGGAAAGTGTGTGCTGACCTCTGTCCGCAGGCCTTGTCTGTGTTGGGCACGGCATGCTTGTGGCCTGCCCACACTCCTGCTCAATAAAAGGAAGAAGAACTTGAGGGCCTATTTCCTCTTAAAATGAAGATGTACATATCACTTTGACTCACATTGCACTGATGATAATTGGTCACAGAGGCTTTAAGGAGAGCTGGAACTTGCAGTTTTTTGTGATCATATAACAGTTTAAATTATATCAATTTTGGAATAAGGGATGTTTGACTTCGGGTGCAGTGCTAACAAGAGTGTGTGTCACAGTGGTTAGTATGAGTCCCCTTGACTTTCTTTCCAAGGTCAATCTACCTAACGCCACCAGGAGTCCTACTCCTCTTCTTCCTCTGCCTCTTGGGGATGAAATTCAGGGCCTCACACATGGTCTCCCACCCCAACCTCAGCTGTCCTCATCCTTAATTCTCAGTTCTGGTTCCTTCTCTATAGTGGCCTCCTGCCTCTGCTTCTTGCTTAGAATTTTTCATTTTTCAATACTTTTTAGTGATTAGGGGAGAGTTTATTGATGAAAAACAGGCGTGTCATCAGTAACAGCAAACCTATGGGTTTGCCCAGAGTATCATTCTGCCATTTGTTCTCCCAGGGTAGACTTGAAAATAACAGTGTGCAATCTTGTTTGAAATTGGCAGCTGCTAGTTGGACAAGGTCAACCAGGTTCCTTGAGGACAGATCCATCCACTGAAGCCTGGTTAACCTGCCCAAAGTCACACCCTTAAAGAAAGCTGACCCTCCCCCTCCCAGCAACAATTGGTTGTCATTTGTTCCTCAGTCAGGATTAGAGCTTCGTACTCACTTTCCCACTTCTATGCTGCTGCTAAATAGACATACTATTAAACTGTTTCCTAATGAGTTATTGTTATACCTTGATGAATACACGTCTCAACTCTCAACTGATGGTGATTAGCACCAAGACCCGAAACTGGCCAACATACAGAGAATAAGAGACTGCAGACTGCTTTTCCCTGAATAGGACACCTTTGTTAAACTACCTTCCAAGGCTCAGGGATCACTGTGAAAGAGGGAGTAGAATGATTGTAAGTGTCAGAAGTGGTGGATGACCACAAGAAAACAGTTCTCCAGGCAGCTGGGCAGTTACTCATGTCAGCTCACAGCAGTGGAGACAGCATGCACAAGTCCCACGTAAACTCAAGCCGGATAAAATCCTAGTATTGCAGAGGGAAAGAGGGTAAGAAATATCTGTTTTATTTCTTATCTCCACTTTAACTCAGCTCTCATCTGACTGATCTTCATAAAAACATCCCATGACATAGGCAGGCTTCCTCATCCTTGGTACTTGACACTTCAGAACAGATGATTTCCTCTGTCCTCTTCCCAGTGAATGCCAGTAGAAACCCCAGTATGACAACCTTGAATGCCTCCAGTTATTGCAGGTTGTGGTGGGGGCAAAGCTGTCCTGAGTTACAACATTGATTTATGTGATGAGGGGAACTTGACCCTCTCTGCTGGTTTAATAGTTACAAATATTTTAGTTCAAAGAAGATGATAACTTTTGTTCTTTCAGAGCAAGATAATTCAATATAGTCAGTTTTAGGGGCACTGAGTGTGTCACTAAGTGTGAAGCCTTTAAAAAAATTTTTTTATTTATTATTTTCACTTTATGTGTATGAGTGTTTTGCCTGCATGTGTGAAAGTACACCCATGTCATACAATACTTGTGGCAGACAGAAGAGGGTATCAGATACTTCTGGGACTGGACAGTTGTTAGCCACCATGTGGGTGCTGGGAATCGAACCCTGGTCTTCTGCAAGAGTAGTCAGTGCTCTTAACTGCTGAGTCATCTCTCCAGCCTTGGTGTGAAGTCTTTTAACTCTGACGAGCTCTGGGTAATTATTCATTCTTATGAGCATGAGAATCTTGCTAGGATCTCTGAAATATCTGGTGTAATGATTAGTTTTGAGTGTCAACTTGCCACAATTTAGAATCACTTGGGAAGAGAGTCTCAACTGAGTGTTTTTATTTATTGGTTTGTCTGTAAGGGATTGTCTTGATTGTGAATTGATGTAAGAGGACCCTGCTCACTATGGGCAGCATTATTCCCTGGGGCAGGAACCTGGAAGCATAGAAGCAGGCAGCAGGGGTTCATTTGTCCTTTCTGTTCTTGAAGACTTTGAATAGGATGTTAATAGCTGCTTGAGTTCCCGCCTTAACTTCCCCTTAGTGATGAACTGTAACCTAGAGTCATAAACCAAACAAACTGTTTCCTCTCCTGTGCTGTTTCTGGTCAGGGCATTTGTCACAGCAGCATCTGGTTTGTGTCTGAGATTAGGGGACACTTTGAGACTTAACATACAGACTTGAGGAAACGATACAGGGCGGCTTACTACATAGTACTCAAGGTAAAGAAAATGCCTGGGGGGCTGGAGAGCTGGCTGTTCTTGCAGAGGACCTGAGTTCAGTTCCCAGCATCTACATGGAGGCTAAAGGCCATCTGTAGCTCCCGTTCCGGGAATCTGACGCCCTCTTCTGACCTCCACGGGCATTGCACCACCTGAGTGCACTTACATCCATGCAGGCAACATACAATAAAAAATAATTAAATATTTTTTAAAAAGAAAATGCCTGGATCAGATAGCTTTCTGCACAGAGTTAAAACAATGGAGATAAGTTATGAAGGAGAAAGATCTATTTTGATTCATGGTTCCATAGGTTTTGGTCCATTGTGAGTTGACCCCAGTGCTTTGGGCCTGAGGGACATAGTTTATCATGGTGGAGAGTATTGGGGAAGAGGACTGTCACCTCATGGTGGCCTCAGAGCAACTAGACAGGAATAGGCCAGGGTCCCAACATTCCTTCAAGGGCACATCCCCAGTTATCTCTCTCTTCTTTCTAGTAGGTTCTCCACCTCCACACTAGCACCTTGGGCTGGGGGCCACGCCTTCAATACATAGAGACATTCAAGGCACTGAAATGGTACTTACCTGTTCTGTAATATGCTCTGTGACATCCAGACCTCAAATCTTAGGATCCATAAAATCACCTAGGAAGCTTATCTGAAATTCAGTTTCCTTAGGGCCTGGGGATGTAGCTCAGTAGTAGAATGCTATTTGTAGCGTATGTGAGGTTCTGGGTCTGATTCCCAGCACTGAAATAAAATCAGTTTTTAAAAAATAACCTACATGGGCTCAGGTGTGGTGGCTTATAGCCTTTAGTCCCAGCGTTTGGGAAGGAGAGGCAGGTAAATCTCTGTGAGATTGAGGCCAGTCTGTTCTCCATAGTGAGTTCCAAGTCAGCTCAGGGCACAGGGAAAGCCTGTCTCAAAAAGACCAAAACAAAACAAAACAACAACAACAACAACAAAAAAATCACCTGCACAATTTCCAGTTCAGCAGATATGTTGTGGTGAAAGAGAAATGTACACTTGCCCAGGAAAGGCACCTTAGAAAGCAGTCTCTTGGATGCGCTCCTCAGAGGCCTTTGAGATGCTTCGATTTTTATTTAAATTATAGCTGTCAGCTATGAGGACTTAATACTTAGCATTCACAGCTTATTTCTTCCCGTCATCCAGGTTTAATGACATTCATGCCACATTGTTCAAACGAAGACCATAGTGTAGCGTTGTCAAGTGCAGAACAAGACCCTGTGGCAGCCCAGACCTCAGAAGACAGTGCACTCTCTGTACCAAAGTCTGGTCTTCTATTTCCTTTCTGAATTTCTGCCTGTTCAGTGTGGGCTTAGCCTTCCAAAATAAATGTGTGGTGGGCCCCTGCATCTGCAGTTAGAAGCAAAGGCAACCCGGTACAAACACGGGTGACCTGGAAAGGAGCAAAGGGGTGATACCAACTACTGTGGTAAAAGCAAAAATTGCACCCACAAGCAAGTTTCAAGAAACTGATAATAATTTCACAATGATGAGAAAACGGGTTTTTTTGGCAAGTACAGTAAATGACTCTGATGAAGGAACTTAATTTTCAAATAAAAAAAATTTCATTTATTTATTTATTTTTATCTTATGTGTGTGAGTGTTTTGCCTGCATGTATGCAAGTGCAATGCTGATAGAGGTCAGAAGATGGTGTTGGATCCTCTGGAACTGGAGGTACAGATGGTTGTTAGCCACCATGTGAGGTTCTCTGCAAGAGCAGACAGTGCTCTTAACCGCTGAGCCATCTCTCCAGCCCCTGAAGATACCTACATTCTTATGTGCATGTGTGTGTGGCATGTACATGTTTATGTGGATGTGTGCACATGTGCATGTGAGTGCATGTGTGTGTGTGTGTGTGTGTGTGTACATGCATGTAGAGGCCAGATATCAGTGTCTGGTGTCTTCCTTAATTGCTCTCTGCCCTATTTCTTGATACAGAGTCTCTCAGCAAACCTGGAGCTCACTGATTAGTTAGATTGTCCAATCAGTGTCCAGGGACCCATTGTTTCTGCCTCCACAATGCTGAGATTACTGCTATACCTGACTTATCATGTAAGTGCCAGAGATCTGAACTCAAGTCTTCATGTATATGTGACAAGCACTTCATCAACTGAACCATCTACCTAGTTCCCATTTTCTGTTTGTTCATTTTATCTGCTTTTCTTTGAAACAAGTCTCATGTAGCTCAGGTTGGCCTTAAACTCACTATGTAGCCAAGGATGACATTGAACTTCTGATTCTCCTACCCTGTGTTGGAATTACAGATGTGCACCATCACATCTGGTTTGTGTTGCTAGGTATGAAATGTAGACATTTGAACAAGATAGGCAAGCACTCTACCAGCTGATCCACATTCCAGTTAGTAGTGTTTCTGAGCCAAATATGAATAGCCATGACCCAGGGACAAGTACTCAGTTTGTTCCAAATAACATGTTCCAGGATGGAAATGTTTTCCTGAAGTTTTTATAGTTACAGAATACAGGAAGTCATGAATCAAGGCATTTCTCAAATAGAAGTTATGAAAACTCAGGTAGGTGGGTTAGAGCAATGTGGAGAAATGGCTCTTACAGGTCTCAGTTGCTCTCTGATGACACTCTTTACTTCTGGGTTGGTAGAAGCTAGTGCTGTGCTGGGTTACAATTTTTCAAAGGTTTTACCCTATAGTTGAAGAAACATGAGGTCAGGCACAGAAGGTGGATGTTAAATGGCTACCAAGAGGCTTCAAGATAACCTAAGATAATTATCAGCCACATTGCAACTCTTAACAATCACAAAGTTGTCACCTGTAATTGATGGAGGATTTCTGAAGCGGGAAATTAATCGGGTTCAAACCTGGTATGAGGGCCATGACTCCCTCTGCAAAGGTCAGGGCTGCCAACGGCCACAGTTTTCAGGAATCCAACGCATTGTACAATGTTCTAGAATCAGCTGCGTTCCAGGAGTGGTGTGGTCACTTGTGTGGGGAAGCCGAGGACAAGCCCTGGTGGTAAGGTGGGATGTAAGACTGGCAGAAATGGAAGCCTTTCTCTTCACCAAGCTGAGGCTGTTGGAGCAAGCTGCTCCTAAAATGGTCGTCCTTCTCCTGCTGGCAATTCCCTCCTTCTCTCCCTCTATCCCTTCCTTCCACTCTCTCTTTTTCTTCTTCTCCTTCTTTTGTACAGATCCAGGGAACTAGGGTTCCTCCAAAGTCACAGAAGAACGTATCATCCACAAGAAGAGAAAAAGACAAAGGGAAACATTAGCTGGAGATGGCAGCCTAGCTGTGCACTTAGACCAATACGTGCCCACAGTGTGCCACTCTGCAAGCTCCAAGCCTGTCACTGCCTCTTCTCATTAGTTTGCCTGTACCAGACCTTTCTGGGAGAACCCCACTCAGCACGGAGCTAACTGCACCACACAACAGCTTTGGTAAATGACTAGATAAGCAGAGATAAGGGTCGGGAGGCTTCAAGGGAGCAACTCAAGCCAGTCATGGAGCACCCTGCCAGGTGTTTTCTGCTCTGGACTGAACTCCTGGCTCCTAAGGGAGACCCCAGCTGCAGCTACACCTTTCATTTTACCACACCTCTTCCTATTCATTTTTAAAAACGTTCATAGTTCTTATTGATATGTGTGTGGACATGCATGGTAGTGCCAAAGTGAGGAAAGACTGGTTCCTGGAATCGTTTGACCAAGGGTGAGCCTGATCTGTTCTCAGAACTGTTCCATTTTCATTTCTCTCAGAGCCGCTCCTCTACACCAAGGCTCTCCTTTTTCCTCTACTGAAACAACACATTCAATGTGGTAGGAGAGAGAAAGGAATGAGGAACTTAATCTTAACTACCCTTTATGGGCGGGAGTGTGGGGGGTCTTGATCTTTACTGCATCAGAACAGCATATAGAACTACAAACAAATGTTATCAAGTATATTAGTTACATTTCTGTTGCTGTGATAAAACACCATGACCAAGGTAACTTAGAGAAGAAAGAGGTTATTTGGCTTATGGTTCCAGAAGGATGAGTCCATCTTGGTGTGGAGGCATGGCAACAGAGGCAAACAGGGCAGAAAGTTGAGAGTTCACACCTTTGAGCATGCATAGAAAGTGGGGCCAGGGAGGATGGGGGGAGAGGGGAGTGGCATGACTTCTCAAAGCCAGCCCTCAGAAAGGCTACACCTTCTACAGGTTCATGATCTTCCCTAAACAGTGTTACCAAGTGTTCAAATACTTGAGCCTATGGAGGAGATTTCTCATTCAAACCACTACATCAACTTATGTCTGCATGTTGCTTGCAGCATATATTGTGGATAGTTTGTTGTTCCAACATGACTGCTTTCAGCATATTATCACAACATATAGTGACATACATACATTATTCTGGAACAGGTACAAGGAAGGGTCATGAGGGAGAAATTGGGAATATAGTTTAAGATTAAAGCTATATGCTCAATTTAGCTTGTAAAAGTTCATTATATGGGGAGCCTAAGGCCTACTAAGATTGTTTACATTGTTTTCTTAAAGGTTAGTTAAATTTAAACAAGCTGATCATATAGTAAGAAGACAGACTGAACTCATAGATCTCAAAGATAGGACTAATCTTTTGACTAACTATAAGGTTAGTCAAAAGTCCCATCAGCAAGTAACAGAAGGCATTTTGGAAGTCACTCCCATATGCAGGTGCATGTGTGTGTTCGTGTGAGTGCATGTATATGTGTAGGTACATGTGGATGAGTACACATGCATGTATTTGCAAGAGCCTTCAGAGGAATGCCATCCGTCTTAGTTTTTATTACATTTATTTATTTATTGTGTGTGTGTGCGTGCGTGTGTGTGTGTGTGTGCGTGTGTGTATGAATGCCACAGTGCACATGTGAAGGAGTCAAGTTTTTTCTTCTACCATGTGGGTCATGGGGATTGAACTCAGATTTTTAGACTTGGTAGTAAGCACCTTCACCCACTGGGAAATCTCACCAGCCCAATATGCCTTAGGTTTTGAGACAGGCTTTCTCAGTGGTCTGGAACTTGCCAAGTAGGCTAGGCTGACTATAAGCCCAGAAAGTCACTTGTTTCTCCCTTCTCAGTTCTGGATTATAAACATGTGCTTTTTTATGTGGGTGCTGGAGACTGAGCTATCGCTTCTTAGAGTACATACTTGCTATCGCTCGGTCTCTGAGAGAGTTGGAACCAAGTGTGTTCACTCCTAAAAGCTCCCTGCTGATGGCTAAGACTGTTTGTGTATTCAACTGTTTTTGCATACAGTGTGAATTTGGTGGGGAACACACAGGAAGTGGTTTTATTTTTTTCTCTGAATGGAACTTTCCAAAGTGTTCTTCTACTGGAGTTGTTAGGGTCACAACTGGGGCCCTGAGAAACCTAAAAAGCTATGTTCAGCCATCTTCAGTAGGCCAAATGAACAAGTAGTAGTGGAAAGTGTAAGAAAGGAGATTTATTCAGTGTGTCTATACGGAGAAGACAAACAGAGGTCAGTAACCTCAAGTTCATCTTCTCTGGGGTCCTGAAAAGGAGTTTAGTTTTAAATAGAGGGCAGGAAGTATGCATAGCTGAGCAGTCCTGGTCAAGGTGTGGTCCTGCACATCACTGACCCATCCAGGTCTCAGCTCCAGTCTCTCCTCAAGGTAATCTCACAAAGTGTTGAACTGTGTGAAATCTCTTCCTGGGAGACCAGACCCTGTCTGGTGGCACCAGGCTTCAGCCTTCTCCTTCTTCCAGTGTGACTCCTGGGGAAATTCTAATCTCTTTGAGTCCGTTGTTTCAATAGTCAAAGGGAGACAAGCAGCTGTCTTTAGAATATCTTCATTCCTGCCAGGATGGTTACAGTAGCAAATGGCAGATCTGACTTTAGAAAGGGAGGCTATCTGGGATGGGTCTGACCTAATTAGGAGCCTGCTTAAAAGGGTTCCTCCTGGAGAGAGATTCGACATATGAGAGGGATTTGACTAGGATCTCTGTTTCTGGTGTGAAGACAGAGAGGGCCAGGTATGAGGGATGTGCCTGACAGGTGGAGGGCTCAGACAGGAAGCAGGAAGGTAGGAACCTCCGTCCGGTAGCTGTTACTGGGGTCTTGCTATGGTCAATCCTTGGCTCCTGGGCCTCTTGAACTCTATTGGAAGAGTTCACAGGAGACACACAGAATACAACATAAAAGATAGGTGGAGTTTACTACAGGGTCAAGTAGGACACTCTTAACAGTGGGTAGGGGGCAGTGGACAAGGCACCAATGTGCAAGAAAACACTGTCAGGGGTGACAGTGACCATTGTGCCAACCTACACTACAGTTATAAGGTAGGCTTTATACTGTTTTGGGTTATATTTTGAGATAGGATATCATGTTGCCCAGTCTGGCCTCAAACTCAATATGCAGTTAGCGTACCTTTGAACTCCAGATTCTCCTGCCTTCACCTCCCAAGTACAAAGATACAGGATTGGGTCACCACACTCAGGTATATTTCTTAAAATCTTTGAACAGGTAGCTTCCTGAGGGGTGTTTTCCTGTCCAGGTGATTGACAGGCCTATTTCCATTCACTGTTAAGGTAGAGGACAATGTTACAGTAAGTCTTTGTTCTTTATCAAAAAGCTGCCTGCTAGATAATAATCTTATGATCTTTAGGGGAGTTTAGAAAGACTCCACCCAGGGCCCGAGATCGTCAGAGATAAGCCTCAGATCCCATTCTTTTGCTCAGTCATCAAAGTGCTGTTCAGTTCAGTTTCTGGTTTTACCTGTGGCTACTGATGAGGGAGGAGCCCATCCTCAATGACCTTCAATCCTGCTGATATCTGAAAAACTACCTAACACAGCCAGCAGGGAACAGAGCTGTACTCTGAACTTGGATGAGGACCCAGAGCTTCAGGTGTGCATGCATCCTCCAGCTTACCCAGAGCAGATACTTACCTTCTTGTGCCTGAATTTCTGACCTGTGCAGGGCTGGTGAATTTCTACTGTGTTAAAGCACTATGCATATGGCAAATATTGCTCCTTTACTTACTAGTGGGAAGGAGACTAAAAAGACCCCAGCTCTGTCTTCAATTCCCGGTTCCAACTTCTTTTTTGTCAGTTTGAACTGGACGAAAAGGGCAGGTCTGTAGTATCTAGAGGACTACAGCTGTCAGTGGAGTTAGCTCTCTTTCAGGGGCATTAGTTAGATTTTAGCTGTAGTTCCCAGACTACAAAAACTTTCTGTTCAACATCCATCTAAGAGAAGGGTAGTGTCTCAATCTCTTTGTCTCTTCGCAATTATTAGGTTGAACAGGAGCAATTCCAGTGTGTAATTATTAAGCACTTTTATTTTTGTCTGGCTCACTCCTTTGTTCTACTAATTAGTCTCTTGTTTCTAGATGACCATGGTCACCTTCAGGTAATGAATGATCCTCTAACCAGTAATTAGCATATTTAATTCAGAATGCTAGCCAAAACTTTTAGCTTTGCCCAACTTTTAGCTTTGGCTCTTTGCCAACCACTACAGGGTTTTTGTTTCATTGTTGTTCGTTTTTGCTTTGGACAGGGTCTCCTGTACCACGTGCTGGTGTTGAACTCCCACTGTATAGTTGGCAAGGACGACTCTGAACTCCTGGTTTTCCTGCCTCCACCTCTCAAATGCTGGAATTACAGTTGTGTACCACCACTCCCTGCTTATGTGGTGCTGAGAAAGGAATCCATGGCTTTGTGCGTGCGAAGCCAGCACTCGACCAAATGAGCCACACCCCCAGCCCCGCTGCACGTAATGGGAAGCAGGGAGTCATTGACTTAGTTTTTCTTCAATTGTACTTTGACTTACCAGCTCTACACTGTACTCTGACTCTTATCAGACCTCTTCTGTGAGGCAGAGGAAAGAGAGGAAGATGAAGCATCCTCCACAGAGAGGGTGCCCCTTCAAGCCCTTGAGTGCCTGCACGAGCCAGCTGTGAATTCCGCCATATCCAGCTGACAAATGCAGGTTAGTTCAAGACAGGTCAGGTCAGGTCGGTTGGAACTTCCCTCCTCATCCCATCAGCATATCTGTCGTCCATCGGTCTCCTTCCGCCTCTCATCCTTTGGTGAGGGTGCTTTAATTTTTGGCTTTGAACAGAAGGTTCTCTCTTTATGCTTTTACTTTTGAGTTCTAGTTCAGCATCTTAAGATGAGAGTGCTGACCTGAAGGTTTGGTCCTTACATTCAATATCTCAAAGTAAATCCATTTGTCCCCTGCTCCTCATCCTGCTCTGTCTTGCTTCCTTGCTTTTGAGCCTGTACTAGGAGGATGGGTTAAAGCCCAGGAGGTAGAACAGACATCCTAAGTCCTAAACAGAGACTTCCACGCAGTTATCAGACTGCCCCGCCTTTTGTCTCTTGCAAAATTAGTGTGTTTAATAGGTATACAAAATTCCAGACTTGGAATTGAGCTCCAAAGAAAAAGATAGAAAAGGACCTCCCACTCTACACCTTTCAAGGGAATGGACCTAGAGACTATTGATCCCAATCCATAGCTCTCACCTTAAAGGGATGAGAAATAGCTTATTCTGGAGTCAAATTTGAGTGACCATGACCCAGGACCTGAACATGGATTCAGGTTACCCCAAAAGACATGCTCCACTGTAGACATAGTTATAATGAGATTTTAATTACAGAATAAAGAAAGTTATAGATAAAGGCATTTATCAAATGCATTGGTGGGGAGAACATGGGGACAGGTTACAGCAGAGTAAGGACACACAGTCATAGGTTTCAGATGCTGTCTGACAGCACTCTTAGCCCTTGGACTGGTAGAAGCTAGTGGTCTACTTGGAGTACATTTTAAAGGTTGTGACACTCACAAGGATGTTAGGCTAGACACAGAGGTAAGCTTTAGGGGCCAAAAGTAGCCTAAGTGATTTAGCTCTGCTCTCTAACATTTTAACTCTGTAATCATGACGTTCAGTCATTGGCCTCTTAAACTCTTGTTTACTGTGTGTACATGTTTCTGTGTGAGTGTGTAGGCCACAGGTGAGCCTTGAACATTGTTCTTTAGGAGTCACCTACTGTGTTTTTCTATATATAGTTTCTCACTGACTTGGAGCTGTATCATGAATTTCTCATGGTGAGGATCGGTATTCAGCCCCATCCCACCCCCAGGTTTGAACCGATTGAGTGGACAGAGGATGCTCCTTTAGAGAAGTTAATTTATTCCAGGTTACTTACAAAGGATTCATCCCCAGGGAGAGAGAGATGAAGGTGTGGTATGGTGGAGGCTGCATTTTGATCATAAGTCCCCCCTACATCTCTGGAACAGGCCCACGAGAATGGTGCCTTGGCACTGTGCCCGCCTCTCTCCTTCACAGCCTTCCTTGCGTTTCTGCTAGACCTCCCCCGTTAAGTCATTGGTTAGTTAGCTGTCAATCACATTTGGAAGCCTATCCCTCGCAGCAGAGAGAGAAACTGTTTTTCTATGCAACAGAGCTCTCTGAGGAGGTTGGGCCCACTGGTCAGTGAACCCCAGGGGTCTGCCCATCTCTACCTCCCCAAGCACATGCCATTATTTACTTTTTAAATATGGGTTCTGAGGACTGAACTCAGATCCTCATGCTCAGAGTCTTCATAGTCATTTTCTTCTTTTTAGTTTATAGTGACTTAAATTCCCGAGGAGAAAAGAAGAAAGCTGTTTTTTAAGAAACAGCATCTCCTGTCTAAAGTGTTACCCAAATCTGGAAAGGATTAGGGCACAGAGCAAGGTGGCCCTGGATGCCACCTAACTTACATAGAGTATTTAACAAGATGGCAGATGGCACTACAGAAGCCAGGATTAGATGCAGAGCCTAGCTGGGGTGACAAGAGCTATTACTGGGTCCTGTACAGGACAGAGACAGCTTGGGGCTATTCCACTGGGAACTCAGATCTTTTTCAGAGACAGGGCCTCATGTAACCCATGAACCTTGAACTTCCTATGTAGTTAAAGATGACCTTGAACCTTGGGCTTGTTATTCTCCTGCATACATCTCCCAAGGGCTGGGATTATAGGTGTGCACCACCATGCCTGGTTTGTATAGGGCTGGGAATTGAATTCAGACAAGCACTCTACCAACTGAGTCACATCCTTAGCCCTAAATATCTATCATTTCTCTATTTTTGTTATTTTGGATTCTGTCACTAATAGCCAAACCCACTTCTTTCTGATACAACTGTACCAATGTGAACCTAATTGAATTCATTTGCAGAAACTCACCATTTTTTTCCTCTTAATTGCTGTAATATACAATAATGAAGTATCTATCCCAAAGTGCTACTCTTGAGTTTTATTTGATTATAGCGCTAAACTTAGTGTTGGAGACACCTGCTCCTTTCAATAGTTTGTTGATTATACAGTGCGTTCATCCTGGGATGCTTACTCCTTCTTGCCTGTGAATGGTAGCTCCAGACTCCAGGCTGCCTGACTAAATAGCTGACTGTAAAGGGACTGGACAGAGAAGGGCAGCATTAGCATACCGTACCCTGCCTAGGTGCACCTTGTTCGGCTTTTCCCCATGCAGTTGTTCTTAGGTACATCCTGTGACCTTTGGCACATCTGCGTCTACGAAATAGGGAGTCATTCTTTAAATCAAGACTTTCCAGCTTTTAAAGTTATTATTCTAGTGCTTGTCTGCATCCCTTCATTCTCTTAAATAATCTGCTATAGGCATTCAGAGAGTGTGCTCATTCTGGGACATGACTATAGCTAATTTGCTGAGAGCTCCTGAGCACGCCCCAAACCTGCCTAAGACATCCAAAGGGAAGCTAAATCATTTTAAGTGGAGGAATTAGACTATGTGTTCTGCTAGGAAAAAATACTGTGAATCATAGTATTCTGCATGAGAGTTTTAATGATAGAATCGAATTATACTGCGGATTTACGAAAGAAAAATAAATCCATCTTCTTTTACTAGGGGCTTGGCACTTTTATTTAGGGAATTTATTCTTTTGAATGCTTCTTCATACATTACAAATGCATTTCAAATGGCTGCCTTTAGGTTAGCAGACTACTCCTTAAAAAGAGATGGAAAGAAAGTGGAAATTGGGCCTTCTTTGAGGGTAAGAAACATGAGAGGAGATTCCTTCTAATGATGAAATGACTTGGAGAACAGAATAAAGATTTTGTTTGCAAAACCAGGGAAATTGGGAATAGAGAAATATTCTTTTGTGTATTACTTCAAACTAGCATCTATCTCCCTAAGACTTCCTCATCAAAAACCCAAATACGAATTCTGTGTAATAGATGAGCATTCACCATGTATTAGCTGTGAATGCCCCATGTGTGCATTTGTACATATGTGAATGTGTGTGTGTGCCCACACAACTAATATGCTTTCCTGTTTTCTGGAAATACTATTGGCTGTGCATACGGAGTAAATTGGTGAGCTGAGGTAGTCAATGTGACCTACATAACGGTAGGTCACATTCTCTCTCTCTCTCAACTTTCCCACTTCTGAGGATGAAAATCAAGGACCCTGCATGCTAGGTAAGTGCTTCATCAATGAGCCACACTCCCAGCCTACTTGTAGGGAGATTAGCTTGCAAGTAAGTGCTACAGTGAGGTTTATGGTCCTAAGGTAGGTGTAGATTTGAAAGCTTCAGGTTACACTCCTGACCCACAGTGAAAGCTAACATGTCTGTATTATAATTTGCCTATATTTCCTGTTGACTCTGTGGAAAAAAGTCCGGAAAGAAGTTACACTTTCAAGCTGAACTTTCTGCAAGGCTGATTAACTGATTAGAGCTTCAGTGATTGTGGAGAATTTGGAGTGTTGCAAGCCCAGAGTCTAATTGTCTTGGGCCACCTTTAACCCTCTTATTAGTCAGTTCTTGCCCCCCTCTGTATCTGATCTAATAGTTTTTGCAAATCATTTGGATTGTAGAAACAGAACAGTAGTTTTTCTTTGGATGTATTAACGTAGCAGACTGCTAGCTTCCACCAATCCAAAAGCTAAAAGTGTCATCAGATAGTATCTGAGGTCAATGAGAGGTTTCTCCAGTTTGCTGTAACCACCTTTTTGATGTTTCTACCAAGGTATTTGAAAAATATCTTGATTTATGGCTTTCTTTGTTCTGTTGTTGTAAAGTCTTCATGAAACTGTTGCCATGTTTGAACATGGAATTTGGGATAATCTAAATCTGTGTTTCCCAGACTATCACTCATGTTTAGTTCCAGAAGGAACTTTCTTATCCCCTTTGAGGTGAGAGTTGTGTTTTTGAGAGACAACTCGCTCTATATAGTCTGTTTTTCTCTGTGTTGGAAGACTATAGGACAGAGTCCTGTCTGGCTGAAGACAGCCAACTGCTCATGTGTTAGGTTGTGTTCTGATTTTTTTTTTTGAGACACAGTTTCATGTATCCTGAGTTGGCCTGAAACTCAGCAAGTAGCCCAGCATAACCGTGAACTTCTGATCCATCAGCCTCTTTCTCCCTACTGTAGAGATTATAGGCAGGCACAACCATGCCCAGTTTAGGCAGTGCTGAATCAGGGCTTCAGGCATGTTAAGCAGGTTTTGAGCCACATCCTCAACCCTATGGACCATGTTCTGAATCTCAATCTTCTGAATTGGATGCTATATATTGAGTGAGATATTGATGTTTCTAGACTTGCAAAGCCTTCATATGAAGTTTTTTTTTTTTTAACTTTATGATCGTGTAAAAATGACATGCATTCTAGAATACGAGGTTACAAGCATGTGCCACCATGCCCAGCTTTTTTATGTGGTGCTGGGAACTGAACAGAGGTCCCCTTACTTCTAAGGCAAGCATTTTACTGAGCTATCTCCCCGGTCTTTAAGTGTTTTCCTGACTTAGGATATTTCAGCTTTCATTAACTTTATAGGGTCATAATTCCAGCGTGAGTGCAGCCATCTGTATCTGGAAAATGTGTGTTCTTGAAACCACAGGCTTCTTTTCTTGAAAGGCATCCAAGCCATTTTCTTCGTGTTCGAAACCACTCTCAGAAGGGGAGAGTGGGGAGCCAGACAGTCAATCTTGGCTGTTCCCGACTGCAGTCTCTACAAACCCTGCTAAAGAGATGTGTGTTGAGGAGGCCAGCCTGGGTGTCTGACTGTTATTAGCGCCTCTGTAAAACAATGATTCACGGCTGCCAGCTGAGTCCCTCCTCCCGAGGAACATGTGTATGGTTCTTTCTCCATGCCTGACTGAATTCTTATTCTTCTTGTCTTGGGAGAAGAAGGATAGTGCCTGGGAGGGTTTAGTCTTGTGAGGAAGAGGAGGAAGAAGGGAGAGGAGGAGGAGGAGGAGGAGGAGGAGGAGAAGGAGGAGGAGGGGGAGGAGGAGGAGGAGGGGGAAGAGGAGGAGAAGGGCACTCTGGTGTGAACAATCTCCCATTCCAGGAGCCTGCCTTAGCCTTTGTTTCCTGGCTGTGATTCATGGTCTCGATAACTGTGACTCTGCTGTCTTCCTTGCTGGACTCTACTCAGCTGAGTTAGAATGCACACGTTCATTTAAGGGAGGACATGCAGCATTTACTGTATGTCTCTTTCTCTGGACGGGACTAGCCTGCCAGGCTAGCTAGCCATAGCTGGCTTCACTGAAAATAGAAGTAACTAGATTTTGTTGGCACAGCTGCTATATTTAGCCTAAGAATTTTATAAATGCGCAACAGAGCCCACACCCCACCCTCCCTCCAAAAGATCCGTCAGAAACAGCAAAGTTCATCTCACCCTTAGCAAGATCTTAAATTGTTTTGCTCGTGGTTTCTCATTTCCTGAGACTCTGAGGAAGTTTGACCCAGTACTACTTTTTTTTTTTTCCTTTTAATATGTTTTATTGGAAAGAGAGAAGGTGGTGTTGTTGTCACTAAGCAACGCGAATGGGGAAGCATGCCCAGGGTGGCTTATTGAATAAACAGTCTAATAATGCAGATAAGGAACTGAGATCTTGACATTTTGTACGTTTTCAGAAGCCATTCTGAAATACCAGCCTAGTGTCTGAATGCGCTGTATAATGGGACAGACACTACCCATACCCTGAACCCTGACCTTCACAAGCAGGCATGAGAACGCCAGCATACCAGTGGCCCTGTGAGAATGGCCCACGCCATTTTTATTAGTGAGCTAGCCACACAGTGTATCTGGTATCGCTATTCCAGATATTTATGCCAAAATTTTGTTCTTTGGCCCAATTTCATGAAGCTACTTGACCAACTATTATATGCTTGGAATTTAAATTTTTGCCTGACTTTGTTTTTTAGTTCAAAAAATTGCTTAAAGACAGAGAGCTCAATTCTTGAGACTGTTTTCTTATTTAACACATTTTTTAAGAGAGAGGATTTTCCCATTTTCATCACACTGAACAGGTCTGGAATTCACTTGGGTTAATATGCAAAATCCAGAGAACCTGAGTGATAACTTCACAGATAAGTTTCTTCTCTGGGAAGAGCAGTAAACTTGGACATAGGAAGAAAAACAAAAGTTGAGGATATGGCTTAGCTGGTAGAGTACTTGCCCCACATACATGAAGTCCTAGGTTCAATCCTCTGTACCACTTAAATCAGGAGTGGTGGCTCAAGCCTGGCATCTCTTTATTCAGAAGGTAGAGTCAGGAGGGTTTGAAGTTCATCCTTGGCTACATATGAAGTTTAAGACCAGCCTGGGCTACATGAAACTCTTCCCCCTCCCCCAAAGAAGTAAAACAAAGACAGTCATCTATAGTATTCAATCTGTATTTATTGGGTGGTCACCATATACCATCTGGCTACTACTAGAAATAAGACTTGAATTCTTAGTATGGACTTTGAGGACAAGACTTTTCTGCCTCAACATATAGTTTTATTCACTTATTCACAAAGTCATTCATTCCACTGGTAAACATGTATTGAGCTAGGTAAGGTTATGAGTGAGAATACTTGGTTGTTGCTGGAATTCCTTCCCTGGAGAGATGTAAAGCAACATCCACTCCCTCCTCCAAAGGTCCCGAGGACAGCCCAGGGTACGATTCCACTAACGTTCACTCTATCAGGCTTACTTACAGAGCAATGGGTGAGGGGTTATAGGCAGTAGAGTGAGTGACCCTAAAGCAGTCACACTGGAAGGTCTGCGCCCAGCATAGATGACTAACCCATGGCATAGATGGAGCCACATGTCCTATCCTTCATAGCCTGGATAACCTAGTACCTCCTTGAGCCTCTAAGGCCATGTGTAATTAGAGCAGAACTGCATACGACAGGCTGACTGGATACTCAGTGGCCCTCCCTGTCCCTCCTTCTATGTGGGGCCCTCAACAGTCAATAAGCCCAGCTATGATGATCTTCAGCAGGTGGACCAACTGAACTCCTGGAGATGGCATCAGCTGGCTCAGAGGAGTTCTATAATAAATGGTTTTGCATAGATTTGCCTCTGTTTCAGTGACTTTAAAACCAGATACACAACATTAGAACAGATTGTAGGACATTATAGGTTTCCGGTGTCACTGAGGAACAGAGTGCTGACTCAGGAATGCATCTGGAGCTCTCAGGAACTGTGTTTTATGGGAAGGCATCTCTGTATGTATATGGAGGGTAAAGGAGAGGAAAAGGCACCTCAGGCCAAGAGAGCAGCACATACATGTGGTGTGAAATAAGTTAGTCATTCATAAAGAAGAATGAAATCAGGCTGGTGAGATAGCTCAGTCAGTAGAGTGCTTGCTTGCAAGCATGAACACTCTAGTTTGATTTCCAGTACTCATGTAATAAAACCAGGTGTGGTTACAGTGCTTGCAATTCTAGAGCTAGGATGGTGGCTACAGGTCGACCCCTTGGGCTTGCTGAATGGCCAGTCTCGCCTACTTGATGAGCTCCAGGTCCATAATTATCACAATTACTCAATTACTAGTTGGACATAGTTGAAAAAGCTAAAAAATTAGAGCTATTGGGGTTGGGGAGATGGCTCAGTCAGTAAAGTGTTCATCTTGTCAGCACAAAGACCTGGGTTTGATACCCATGATGCGGTTCTTTGAGGGTAGTGGGTCTTCCTTCAGACCAGATGGGCTTGACCTAGCATCTAAGGTGCCAGATAATCAATGATCATCAAAAGTCAACACCACATCATGGCTCTTGATCTTTGTCTCACATCAGTGAGGAATAAAGATGTGGACATAGGTGATGTGAGCAACAAAAGCAAGGTTATTAAAAAAAGATCAAGAGGGCTGGGTGTGGCGGAACTAGCCTTTAATCCCAGCACTCTGGAGAGGCTGGCAGATCACTTTGAGTTCAAGGCCAGCCTGGTCTATGTAGCAAGTTCCAGGCCAGCTAGGGCTACAGGGAGACCCTGTTTAAAAAAAGAAATAAATAAAGGAAAAAGAGCAGGAAAGACCAGGACTCCCATAGTGGATGTGATCCTAGAGGGTCACTGTTAAGCTGCTAGTCAAGGAGCTTTTCATAGGACTTAAGGCTGACTTTCTATTGAGATTGACTAATTCTCTGGACCCATCATGGGCTGAGCCACTGAAGGCTTACTTCTGTGCATGTCCCCCAGACCCACCTGGGGAGATAATCACATGCTGTTCACTCATTCAGGAGAGGGGTCACCCAAGGTACTCATCCCTGTAAATTCTTCTTTGACCTTGGATTGGTTTGTCAGCCTTGTTGTTGTCCCAGAGCCTTGTTCTTTCTCTCATCTGTCAACTTAGCTATCTTACACTCAGCTATAAGCTCTCTTCTTACCTTCTTCACTGTTCTTAGGTTTTAACCCTAACATCTTTTCACTGTAACATTCAGAACCATGTAAAGAAAAAGGCAGATGGCGATGCCTGTTTGTAATCCCAGTGCTGGAGTAACAGAGACAGATGGTCCCTGGGTTCACTGGCTAGCTAGCCTAGCCTACTTGTTCCAGGCCAGTGAGAGACCCTGTTGCAACAAACATGGAAGGTAAATGGTGTCTGAAGAACAACAGGTGAGGCTGACCTCTGGCCTTTGCACACGTGCATATACGTACACACTCATAGACACAAACACACCTAGATTAGAGCTATATTTGGTAAGTCTGACTTTTTCAAAGTCTGGTTTATAAATAACTTCCTCAAAAATAGTATCATCATGTTCTTTGGGTTGTATTTCAGTTTCTTTTGGAGGTCATAAGAAAGAATACTTCTCAGAATGGAACATTCTTTTGGTGTGACTTATTTCCCTCAAGTCATCATCTGCTTTCATCTGTTTAGAATCCCTGTCTGTTCATATGATTTTGCTAGACCTTTGTTTGCCATTTCTTATGAGCCACAAGAAGAAATCTGTGCAACTCCCCACTTATTTGTGATGGGAGATGGGTGAAGACACACAGTTCTTGCTCTAACAGTGCACCTGAATCATCCACTGTATATTTGGAATATTGCTTATTATGGACACCTCAACTGGCTAAGGCATGCCAGAACTTTACTTTCCTTAAAACTCCAACCCTGTTAGCAGGGTTAGTTAGAGTCTGGAGGTCTGCATTATACGGCACTGGGACCCTGAAAATCTACTTCTTCTGACAGAACCTTGGAGTGATGAAAAGTTATAGAATCAGGGTTACTTAAGGCCTGGCTCCATGTGACTTGTTATGAATCTGCTTTGTAAGAGCATTGTTCTGTGTAGAAGAAGCCCCCTACTTCCTCCAGAGGAAGTCACACCTCTTTGGCCCCAGTTGCTAGAATTCTAACTTACAGTGGGAGTCCTTCTTGACACTGGGCCTAGTACTGTGTATGTTATTGTCCTAGTTTTCTTCTATCCTTCCCTCTCTATTCATGTTACTCTATGTTCTGTGTTTTCTTTAAATCCTTCCTGCAAGTAGGTGGAACATAAATATGTAGCAGAATAGAAAAATTTTGCATTTTTAGTTTCCCCCCTTTGTTCTGAAAATGGACTCTTTTTTTCTTTTCTTTTTTTTTTCTTTTTTCGGTGTGTGTGTGTGTGTGTGTGTGTGCGCGCGCGCGTGCGCGCTCACACAGGCAGGTGTGGGGGACCAGAGGATGATGTCAGGCTGTCTTTCCTCACTTACTCCTTACCTTATTTTTTGAGACGGTCTCTCTCTGAACCTGGAACTTGCTGATCAGCTAGGCTGGTGGCCAGCAAGCCCCAGGGATCCTCTTAGCCCCTCCTCCTTAGTGGAACTTCAAGTATGCCTCCACATCTTGCTTTTTATGTGGGTTCTGGGGAATCCAAACTTGGGTTCTCATGCTTACCTAGCAAGCCCTTTACCCAGTGAGTTGCCTTCCCAGCCAGGAACCTCCATTCTTGGGGGAGGGGGTGGGGCAGAAAACAAGCAATTCTTTTAAAGGCAATTCAGACTTCTTTAGTGAAAAATAATCTTTCAGTGGTAAGTCCTTGGTATTAAAAAAATACAGATTTACTCTGAGGAATATTTCACCAGAAATTATAGCACCTACCTTTCCTAAAATGGTGTGTAGGTGCACTAAGCAGGTCTGGGGAAAAGGAGAAGTCAATTTTCACTCTTGTTTCAGCTGGAGTGTGCAAGTTTGCATGTGAGGGGTGTATAGGACACAGAAAATGAATGTGAATAATGGTGTACTAAGTTGGATTCAGTTAACAGACTGCTTGAACTTAGATGCCAGTTCAGTCTAATGAGACAGTATGATCTTGACCTGTGGGGTGATAGGACATGAAATGTATAGGTGGCAGGAGGAGGCCGCCATGTTTGTGTACCGCTCTCCATCCTGAGGAGTGCCCAGGTGGTTCCAGCTTCCAAACAGACTTCTGGCCTTCCTTTTCAGCATTCCATGATTCCTTTCTCAAAGGTGTAGAGTTAGTGTGTCAATGAAAGATTTGTGAAAATAAAATAAATACAAATATCTGTTCATTGCTGGATATGCACACCAATCATCTTGGCATTCAGCAGGCAGAAGCAGGTAGAGCTCTGTAAATTCAAGGCCAATCTAGTTTTTATAGTGAGTTCCAGGCCTGTCAGGGCAGTTTAGTGAGACCCTGTTTCAAAACAAAAACAATACAGACTGGGGCTGGAGAGATAGCTCAGCAGTTAAGACCACTGTCTGTTCTTGCAGAAAACCCTGGATTGAATTCTATACCTACATGGCGGCTCACAACTGTCCTAACTCCAGTTCCAGAATATCCGATGCCCTCTTCTGTCCTCCCAGGGCATTGCATGACAAAGGTGCACTCATATACATGCAGGGGTAACATTCATACACATAAAAATAAATAAAATTTAAAAATTTAAAAAAAAACCAGACATCAGTAAGTCTGCCTAGCAAGGTGCTAATTCCCCAAGAAGCATAACCCAAGTGCATGGCAGTCGCTGCAGGCAGGTGTGGAGGAAGAGGAGCCTCAGGGTATGTGGTACCCAGGTTTGTTGACGAGAGACTGTGGCAGGGGCTCTTCCACTGCCAGAGGTCTGAATTACTCAGGTGAGGAAAGGGAGAAGGCTATGAGCAGCCGGGCAGTGACAATTTCTGTGAGGATTGTGACTAATCTTTGGGTGGGAAGAAACGCTGTTTACCCTGAGGTGTGTGCCCCCGAGACAAAGACAGAGGGATGCGTTATTGTGGAAGCATCAACTCCTGGAAACCTCTGAGCTCTGAATTTCTGGAATGAACCATGTCTGCTTCTATTTTCTGCTTCAGCCTGGGCAGAACTTGGGGAAGAGGCTGTGAGGAGCTCCATAAAGGCTGGGCTGAATGCCTTTAGCCTGTTAGCAAGCTGTTTCCATAAGTCATACCAAGTGTCGAGTCTGCAGCCATCAGTCAACAAGGCATTCTGTAAGGGGCTTGCTCATTATTTACCCAGCATAATGTGGGCTGCCTCAAGGGCTCTCAGGGGAAGCATGTATTTGCCAGAGCACCTCAGTAATAAACAGAAGCAAGAGATGCATTTGCTGCTCGTTTTCAGAACTGTCAGTAAGAGAGAACACATGCTCTGACTGAGACTTCTGGGTGGAGAGAAAACATCATTCAGAGAGGAATGGAATAGCAGATACCCTGGCCAGGAATTTGGCAGGCTACTATGAGCTATTTGCTCATAGTAGATATAAACAGGACCTCCTGGCTTTTGCATTCTTCACCTGGTGTCTTAATTAATAGGAAACATTATAGGAAGAGGTCTAACTTCCTCAGACTAACTGCTCTGAGACTGGATTATGCAAAATCTCTGGAGATTTTGGAGAGACTGAATCTCATGGCTACAGAGAGTTGCTGTGGAAGGCCTATGCTCTGCGGGCTGACAGGTTAGACCGATCTGTTTTGCAGTTGATGTTCTGGTGGCCCAGATCCCGACACAGGTTGTCTTGGACCTTGTAAACCATGATCCTACTTTTCGAAATGCTAGAGTAAGCCTACTCTCCCCCGAGTTCTCCAGGTTGTAATTCTTCCTGTGTGTTTTGCTTAGTAGTCATCTCTCAGGAAGCCAGCTCCTTCAGAAGCACAGGGTGGGGCTGGACATGGTGTCTGCTGCTACTTTTTCCGATTTATTAATTTTTTTATTTGTATGAATGTAATGCCTGCATGTGTGTTAGTGTACCCGTGTCGTGCAGTGTCCGCCGAGGACAGAAGGGGGCATCTGATCCCTTGGAACTGGAGTTACCCACCATGTGGGTTCTGGGATTTGAACCAGGTCTTCTGCAAGAACAGTCAGTGATCTTAACCGCTGAGATGTCTCTCCAGCCCCTGTGTAGCTATTTCTTAGGAATCGAAACATTCTCTCCTTGTAGTACTTTGAATGAGAAGTGTCTCCCATAGATTCAAGAATTAGGACTCGTGGTCAGTTGGTGATGCTGTTTGGGGAAGTTAATAGGACCTTTTGCTGGAGGTGTGGCCATGCTGGAGGAAGCACAGCACCAGGGGTAGGCTGAGAGTTCACAACCTTGCTTCACTTCCAGCTCTCTCTGTCTCTGTCTCTGTCTCTGTCTCCTTTCTGTATATGCTTGAAGATGTGGGCACTTTGCCTTTCTGCTCAGCCCTTTGCCACCATGTCATTCCGCCACGGTGAACTCATCCCTCTGGAAACATAAACCCAGATAAACTCCTTCAATAAGCTGCTTTGGTCGTGATGTTTTATCACAGGTACAGAAAGCAAACTAAACACCCCTGGAGGGAGGAGGGAGGCTCATAAGACTCAGGAAGCTCATGACATTGATGAGGTTGCAGAGGCTCAGAAAGTTCCAAAATTCACAAAGCCCCTCCCCAAGGTTACAGAGCAGGAAACAATTGCCAGAGAGGGGAGACTCAGTGCAGGTGCCTGCAAGAGTTACAGAGGGCTTTCCAGTGATGCAGTGGCCTCTGCAATACCCATGCTCCTGTGAGTGACCCAATAAACTCATTGCTTCACCAACCTAAGCTTGGATGGCATCACTTCTTTGATCTGCCATTGGTGCCAACCTGGGGTGGCTGCTGTTTACGTCTCCCTGGGATAAGTCACACAGTAGCATCTGTCCTCTGCACACCTGGAGCCACCATGGTCTTTACCGCAAAGTGGATATGCGCTGACTTTCACTGAATAAGAAGTTCAAGGTGGGGATTCGAAAGTGCCCAAGACAGATGTGATCAGCATATGACAAGAGAGTAGATGAGATATGAAGAAAGAAAAAAGAGAGAGGAGAAATAGGCTCAGAGGACAGAATAATCCCAGTGTCAAGGGACAGGCCCTTCAAACTAGACTAAAATGGAGAAGCAAACAAAACTTGAGAGGTCACAAGCATGAAGACTGGAGTTCAGATCTCCAGACCCCACATAAAGTCTGGTGAGGGTGATGGCCTGCCTGCAGTCCCAGAGTGTGGGACGGGAACACCCAGATCAAACAAGCTAGTTAGACCAGCACAGTCAGTGAGCTGGATTCAGGAAACACACTCAGTAATAAAAGTGAACAGTGATCGAGGAAGGCACGCGGCAACAACCAGTGACCTCTTCACATATGTGTACACATGTGCAGATCCACCTACCCACCCACACTTGCACCCCCCACATGAACATGCATACACCCATGCACATACATAAGAAGTCACAGAAAGTAGGAACTATGTTTAGAGAGTATGGTCCATATTAGGAGAATGTGCTTTACAAAGGTGTGATCAGCACTGATAAACATTGCAGCTGGTTTGAGATAAACACTCTTTGGGAGGTGACAGAGAGACAGGGGAGTGCTGATTCTCTTCAGGGTCTCTGTGGAGGACAATAGAAGAATGATGGATGGGAGAGGACATGATGTTCAAGAGAGTTGTGTGTTTGTTGCTGGCTCATTAAGTTGGGAGTGCCTGGTGTTTTCACATTTGGTTAGGTGTGGGTTTGCAGACCCAGAAAAGAGAATTATCAAGAGCATGGGACCTCACCCTGAGACGTCAGCTGGGGTTAGGAATGGGTGGTGAGCTGAGGATATGACTCAGTTGATAAAGGTTCTTGCCTTGCATGATGGAGGCCCTGGGTTCTATCCCCAGCACCACATAAAAGGAGTATGGTGGTGCATACCTGTAATCCCAGCACTCAGGAAGGGAAGTAAGAGGATCAAAAATTCCAGGTCATCCTTGACTACATAGAATAGGAGATGAGTTGGGGGGTTAGGTTTGCAGAGGAGGAATTGACTCTGCTGTGGGAAGGAAGAGGTTTGGGGGTGGGCTGCTTGTGAAGGTGGACTGGTACCATGGGTGTGTAGAAGCTGATTCTGTTTCAGTCAGCAAACCAAAGAACTGCATGCAATGGAGGGCTCAGAAGAAGGCAATGTGGCATGGGGATGATGGACTGGACTCCCTTTGTGGCAAGCAGAGGGCCTATTCTGAGAGAAGGATACCAGCTGGAGCTCTTTCTTGTCACTCAAGCCTCCTCTGAGTGACAGACTTTTTCTAGGACTTACCTCTAAATCCATGAGATAACTATCACATCGGGTCTTATTCCCCCTTATCTCTTGCATGTTTGGATTTTTTAGCTGTAAATTCAATTTAAAAACTGCTTGTCAGGCATGTACTATAATCCTGGATTTGAATCACAAAAGAAATAAGCAATGTTCGCACTTCAAAAGGCTCCTGTCCTCCATCTACTCCATGGAACACATTTCAAATGGAAGCTGGCTTCTTAGAATCGACTTTTAGATTGTCTGCTTCCTTTGAACATCTAGCTGTGGGCTAGAAGTTGAGGACTTCTCCAAGAAATCTAAGACAATTTGCTTATTTGGAAATGTGGTACTTTACTAAGATAATAAAATTTGAACAAAGTGAATCAAATGATTTTATATAACAGGACTCATGAAATTTTCCTTTTTTATACTGTGGCTTAACTTTCAAAAATGCTTTGTGTTTTTATACTATGTAGAACACACACACAGAAAGACAGAGAGAGAAACACATATACATACACACAGACACAGATACCCACAGATATACCTACGGACATATACTTGGTTTTTTTGAATCACTATAGTTTTTTAATTGGATTTTTGTGAATTTTGATCGAATTTAGAGCCTTGCATCAGTACCCCCTACCAGCCCCACCTGATCTCATGTACTATAACACACACACACACACACACACACATACATGCACAAACACATACATACACTCTCACACATAAACAGACATCCACTCACACGCACACTGGGTTCTATCTTCAGTGCAAACACACACACAGAGTCATGCACATGTATACATACACATGCATGCACACTCACCACCACTTGCACATATTCACATACCCATGCACGCATGTGCATTCACACATTAGAAATATGATTCTCTCATGTACTGTTTCACTAACCTTCTTTTGAAATGAATATCAGTTTCATTCCTTACTATTTTAATAACATAGCAACAGTATTATGTTAGTTAGCTTTCCATACTAAGATAGAATCTGAGATAAATCACTTATAAGGAAAAAAAGCATTTTTTTTTAGCTCGTGGCTTCAGAGGCTTTTGTTCACACTCACCTGACCCTGTTGTTCTGGATCGGTGGTGGCTCAGCCCACCAAATGTGAGTGTGCGTAGAACACCACTTACCTCATGGCAACTGAGAGAAGGGACCGTTCCAGTCATGCATTTATTTCCCATAAGGCATGTTGCTAGAGATTGGCCTTCTCCCAGCAGGCCCCACCTCTTAAAGATCCTGAAAACCACTGCGCGTGGTGGTGCACACCTTTAATCCTAGTACTAGGGAGGCAGAGGCATGTGGCTCTCTGTGAGTTCAAGGCCAGCCTGGTCTACAGGGTGATCCTGTCTCAAAAAGATCAAAAAAAAAAAAAAAAAAACAGCACCAGACAGGTCACCAAGCCCTTAACACACAGACACTGGGGGATGTTTAAGTACAAAGGGGCACCTGGGACTCTTCCCTCTGTAAGCTTGTCTCTCACCCTGTGATGTGTGTCTTCAGCAAAATAATCAAGTATGAGCCCCAGACACTGCTTTATGAAAGGATACTATATTTACATGCCCCACATCAATTTCCCAGAAGGCAAATCCCAGCCTCTCTGATTCTGGTAACTCAATTAGCATCACATAGAAAATAGGCTTGGCATATTTGTTTCTCCAAGATACCGGAACTTCTAGTATATGCTAAAAATCACAAGACAGATCTTTGTTAGCAAATAATTTATTTGCTAAATAGAGCTCATTTTTATGCGTTTTCCACATAATTTTCCTCCAGGAACTAGAAAGAGCTCATTCTAGTCATTTAGGCATTTAAAAAGATTAAAACTGCTTTTGGAAAAGGATGCATAATTCAGTATTTTTATTAGTTCTGATATTACCCCCACATCACAATCTGAGTTATCACTCACTCTGCAGAGAAAAAAACACTACTATGCAAACAAATGTTGCAGTGGAACAAACAGGAACTCTAGAAGGAAGTCTCTACCATGTACACTCATGTCCCTAGTTAATTAAGAATTAATATGTGCGTGTCCATGTTCTGGTGTGTATACACGTGTGTATGTAGAGGCTGGAGGACAGCTTTGGGTGTTGCTATTCAGGAGGCATTCACCTTATATTCTCTCTCTTTCTCTTTTGAGGTAGGATCGCTCATTGACCTGGAACTCATTGATTATGCTAGGCTGGCCAATCATTGAATTCCACGGATCTGTTTGTCTCTACCTCACCAGTTCTGAGATTGCAAGCATACACTACGATGCCAGGTTTTTACATGGATGCTTTTGCATGGGTACTCAGGTCCTGGTGCTTAGACAGTAAGCACTTTACTGACTAGGCCATCTGCCTGGCCTCTTATTTATTTAGGTGTTTTGTTGCTATATAGCTGAAGATGGTCTTGAACTCCTGATTCTTCTGCTTCTGCCTTCTGAATGCTGGAATTACAGGTGTAGGCCAGCACACCTGGTTATGGAGTACCTTGCGCATGCTAGACAAGTACTCTACAACTGAGCTATAAATGTAGCCCCAGCCCTTTGGTTTTAAGTGAGAGAAACTAACTCTGCTCTACCTCAGGCAGAGAGGATCTGATGGGCTGATGATGAGACACTCTTGAAGTCTCCGCAGAAACAGAGATGGGCAGGAACCAGAGACTTGGTTGGGTAGCTAGAATCCCAGACAGGGCTCTACCTAGCATAGAATGAGTAGGCTGCTCCTGGCCTAGCCCTGCTGCCTCCCCACCAGCTCCAGGAGGCCCTATACTTCCCCAGTCAGAGCTTCCTTGAACCACTCTGCTCCTTGGTCTCAGCTTGAGAACCCAGTTGGGCAAACCCAGGAGACCTGTGGAGGAGATGGGAAGGGGCAAACCTGTGCTTCCTCCCACCAGATACCCAAAACATAGAGGGGCTTATAACAGGATACCCAGAAACCTGACTTAAAGAGAGAAAGGCTTGCTTCATCTCAGAGTTTCAGAGTCTCAGTTCATAGCTGGCCTGTGGCTGTGAGCTTGTGGTGGGACAGAGCTTCATGGTGGGGACATTTGTAGGGAGAAGCTGCTCCTTATTATGGCCAGGAAGCGGAGAAAGGAAGAGACTATGTTCTAATATCCCCCAACATCATGTCCTTGATGATGTGCCTTCCTTCTGTTAGACCCACATCCTGATGATCCCGCAACAGGCTGACACATGACCCTCTGGGAACACTTTCAGTCACAGCAACACCTAAAAAGCTTCCACATCCTATACAAAGAAACGCAAATCTAAGTCAGACTTCACAATCAGTACCTGTAAAGTAAAGCTAGAATTGGGCATGTTCTGTCAACCCAGGTTTGTATTCGTCATCATGTCTCCCTTGGGTGTGCTGGGGGCTTGATTCTGTCACACGCAGGGTACATGTAAAACGAAATCTATTCCCAAGAAAACAACTGTAAGAGAGATGGCTCAGTAGATGTGAACACTTTCTGTGCAAATATGAGGACATGAGCCCAAATCCTTGGCACTCATGTAAAAACCGGGCATGGACACATGTGCCTGAAACTCCAGTTTTGGAGGTGGAGGGGACACACTCCGATCTTCTGAGCTTTGCTGACCAGCTAAGCCTAGCTGAACCATGAGTTCAGTGGGAGACCCTGTCTCAAGGAAATAAGGCAGAAAGTGAGAGAGCAGGACACCTGTATCGTCTGCTCTCTGGGGATGTATACATAAACACTCATACATACTCCATATACTCTACAAGCAAAGAGCAGAAAGCAGGCTGGTCTGAAGGGTAACATGTAAGTCTTGTATTTAAGTTTTTTGTCTGCAAGTAAGAGAATACAAAATAATAGCATACAAAAGGAAGGTTTTGATTACCATGTGCACACAATTGGTTCCTTTATTCCAGAATATATCACTCACATCCGTAGAGGTTCCCTGTGAAACACCAAGCGATAGAATCCAGTAAGGATCTTTATTATGGAATTTTATTCTTCAGACTGAAAATATAACAGAAGGGATAATGCTTAGTGGCTAAAGCTCTTGCCAGAAAAGCATGAGGACCAGACTTGGGGTTTCCAGAACTCACAGAAAGACTGTGAGTGCCCACCTGTAATTTCAGCCTCTGAAGGCAGAGATAGGTGATTTCTAGAGTTGGCTAGCAGGACTAGCTAGTTACATTGGTGAGTTCTGGGTTTGATTGAGAGACCCTCCCTCAATGAAGAAAGTGGAAGAGCTATTAAGGATGATTCTGAGATGAGCTTTAGGCCTCCCCAGGCACATGTACGCATGCACATGCACCCACACATGTGCAAACACACATACACATCACATACACACATGAAGATGGGAAATGGAACAGCGCATGAATACTACATACATCTCACACATAATACTCTTATGCTATAGTATGATACAGCACATGTCACAGAAGCTACATACACCACATGAACAGAGTGACCTTTGGCACGTAATGTATAATTCTATGCAAAACACAATTTATCTTATAGACACAGCGTTTCAGCATAACGGGCACAGCAGAGATGCACACAGTTTGCTTCATTTCTTCTTTTGCTCAATTTCCCATGTACCTCTTATTTGCTCACCCATTTTTGCAACTCATTAAGTGACAAGCTAATGAGCATTATTCCTTATTAAGTAGGTGATTAGGAAGAGTGTTAAAGCAGCGTTTGAATGATCTGATTAGAGCGCTTGTTGCCGTATCCTCTGCTTCTATCTGCGTAATGGGAAAAGGTTGGCTGGATATCACCCTCTGCCACTCTTCATTTCAGTGCCTGGTTTTATTTTTATAAAACTATTTCATTGTTTTTTTCAAGACATTAGATGCACGAAATTAACTCATCAATGATTGGGGCTTAAGAAGGGGGAGAGTTGAAAAGTTGCATGAAAAAGCAGTGATGAAGTAGGATGGGTTTTAGAGTGAGCAGGGTGAGTGAAACCAACCAGCCTGGGTAAAGGACCCGATAAACAGAGGCAGGGGCCAAGGAGGAAATGATTGCTGTCTGTTCGCGCTTTCATAATTAAAATGCTACTTTGGGCCTGGGAAGATAGCTCAATGGGTAAAGTGCTTGTGGAGGACCAGAGTTTGATCTCTAGAACCCAAGTAAGAGAAGCCAGGCTCTGGACTGAGGAGATGGTTCAGAGAGTAAGAAGATTTGCTGTATAAGCCCCAGTACCTGACAGACTCTCCAGCACCCATGTAAAATCCAGGCATGACCGTAACCCCAGCACTGACAGGGGACCCAGGCATCCTGGGAGTTTATTGGCCAGCCAGCCTAGACAAACTGGAAAATTTCAGGTTCAGCAAAGCACCTCGTTTCACAGAAATAAGGCAGGCAGAGAGCAATAGCGGAAGACACTTGATAATCCTCCTCTAGCTTCTGCATGCATGTACATGGGTGCAGGCTCATATTACATACACACACACACACACACACACACACACTCACATAGACATTGATTTTTTTTTTTAAGCCAAGTACATGGCAGGTCCTTATAATTCCATTGTAGTGAAGGCAGGGACAGGCGAATCCCTAGGGCTTACTGGTTGCTGGTCAGTCAGCTTAGCTTATTGGTGAGCTCCAGATCAGTGAGAGACTTTGTCTAGAAAAAAAAAATTGGTGACTAGGGCCTGAGGCAGGAATGACAATTGAGATTATCCTCCAGCTTCTACATATGCACACACACACACACACACACACACACACACACACACTCAACTTCTGTGGGTTTAGCAATCAACAGGCAGGGTGGTACTTTTTCATCTCTATTCTGTTAGTACATGGCCTCTACTTACATGTATGTGAAAGGATGGATTTGCACACCTACTTCTTTACCTGCGAAGCATTCTACAGCCAGGTCTAGCTCATTCACCTTCCACGGAGCTTGTCAGCAGGGTACATAATCTGACCTCCCTGGTAGCCAATGCATTTGGACTTTTTTGATATAAACTGGGAAGAAGGTGCTATGTTGTAGTGCTCACAATGGTGGGATGTGGGGCCTCAGAATTACGCTTCATGATGGACTGGACACATTCATCCTTGGGTGGTTTCCTA
Organism: Eospalax fontanierii; assembly: GCA_035773235.1. Taxonomy (NCBI): domain Eukaryota; kingdom Metazoa; phylum Chordata; class Mammalia; order Rodentia; family Spalacidae; genus Eospalax; species Eospalax fontanierii. Next base: position 47,128,626 of record CM069540.1, on the reverse strand, counting down.
ACCCCTCTAGGCTCCCATGTGCCCATCCAATGTGGGTGAAAGGCAGGAAGCCTTCCTCTCAAGGCAGCTACATGATGATTAGAGTGAGAGACCCTCAGATGCAGCCCGGCGGGAGAGCTGACTAGAATCAGATTGCAGTAGCTAACCCTGAGTGTGTCATGATTTTATGAAAACTTCCACATTTATTCTCTTGCCTGATCCTCACTACCACATATGTTGTCAGCATTTTCAGTTTGTTATGATTTAATATTTACCAGTGTTCCATCACAGTCTGTTTGGTATTGATAGTATTATACAGGGCTGGAGCTGCGGCTCCATGTTGGTAGAGTGTTTGCTTAGCATGAATAAAATCCTGGGTTCCAGCCCTGGCACTGCATAAATCGGGCATGGTGGCACATTTGTAATCCCAGCACTCAGGAGGTAGAGGCAGGAGGATCAGAAGCTCAAGATTATCCTGGGCTAATGAGCAAATTTAGAGGCTAGCTTTGATTTACTTATTCTTGTTTTATTTGTATGAGTGTTCTGCCTTGATGTATGTAAGTGCATCACATGTGTGCAATGCTTGTAGTGGTCAGGAGAGGGGATTGGATCACCTGGAACTGGACAGTTGTTAGCCACCATGGGTGCTGGGAAATGAAGCTGGGTTGTCTGCAAGAGCAGCAAGTGCTCTTAACCACTGAGCCACCTCTCTAGTCCCTCAAGGCCAGCTTTGGAGAGAAACCAATGTTTCCATTTAAATTTGTTTATTTAGAAGAAGAGCATAAGGCAACATTGTAATCAAATATGAGGCTCTTTGTTAAAGCAGAAACTCAGTTCATTCAGCTTTTGGCCCCCTTCACAGAAAGCTCTTCCATAGTGAAATACAGGTGAGCCTGCTTTACTTCAGCCTGTTCAAATGAGTGCTTTTTCCCCACAACTTAGCTACGGGCTTCAAAGTGAATGTTAGCTTCCCACACAGGTCTTTCTAAAGGGTGAGCACCTGAGTGGTGGGAGGACCTAACCAGCCTGCGCTAGGCTTCCTGAAGGGAGAAGGATGAATGTGAGAGGGCCGGAATCATGGTGGAGGCTGGTGATGAATTGTGAAAACTTCCAAGAGATTCAGAGGATTTTGAAGGTAAATTCCAATTAGAGATAAAGGCAAAGAAATCTATTGCTAGAGCCAGGCACTTGGGGATTTATAGAACGTGGAGGCTGGGACAAGCAGGGAGGGAAGCTTTAAAGACCCAAATGAATGAGGGTGTGAGATAAAGTGATTTAAATCACATTTAATAAACACGAGACTGAGCAAGCCAAGCGGAACTGAAACACTCTCTTCCCTGTCCTGAGGTTGGGGAGGAAAGCGACAAGAGCAAACAAACAGCTGTAGTGAGAAGTGAGGCTCAAGCACCCTGGAGATGGGAGGGAGGATGGACAGGCCGACACTGGGCTGGCAATCCAGGGCTGGTCAACAGCACCACATCACCCACATGTGTGGTACTTAATCACACGCAGCAGCACCTGCCCTTGCTTTCAAATGGATGTGTTATTTCACTGACATGATTGAGAAGCCCTGAGAGGCCCGGCCAGCGACCACATCTCTGCTTCTCCCAGCATTCCACAAATAGCCACCAATATAAAAAGCAGCTAAGAAATGCTTGTGGGGATGCTGGAGAGATGGCTCAATTGGGAAAGTGCTTGCCTTGCAAACCCTATACAAAAACCTGGGGGATGGTGACCCCCGGCCCTTGTAATCCCAGTGCTGGGGGAATAGAGACAGGAGGATCTCTGGGGCTCCATGGCCAACAGGCCTAGTCTACTTGGTGAGCTTCGTGATCACGGAAAAAAAAAAAAAAAGAGGTAGATGGTGCCTGAGGAATGACACCTGAGGCTGACCTCTGGCTTGCACACGCATGCACACACACACACACACACACACACACACACGAAGGATGGAGAACTCTATTCCTTAGCTGCTGAAGGCTCTGAAAGGTGATCAGGGAAGGGCCATCCAGCTGTAGGGACTCCAGAGCCCTTAGGTATGGTGGTCCAGTCCGTGTCCAGGGCACTGCTGGGAGCAGCCAGTGCACTTCCCTGTGGCTAAAGTACCTGCAGTGGATCAGCTTTGGGTTGTTGCTGGTTTTTTGAGCCATAGAGAGGCTGCCTTCGTGTGACCACTAAGGTTACCTGTGCCTCTGCTTCCAGGGACCACACTGTCCAGGAAGTGATGGGGTCGGGGGTGTCACAACTCACCTCTCTATGCCTGGATTCCTACTGCAGGAAGTCTTTAAAAATTTCTTTGGATGGTGCTGGGGATGGAACTCAATTACTGGATGAAAGGAACTCATGTCTGCTAGACAAGCACTCTGGCAAGCATCCCAGCCCTGGGGTATAAATTTTAATCAAAGGTGGTGTTTTGGGTTTAACAGAGTTTTTTTTTTTTTTTTTTTTAATCATTCTTAAGAATAAGTGTGATGGACACCTTTAGTCCCAGCACTCAGGAGGCAGAGGTGGATGGATCTCTGTGAGTTCAAGGCATAGTGAGTAGTTCCAGACCCTGTCTCAGAAAGGTGAAAAAAAAGTGTGTTAATAGCAGCTAAACAGTTACTGGATGAAAGGACTTAGAAATGTGTGGCTGGTGACATTGGTCAAGAACATGTGTGTTCCTTTGAAGCTCTGTTGAAACTGGATTTGTTCTCTCTGATTGATCAGCACTCTAAGTGGATTTGACTGTTCTCTTGACCCTGAATATTCGTTCTATTCTTGAATATTGCTTTCCTGAGGTATTACTATACCAGCATTACAATTACTCTTAAGTTAGATTTTAAGAATGGGCCTGAACTCTCTTCCCCGAATGTCTGTTGGAACTGGAATCTGGAACTGTACAGCTGGTTTTCTCTTCCTGTCAGGTTTTACTCACAATTTTATTCAAAATTGCCTATCCAGCTTCAACTGGGGACATAGAAGTTTGGATCCACCCTTATCTTGTCAGACCATTCTGCCTTTTAAAAGCATCCCAAGTTCTAGAACACCTCAGGCACACCATGTCAAGGACCCTTCCTCAGTCTTCATGTTTTCAATGAAGATGGGCATGCTGTCTTTTAGTGCTTTGATATGTTAATTCTCAAGCATATCCACATGCATTATTCATTATCTTGGGGTGGAATGGCTCGAGGATCAGCATAGCATGATGTTATGGTGGGTCTTCAGAGTAGGGGGCATGGGTAGCATAGCCCTGGAGGAGAAGGCACCCCGAACATGACAGCTGTCCATGCAGAGGAAAGTTCTCTTCCCAGGCTACAGTTTTGTTTTGGTATGGCTTTACAGTCACACTGTGATCCAAGGAGCCCCGTAGAAGAAAGCACAGATGTGGAGCCCCAGCTCCAATGAGTGAGAGCAACCCGACCCAGCCATTAGTTGCCCCTTAACTTAGTTGATGTAACACCACGGGTTTTGATTTAATTTTAAGATGCTTTTCCAGCAGATGTTAGGGGAGAAAGTTGAGAGGAACAATTTGAAAAAATTTAAAGTATAAGTTATTTTTAAGAGATCTACAGTATAATTTGTTACTGAGCAGTTATAATTTTCCTCTTTTGTTTATGTGATACATTTTTGAATAATAAATCAGTTAGTATAATTATGGCTTATACTTGGGGTGATATAGGGAATGTCCTGAGAGACAGGAATTTATAAAAACTGGCAAAAAGAGATAAAGGTTTTAGACACATAAGCAGGACAACTGTTTGTTTTCAACTGTATTTTTAACAGATCCAGAAGATTTTTGTGTTTGAGAAGTGGTGAAAATAAAGTTTTAATAAGTATTAAGATGTTTAGCCAACTTAAGAAGACCAAAGGAATTTATGTAAATTATTTTCATTTAGACAAACACCTGGAATTGACCTCTTGCAATGGTATTCACTGATTGGCAGTCAAGACCCCTATGTCTAATAGTTTGCTTTTAAATGAAAACAGGATGAGTTCATCATTGACGGAAGTAAATATCGACAACAAAACAGACTGAAGAACAAGCCAAAGTGACTTGAAAGATCAGGATGACTTGAACCATAGAGCGAATACATTGGTCAACTGAAAAGTAAGTTACTTAACTGTTCGCCCCAGGGTTATAAAGAGTGCCATATTCCACATTATGTAGTGATTTCTTTGCCTGATTTAGTGTCTCCAGCTGAAAAACAGTTTTTGTTAGGTCACTAGAAATGGGATATATATTTATGAAGGAAAATATTTGTATAGGAATGAATGAAATTCCACATGAAAGTGAAAGGAAACTTGTCCATTTTCTATGGTCTGTAAACGAAAGCTGAAATTATTTGGAGATAGAGAAGGATAAATAATATCAAAATCTTGTCCAGTAAATTGGATGGATTCAGATCAGCTCTGTTGAATAAGAGTAATTCTTTGTTGATCTGGGGTGACAACATTTTTCATTTGGGTTTATAGGGTAGAAATAGCCATCCTAAAATTCTTAAAGAGGGACTTAATTGTCTAGTCACTGCTGCAAGGGAAGAGGGAATTTTAAAAACAAAGAGGCAAATCTAATCGTATATGAAGTTTATTTTCTTTTTTTAACTTCAGCTTCTTACTGAAAGTGCTATAAAAGAAAGGTTAGTGTTTTGAGACTACCGCAGTAAGAGTGAAACCCAGTCATCACTCACTTTAAAAAGTCAGTGATTTCCATTCTTACATCCTTCCAACACTTTCTCTTCCTATCTTAATAATATGAAACATAAATGACATAAATAAATTTGCCACCTGTCATGAGGACTTTTACCATGTCTGTCCTCTCATCAGCTTCTAATGACAAACTAATATTTTATCTGCAAAAGTGAACAATAAACCAATTGTACCAAATAAATTAAAGCCGGTATAATCTGAATTGATAACATTTGGGTAAACAAAAATATCTGCCTCTACTATAACTCAATTTGATATTCTCCCTGTGTTGGGCATAATGCAGGATGGGCCTAGCCAGGCCACTTGCTAGGAGGAAGAGAGGAATGGCTCCTGTGGGCGTGGCATTACTGCTTTGGCTAGTCATGAAACCAGCACCTGGAAAGAACCTGCCTACCTGGGGATAAACTTACTATTGGCTGTATTTGGGACTCCACCCCATAAGGTCATTGGCTATCCAGGCCTATAAGAGCTTGTGCACCTATTCAATAAACGAGCTTGCCATGCCACCCACTTGGCCTGCTTCCCATCCAGCTCTCAGAGTTTGTGTCTTAACCCTGCATCTACTCGCCCCCTCCCCCAACAATGGAGGTCCCCTCAGTCCCCTCGGGCTAGCACCCAGTGCTGAGACCCCCAATATCCCTGGCTATATTTGGAGTGAAAAGATGTTTGAAGGCTTATATCTACAATTAGTTACGTTGTCTGTATATGAAGGCAAGATGAAGTATCTTCTCTCCTATAATGATATTTCCTATTCAGGGAATTTTTATTCTCTGTTTAAACTTCAGTTCAAGCTTGAATGCAGAAAATCAGAGCTCTAGGTCAAACAGACAAGGGTGGGGTTATCTTGTTACCCCTATGTCTAAATTTCCTTGTTTTACTCTCTAGAACTTTATATTTCTGCCCTCATGAGTAACCATGAGGAGCGAGGCCTTGCCAGATGTAGTTGATTATCTCAGTGACAAGACCTGAATTTCTTGCATCTTATCCTTCTTTACTAGCGACCCTAGAGAAGGTAGAGCCTATTTGGAATAGCCATGCTCACCCATGTGACTCCCAATTCACTGTGATCTTAATGAATTTTCATTTAACTTATTTTTGCCTGGTTAAATTAATCCTGTCTGTGCAGGTCCCAACATTCATAAATCTTCTAGAGTAAATATTGGCTTTACATGTATGAATTACAGAAGTCAGTGAACTCTGAGTGGTTATAAGTTAGGGACAGTCTTGACTTCCTTGTGAATTATATTATTTAAATCCCCTTAAATATTCCCTTTGATCCTTAAAAAAATAAATTTGTAGATAAACACTATATCTCACAGAGTGAATTCCTCTTTTAAAGAGGCTTATTGGTCTGGTTGTATTATAAAAACCATATTATAATTTCCCATGTGTAATCTTGATCAAAATATAACACAAAACATAGAAAGCAGTAATATCTAAAAGAACTTTAGATATTATAAAAACCATGCATTAGAAAAACCATGTTACAATTTACCACATGTAATCTTGATTAAATACTCATAACACAGAGCACAGAAAACAGTCAGTAATATAAAAAGAACTTGGATTCAAACAGTATATTATGACACAGAAAAAAAGAACAGCAAAATGTTTCAAATTTCAGAGAGAGTCTGACTTGGAGATGCAGGACAGAAAGACCTGGCATTTTCAACTTAGTAACTGCTAAACCAGGTGCAATACTTTTTTAAAAATTAGTTTCTTGTTCCCCACACTCTGTGTCCCTTCTAGCCTTGGGTCTTGGCCCGCTTCTGCTCTTTCCATCTCAGATCTCTGGACTACCTTCTTATCCTAGACCCTGTCCACTGTACCCTGATCCCCTGCAACCAGACTAGCTATATTCTCCAGCTACAGGCCCCACACATATTCTGCGTTGCATGTTAGACCCTCCACAGGCTATCCCCACCCCTGCCTTGCCCCTGGCCTCCTGATCTGCCTGCCTCAAACCTGCCTACTACTCTGGTAAGGCAGACTCAACCCACTGCACTGTGATTGCCGGCCATTGTGAGCAGTTCCACTCTCTCCTCATACTCTGTCCCTTTCTAGCTTGGGCCAAGGCCTGCTCCTGCTCTTCCTGCCCCAGATCTCTAGATCAACCTTCTAACCCAGACCTTGCTCACTCTGTCCTGATCCCTTGCCCTCAGACTAGCTGCATTCTCTAGCTTCAGGCCTCACACTTACTCTGTCTAGTTTGGTAGACCCTCCCCAGGCTGTCCCCACCCCACCTTGCCCTTGGCCCTCCTCCTGATCTCCTAGCCACAGACTTGCTACTACCCTGTGAGCACCTGAAGCACAACTTAGTTGACTTTTCATACCTGAGCAAAAAACAATCAAGCTATACCAACAATATAAATAGGAAGAAACTTAAACTAAACAAAGCAGAAGAGAATTTTGTATCAGTCACATAACCAACAAAAGACATCCATGTGCCCAAACAATAATGCAAAAACCACAAATAATATGAAAACCAAGAGAATATGTCCCCCCCCAAAACTCACCATTCCCACAGAAGTATACTAAAATGAGAGTTACCAAGAGGAACCCCATGATGCAGAATTTAAAAGAACAATAATAGACATGATCCAAGAACCTAAAGAACATACAAACAACTCAAAGAACTCAGAGGATAGGCATAGACTCATGACTGAAGCTCAAGAAAATACAAATATGTGGTTGAATGAAGTAACAAAAACAATTCAATAATTTAAATTTAATTTAAATGTGAATTCACAAAACACATGGAAATATTGAAGAAAACCCAAGCTGAAATGGAATTGACAAAATGTCAATTTGAAATGACAGGGGAAAGGCTCACAAACAGAATGAAAGAAACGGCAGACAGAACATCAAGATAGGTGACAAAGCTGAAGAACTGGACTGCTTAAGTAAAGACTATGGAAAAAAAAACCCCACAGGATAGGAACAAGCAGAAAATGAGGGACACCATGAAAAGACCACGGGAAGGAGAAGAATCTCAGGTTCTTCAGTAAGATAAAAGAAGAAAACTTACACAAATTGATATACAAATTAATACACCTATAGAGATGCAAGAAGCACATAGAGCATCAACTAAAAAGGACCACACCATATCATAGTAAAAATAGTAAATGTACAGAACAAAGAGCAGATATTGAAACTGCTAGAGTAAAACAAGTTACATGTAAAGGAAAACCCATCAAAACTACAACTGACTTTTCAAAGCAAGCTACAAAAGCCAGAAAAGCTTGGACCAAAATATTCCCAGTTCTAAATGACCATGGATGCCAATCCAGAATTCTTTACCCAGCAAAACTATCTATTCTAGTTGAAGAGGAATGGAAAATTTTCCATAACACAAATAGGCTGAAAGAATTCAAGTCTACCAAAAATACAAAGAACTGAACCTAGGAATGACTATTACCAAAAGGTTACAGAGGAAAACAAAGGAAGGTGTAACTATGAAAACACAAAATAGGACCAAGAACACAAACAAATTAAAATGACAGTAACAAATACAGAGCTTTCAATAATAATTCTAAATATCAATGGTCTCAACTTCCCAATCAGACACAGTCTAGTAGAATGGATTAAGAAACAGAATCCCATCTTTTTACTGTCTTCAAGAAACTCGCCCCACTTTCAAGGATAGGTACTACCTTAGGGTCGTAGGATGTAAAAAAATATTCCAAGAAAATGGCACTAAGAAGCAAGCAGGTATTGCAATTCTAATATCTGACAAAACAGACTTCAAATTAAAACTAATCAGAAAAGATAAAGGGGGTCACTGCATTCTAAACAAAGGAACAACTGACTAAGAAAATGTTACAATCATTAATGCATATCTACCAAACTCTGGTGCAATTTCATAAAAATAGTACTCAGGTCTCTAAAACACAGATTAACCCCAACTCAGTTATAGTAGGTGACTTTAGTACCCCACTAGTCAGCTCTATACTCCAATAATCAGGTCAACTGGACAAAGAATTAACAGAGAGAATCTGAATTAAATAAATCTCACATCAAATGGACCTAACCAACATCTACAGACTAATCCACCCAAACACCAGAGAATACACTTTCTACTCAGCTGCCCATGCAAGTTTCTCTAAAACTGAACACATAGTGGGACATAAAACAAATATCATCAAATACAAAAAATGTAGACAGTTCCATGCATTCTATCAGAGCACAGTGCAATAATGCTCTGATAGCAATAATCAATAACAAAAGAAGATCTAGTAAGTATATGAACTCATAGTGATTAAACAACACACTCCCGAGTGTTGAATGGCTCAAAGAAGAAATTAAGAAATAAATAAAAGTATTCCTGGAACCAAATGAAAATGATAGTATAACACAACAAAACTTCTTGAACACGTTAAAACAGTCCTAAGAGAGAAAGTTATAGCTTTAAAGTATCTACATTAAAAAAGAAAGAAAGCACACATAAATGACTTAACAGTACAACTCAAGACTCTGGAAGGGCAAGAACAAACCAAACCCACACCTAGCAAATGAGAAGAAATAACAAAAATCAGAATTGAAATTAATGAAACAGAAACAAAGAAAACAATACAAAGAGTCAATGAATATAAGAGCTGGTTCTTTGAAAAGTTAAACAAGAGATCCTTAGCCCAGTTAACTTAAACAAAAAAGAATGTCCAAATTAACAAAATCAGAGATAAAAGGGAAAACATCACAACAGACACCCTAAAATTCAGAACATTATAAGGAAATACTTTAAAAACCTATACTTTATTAAATTTGAAAATCTAAAAGAAATGGATGACTTTCTAAATCGTGGAAACCACCAAAGTTAGACCAAGAAGAGATCAACAGCTTAAGCAGACCCATAACAAGTAAATTGAAAGAGCAATACAAAACCTCCCAACTAAAAAAAGTCCAGACTCAGATGGATTCCCAGTGGAATTCTACCAGACATTCAAAGAAAATCTACAACCTAAATTTCTTAAATTATTCAAAAAGATAGAAACAGAGGGAGAACTTCCAAACTCCTTTCATGAAGTTAGTATAACTCTAATTTTAACCAAAACGAGGTAAAGACACAATGAAAAATGAAAATTATAGGCCCATACCCTTAATGAACATAGACACAAAGATTTTCAACAAAACAAACTACATACACACACACATCAAAAAGATCATCCACTATGATCAACTTGGCTTTATTTCAGAAATGCAGGGAGGGTTTGATATACATAAATCATAAATTTAATATATCATATAAATGGACTTAAAGACAAAAATCACGTGGTCATCTCAATAGATGCAGAAAAAACCTTTGCAAAATCCAACATACATTCATATTAAAAGTCCTAGAGGGAACTGTATTGGAGGGAAAATTCCTTGACATAATTAAAGTATATACAACAAACCCACAGTCAACAACATTCTAAATGGAGAAAACTGGAAGCATTCCCATTAAAATCAGGAACCAGACAAGGCTGTCTACTGTCTTCATTCCTTTATAATACGATGCTTGAAACTCTCGCTAGAGCAATAAAACATGAGAAGGAAATTGAAGGAATACTAATTGGAAAAGAAGTCAAACTATCACTATTTGCAGATGATATGTTATTATATGTAAGAAAGCCCCAAAATTCCACCAGAAAACTGCTAGAAATAATTAATACTTTCAGCAAAGTGTCAGATTACAAAATCAGTGTACAAAATCAGTAGCCTTTCTATATACCAATATCAAGCAATCAGAGAAAGTATTTATGGAAACCCTCCCATTTACAATAGCCTCAAGAAAATATTTAGAAACATAAGAATAAACCTAACCAAAGACATTTCTACAAGGAAAATTATAAATCTTTGAAGAAAGAGATAGACAGCAGGAGATTGGAAGGGCCACTTGTCCTCATAGATTGGTATAATTAATATTATGAAAATGACCATCCTACCAAAAGCAATCAATAGATTCAATGCAATGCCAATCCAAATCCCCATGGTACACTTCACAGTGCTAGAAAAAAAAATCCTAAAATTCATATGTAATCACAAAAGACCCTGGATACCCGAAGTAATCCTGAGCAAAAAAGAGCAATACTGGGGGATCACCATACCAGATCTCAATCTATATTACAGAGCTATAGTCATTAAAACAGCATGGTACTGACACAGAACCAAACTTGTAGATAAATGGAATATAATGCAAGTGTGCAGTCATGAGTACATGCAATTTCAGCCACCTGGTATTTGACAAAGGTGCCAAGGACACTCACTGGAGGAAAGACAGCATCTTCAACAAATAGTGCTGGCAAAACTGGATCTCCACCTGTAGAAGAATGAAACTGGACTCTTATCTTTCACCCTGTAGAAAAGGCAGCTCCAAATGGATCAAAGACCTCAATATGAAACCTTGTTAGAAGAAAACAAGTAGTTTTCCTACAAAGTATAGCTGTAGGAAAGGACATCTGTATCAGACATCAATGCTCAGGAATTAAAGTCAACAATGGACAAGTGGGGTCTCATTAAATTAAAAAGCTTCCATACACTAAAAGAAACAACCAAGGAAGTGAAGAGAAAACCCAGAGTGGAAGAAAATCTTTACCTGCTAGAGGATTAATAACCATAATATACAAAGAGCTCAAAAAATAAAGAAGAAAATAAACAACCCAATAAAAAGATGGGCTAAGGATCTGAACATAGAATTCTCAAACGAAGAAGTACAAATGACTAAGAAACACCTTAAAAAGTGCTCAACATCCTTAGTAATCAGAAAAATGCAAATCAAAGCCACTTTAAGATTTCATCTTACCTCAGTTAGACTGGCTAAGATCAAGAGAACATAAGACACCAAATGCTGGTGAGGATGTGGAGAAGGGGGACCCTCATTCACTGCTGGTGGGGATAGAAACTCGTGCACTATGGAAAGCAGTGTGGAGAACTCTTAAAAAACGAGCACTTAGGCAGAGGCAGGAGGATCTCAGTGAGCTCAAGGCCAGTCTGGTGTACTTAGCGAGTTCCAGGCCAGCTGGGGCTACAAGAAAAGAAAAAAGAAGAAAGTTTGAGCGCAGTTCCTTGCAGTTTGGGTCTTGTAAAGGAAATAAAAACAAGAGAATTATGAAGTCATGAGAAAGCCATGTCACGTACCTTCACATATGACTGGGAACATCCACAGATCCCCTTTTTCCTCAGGACTTTTCTGGGCACAGCAGTCTGCTGTGAGCTATCAAGGAAAGCCTTGTGCTTGTCGTCACACAGATTACATAAATAAGACATTCTGTATTTCCGCCTTTCTTCAGGACTTCCCAGGCAAATGATGTGTCAGATTAGAGTCTCATCTTCACACAGGGCACCACAATGCAGAGTTACAATACCAACATTACAATTATCTTAATAATAATTATGACTTTTAAATTTAGTTTTTAAGGGTGGGTTTGAACTCAGAGGATTCCCATTCCCCCTACATATCTCTTGGAATTGTAAATCTGTAAACTGAGCAGCTAGAAATCTCTCTTTTCCTTTCAGGCCTCACTCATAATTTTATTCAAAAATTGTCATCCAGCTTCAACTGGGGAAATTCAAGCTTGAATCCACCCTTATCTAGTCAGACCATGCTGCCTTTTCATCCCTAGTTAGTTCTAGAACACCTCAGCACACAATGTCAAGCATTCTTTCTCAGTCTTCATGTTTTCAGTGAAGATGGGCATGCTGTCTTTCAGTGCTTTGATATGTTAATTCTCCAGCATAGCCTCATTCATTCCCTAATTGAGATTCCCAGGAAGCAAAATTAGGTGTCCAGTTCACAAGAACAGACGGTCAGTGAGTTCACCAAGGTTAACTAAAAGTCACACCCCCTATTCCACTCCTTCATAGCCAGTAACAGCCAATAGCACTCCAGTTTTGAGTGGGGCTTGTGAGCCCCTCCTCCATCCACACTGGGATGTCACCAGCTGGATCTTGTTTAGGTCTTATTTAGGTACCCACACCAGCTTTCTTACTTTTTGAGCCTCACTCATACTTTATTTTGTGGTTTCTTTTGCACTAATGAATTAAGTATGTAATTTTTGAGACAGGGTCTCTTGCGTCCCAGGCTGGTCTTGAATTTGCTGTGAGGCAGTGGATGATGACTCTAGAACTCCTCATCCTTCTTCCTCCACCTCTCCAGTGCTGGGATTACAGCAGTCTACTACCAAACCCTACCTTTTTTTTCTGAACACTTCTCACTGAGCATCTCTGCCATTACCGTGTAACAGAGGCCTGTCCATCTAGGTGCTGGCATTCCTCTTTATGTCATTGTATTCCCCAGTTTGAGTCTAGCTCCCTCAGCCTTCTCCATCCTGGGGTCCCCTGACCACCACAGGGGCATGGGGAACAGCTGGAACACTGGTGGGGCTGGCCCACAGAGGAAACCAGGATGGACAGAGAGACCTCATACCAATGTGGGCCAAACTCTGAAGAAGGCTAGATGGGAGCCTGTCAGTGGGGAAGGAGCCAGAGATAAAGGTGCTCTTTAAGGTCTGGCTGAGGACCAAAGAGACTGCTGGGGAGAAGCCTGGGATGTCCAGCAGATCGCCTGTCTATCAGATCTGAAGAAGCTGAATGCAGGGCTAGCTCCTGGGCTCTGCCACCCCGTGGAAGGTGTGCATTAATGGAGTTGGGTATTCTTTGGAGGGGTTATGGGCATGTGCTGCTGTGTTACTAGTTCTTTAAATCTTACATGGGTAAAATGACCACACAACAGTCTCTCTGAGGTCATTTCTTTTCTTGCTTATATTTTCAAACATCTTGAAAAGTTTGTCATAACAAGTTTTACTGTGTTTGTATTAAATGTCTGAAACACTGATGTTAATATTTCAAGTTTCCTGTAAAATAATAGGAGCACTATTTCCTTCTTCCTAATATTTGATGGTCCTCCATGACTCTGGTCTCTTGCACTGTCATCTTGAGTCCTTCCTGCCTTGGTATGTCCAAGTACTCTTGTGTGTGTGTTCATGTATGTTCAGGTCTGTGTGTGTACATGTATGTAGAGGCCAGAGGTCAACCTCAGGTGCTGTTCTTCAGGGACTGTCCACTTTGTTTTTGATAGAGATCTCTCACTAGAACTTAAGGCTCCATGATTAAGCAAGACTGGTTGACCCGCAAGTCCAAGAGATCTGCCTGTCTCCACCTCCCTAGTTCTGGGATTACAGCATGGACCACCATGCGCAGCTTTTTACATAGCTACTGGGGATTCAGTCCATGTCCTTGCACTTGCCTGGGAAGCACTTTACCAACTGAGATAGCTCCCAAGCCCTCCATAACTAACTTCTGTCAAACAAAGTACAGTAAAAGTCATGGTATTCCATTTCCAAGACGAGGATATAAAAGGACTGTGCTTTCTTTTTGGTGCATACCTCACATTCTCTCTGGGATCTTCATTCTGGGGGAAGCCTCCTACTTACTGTGAACAGACTTAAAGAAAGGATCAGATCACAAAGAACAGAGATCCCTAGCCAGAGTCAGGAGCACTCCAAGTCACAGAGCCCAGAAGCAGATGTCTTTGCTTAAACCTTGCAGTGACTAATTCACAGCCAACACCAGTGGCCTTGTGAGACTCCCACTGGGCCAGAGAGCCATTGAAGTTCTGCCTGGATTATGACCCACACAAACTACGAGATTACACATGCTGGCTGCTTTCAGCTGCTCAGTTTGGGGTAACTTATGACATACCAGGAGTATGTGGAGTACAGTTATGGTGTGTTCGTGTGGTGGCGTGTAGGGCAGTCAGTATAATGGTGGACTAGAAGTATATTTAGAATCACAACACATAGTTTTTGATAATAGTAGACTGTTATTAAACCATCTGTATTATATATAGTCCACTACAGATGTTTTCAGGATCTGTGATCTCACTATGTAGCCCAGGCTAGCCTGGAACTTGTGATGTTCTTCTGTCAGCCTCCCAGGTGTTTTAGTTCCAGGTGTGTGTCATGATTCCCAACTCACCCCAAGCTTTATATATACCAGAACTACTTGAATTATATTCACCAACATGCATTGAATATGGAATGTGATATTTAAGGCTGGGGTAGTGATTATTTTACAATTTTATACATATCCCTTTAAAACAAGAGGGAGGGGTTGTGGTGAAGATATATTTCAGAGGTAAAAATCCTGCCCAGCATGTAGGAAAGGTTGCGGGCTACAGAATGGCTTTCAGGCCCTAGTGAAATGACTAGCAGGAAGCAGAGACTGTCTGGGAAGTTCCAGCACTTAGGAGTTCACGAGGATGTTTTGAATCCTAGTTTGAGCATGGTTCTCCACACTTCCCGTGCAACGGCCACACCAGGCTTCTCAGAGTCAGACTTTAGATACATCTGCTCAGGGTGGGAGGCCATTCATGTGACAACTGCATGGCCTGATGGAGGGAGTGGCCCTGGCGACTGACTTCCCAGTGTAGTTTTCTGTCCCTGTAGGATTTGTTCAACCCGGAGGAGACTCTTTGGCCTCTGGAAACTGATGTCATGGTGATTTGACTGGAACAGAAAAAACAATGACCTTCCTGAGAAATCTAGAATTTGCTTAAATTTTGCATCTTTGCAAATTAAATGTAGGTATAAGTGAGAGGTGATGAAACCTTACCTTCACCCAGAAGCCCGGCCACAGTGGTACTGTTCATTGTGATGGTTAATACTGATTGTCAACTCAACAAGATCAAGAATCACCATGGAGACAAACCTGGGGCATGCCTGTGACCAAGTTTCTCAATTAGGTTAAAGAGGAGGGACGACCCACTCTGATTGTGGGTGTCACCATCTCAAGGGCCAGGGTTCTGGACTGAATAAAAAGGAGAAAGTGAGCTAAGCGTCAGCATCCATCTCTCGGCTTCCTGACCGTGGGTGCAATGTGAGCAGCTGCCTCCTGCTCCTGCTGTCCTGCCTTCCCTACTCTGATGGGCTGTGTCCTCAGACCGTGAGCTAAAATAATTCTTCCTTGAATTGCTTTTATCAGATATTTTGTCACAGCAATGAAAAAAGTAACTAATATGTACATGTTTTACCTCATTTTTCTAAAATTCTCATGCCTGCTCCCCTGTGAGCTGCTGGTGTCTTCAGAGTAGGGCGACAGCTCAGGCCTAAGATCAGCCAGAGTTTGTTGCCTGTTCTGCCAAACAGTAATGGTATGGCCATTAAGTCCTCAGTTTCCCCTACGTAGCCCCTCCTTCCAGGTCCCCCCTCCCCCACTGGACCTCGTGTATTCTGCCATACATGTTAAGTCCCGTTGGGTCAAGCATTTGTATCCAGATGTCCTTCAGTGCTAGTTCATCCACTGGAGGCTAGTTAGTCTATCCGGAGAGTGTAACTAAGTTCTCCTCTCCCTCACTCAGCAGTAATCAGTCCTCAACAGTTCTCAGGCTAGGGCCGGCCTGCTGCCCATTTCCCTTGTCCACTGTGGGCCCTTGTCTGATTGAGTTGGCGTGTTCCCAATGTCACCATTGCTGAAAGTTCACATGAGCAAGCTTCCAGTGACCTGAAAGCCTCTGTTTCCCTGTGTTCATGGACCAGCCGCGGCTCATACAATCTTTCTGCCCTCTACAATGATCCCTGAGCTGTGGGTGGGTGAGGTTTAATATAGGAGTCCTATCCAAGGACACAGAGTCTGGTCTCTTGTTTTCTAAAACTTATTCAGTTGTGGCCTTCTGTGTTCACTGTACTTTGTTGTATGAGGAAGCTTCACTGATGAGAGTTGAGGGGTGCACTAGTATTCTCTCCATCCCCTGTTCCTCTGGGTTCCATGAGCTTTAGGTGTAGAGGTTCCACTGTAGATGTGTCGCCTAGGACTGGGCATCTCTCATATGTATATGCTCTGTGTCTGACCAGTTGTGGAACTCTGCAGTAGCCTTATCTGTTGCAAAAAGAAGCTTCTTCGATGAATGGTGTACACTATACTTGCCTGTAAATATAAGGATCCATATTTAACATATGATAAGAGATTTCATTTGTCTAGAGATATGACAGAGACCATGCTTCTTGAGATAGGGCGTCTCAGTGGCCTGAAGCTCACCAACTAGACTAGGCTGGCTGGTCACTGCACCTTAGGGACTTCCTATCTCTTAGGGGCTTCCCCAGGTCTGAGACCACAAATGCTACCTCACCTATTTGTTGTTCAAAACATGGATTCTGGGAATGAAACTCAGCGTAGGCCTGAGGCCCCTTGGGAAGTGCATTTCAAGGTAGAGTGGTGCCCTTCCTTCCAGATAGCAAACACTTTATTGACTGAGGTGTCTCAGTCCCTCTAATGGGAAATATTTTTTGGAATAGAAGATGAAACAAATCTGAGGATTATCTATTGGTGTGTGATATACTGCAGTTACAAGCGTTGAACTCCATAGCACTGGTGAGACTCAAACTCATGCTGTGTGGGCTTTCCACACACTGTCCGGATGTACCTCATTAGCATCAGGAGGAGAGGACTCCAATTCCCAGGGCGACTCAGAGGAAGGAAGAGTTATGAATGCAGATGACCCTGGGTGACCCTGGCCCAGGAAGTCAGCAGTAGCCTTCCAGTTGGATCCGGTCAGAAGGTCATTTCTTTTCAGAGCCCAGGAAGGCACTGATGTGGGAAAATGGCTGAGAGAACTTCTGGACCCTGATGATCTTAATTCTTCTGTTAGGAAAGAGAGAACAATTGACTTTAATGAGGGTCACAAGTTGCAGAAGTTAAAGCAACTTGTGCATCTGGTAATGTACAGAGTGCCCAGGAAGAAAGAGGTCGGGGACACAGACAGAAAAGAGGCAGCTGACTTTAACGGCAGGGTCTTCTGGTACTCCTGGGAGTCCTTCTTCCCGTTTGTTCCCAGCGGTTCAGATGTGTCCTTATCAAAGGACACCAGTAGCATTAGAAGCATACTTGCTGTTATGTGCCCTGCAGATGCCATCTCAACAACCTTTGCAGTGACCTTATAAGGAAGAGACCTGAATCTTCTTATCATAGATTAGGAATCTGACACTCACAGAGGGCAAGCAGTTCTCCTCAAGGCACACAGCTCAAATGTGGCTGCTTTAAGTATAAACACAAGAGTGCTAGGGTTCAATGTCTGGATGCATATCTTTATTTATTCCGGGGTCTCAGAGGAGCAGTGGTTTATGTAAGAGTAACTTGTCTGGGTCTGGAGAGATGGCTCAGCAGTTAAGAACTCTGGCTGCTCTTGCAGAGAAGAAAAGCAAGTGAGGCAGAAATGAGGGCTATCTCCCTTTCAAGTTGGGTTTTTTTTTTCTTTTTCAGTATAAAAGGGTATTTAACTGGGTGTGGCATGGCTTTAATCCCAGCACTAGGGAGGCAGAAGCAGGCGGATCTCTGAGTTAGGCTAGCCTGGTCTACATAGTGAGTTCTAAGAAAGCTGGGGCTATAGGGAGACCCTGTTTCCAAAAAAAAGGGGGGGGATTTATATTTTCTTAGCAATTTCATATACATAAAATATTTCTGATTATATTCACTCTGCATTATTCTCTTGTCCCCTTCCCACATCCTCTGAACTCCTTCTCGTCTAATTTCTCTCCTCCTACGTTCACGTCTTTTTTGTATGTTTTCTTGTTTTGTGACCCACAGAGTTTAATTAGGGTTGCCTACATAAGCATGGGTGAGGACTTATCTAGATTTGGGCAAGGGCAGCTTACCAGTGTCTGCATCACTGAGCAACACGACCTTCCTTCCTCTAGCAGACATTAACTGTCTGTCTGTAGCTCTGCAGAAAAGGGTGAGGTCTCATGGGCCCTGCCTTCCACAGTGGAATGTTGATGGACACAGCCTTGCACAGATCTTGTGCAGGTCGTCACAACTGCTGGGAGCTCCTGAGTGCAACGGCTGTGTCGTGCCTGGAAGACAGCCTTCCATGGTACTTCTCTTCCTCCTTTGGCTCTTAGACAATCCCCTCCACCCCACCTCCAGTTATACCAGTGTCTTTATTTAAAATTTTTTTTGGTCTGTTTATTTTTTGTTTGATGCATATGAGTGTTTTATCTGATTTTATATGTAAATGTGCCCTGTGCCTGTGATGCCTATGGAGGTCAGGAAAGGCTGTTGGGTCCCCTGGAGTTACAGACAGTTGTTAGCTGCCATGTGGGTGCTGAGAACTGAACTTGGTCCTCTGCCAGGGCAGCCAGTACTCTTAACCACTGAGCCATCTCTCCAGTCCCCAATATTCTAGTGTTTTAATGGCACAGCGTAGGCCTGAGGCCCCTTGGGAAGTACATTTCAAGGCAGAGTGGTGCCCTTCCTTCCAGATGCCAGGGCATGATATACCTAAACTGAGTCGGGGCTGGGGGTAGTCTGTGGCCTTCTGGCTCAGGCGAGGCCATCTTGAAGTCCTGTTCGCTCTGTATTTTCTTAGAGACAAGATGAACTGTGGGCCTGACTTTGGAACGGGCGGCCACTTCTCGGAATGACCCCGCCCTTGCACACAGGGTCTCCATTTCTCTTAGCAGGCTGGGGACACTGTGAGAGGGGCAGGCCTGGCCCTTCGGTGCTGTGACTAACCTTCATGGGAAATGAAGTCTACAGAGGAATTGGAGTTTCTTGATCCCCCTCTCTTGTTACTGCAGAAATCCTGTGCCTTCCTTCAAAGCTTGTGTGAAGATCACATGTTTTGATGTGATAGCACTCTCTCCGATCTAGTTTGAAGGCTTATGAGAAACCTGTGCATTTTCTTAGAAGGAGCGTGACAGAATGCTAAGTGCCATCTCACCTGTGCTCGGACTTCTGGGGTTAGCGCTGTTGGAGTCCCTGACATAGCTGCCTTCGAAAGTTCACACCCACACTCCCTCAGGTTGGTGGACCGGCATCCCGAGGATTCCATGGACCGGCATCTTGAAGATTCTGAAAACCTGCACTGAGTGGCTCTTCCTTCCTGTGTTTCCCTTAATGAGACCTTCCCGAGGGATTCATGCTGAGCTACTGCAGCTATTGCCCTGCCAGCCACCCTGCAGACCCCAGCTGGGACTTCTAAAAAGAAAAAAAAGCAGACACATGGCTGACACTATGTTTATGAAAACAAACAGGAAGTGGCAGTTTAATCAGGAGCCGTGTCCTCTCAGAAAGAAGAAAAACACTCTGTCTGACAGAGAAAGGAAGTTTTCAGGGAGTGGGTGGCTCAGCCTCTGTCTGGCTCCCTCTCCTCTACCGCAGGGCTGTGGAGACACACTCCTGCTTGAACTGGCTCTGTGAAGGCTGTCCAGTTCTCTCCCGGTGGCTTCCATTCTGAAAGATGAGAATCTACTTGGCAGTTTCCAAACCCATCAAGGATGGAGCTAGTCCCATGCCTCCTGGGCTCCTCATCCCAGTGTTTCACAGCCTTGCAGTCAGGAGACGGTGCTTGATGCCTGGTTCAGGTGCCCAGTGGGGCTGTTGCCATGACAGTACCCATGTCATGTACCCATGAGGGGTAACTCAATTTCCTTAGTGTCCCTGCATGTCAAGTACCTCACAGACTCTGGGCTTTTCTGTTTCTCAGACTAAAACAGACACTTTCTTTCTTGAGATTTTTCTGGAGTCTGAAGTCTGCTGTGGTGGTCCTGGCTCTCCCTCCCTGGGTCCCAGCCACCCTGCATCCCTGCCTTTCATCTTCAGAGAGTGCAGGTTCAGTGGGGACACAGCTTCCAGACTCCCAGCTCAGGTCCAGAAGTAGCTTGGTTAACTCAGGGTCATGATGATATTTTTGGATTTGCTCCTAAAAATAGTACTGGCAAATATTTCCAGTTTCGTGTACCCCTGGGAAATTAAATAAAAACAGAATTGGAGCACGTCTTTTCTAGTTCACATTAGTGTTCAAGTGTTAAAGGTGTAGTAGAACAGTAATGTGGGCTGGGGGCTGACAAGCATGAGGATCTGAGTACAATCCCTAGCAACTGCATATAGCAATAGCAATATGCACCCTAGCAATAGCAAAGCTGGGTGGGGTGGTGCATGTGTGTGATCCCAGTACTGGGGAGGCAGATGCAGGAAGATCTCTGGGGCTCACTAGTGGGTCAGCCTAGCCTAATTGATGGGCCCAAGGTCCCAGTGAGAGACCCTGTCTTAAAAAAATAAGGTGATGACTCCTGAGGAAAGACACTTGAGGTTGACCTCTGGCCTCCACACATACCACCCCCACCATCTGCGTGCACTTGCACACATAAAATAGTTGAGTTACGATTCATATAAAATTAAAACTCACTAGTAGCATCATACTTTATTCTGGTAATGCTAACATAAAAGGCATAATCAAATACTCCGAAGTACTAAAATTTCACAACAGCAAGTCCCATCCCTGGTGTGGTGAGTGATTTATCTAACAGAAGGAAGAGAGTTGTACAGCTGGTAATGAGTATTACATACTTCGGAGGAACTTCCCAGGGTCTGTGTGTTTGCATGCATGTGATGTATGTAGGTTCATGTTCATGTGACTGTGTGCATGTGTGTGTGTGTGTATGCACCTATAAGTGCATATACACATGTATATGGAGCCCAGAAGTAAACGTTGGGTGTCTTCTTCAGTAATTTTCCACCTTATTTTTTGAGACAGGGTCTAGAACTCATCAGTTTGGCTAGACTGGCAGGCCAGTAAGTGGCAGGGATCCCTCTGTCTTCCTTTACCCTTCCCTCAAGGAGGGAGTTAGAGACGTGTACCACCATGATAGGTTCTCCATGGATCTTAGACATCAAACTCAGGTCCTCCCACTTGATGACAAGTACTTGACCAGCTGAACAATTTCCTGAGCTCCATCTATGGTCTCTTCTAATTCACTGATCAACATTTAAAGCTCAGTGTTGATCAGCTGCATGGATGGCTGTTCTGGTCACGGGTGGGTCCTTGGCTCAATTTTCCAAATACACCAGGTGTTCTGAGCTCAGGGTTTTATACTCTGTGAAATTTTGTTTTGCATGATTTGAACAAGCTCTTAGTGTTCACCTCACATCGGTGAGATATAAATTATCGTGGTGCTGCGTGACTCCTTTGGGCGTCTTGGGAATGTTGACTCTTGGCTGGACACCCCCACTTTAGAAAGAAATGAGGGCATTCCAGATTTTTCAAGCATCTTAAATAAAGGAAATTCCAGCTTGCCACAAGAAATCCTCTTGTGACTCAAGCTGGTGACTTATTCTGAGAAGCAGCCTGAAAACACAGAGGAAAAGAAATCGAGATGGAGCATGATTGTAAAAAAACTATGTGGCCACCGAGTCAAGTTCTTCCCTTCTTAGTCGCTTGTGTATCCGAAGCAGCACAGCAGGCTGTTAGGCACCTGCTACTGTTTTTAAAAGTAAACACTTGCTTTCAGAATGTGGACGTCACCGAAATAGAAGTTGCTATCGAATAGTTTTTATAAAGGAGGTCTGGAGTGGCAGGCAGTGCGAGACGTGTCATTGCCACCTACAAATGCATGAAAATGAAAGGAATTTTAGAGCACGGAGCCTGCTGGATGGAGTGCTTGCCTGGCATGCACGCAGCCCTCTGGCCCATGACACTCAGTTGCATCCTCAAGGCTTCTGCTGCCACATTGGGGCTCACTGTTTCTTTTTCTTTTGCTTTTTTTTTCAGTGCTGGAAATGGCACCTGGGGCCTTATTTGCACACGCTAGGCATATGCTCAACCTATAGAGCACTACACTGTACCCTCAAGTTTTCTATTAAATATCTCCAGAGGGTTGTGGAGATTGCTGGTTGGTAAGGTGCACAAGGACACGAGTTTACCCCAGAACTGATGTCAAAACACCAGGTGTGGTGATATGTGCTTGTGATCCCAGGGCTGGGGAGGTGGGGACAGGAGCATCCCAGGCACTCCCTGGTCTGCCAGCCCAGCCTGCTTGGTGAGATCCAATTCCCAGTGCAAGACACTGTCTCAGAGAATAAGGTGGAAGGTTCCTGAGGAACAACAGCTGAGATTGACCTATGGAGCCTACATGTACACCTACATGTGCACCCCCCAGAGGCTGCGTGTTAAGGCACCATGTGTTTCTTTGGGTAAATCAAAGGCCGTTTTAATGGAATGTTTGGAGGAAGATCTCATCTACCCACATAAAACATCATAATAAACTTCCAATTCAGCCTCTCCCCCAGCCAACAAAGGCATTCCATTCTTAACGTGGGCAGCTGACTGCAGACAGCAGCATCATCTTGTGCTAAAGTAATTACAGCTCTACTTAGGAATGCGGAGGATTCTATCAGCCTAGGCATTCCCAGATGGCAGGCAGCAGAGCCCTGGCTCACTAAGACCATAGCATCTTCTCCCGCTTTCAAAAATTCATTCTTTTCTAATGATTATGGAGAGAAAAAATGTGAATTAGGAACTGCTTGACAGTTTTCTCAATGGAAGTTCTGTAATATCACCCGTGCAGTCATCTTTGCCATAGAATCAGCCATCTGTATCGATGCCTTCTCTCCCTCTCTAATAAGTAATAAATTGAGCGACATAATTCTTCCCATGTCCAGGTCTAGGCAGCCAAAACACCAGGTTTAGAAGTTGGCAGACTATGTGGTAACTTATCTGTCATCACCCCATTTCATTACAGCCTGTAGTTGGCTTTTGTAGACTTTAAGGACCTATTTGCCAGTGACTCACTTAATTTGCTTATATGCTCCATTGTGTTCTGTACTTGTGTTCAACCAAAGGGTCACATTGCACCACCACATCCAGATGATTGCTAAGCACATCCAAGGCCATGTGGGGGCCGGCCTCCCCTTCTACAGGACTCCTTCCATAAAGCATAAAGTCAATCAAATTTCTCAACATTTATCTGCGGTACTGTTCTGCCATAGCGACTCTCCCTCCCTCCCTCCCTCCCTCTCTCCCTCCCTCCTTCTCCTTTCTCCTTCTTTTTTTCTTTTCTTTCTCTTGTTCTTTCTCCCTCCTCCTCTCCTCTTTCTTCTCTCTCTTTTTTCTTTTCTCTCTTCCACACCCCCACTTGCTCTCCTACTGAACCACACCTCCACATGTATCAGTGGTACATATAGCCTTCTCACACATTACCCTTTTACTTATAAACGTATCTTTCTAAGACATACTGTTTGCAGAAATAAGGACATTCGTCTTACACTCAGAGCATGTCGGAAATGGAACAGACAACCTTTTAAATGTTGTTAGTGGAAATCTTTTAAAGAGAATGTATTCTTATGCTCACTGGGGGCTTGGAGAGGATGCTTTCAAAAACTCCTTCTGAAGCTGAGTTTTGTTGAAATTTCATTCTCAAACATTTAGTTTAAGTGTAGGGAGCCAAAAAAACTTAATGAATGTAAACAGGAAAGGAGTTTGCGCTGTGGTCATCATCGCAAGTTGTACTTAAAAAGGAAAAAAATAATTCTTCATAGGTTGTTGTCAAAGGAGTCCTGTGGGAGAAGAGTTTTGTTTTGAAGTAAGAAGTAGGCAGCTTGTCTGAGCGGAGGAAATCAACTTCAAGTTCTTGTGCTGAGCCAGAGGCTGGCTCACCGTTTCAGGAGGAAGGAAGTGTCACTGTACAAACTGAAGGAGATGGAGGTCACTGTCCCAGGTGCACAGACCATCTCCACGCATATTCACGAGGCAGCTTTTTCTACAGTCAGCAGCACAGCTAATCATGGTGTCTCCCAGTTGAGGTGGTAAACAATGTGGGTGTTGACTGGTAGAGCATGTCTGTGGGCTTATAATTCAAGTCAAGTGTGCAGGTCTGAGAGAAGTAGAGGAAACACAGTTTCATTCCCATGAATTCCCCTGTCCTGAGTTAAGGCAGCGACAGACGAGAGCAACATATAAAAATGACAGTGTGCAGACTTCAGGAGGACAAAGCCAGGCCACTGGCCAACACTCTGAGACTGAACTCTTCCTGGTTACTGTACCACATGAGCTAAAAGATCCTTATTGTTAAACTACATGTGGAGGTTCTAAAAGTTTTGCATTGTGTATAACTCAGAAAAGGTACATCCATGCTGGGTCACACTGGTAGATGCTATGATTAGCTGCGTCGCAGGTGTTAGAAAAAGCTGTCTTGTGGCTACACATGAGGATGGTCTGTGTACCAGACACACGCGGCCTTTATCTCTGTTTAATAAAGCAAGGTGACATTTATCTGAAAAGACCCTGGTAACCTAACAGAGGGAAAAACCCAAGTACTCACTCTCAGAGAGTCATTATGTCATTGACTGGTCACTGTCAGTCATCTCAGCAACTTCAAGGGGTAAAAGTGTTGACTCACACAAATATGAATTTTTAACACCAGTCTGCTAGAATGATGGGGAAGGTCCCTGTTAGAAAGCAAGCTTAAGCATTCAAGAAAATCTGAGAGTTCCTGGCTTTCCTATATTTATGTGGTGATATTGTGTAACTGAGCAAGTCCCTTCATGCTCTATGCCTCAGTTTCCCATTCTCCCCAGTACCACACCCACACACATACACACACAAAAACCCAAACTAACAACCAAAAACCGGTGGTCTCAAGTCCTGCCCTTGCTTCCTTGGGAGACCTTTGTAAACCCCTATGAAGTGTTAGTCACTCAAACTGCGTTCCTGTATGAGGCTTGTAAGGAAGTCAGATAGTGAGTTGATGAACTGCCAGGAACATAACACTTGGGAAGTGCTCCGGGGCACTGAAGGCAGAGGGGCCACTTGATGCCTGGGCCACCAGCTCTCCCTGACTTCAAAGGCCTGCAGCCTACCCCACATCCATCCAGCCATGACTGGCCCTGTGGTGAGCAAGCACATCAAATGTATACATCCAGAGGTTCTGAGTCTCCAGCGTCTTACAGAAAACAGAGAGCCAGAACTCCATCTGGCACTCCATTTACTAAATGTCCCGTTCATGTCAAATACCAGGAAATGTGACTGTTTAAAATCCCAGGGAATAAGATTTCCACTCAGAAGCTTTCTAATGGACACGTACCACACTCTGCAAAGCAAAACCCTCTGCTGAGCTGAGCTGTGGGGTCTCAGGCCCTTGCTCATGAGCTCCCTGGGTCTTCTCTGTGACTTGGGAAGGCTCAAGGGTAAGGAAGATGAATTGCTCAGCCTCAGCTCAGCGGCTTGCTGGTATTCCAGCTGCCAATAGAGAGCAGTATTGTTCATCTAGAGAAATCCACGGCCTAGTCCAGACCAGACCAGTGAAGACTCACAGCAGTTTACTAAGGAACAGGAGCAACTCAGTCAGCCAGTCAAAGACACATCCTCCTCCCAGGCAGAGGCTGTTAGGGCTCCATCACCATTTTGATGTGTTATGTAATCATTTGAAGAGATCATCCCTTCCTAACACTTTTCTGCAGAATGCTAGGTTCATTAGCCTCAGTTTTCAGGGGCCTGAGAGCCAGAATATTTATCTGAGTAGCATTAGGGCTTTGGGTCCAGAAGCAGACAGATTAGAGAGAAGACTCAGCTTCCTGCGTTTTAGGGGGGCGTGGTGGGAGGGGACTTTCTGAACAGCCTAGAATGGGAATCAACTATGTAAAACTCCTCCGTGTGTGTGTGTGTGTGTGTGTGTGTGTGAGACCGTGTGTGTGTGTGTATATGCACAGCATAATTTGTGAAGTTCAGAGTTCAACCTCAGGTGTTCCCTTGCATCTTCTACTTTCAGCTTGATACAGGATCTCTTATTGCCCTTAGCTTTCTCAATGCAAGCCACGGTAGATGATCTTTGAGCTTCCAGGGATCTTCCCGTTTTCACCTCCCATCTCAACATCAGTGGTATCACTGGCACATGCCACTGGGCCTGGCTTTTTATGTGGGATCTGGAGATCTGAACTCAGGTCCTCATACTTATGAGGAAAGTAGTTTATTGACTGGGCTAGCTCCTCACCCCTACAATTGCTCTTGATTTATTAGGGGTAGTAGTCTGGCTGCCTCCTATCCCTACCGTTCATGACTCCTGCTTAACTTGGTGAGAGCTTATGAGTGATAACCAAGCTAGTTCATTAAGCCTGCTCTTCAGCTGATGGAAGGAGGTAGGGAGAGATGGGGTACAGACACATGGGTCTGGCCAAATAGTGAACACATCAAGTGCCCTGAACAACAGTGACATTGCTTCCCATGACCAAGTGATGGCTGAGAGCTGCACTGTCAGTGTCTCCAGCACTCTGTACCCCTCAATCTCTAGCTCCTCAGAATCTCATTTTGCACCCCACATTCTGAAGGCACTGAATCACTGTTTTGGCTAAGTACACACTGGCTATGGTGTCACTTATCTGAAGAGGCTCAGGCTCGTGACACATTCTACTGTGTGATGTGCTGGCAGTTGAGGAACACGCAAGCTCTTTCTGTTATGGATGAAGTGTCATCTCTCAAGTGGAAGCTATTTCTTTCTCCACGACACCGATACATTGATAGATGAAACTAACAGACGGAGTTCCATAACAACACATTGCCAATCTATTTCTGAAGCATTGTTAAGCTTTGTGGCCCAACTAGGTGCTTACATGGATTTTGGAATGACAAATTAAAAGAGCCAGGATTTGTGGTCAAGCTTTGATGCTAAATGTCCCCTTGTCACAGTGTCAGCATGATCTGGTGAAGCACAAAGACTCCGCTTAGACACGTAGCCTGTTGGGCAGCAGGAGCATCTGGTTTGGGGCTCTGAATAGTTCCTCTCTGTCTGGCACCTCACAAACCCACCTAGGGAAGACTGTTGGCCCCAGAGACACAAGTGCTACTTTCGCTCTGAGTAAGCAGTGTGCCAGGCTGGGGGCAGTCGGAAAGGGTGGAGGGCATGCGGTGTTTTGATAATGCTGGCCTGGTCTCAGGTGACACACCCCAATCTGAAATTTTTGTGCCCACATCCTCTTCGATGCAGCTGAGCTTCTGGGTAGCTGGCAATAGTCATCTTTGGTGGCACTGGTTATGTGGTTGCTTTTGCCAATTTGAACACAGTTTGATGCTGCTATCAATGGGCCATGTGAATCTTGTCCCTGATACATCTTAACTCACTGTCAGAGACCTGGAGACTTCTGAACAACCCCTGGACTCAAAGTTTGCTCAAGTTTTCTATAATCCAAAATGGCACCTTGACGGTTTGGGTGGATGGCTCAGTAGGTAGAATGCTTGCTGTCTAAGCATGAGGACCTGAGTTCAATCCTCAGCACCCATGTAAAAAGATGGGTTCTGTGGCAGGTACCTATAATCCCAGTGTTGGGTAGGAGAGGACAAGAGAATCCTTGGGGCTTACGCTCGGGCCAGTCAATCTAGCTAAACCAGTGAACTCCAAGTTCAGTGACAGACCCTGTCCCAAGAAATAAGGTGGAGAGTGATTAAGGAAGATATCTGCTGTCCTCTGGCCTCCATGTGCATGTGTACTCACACAGAGACACACACACACTAGCACCTTGGCACTTAGTTGTCTTGGATATTTTACCTCAAGCCATCATTAAATGTCAGACACAAAATACACTGGAGATGAACTTGCCCATGCTTTCACTTTGCGCACTAGGACATTAAGGCCCATGGAAGAGTAAAGCCTTGCAGCAGATTGTGGTGATGTGAGATGTGGTAGAACATGGAATCTGGTTTGAGAGTCAGGAGAGCTTACATTTGACTCCTCCAGCACGGTGGGACAGAGTCCTGGATGACGCAACTCCCAGAGCCTTTGAACAGATCACACGAATAACCGAACAGCTCGTGTTTTATTGTCTCAGAGCTACCAGAGATTCCTGATCAAACACTCAGATTTTGATTTCCTAGTCCCCACCAGACATGCCACGTGGGTTCCTGTATGCCATTGCTTCTACGGCATCCTGGAGAGAACGGAAGTGCACGGTCTCACAGTGGTGCGGCTGCCTGTCGCTGTGCTCTCAGTCTTACCCTGCGCCCACCATTCACCTCTTCTAACCCTTGGCACTGCTCTCCTCCTCTGCTTCTGTTAAGGACATAAAACTATGCCCAGTGCCCAGCTCTGAGCCTTTGTTGTACCAGCCACAAAGACTGTCCTCCACTAGTCAGTCCTTCCTTCCTTCCTTCCTTCCTTCCTTCCTTCCTTCCTTCCTTCCTTCCTTCCTTCCTTCCTTCCTTCCTTCCCTCTCACTCTCCCTCATCTTTCCTCTGTCTCTCATTTATGTGTTCACAGGGTGTGTGTGGATGTGGATGAGCACGTGCACAGGCTTGTTTCTCATTCAACCTGTGACTCTCTGAGCTTGGCTAGACTGGCTGGCTATCAAACTCAAGAATCCTCCTGTTTCCACTCCTGCCACGTTCAGCTTTTGGTGTGGATGCTGGAGGTCTGAACTCAGGTCCTCATATTTGCAGATCAGCCACTTTTCTGAGTGAGCCACCTCTACAACCTGAACCCCTGTTTTAAACAGCAGAAGCTGTGATCTTTAACTTAAAGGATGAGACAAAGCTGGAACTGTCATTCACATGGCTTTTCCGTGAGAACACCACAGTATCCATAAAACTCTAGTGTGTCTTTAGGGTCTGAGTCTTATATTCCCTGTGCAGTAGAACACAGCCATAGTTGCCATGTAAATACACTGTTTTAGAATGTCACAGAACTGCTCAATACACTTTCTTTTCTGATTTTGACCACAGCAAATTTCCTAGCTTTTTTTTTTTTTGAACAAAAGGAATTGAAATCAATGCGTGCAGTGAGGAGGAAATTCACTGCATAGTTTCTGTTGTACCTACAATCTGAGTTATTTATGTTAGAAATTGTGTACTTCAAAATATTTCTACACTGTCCAAACACTTTAGAAAGACCTAGTATTTCTTTCCTAAAAATGTTCTGAATTTGTTTGTTGAGAAGGCAAGATTATAATCAAAGACCATTGAAGAGAAAATAATTGGCTATTCAAAGACATCGGCTGATGGCTGATCCAGTCTACTGAGTTTTCTTTCTGTCATGTCTGCACACTCACAGAAAGAGGAGGTTTGATTTCTGGTCTTACTTAACTCAGCATCAGCAAGTGTGAGCCTAAGAGAGGGGCTTCACTTGAATATCTGCCTGTCTTAGCACGTGGCTGGGCGATCATGGGGTCCACGTGTGCACAGTGGGAGTGCTCTCCATGCGGAGAGGCCTCAAAGGCCACATTGATCAGAGGTTCTCACTCCTCTCCCCTCCAGAAGCCATGGACACCTGCTTTAAGAGAGTGACAAACAGGAAGAGGAAGAAGAATCTGCAAAGATTTGAGGTATCTGACCCAAGGAAGAAGGTGAGAAGCACCTTCCTCAGTGTCTTTAAGAATCAGAAGGCTCGGGGTAAAAATCGAGTGGGAAAAGGTTGTTAGCTTTTATTTGGACGTGAACAAAAAGTTATGGCTACAACCGAGGAGGAGGTGTGTGTGTGTGTGTGTGTGTGTGTGTAGGACATGGGGTCCTCCATGATGCTGAGTGTCTTCTTCCTCTATTGCTGTCTGCTTTATTATTATAATTTTTATCTCCATCTTAGTTTTTGAAACAGGGTCTCTCAGCTAACCTGAAGTACCAGTTAGACCAGGCTGACTGGCCCAGTGTCTCCTGTCTACATCTCCTCAATGCTGGGATGACAGTCATTTGCTGTCACAGCCAAATCTGAATTGGGGTCCTTGTGCCTGTGCAGTCAGTATTTGCACCCCCTGAGCCATTCCACAACTCTAGATGTATGTATGCTGTTTTGAGATCAGTTGCTGAATCCAGGAAAGGAGCTGGCTAGTGCAAGCTGTCCTCTCTGGGGTCTTGAGGAATGTGAGTTTTGTCTACTCTCCTCAAAAATCTCATAGTGTGAAACTAGTTCCACTGTGTCCCACCTAGGGATGCTGAGCTCCGAAATTCGGGCAGTGTGCCAGGAATGGCTTTTCTCAGTTCCTCCAGCCTGATTTCAATTGGGACAGCCACAACACAGTGGCTTAATAGCTTCAAGCTACGCAGCAGGGCTGGAATCATGCTCACATTTCTTCACCCAGGGTCACAGGACTGGGGTCACATTGGTCATCTCTGCAGCATCTTTGCACCTATTTTCTTCTGCAGGGAATTTCAAGGTGGGTGGAAAGCTACGCTGTCTTTGTTTTTCTTTTCTTTTTTGTATGCATGTCTCTCTCTTTGTGTGTATGTATATGCATGTTGTATATGACTATGTGTTTATGTACATATATGAGAAGATGAGGGCCATAGGTGTCATTCCTCGGGCACCATTCACCTCTTTTGAGACAGGGTTTCTCACTGGTCTGGAAGTCACTAAATAGACTAGACTGGGCCAGCGAACCCCAGAGATTCACCGGTTTCCATCTCCCTAACACTGGGATTATAAGCACACACCACCATGCCTGGATTTTATGAGGGTGCTTGTGTTGAAATCAGATCCTTGTGCTCACAGAGAAAGCATTTTACCAACTGAGCTAGATACCCAGCCCCACACTGTTTTTTTTTTTAAATTTTAAAAAGCTTAAGACTACCTTTTACTTATCTTGTTTCTAACAGCTTTATGGAAGTGTGACAGAAATCACTAAGTTGCATGCATTTAACGTGGTCAATTTAGTGAGTTTAAATGTTGGCAAGCATCAGCGATGCTGCCCCACAATCAGGGCAACGCAGGTCCAACGCCTCCCTTAATTTCCTTTGCCTTCCTTTGTTCTCTTACCTCTGATGGTGACAGATAATGAAAGGAACAGTACCCTACCATTCATGGTACCCTATTGTACCACAGGGTTCTAGAACTTACTCATCTAACACAACTGAAATTTTTGATCTATTGAATGCTTCCCCAGTTCTCTGGGGCCCGGTCCTTAGAAGCCACTGTTATAGCTCTGTTTCTATAGGACAGACTGTCATAGGGACATCAGAGATGAGGAATCAACACAGTGTTGTCCTTTATGACTGGCTGAGTTTCTGAGCATGCCATCGTCCAGGGTCAGGCAAGCTATCACCAATGGCGGGAACGCCTTCTTTTCAAGGGCTGACTAATATTCCATTGTCTGAATGTCCCACATTCTACATCTTAGCTTCTGTGGAGGGTTCTCCGTGTTGCTTCCGTTCTTAGCGTAGAGAACAGTGCCAGAACGTACACGGCATGGAGATCGCTCCGTGACATCTTGCTTTCGAATGTTTTGATGCTACACCCAGAAGCGGGTCTTCTGGGCTGTGTGGCAGTTCTGCTAATTTTGAGTGCACTGGACTCCATGCTGTGTTTCATAGTGGCCACACGATTTCATATTCCCATTGCTCTGGACAATGTTATAGTTTCTTTATATACGCTCAAAAGGCCAACAGAATATAAAAAAAGCTCTGCACCATACTTTATCACGGAAAACACAAATTAAACCCACCACGAGGACTGCGATCACAGCTCAGTTATCAAGTACTTACCTTGCAAGCATGAGGACCTTATTTCAACTACCAAAACCATGTAAAAGGTCAGGAAAGGCCACACATGCTTGTAATTTCAGCACCAGAGAGTGGAGGTAGGTGGATCTCTGTGCTCACTGACCTGCTAGCTTACCCTATTTAGTGAGGTCCAGGCCAGTTAAAGATTCTGACTCAAAAAAAACATTTTTTTGACAATGTCTGAGGAGAAACAACAAGGTTGACCTCTGCCCTCCACATATATGCACACACACATGCATGCACATACACCCGACATGTAGATATTCAAAACAACAACAACAACTCAAACCCCAAAACATGCCATGAGATATCACTTCATACCAGTTGGGATGATTCTTGTTAAAAATCAAAATACAGTGAGTGCTGGTGGATGAGTACTTATAACTTAGCTGTGGAGTCATGCTAGGCTACCTGTCCTCAGCCAACCTGGTGGAAATTCACAAATCAATCACATTTAAGGTCAAGGATGTAGCGCTCACCTTGTAATGCAAGATACTCATAGTAGGCTCTGTGCTGGGAAGCTAGGAAGAATCCAGCATGCCTCTGCCTGCCTTCAGGGGCTTGTGGTGGGTTAGGGAAGGTAGCCCAGAGCCAAGGTGGTATCTGCAGGAAGAGCCCCTTGGAGGCCCATCAGGTACCCCAAGACCCTCCTCTGTGGGACTGGACATTCGATCAAGCGATTCCTAGCCCTTCTGAGTCCAGCTGAACCAACTAGCTATAAGTGGTTTTTCAGTCGGTTTTCATTTCTGCCCTTTGGCTTGTGCTTTCTGGACCATGGACGCTGGGATTCCTAATTGTTGGCAGCAAGTGCCTTTATAAATGTAAACAGATAGACTAAGTGCCAGCCTCGGGTAATATATTCCACTGCAGTAACACACTGGTGGTGGCTGGGCAAGCATAGCTGCATTAAACAACTGTGTTTGTTCAGTCGTTTCCGTGAGGGCCCAGCGTCCTCAAGTGGGCCAGGGGCTTGCACAGCTCAGGGCCCTCTGGTGTATCCAGAAGTGTATTTTGTCCGCTCGGCAGACCCTCCAGCAGACCTGCTCCCTTATGAACTTTCAGGGGACTCTACCAGGTGAGCCACGAGAGCATTTATTTCATCTACTCCAGATTCTGAAGTTTTGGGTGGTGTGGGGGGCAGCGTGGGAGCCAGGCAGGGCAGACAATGTCATTGAACAATCTCAAACCAACCTTCTGCTGCTGCCACCTAAAATAACTTCGGGGCTGAAGTAGGCCCCGGTGCCGGGTTGACCACATCTGGCTCAGAGTCAGTCTTGTGTTTTTCTCTGTTGCGCCCCATCTGCCTCCCTTGGCACAGAAAGGATCTGCTTGAGCTGAGTCTCCTTCCAGCCCAGTAGCGGTATTTTCTTTGCTTTTCTTGGTTGTGTTCAGAGGAGGTAACATTCCACTACTGGCCCAGGAGGCTCCCCAGAGAACCACTTGTCCAGACACCCTTCTTCTCTGACATCAGCGAAACCATCAGCTGCTATTTTGATGGTCTTCTGGTTCGGTTTCCAGGTGTAGTCAAATCTATATGTTTTCTGGTTCGGTCTACTGACGTGATAATACTGACATGGCATTATGATACCGTGTGCAACCCACCTTGCTGGTATCTTGCAACATCTTAATGTGTGTATGTGTGTGTGTGTGTGTGTGTGTGTGTGTGTGTACCTGAATGTGGAGAGCAGACGACAATCTTGGATGTTGGTCCTCAGGTGCCACCCATTATTTTTTTTAGATGGGGTCTCACTGGTCTGGGGCTTGTTGAGGGGATAGACTGGCTGGCTAGAGAGTCCCAGGGATACTCCTGTGTAAGCTCACCAGCTCTGGGATTACGAGTGCACACCACCAATGCCTGATTGTTTACTACCTGGGTTATGGGGATAGAACTCAAGCCCCCAGGCTTGAGTTGCAAGCCCTTTACTGACTGAGCTATCTACCCAGCTCTTCTTGAAATAATATAGCATTCCCACGGAGTGGGTGGCAATTTTAGCAGTTATCAATAATAGCAGCTGATTTTTATTAGGTACTTACTAAGTGCTGGCCCCGTTTTAGATATTCTTTATAATGTGAGGCCTTCCTAATAATACAGAGTGGTGACTGTTAGCATAACCATCTGTGCTGCCCATGAGGCTTTAGACTTGTGGCTGTGTCCACACGTGACCCAGCTCAACACAAAATTATACATTAACTTAAAACATGAGAGTTTTTGTGACTTTTTTGTAACTCAGTTGTGCGGTTCTTGAGAACTCACTTTGTAGATGACAGTGTTGAATTGCAATGTCAAAAGATCAGGTACCTTGTGAACGCTGCATCTTTCCTGTGGTTGGCTGACATCTGTGTTTCTCATCATTCCCATTGCTGGTGTCCGCTTTTGTGACCATGAGTTTGGAGGGGTTACAATGCTGAGAGAGGCAACAGGTGGTGGGTGGGAGGAACTTTTGAGAGATGTGAGACAAACCTCTTGTCAGTCTTGGGGGCAGCAATTTGGAAGATCCCCCACTCTGTGGGGGACAGTCAGCTGTATAGAAACCATGGTGTTCTGGAACCTGTGTTGGACCTCCTACGTTAGCCCTGTTCTCAGTCACCCTAATGTAGCCCTCAAAGCCCTGGAGAAGACCCTAAGAGGTGTAGTTTTGTGTATAACTCAGTGGAGCTGGGGATGCAGTTCAATTAATAGAGTGCCTTCCCAGCATGCATGAAATCCTGGGTTCAATCCCCAGTGCCATATAGGCATGCTGTGAAGGTACAAGCCTGGAATCCCAGCACTTGAGAGGTTGTCAGGAAAATCATGAGTTCAAGGTCATCTTCAGTTACATAGTGAGTTCCTGGCCATCCTGGGCTACCGGAGACCCTATCTCATAAACAAAGAAAGAAACAACAAAAACCCCAAAAGAACACCCAATGGGGGAAAAAAACCCTAGGATGCCACAATCCCAGGCAGCAAGAACTTTCTGTGGGGTGACTGCTGGGGTTCAGAGACCCACAATCACCCCACCTGTGCAACAGGGCTTTGCTGGTCACCCAGAGGACACGCAGCAGCTGGGCTCACTGGCACTGTCATTTGGGGCCTGTCCCTGATGGACAGGAAGCACTTTTCTCAAAATGTACACTTAGTGAGACTGATAGAATCGATGGAGAGAGGGGCCCAGAGGTGCCAGAGCAGTCATAAATATTTTATACAGTCGAATCAAATGGAAAAAGCAAGGCTGTTTCTTTTTCAAATGGAAGTGGCAGAGACTTCATCCCATCTGAGATTAATAGGTGAACTGCCCCGCCATCGGAACAGGGAAAGAAAGGAAGGGAGGTTGTGAAGCACAGCAATGGAAGGTTTCATGGCAAGGACGGGGGATTCAGTGTGAGCCCCACAGCCCAGAATGCTGGCCAGACTTCCCCTGGGCTTCCCCTTACGCCTTCCTGGAAAGCAGGCAAACAACGTTGTTCTCTAAGTCCCAGCCAAGTCTAGGTAATGCCTATGAAATTTCTAAAATTACACGAGTGATAATGCACAGTCTTACATGTCCTGTGAGTGCATATGTGGGGAGGGGGAACTAGGTGGCGTGGCCTCCCTCCCCTGGCCTCAGCCAGGGGCCACCGCAGCCTGGGTCGTTTCACATGGCTGAATAGCTGGTCTGTTGGTGGGGAGTGACAGGGGCAGATGCATTCCTTTTGCTTTGGGAATTTCTTTTCATGTTCCCAGACTCTGAAGGCAACACAAGGTAATTTTCCAAGCCATTCCCTCTGCTTGACCTACTTCCTCAAGTAATGTCCCTTTCTGCGCTTTCTGCCCACTCAGGGACAGAAGAATGTAGTCACAATGCCCAGGCCATATCGCTCTCTTTGAGATCAAAGCCTTCTTAGAGCATCAACTCATACTTCAGAGCTGGGGCAAGAGGTGGGCTGGCCAGTTCTTCTGGAGGGCGAGTGAGCGGGGGCAGATGACTGCTCAGGTGAGCCTTTTAAGGTCCAGGAATGTGCAGGTCACATACTGCAGGTCAACCCTATGCTGTTAACCAGGGGCACACAGCCTCAACATTTGGTTTCTGACTGTCATGGCTCACATGAACTTGAAAGAGCTGGCCTACCCTGACTGTCCCCTGCAGCTCTCTAAAAGAACACTGGAGATCCCAGGACTCCGACCTCAGCAAGTGCAGGAGCAAAACACAGCACAAGATGAGTGTTTCCTTTCAGTGTCCCTCCTGACCACAGCCTGCTTCTTTCTGCTGACTACAGCCTCAGGCAGCTGCCCTTAACCCAAGGACCTTCTCTGCCACACATCCTCATTCACAGACCTCACTAGATCACTTGTGCCACCGCCCCAACTCCCCTACCCTCACGCAGGGAGAAACGGGAGGCTACAACCTGTACTCTTAGGCTTTGTGGAGTTCTAGGACTTTCTGGTCCCTCTGATGCCCTACAGCACTTTGCTCCCTTTAGCTGATGGCGCACACTGCCAGAAGCTGTAAGATAGTGTCGCTCTGACTTTCAAATTTAATTGACCCTGGAAATCCTTACCATCTGCCACTCAACTGAATAAAATAATGACCTCCCTGAAAATCTTGGGAAATAAAAAACTTAATTCCAGGAAAAAGCGTACGGTAGAAGTTAGGATGCTGAATGGTAGTTCATTCTTGACTACCTTAGTTTTTGTTTTTAAAATGAACGGAAGAGTCTGGGTTAGGACCGCACAAAGGAAAAGGGGCATCAGCACGCCTCACAAGTCTGGTATATCCTGTATGCTTTGCTTTTGTCCCAGGCTGTCTTCTCCCTACCTTGCTGCAACCCTGCGCTATGGGCAGTCCCAACTCCTTGATGCCTGGGTGGCATAGAGGGTGAGCACTGGAAGTTCCCACAGCAAGACCCAGCACAGACAAAAGCAGTTACTCCTACCAGGAAGAAGGAACCAGTTTTTACAGAAGGAGACCATATGTAAACCGTATCTGGGACACATGGGTGTTCAATTTATGGTTTCTGTCCCTACCGGAGCATCTGGGACTGCCTTCCCATTTGAAGTTCTGGTGAGTAGTTGGCCAGTTCACACACAGGGGCCCCAGCATAGCCAGGAAACAGCAGGCTGTGTTGGGGATACATAAGCAACATACACCTGAGTGCTTATTTTTTCCTCTGCCCTTTACTTCCATCTTCCTTTCTTTTTCTCTCTCTAAGCTTGGCTGTTTGTTCCGGTATATGTGTCTGAGCATGTGTGAATGAATGTGTGTGCACATATGTGTGCATATGTGTGGAAGTAATGTGGAGGCAGAGGTTGACATCTGGTGTCTTCCTTGATCATTCTCCATCCCCTTATTTTGGGGATAAGGCCCCTCACTGAACCTGGAGCTCACTGATTCAGCTAGGCTGCCTAGCCAGTGAGCTCCAGGGATCCTTTGGTCTCTACCCTCCCTAGACCCAGGCTTACAGATGTGAGCCACCACAACTGGCTTTTTTATGTGGAAAATCAGGTTTCTTCTGCTTCTATGGCAGGCACTTTACCAACTGAATTATCTCCCTAACTCTCTCCTCAGTTGTGTATAAAGCAAAAGATTTGGCTTTTTACCACCTTGTTTTGATCTTTGAGGAAGTCCTTTGCTGGCTTGGGTCTCACTTCTTCATAGCAGAAGTTGGATTATAATTCAGGAAAAGGCAATGAGAGATGATCGAGTTGAAATGTCCTGGGCCTGGTGTCCTCTGCAGATGTCCTGTAAACCCACCTAGGATAGCTCCTAGGGACTCCAGAAAATCATGTCCTCAAACTCTGGTAACGGAATTCGCCACCAACAGGACAACAGCCTACCTTTCCATTATCAGGTGACATATTCCAGCCCCGAGGGGGTGCTCAAACTGTGGCTAATACCAGACCCTGTGTAAACCGATTTTCTGTTTAGGTGTGTCCCTGTCATGAAGACTTATTTCTATATTAGGCATTCCAAGAGATTAGTAACAATAGATAATAAAATGGAACAATCCCAAACACTAATAAACGTTATATGAAATAGTCTCTTCCTCTCCCTCCACCTCTTAGAATAGCTTCATGGTGGTCATTTTTGCACAAGAAAGCACTTTACAGCCTCTCTGGCAAATCCAAATGTCAGCATCTCTTCTCTTGCACTTTGGGGTTATTATATAGGTAAAATATGGCTTATGGAACACTAGTAATATAGCAGGGAAACAGTTGACATCATACTTAAGAGTGGCTAATGGGTGGGTGTGTATACAGTGTGGAGATGGCTGGCCAGAGAAATGTTTCTCATTGAAGATGGGACGAATAGGACCATGCAAAGTTTCATCACTCCCCTGAGAATAGTATGTGTCTTAAAACTTATCAATTGTAAATCAGTGAGATAGCTTAGTGTGGTTAAGGTACTTGCTGCTAAGTCTGATAATCTGAGCTTGATCTTAGAGCCCTTGTGGTTAAAGGAGAGAACCAACTTCTGTGGGTTGTGTGTGCTGTCGCTTGAAAACACTGAAACATTCTTGTTGGCATTTTCAGACTGTTGTTGACTGAAACTGCGGCAACAAAGCAAGGATGGGGTCGGCTGTGTTTTTCTGTTTCTCTCCTGTCCGTATTTGTCGCTGTGGACCCAGGAGAAAAGTGATGTGGTGTTCATGCCCAGCTGCACAGGGAGTGCTCCATCTCCTGCCAGAGGGAGTGTGCCATCTTCCCTATGCCCTTGACCAGTACTCTGCTAGTTGAGCATCTGAGCTGAACAAATGGGAAGCTATAAAGATGCTGGGTGTCCATGGAATCATGTCTGCAGAGGCTTGAGACATCTTTGGGTTTCCATGGCACTTTCCTTTACAAGTCTAGATGAAGGGCTCCATTTCTAAAGAAAAGTCATTTGAGGGTGTTGGAATTCAGTCCACAGTCCTGAGGGAGAGCCAAAAATGTAGCTGTTTCAATATTTATCAACATTTCACCCACATAGATATTGAAATAGTTCTCTCTCTCTCTCCCTCTCCCTCTCTCTTTCTCTCTCTCTCTCTCTCTCTCTCTCGTGTGTGTGTGTGTGTGTGTATGTGTGTGTGTGTGTGTTTCTGTAGGCAAGAGGTTGCCATCAAATGTCTTCCTCAGTCATTCTCCACATTATTTTCTGAGACAGGGTCTCTCACTAGCCTGGAACTCACCAATTTGGCTAGACTAGCCTAGTCAGTGAGCTCCATCTATCCACCTGTCTCCAGTTCCTCAGCCCTGGGATTACAGGTGTGCAATGTACTTGGCTTTTCATGTGGGTGCTGAGGATCAGAGCTCAACCCTCCATGCTTGCATAGCAAGCATTTTGCTGATTGAACCATCGCCCAGCCCCTGTCTAATATATTAAAAAAATATGTTCTAGGTTCATGACCTCAGCTTCCGGGAATCATTACACTCTCATCATCTGACAGCACCAGTAATCCATCAGGTTCAGGGAGCTGGTGCACTTCAGAGAGAGACTGACTCATCCCAGCCCCAGAGGATACAGCTGCAGGATGGCTCCTCAGAGGGTTCCAATGCTGGGCCAGCTTTAGCCAAGCAGGGCTGGATGATGGTGTGGCTCTTCTGATTAATCCCCACACATAATGCAAGAGGTAGACCTGTGGTCACCAGAAGCAGCTGAGGTTGAGGATTTTCAGTTCAAATGAAAGTTTAAGATGCAAGTTCTGGAAGGAGCATTTTCTGTCAGAATTGTGACCTTATCATATTGATTTCCTTTTAATGTCCTCAAATTGGGAATCCCCAGAAATGAGGCAAATTTTAATAATGGACATCCTGAAGTGTCCATAAGGTTTCAGACCATCGACTGTGCTTCTATTTGAAGGGCAGTCCTTCAGAGTGCAGCTCCATCCAGAGGTGATGTGAGTCTCTCACAGCTTCAGGCCTCTTCAGAGGCTATGGACCTATAACATACATTTAGAATTCCTTGGACTCAGATAAAGCAGGGGTATTATTAACAGATTTTGCTAATAGTCAATCACATCTTATTCATGAATATGGTGGTTTAGTGTGGTTTGCCTACCCAGCACTTCAGACTCGATTGGTCTTTTCTCCCCCTCCCCTTTTTGAGAGCATCTTGAACTGCTTGCTGATCCTTCTGCTTCTGCCTGCTGAATGCTGGGATTACAGGTGTGCATAATCATGCCTGGTTTATGCACTGCTGGGGATCAAATTCATGGCTTTGTACCTGTAAGGTAGGCACTCTACCAAATGAGCCCCAGTACCTCTCCCCTTGGCTGATCTTTTAACCTCACAGAGACCAGGGGCCCTATGTGGGGTTTAGAATGAAATCTTCGTCATTCCCAGGTCACTTTGACCAAAATGTCGGACAAAACCATTTAAAAGAGAAAAGTTTGATTCTGGCTGAGGTTAACAGAGAGATTTCAGGTCACTATAATGGGAAAGGAATAATGGGGTTCACAGCAGATTGGCTCTGTCCCGACAGCAAGAACATACAGCAAGGACTGTAACATGGAATGATTTGGGAAGCAGAGAGAGAGGTCTAGAACCAGAGACAAAGTACAGCCTTCAAAGGACAGTATTTTGACAGCCAGGGCTCTACAGTCTTCAAAATAGCATCCCAATGTGAAGATCAAGTGTTCAAAATATGAGCTGGGAGAACATGTGCTATTTAAACCCTAACACAAGCCAATATTAAGACCTCTTGATTTCTTCAGTCAGAGTTGATCTGTTGTACCCTGGGGTTTAAGTGCCAGCTCCCTAACACTGTTAATTATTACTGTTGTTTTATGTTCATGAATACCCTCTAGGAGTCCAGTTCTTTGGAGACGAGGCCACTGTATACACCTGTCACCTTCCAGAAGCTTTCCCATACAGGATAGTACTCCTTGTTACTTGGCTCCTAAATCTTAATACATTTGTCAATGAAAAAGAAAGCCCCATTCAGAATTTATAATGGGATTATCATTTTTGCTTCATAGGAATTTACAAAATGATTGAAATTTTGTGTATTAGTGTTCAATCTTGTAAGCTATTGAACATTTCCCTGATAGCCTGCCCTACATATTCATTGGAATTCAAATGGTTCTTTGGAGTGTGTGTGTGTGTGTGTGTGTAGAAGCCAGAGGTCAACCTTTAATGTTATTTCTCAGGAGGCTGTTTGCCTTGTATTTTTTAAAAAATTATTTTTAACTTATGTGTATGGGTGTTTTGCCTCCATGTATGTAAGTGCACTTGTGTGTACAATGTCCACAGAGGCCAGAAGATGGCATAGGATACCCCAGAACTGGAGTTGTGGATGGTGTTAGCTGCCATGTAGGTGCTGGGAACAGAACCCTGGGGCCTCTACAAGAACAGCTAGTGTTTTTAACTGCTGAGACACCTCTCTGGTCCCTATCATCTTATTTTTTGAGATAGGCCCTCTCACTGGCCTGGAGCTCACCAAGTGGGCTAGGCTGACTGTCCAGCAAACTCCAGGGATCTGTCTGTCTCTATCTCCCCAGTGTTATGATTACAAAC
This sequence comes from Eospalax fontanierii, assembly GCA_035773235.1. Taxonomy (NCBI): domain Eukaryota; kingdom Metazoa; phylum Chordata; class Mammalia; order Rodentia; family Spalacidae; genus Eospalax; species Eospalax fontanierii. The sequence goes on along the minus strand of CM069540.1, from coordinate 47,087,290 downwards.
ATGCACTGCTACACCTCACTTTAAAAACAAACAAACAAAAACATGTTTACTGAATATTGAACTCAGGTGTTTTGCTTACAAGTGAAACTTTACAACTGACTTAGCTATCTCCTCAGTCCCTAAAGCTGGGCGTTCTTTAGAGCAAAGCTGACTAGTTTTCCTGGTATCAAGTGAAGTTATCTAAAGTTCATCCAGCTATGTCCCCATGGGTGTGGCAGCAATGAGGGATCATAGGGGACATTGACAGTGTCCATGACTCAAGTTCATGAAGCTAGGCAGTACGTGCGTGTCCTGCATGTAGTGGGAAACTGAGAAACCAGGAAGCTTCAAGTGAGCGTTGTGGGAGCAGATCCTCACGCCATTCGTCCTAGCTCAGCTCCCATGTAACTCCTCTCAGAAGCCCTGTGGTCACCACCCCTGCCTGGATTTAAGCCATCTCTCCTCTCTTTCGTACTGAAAACTGGCTCCTGCCCTTGTCTTTGCCTGTCCAACACTCCTGATCACATTGTTACCCTGCTGAAAAACCCTTCTGCAGGTCAGGTGAGCTCTTCGCTTCCTGGTGCTGAATGCTCTAGAACCCTGCTCTGTGTCTCCTACCCTGTAGCAATGCTGCTGTGTCCCCAGCTCCTCTCACTCGGTTTTGACTTCGCTGCTCCTTTTGTATGGGAAGCTTGGATCAGCCCTGTCCTTCACTCAGCTGGACTGGATTAAATGGCCCTGCTTGAGTCTTACTGCTCACAACTTGAAGTCTAGCAGAAGTCAGGGAGGTGTCTCTCCAGCAACGTGTCCCTCAGTTCAGGACTGGATGCATGTCCTCCGTGTGGCCTGCTTTGCCTTGCCTGTGTGAGGTTAATGGGATTTGCAGATCTGAGTGCCTGTCTCTAGCCAACCATTTGTTGCTTCTGACTGGGACAGAAAATGATTAGGACCTCTCTCTCTCTCTCTCTCTTTCTCTCTCTCTCTTTCTGTGGGGAACGGGTACACATGTGCCTCCATGTATGTGAAAGTCAGGTCAAAGGTCAACCTCAGGTGTTGTCTTCCAGACACTGTCCTTCATTTTTATGAAAAAATTTTAATTTACATTTATTTTATGTACCTGAGTGTTTTGCCTGCATATTTGTAAGTGCACCTGTGCCATGAAATGCCCACAGAGGCCAGGAGAAGGGGTTGGATCCCTTGGAATTGGAGGTAAGGTTGGTTGTTAGCCACTATGTGGTACTGGGAATTGAACCCAGGTCCTCTGCAGGATCAGTCAGTGCTCTCAGTCCTGGCTGATTAGCCAGGATCAGCCACTGAGTCATCTCTCCAGCCCTTTTGTGAATGCTTAAGTATTTTTCTTTTTTCCATTTTCATTTATGTAGAATGCATGTATATATGTGTGCTTTGCATGTGTGTGGGTACATGTGCACATGTGCATGGAAAGGCCCAAGGTTGTTGTCAAGAATCATCTTTAATCATTCTTCTACCTCATTCATTTAGGCAGGGCCTTTCAATCAAGCTCAGAGTCACTGATATGGCTAGTCTTGCTAAGCCAGCTTTCCCTGGAGACTCATTTCTGAGGCTAAAATGAGAGGCTGGCTGTCATATCATTTGGTATTTACATAGATTCTGGGGATCTGAACTGTGGTCCTCATGATTGCTCAGTGAGTACTTTAACCACTGAGCTGTCTCTCCAACCCCACCTTGTTTTTTGAGACCAGGTCTCTCACTGGCCTGTAGTTTACCAGCTAGACTAGGCTAGCCAGTGAATGGTAGGAATCCTGCTGCCTCTGCCTCCACAGCACTGGGATTACAAGTGTGTGTACCACATCTGGTCACGGAATGTAAGTCACCCCTGGAGGCTTTGCTGACCAAATAATGAGAGTAAAAAATGGTAAAAGTTCATATCCCTTGGTGACCAGTGTTATTTACCCTGGGTTTGGTCAACTTCTTCCTAAGGAAGGCAGAGGAGTCCTACTTGGAGGAGGCCTGACCCTAAAGTAGAATCTTGAAAGCCCAAGCCTGGGGCCTGAAGGTTGGCAGGGGTATGACTCAACCTGCTTTTGGCAGTCTAGTCATTTCAAGGCTAAGAGGTACCAGCTCATCACCCAGTAACAGTTTCCAGTCACTGAGCACCAATTAACAGGAGGTAATCAGTCATCTCTAGATCTGTCTGGAGCCCCTCTCAGTCAGCCTACAGGAACCCGAGGTGGCTGCCCCTCACTGCCAGCATTCCTGCCACCTCACACATACCCCATGGCTCAGTGAGTGTGAGTCCTTGGGGACAGTGCTTTAAAGACTGTCATGTGAGTGAAACATCATGCTTGAGAAACTGCACAACTCAGCTCCACTTGGTGAGGCTAAAATTAGAGGACACCAAGTGAGATATTAGCTAGGGAGCTCTCAGAAGAGCGCCCGAGATTAGAGGTGGTTTACAGCAGCGCCAGCCAGGCTCAGCCCAGACCACTGAGCGTTCCAATGCAAACAGGCAAACTCTTCTGCCTCCCCTTAAAGGGGATGAAACAGATCGTAGGAATTTTGACATAAGAATGCATGTTTCCTAAGCTAGGAAGCCAGCTCAGTCTGTAAAGTGCTTGCTGTGCAAGCATTTGGACTAGAGTTCTATCCCCAAGTGAAAAGCTTAGTGTGATGTCACACGCTTGTTATCCTAATGCTGCCGAGGTAGAGAGGGATGGACCCTTGGGGCCAGCCAGCATAGTATTATCAGTGTTATCCAGGCAAGCGAGAGACCGTGTCTCAAGTAAACAAGGTGGACTGCTACCAAGGACACACATGCACACACATGCACACACGCACACACACATGCACACACACACACACACGAAGAATGTTTCTTATTCTTCCTTTCAGATGAGTGGCAGTGTGGCAAGGAAGAGGTTCATTTTTGAGCCAGTTCTCTGGGAAGTTGTATTAGGAGACAGCAGCAGGCAGGCAGGCCTTTGAGAGTCCTGGCTTAGAATTTGGCACGGCCTCTGTGGAGATGTTCACACTACAAATTTAACTATTGATGCCTGAGTGGCAGCAAGGCAGGCGTGGGAGGTCTTGCTGCTAATTGAGTTAGACTAAGCTCAACTTTAGCCCCTCTTGGCAGACACATCCCTTCCTATTAAGAAAGACAAAATGAATCAAAGCAATTTCAGTGGGTGTGTTCAGCTGTGGAGCTGATGCAATTGTGTGCATGGATGCCCCTTGTCAGGGGTCTGCAGCAAGCCTGCTGCACAGGAGGGGTTTACGTAGTAGCAACATGAAGGACCCTGAGGGAAAGCCTGCTAGTGTGAGGCATAGCACTGACTGGGATGCAAACTGACAGCCGACAGGTGTGTGCTCTGGGCATAGCCTCTCCATGGAAACTTCAGGAAAGCAGACTGACAAGGCAATATACAGCTTGCTCAGAGACCCGGACCAATCCAGAGAGACCCAACCTCCACAATCTTCCATTGAGCAATGCACTGAAATTTAGAATATGAATCCATGTTTCTTATGCTTCCTTTTAGTTGGAAGAGATGTGATCAGAATGGCGGGGATGGGAGGGAAATGATGACTCATTTCTCAGTCAGTGAGCAAGACACACCCATGTGCTGATCTATCTTGTGTGTGCCTGCATGCGTGTATGTGCACATGTTTGGGAACATGTGTGTGTATACACATGTGCAAGCCAGACGTCAACATCAACATCAGATATCCTCCTTTGTTGTTCTCTATCTAATTTTGAGGCAGGGTAGCCTCTCCATGGAAACTGGAGAGGTTTCTTTCACCAAACCTGGAGCCCTCCTCTCCCCGTCTCCTGTGCATCAGGATATACTGCCTGACTAGCAAGTCCTAGAACCTTCCTGTTTCTGCCTCCCCAGTGCTGGAATGATAGGGATATGCTGACATATATGGCTTTTTACATGGTTCCTGGGGGTTTGAACTCAGATCCTCATGGGCAAGTATCTTATAGATTGAGCCATCTTTCCAGCCTCTATCTTTTTTTTTGGTCAGTGTTAATATAGAGCTTCAAATGCTACATAGAGCTCTATGAAGAGCCTGGAGGTGGCTACTTCTCTTCCTCTTTTGTAGACCAGGGAGCTGCAATGGAAAGAAGTTAAGTCAGCTGAGAGCCGAGGGTCACAGAGTGGGCAGCAGTGTGGTCATAGCGGGAGGGAGAGCTCAGCCCCTGTCCGGAGTCTCCGGCTCTTCTTTCCTACGTGGTAGCATCCTCCTCCGGATGTACATGTGGATCACAGGGACACAAGTTCTTGCCCTGGATAGGTTGAGCCCTGCCAGAGGGTTACATACTGCCATGGGGGCTCTTGCGTAGGGTCAGAATGTTTGTCTCTCACAACCTGAGGTCCTAGCACCCTCTGGAGTTGCCGTGAAGGGATGGTGAAACTCATTGCTAGACTCCTGGGCCCAGGTAGAGGAGGCTTGCTGTACCTGTGCCGGCCGGTTTCAGTTTCACTTGTCAACTTGACTCACCTGGGTGGAGGGAATCCCAAACGAGGAATCGCTTCTGTTGTGTCGGCTTGTGGCCAGGTTGGTAGGGCTTTTTTTGCAATTGAGTGATGTGGGAGGATCCAGCACACTGTGGTGTCATCACCCTGGGCAGGTGGTCCCGTGTTGTATAAGAAAGCAGGCTGAGCACAGACCAAAGGAACAGGCCAGGAAGCAGCACTCCTCCATAGTCTGTGCTCCAGCTCCTGCCTCTAGATTCCTGCCCCGACCTCCCTCACAGATGAACTGTGACCTGGGAGAGATGAAAGGTAAAATAAACCCTTTCCTCCCCACGTTGGTTTTGGTCAGTGTTTTTATCCCAGCAACAGAAACTAACTAGGACAGTATCCAAGTAAATCCATTTCCAGAGCTCCCCACAGCCAGCACCTCAAGAGTCTGGTAAGAAGTCCTGGTGTTGGGGACTAACAGTTTGCAGGAGAGTGAGACAGGATCGGACAGATGGAGGACAGTTTCTTGCGACCCTATCGTGTGCCAGCCACTGCTCTGGGGGCCAGGACTATGGTCGTGAACAAAAGAGACCAAATCAAAATCTCAGAGACGGGGAGACAGCGCAGTCTGTAAAGTGCTTTCCCAACAATGTGAGGACCTGAGTTACATCCCAAGCACCATGTAAAACGCCAGGTGTGGTGGTCCATGTTTCTAATCCCAGCACTGAGAGGGTGGAAACAGGTACATTGTTGGGACTTGTTGGTCGGCCAGCCTAGCTGACTGTGAGAGACCCAGTCACAAAAATCCCAGGTGGACAGCATCTAAGAATAACTCCGGAGGTTGATTTATGGCCTTCACATGCAAGAATGCACACATGCATGTGTGTACAAAGGCAGACATGTACACACACACAAATACACACACACACACACACACTGAGACAAAGTCTCTGTTCTGATATTCTGATTTCTTTTTGAAACGTTTCATGTAGCTCAGGCTGACCCTAAACTTGCTATATTGCTGAGGTTAACTTTGAACTCCTGACTCTCCTGCTTCTACCTTCTGAGTGCTGGGGTGACAGGAAAGTGCTACCACACCACACTATGATTTGAGTCCTGATCTTCTCGACTACAGTAGGGATGTGGGAATGCTCTCCCTCTAGTCTCAGCGTGAAACTGAGGAAGCCGAAGCTCTGCCTCTCACCTGAGATGCAAAATGCCTCTCTGCCTCCATGACATGTCACCACAAACACAGAAGGTAGGTTTTCAGTGGGACCCGAGCCCTGGAAAGGGGATTGCATGGTGGCACCAGGCATCACTGTCAGTACACATCTGGTTCTTCAGTTATTTTTCCTTTCTCTGAAGGCATTTCTGGGGCTACTGGGGACAACTTCCACTCGTTGTCAGCATTTCAGCATCAGTTTCCAGACATATTGGATAGTCACACATTGAGCAGTGTAACTCCCTGAAGTATCTGAGGCATTCTAGAAGGCCAATCAGATCAGTAAAATAAAGCAAAGTGTAATAACACGCCCACATTTTTAGTTACAGAATCAGTTTATGTTAGGTAAAGCTATAATTAAGAACCAGAATGTAACCAGAAGATGGAAGGATGGAGAAAGCAACCTGAGGAAGGGAACGTTTATTCGGGTTCATAGTCTACAGTCAAGAAGCAGAGGGGACTGCTGCTCAGCCTGTTCTCCTTTATGTTCAGTCCCGGACCCTAACTCCTTGGGTCGTGTGACCTACATTTAGGTGGGTCTTCCTACCTCAGCTCAACCTAGAAGCTTCCTCACAGACATGCCCCAGGGTTGTCTCCTAGGTGATTCTAGATCTTGTTAAGTTAATGATCAATATCACATGTATGTGGTTTTTAGGACAGGCTATGAGAACAAACCTGTCTGTTTCAGGGTGATGGGCACAGATACTCCCAGACCAAGCTGGAAGTCCCATGTTAGCAGAAAAAAATCACGAGAAGTCATGGAATAAATTAGTACTCTCCAGAAATTCTTTTCTTTTTTTTTTTTCAATTTTACACTTATTGAAAGAATATTCTTTGTTCATCGGCAGCTTGGGTTTCAGAGAGAAACTGATACACATATGTACATACCATCATTGTTTCTGTTCTGAAAGAAAGGAAACCCAATACTTGAAGTGGTAGGAAAGGTTGGGTTTTCTTAATTGATTAGTTAATTAATGAATCAGTGTTATGGGCATTCATAGTCATTCAGTTAGCCGCATGCTTTGACCGTGTTCATGCCTCTCTTTATCCTTCTTCCCTGTGTCCCGCTCCCTGCTAGCCTCCTCCCTCCCTTTTCTCTCTCTCTCTCTCTCTCTCTCTCTCTCTCTCTCTCTCTCTCTCTCATCTATGAAGAATTCTAGGACCTGAAAATGAGAGGAAGTAGAGTAGATGAAATTTATCTCCTGCACCTTACTTATGTCTCCTAATAAGCTCCAGTTGCCTCCATTTTTCAGCAAACAATGCAATTTCATTTTTCCTTATGGCTGCATAAAAGCCCTTGTGTGTGTGTCCACACTCTCCTGCCCACTCATCTGCCAATGGCCTTCTAGGCTGACCCTGCAGCTTGGCCACTGTGAGCAGTGCCACAGCAAACGTGGTCATACGGCCTCTAACCTTGGCTGGTTCTGTGATACCTGCTATAAACTTTGTTCCTTCACAGGCAGGAGATGCAGAAACAGGGCTTCTCGTCACTTACTTCCCCGTGGATGGGCAAGTCCTGGGCTCACCTTCTCTGTTGGCCTCTCTAGCTTCTTTCAGCTGTCCCTCCCAGTACTCAAGACCTGGACCTCTGTGTTCTTGCAAACACCCTGGTCCCAGCCAGGATCTTGTCACCTGCGCAGTGTACTTACAGCCCATGCTGCCTTATCTTCCTCTCAGAGTCTCCTTTCCTTTCTATACCGTTGCTTCTCTGCACCCTCCCCAGAAGCTCCAGGCCAGAGCCTCTCTGTTTGCATCCCAGTATGATGCCAGTCTCTTTCTTGCTTCAAGATGTGTGTGTGTGTGTGTGCGTGCGTGCACGTGCGTGTGTGCGTATGTGTGTGTGTGTGTGTGTGTGTGTGTGTGTGTGTGTGTGGTGGATGAACATGTGTATATCCATGAATGCCCATTTGGAGGCCAGAGCAAGATGTATAGTGTCTTCTGCCTGATGGCCCTGAGACAGGGTCTCTCAGTTAGCTGGAAGCTTACCATTTCAACTAGACTGGCTGGCCAGAGAGTTTTAGGGATCTGCCTATCTCAGCTCACACACCTCATGCTGGAGTTGCATGAACACACCAGTATTCCAGCTTTTTACATGGTGCTGGAGATCTGAACTCAGGTCCTCATGCTTTCAGAGCACGTTCTTTTTCCCACTGAGCCATCTCCCCAGCCTTTCTCACCCTGCCTGCCGGTCCCCTGTGAGATGTCCCTTCACTTCTCTATCATTCTGGTTGTTCTTTCAGGATATCAATATTTCTCAAATCCATGAGAATATGGGTTTTTTTATATAAATCAATTCTGAGTTTGGGGAGATAATTCAGTTGGTAAAGTTCTTATCTTGGAAGCACGAGGACTTGAGTTCAGGTCCCAGAACCCACATAAAAAGCCAAATGGTGTGGTTTAAGCTTGTTGTCTTGGTTACTTTGTATTGCTGTGATAAAAACACTGACCAAAAACAACTTGGGGAGAAAAGGGTTTATTTTGTCTTATATATCCCAGGTTCAACACTGAGGGAAGCCAAGGCAGACACTCAGTTGAAGCAGGAATCTGGAGCACAGACCATGGAGGAACACTGTCTACTGGCTTGCTCTCCAGGCCCATGCTCACAGACTGTTTTCTTATACAACATGAGACCACCTGCCTAGGGATGGCACCACCCACAATGGGCTGGGCCCTCCTGCATCACTCAACAATCAATAAAATGCCCTACACACGTGGCTACAGGCCAGTCCAATGGAGGAAATTCCTCAGTTTACGTTCCTTTTACCCAAGTATGTCAAGTTGACAACTGAAGCTAACCAGCACATTTGTCATTTCAGTAATGGGGAGGAAGAGACTGGAGGATCCCTGGGGCTTTGTTGGCAAGCCAACCTAGCCTACTCGGCAAGTTCCATGTCAATGAGAGATTGTGGGGCTAGCAAAGTAGCTCCGAATGTGAGGAAGGTGCTTGCCTCCAGGTTTGATGACCTGGGTTCAGTTCCTGGAATCCACATGGTAGAAGGAGAGAACCAACTCCCGAAGGCTGTTCCCTGACTTCCACATTCGTATTGTGACACACGTGCTTCCCATATACACATACAAAATAAAGAAATGTAAGTAAAAGGATTAAAACAATACTGATACCTGAGCTTGTCCCCTGGTCTTCACACCTATACACCTGCTGAATATGTGAATGGTCTCACTGCCTAACACCCATGGTTCTCCCTTCTGTCCCTTCCCTGCATGGGCCAAAGCTGCCCTTTGTTCCCTTGGGACATCTCTGGCACTCTTGGGCCCAGTTATAGAGATGCTCCCTGGGGTCTGAGGTGGGTTGTGTGTGGGAAGAGCCCAGGTTTGTAAGCTTTTCTTCTGGGTCCAAATGCCTCTCTGTATGATAGGTTATCTTCATTGTCAACTTCACAGGATTTAGCACTGCCCTGGAAACAAACCTCTAGATGTGTCAATGAGGGTGTTTCCTGAAAGGTCTCACAGAACAAGAAAGACCCAGCCTTAATGTGGCTGCACCATCCTGTGGGCTTGGACCCTGGACTGAACAAAAAGGAGGAAGGGAGCTGAACATTTGTTCTTTCTGCTTCCTGCAGATATACTGTGACTAATGCTTCACGCTCCTGCTGCTGTAACTTCCCCACGTAATGGACTCTACCCGGGAACTGTTAAGCCAAAGCGAATGCTTTCTTCCTTAAGTTGCTTCTTATCAGGCACTTTCATTGTAGAAACAAGGAAAGTAACTATTACATAATGATATCTGGTAATTATGCTTAGAATGCTTGGCCTTCCTTTTCCTTTGTGACTAGCCCTGAGCTTCTCTGTGTGGAGAACACTAGCGGGTGTGTAGACGGTCAGATCTGAAACCCGACTAAAACCTGAGGGCCGCATGTGACTATATATGATCCTGGGGTCTCTGCAGCCCTGGGCCTAGTTCACAGTGCATTCATCACCAACTCATGTTCCTCTTCATGTTGGAGAATGTAAATTGGCCCAGGATCTTGGTTCACACGCTGTAGGCAGATTATATTTGCTAAGCAATCCAGGGTGTGGTTGTGGGACCTGGGCCTGCAGGATGGGGGCCCAGCAATGACAGGTGGTCTTCCTAAGGAGACAATTTCTCCCATTCCCATGTATTTCGGTGCTATCTGGACACTGGGAGAGGATGGTGGCTGCCCTGTCCTGGGTTTACTCAGTAGGACCAACCCAGTACCAAAGCAGACCAGGCCTGCTCCCTTATTAAGGAGAGAAGGAATCTTTGTCAACAGAACAGTGGTTCTCTTACTGGAGCTATTGGGATGGAGGCCTGGGCCCTAGGAGCCCTAAGAAGCAAGGCTCAACCACCCATTCCCGATATGCCAATTACAAAGGCAAGTAACAGTGACAAGAGAGAGATTTATTCCATGTGTTCATACTGGGAAGAGCAACACAGAGCTCCGGTAACCTCAAGTCCATATTCGGTGTTCTGATATGAGCTTAATGTTAAAAGAGAGGGCAAGAGGTAAGCATAGATGAGCAGTCCTGGTCCAGAGTGGTTCGTCTAGGACTGACCCATCATTGAGCTGCAGTCTCTCCTGAAAAGTGGTCTGAAGAGTTGTCAGAATTCTGTGTGAAATCTCTCCTGGGAGACAAGTTCTCCCTCTGGCTGGGACCAAGCTTCAGTTTCTCCTTCTCCTAACATGCGGTTCAGGGGAAATTCCAGTCGCTGGGGGTCCATTGTCTCATAGTCTGGTGGCCGAAGGGAAGGGCATGAGTGTCTCTCCTTAGAATAGCTTCCCTCCTGTCAGGATGGTCAGAGTCCTTTAGCAGGGAGCCTTGAGGACAGGGGCAGTTGCACAGAGGTTTCATGCACTGACAAGCATTTAAAACCCCAAAGCTGTTAGGAACCAGTGAAAGATGAGGAGGCTGGAAAAGAGAAAGTGGCTTTTGACACCTCTGAGTAACCTCAGCAGAGCACAGCTACCACAAAGCCTTTTCCAAGTCTCTAAGGTCTGCACTGAATGACAGAGCCAACAGGGAAGAAACTGTGGAGGAGACAGAGGATAGAAGGGAGATGGAGAGGGAGGAGGAGGAGGAAGAAAAGGAGGAGGAGGAGGTGGAGGAGGAGAAGGTGGAGGTGGAGGAGGAGGAGGTGGAGGTGGAGGAGGAGGAGGTGGAGGTGGTGGAGGAGGAGGAGGAGGAGGAGGAGGAGGAGGAGGAGGTGGAGGTGGAGGAGGAGGAGGAGGAGGTGGTGGTGGAGGAGGAGGAGGAGGTGGAGGTGGAGGAGGAGGAGGAGGAGAAGGAGGAGGTAGAGGAGGTGGAGGAAGCTGACAGAACCCAGGGCAGTCTGCTCCCAGGGGCTGAAGCTCTGGGAAACAAATTTGGAAGCATTATCCCACAAGATCCCCGTGGAAGAAATTAAGCTCGGAGACCCCAGAAGGCACCATTGAGGAGAGGCCAAGGCCAGGATGCCAGAGGCTCAGCCTAGTGCAGGGGAAATCAAAACAGCATGAGCCAAAGGCTCATGAAGAGATAAGGGATTAGACTCTCTGGAAAGCCTGGGAAGACAGGGGATCTCTAACATTCTTGAGTTCCCTATAGAAAAGGGGCTGGTACAGCTGAAGAATGAACTGTGAAAAGCTGAGTTCTACGCCAGGGTCTCTGAGGAGATATAAAAACCAAAATATTCTCCCACAGGCCATTTGGGGAAAATGGCCTGTGATCCCATTCCAGGGCTGGCTAATGCAGAGAGAAGCCTGTGGAACCCTGCAAACCCTCAGTGACTGCCGAGGTATGGGGCTGTGAGTGGAGTGGTGGTTTGCAGTCCCCCAGTAGATGAGTTCTTATTGAAATTCAGAAACAAAGTAAACACCAATCAGCATGTTTGCACTGTGGGTTTCTCTTTGGTGCTAAAGAGCTTGCATCTTGAATTGGATTCCAATTGTTCCCTGGGAAGCTGCCATTCAGCCTTTTAAAAAAGTTGTGTGCTTTGTATTTCTAATTAAGCAGGAAATCTTTAGGAAGCTCTAAGCATAGAGATGAGGGAGATGAGGTAGCAGCTCCACAGGAAGCTGCTGAGGCGAGGGCAGTTTCTTGGTGTCAGGCTGTGCAGGACGGCATCTTTGAACTGCGAGCCCAAATTAACCTTCCTTCCTTAAGCTGGTTTTTGTCAGAAAGAAGAAAAGTAAGTAGGACTGTCTCCTAAGCTCTCGCGTTATCATCAGGGATTTTGGGGAGTTTGTGGCCTTTAAGAATTGGTAAGATTAGAAGGCCCTTTTCTATACTGACCTCTAGAAAGGAGCACTAAGAAATCTTCCCTTCACTTGCTTTGACTCTCCCCAGCACTGGAACCCATTTGAGCTGGAGATCGCTCTGCTTCCTCTGAACTGCTAACAAAAGGGTCATGCTCTTGGTATGGTCCTCTGCAAAGAGTTGCGGTGTAACATTCAGTCTCCAGCTCATTGTTCGAGGCTGCTGGTGTCACTGGAGTTGTTAGGGTCAGAGCTAGGGCCCTGGCAGCCTTAACAAGCCGGGCTCAGCCACCTGATGTCAGCAAGCCAATTAAAGACACAATTATTGATGAAAAGGAAATGTATTCAATACTGTCATATTAGGAGAAGAAGCAGAGGTCCAGTGATCCCTTTAGCCCATCTTTCAGGTCCTGACATGAGGTTTAGGTTTAAATAGAGGCCAAGAAGTGTACATGGAGAGCTGAGCAGTCCTGGCCAAAGTGCAGTCCGCCCAAAGTGCAGTCTCTCTTGCAAAGTGGCCGGAGAAGTTATAATTGTGGGAAATCTCTTCCTGGAGGCAAGCTCCCCTCTGGCTGCACCAGCCTTCAGCCATTTTCTTCTCCCAGCATGATGCTCTGAAGGAAACGCCAGCTTCTCGGGGTCCATTATTTCAGAAGTTTGATAGTTGAAAGAAGGGTCAAAGGGAGGGCATTCCTGCCAGTACATTACAGAGGGTGAGCAAGTCTGCTGACCCATGATGGTGTCCTTGTTCCCTGTTATTGGGGTGTGAGGAGAAGAGACAAGAAGGGTGGGTTCTGACCCTCCCCGGGCCCTGGAGAAGCTGCATTTGAAGTGCATGTCCACTGGGGGTGAGAATGGCACCTCTGGGGGTGAGAAAACCAAGGCTGGTGCTGCTCAGACATGTGGGAAACTAAAGACCAGAAGAACCCTGGAAAGCACAGAAGATTTGGGTTAAACTGCAAAAATCACTTGTATTAAGTGCTGATGAATGCAGACTGCTCATTGCTGTGGGTTTCACACATAGAGCCCTGTTTCCAGCCCCTGAATGGCTTGATGTGGGATCTTTGAATGAAGAGTTATGTGTTACAGCATGGTCGTCTTGGTCCTTGTCTGCTTCTATTCTGTGATTCCCACAGGGACTAGAGAAGGAGAATGTGTGAAGGCAGCATTCCTAAACCTTGAACACCTTAGAATGGAACTGACACAGATCATTTCCACTCACATGAATGTTCTAGTTCTTTATCAACAGTTAGAAAATCACCTCAAGGAGTTGGGATGTGGCTCAGTTGGTAGAGTGCTTGCCTTCCATGTACAAAGATCTAGGTTCTAGCCCCAGCACCACAAAAAGTTGAGTGTGGTGGTGTACATCTGTAAGCTCAGCACTTGGGAGTTGAAGGCAGAAGAATCAGGCGTTCAAGGTCATCTTATACTGTCTATCTGAGTTTGAAGCCAGCTTGGGATATATGAGATCCCATCTCAAAAAGAAAAAAAACAACAACATTGTCTCAAATGTAGCAGCCTATGATATCAAGCTCGCTTCACCATGAATTTTGTAACTCAAAGAGTACTCAGTGTGTACTGCCTGTTTCTCCTCCATGTGCCATCCCCCAGACCAATCTGGGGTTTAAGGGATGATGCTTGGAGGTCTGTGTATCACACATCAGCTGCTAGTGCCTGCTGATGTATGCCTGGTGTCTGCAACAACAGTATCCACACCTAGATTTGCCTTGTGTGTTGGGGCTGCCTCTTGGAATGGGCTGTGTGGCCGGGGAAGAGTCCTAAGAGAAGACTGGGTACAAGCTATCCCCTTGTATGGTTTGGTGTGGTAAGCTCCATGGTCCCACCTAGATTCAAAGGGAAAAGACCCAGACCACTGACTGCCTCTAATACACTCTACCACAGTGGGTGTCATTGAGAACTAGTCACAGGGAGATCACCTTGATGCAAGAGAAGCTAGAAAATGTAGCCCATGTCAGGCAGCCATTTCACAGAGACAGTGATGTTAACAAAGCCTGTGACCTCGGCCACTTGTGATAAGGAATGCTTTCATTTAAGGAATGGGCCCATTTTAATTCTCATGGGTCAAATGGAATTGTCTTCAGAGACGTTTGTAGACAAGCAGCACCATGCTGTGTGCATGGGAGAGGAACCCACTCTGCTCCCAGGTGGTGGCGGCCAGCTCACACTTCCAAATTTCACCTCATTCCAGCTGCAGAAGTACATACAGCAAGGTGGGAAGCTCTTGTGCAGCTTTCCCAAACTAGTCTGCACTTCCTCCAGGTCTCCCAGCCACAGACCTTCTCTGACTTCAGAGGAAAGCACTGTGGAGACAAAAATAAGTTCCCAAGCATTTGTTGATTGATTTATTGAACAAATGGAGTCAGTCTCTACCATATGCAAATGCTGTGCTGAGTGCTGGAGACCCCGTGATGTAGTGAAGTAGGTAGATAGAGAAGAGGCCGCCATGTTGCCAGCTCTCTGTTTCACCTGCAGTCCCCTTGAGCACACTACCTTGCAAAGGCAAGCTGGATGGATGACAAGGAGTCCGGCGACTTCCAGAGCATGCTGGTGGCTGTGTCTGTTAACCTAATTAAACTGCCTAACTGGTTAACTGCATGCTCGCCCATGATGTGTCAATCAAGAAGGAGAGTGAAATGATAGGGCTCTTCTTGCAGGATGCTCACGTGGGGGTGCTTCATTCTAACAGCCTGGCGGAATGTGTGCCTTGGAATACAGAGGCAGTTGAAGGGATTATGTGTATGCTGCTGCCACTAATTTGCATTTAATTGTGATCAGTATTCATTTAGGGTCCTGGCAGCTGAGCTGCACTGTGTGTCAGCCAGACACTCCAGCAGATCACGAAGTTACCCTAGGAGGGTTTCAGAAGGACGCTCAGTGCATTTGAAACAAGTGGCATTTTGGCATATGAGAAGCATCTTTCCTCAGAAAAGAGACAAACCATGAAAGAAATGTCAGAATCAGGAATGGAAAAAATCACTGGGTGCCTTTGGAAAGCCTTCTCCCCACCCACCCTTGGAAAAAAAATGCCCAGACTGTCTTTTATCCTTCCTTTCAGCTGTAGCAGTAGCACTAAAGCATGTTTTTTTTTTCTAAATTGGCAGAGAATGAGTGGTATTTAAACAAAGAACACATCAAATGTGGGACAACTTCATAGGAAGAGCTTAACAAAGAGAACAAAGAACAGAGAAGCCCAGAGCCTGCCTGGTTTGGATGACTGTCAGGGGAGAAGACTTCACTGGTCATCTGGAGAGATTAATCTTTGTTTGCCAAGAAATTGAAATCCACCTTACATGATGGACCCTCCTTTGAGAACAAAGGATGTGGGTGTGAACCAAAGGCTTAAAAAGGAGGCTGGGGAGATGGCTCTGTCAGTAAAGTGCCTGCCACCAAAACATGAAGGTATGAATTTGGATTCCTAGCATCCACAGAAAAAGCCAGGTATGGTGGTCTATGCCTGTAATCCTGCTGTTGGGACATGGAGATAGGATTCTTGGTCTTGCCAAATCAGTGGGCTCCAGGTTCAGTGACAGACTCTGCCTCAAAGGTAAGTTGAGAGAGAGAGAGAGAGAGAGAGAGAGAGAGAGAGAGAGAGAGAGAGAGAATTTTAATTTCTGTTCCCCCCACCCCCAGACTTAAGTATTCAGAGAGCAGTGTGTCTTGCTTCAACAGTGTTTGGACAGAACAGACCCAGCAACCCCTTCTTTTTTAAAAAACAACTTCCAGCTTCCAACTGCCTTCCAGTCTTTGCAGTCACAGCCTCCAGGACCATCTCCTCTCCATCTTTGGCTACCAGGACTGTCTTTTTTCTATTAACTCCATTCTGCCTATCAGCTATGACCTCCCAGATTCATCAGAATTATTCCTCCAAGCGGTGGTTGCTATCAACCAGCTGGGAAACTGCAGCCTGCCCATTTCCTACACCTATCTCTGAGCTACAATTGGCCGAGGAGAAGTGTCTCTTCAACTTGCAAAGCCAGTGATGCAGCCTCGTGCTCTTCTACAATGTGCCGAAGTCATCTCAAAATGAGTGTGATAAAACCGAGTTCGCCATGAAAGCTGCCTTGGCCCCAGAGACGATCCTGAACCAGGCCCTCTTAGATCTTCATACCCTGAGGACTCACATAATCCTGTATCTCTGTGACTCCCGGAGAACCAGTTCCTGGATGAGGAGGTGAAGTTCATCATGAAGATGGCGATCATATGACCAACCTCAGGCTAGCCAGGTCACAACCATCACAGGCTGGGGTACCCAGCCATTGCCGGGAGAATCTCTCTTCAAATAGCTCACCCTCAAGCACGAGTAAGAGGTCTCCATCCCTTCCAAGGGACTCCCTTCTCTGTTCTGCACCTCTGGGTCTCCACCTGAGCCTCTCTGGACACTAGGCAGCTTTGTAACCATCCTGGAGGTCCTCCTAAACCTTGGACAAACTGAAAATAAAGCTTTTTTTGAAGCAGAAAAATGTGTTCAGAACCAGGGTTTCTGTTCACATTTGCGTATCGTCCTTTTGGGAGTACTTACTGTGGGTGGCTCAAGGCATATACTGATAAATCATTACTCAAAAAGTGCTTGGGGTTCCTCTAAACAGACTGAGGCATGTTTACTTTTTATTTTTATTTTAGTTCTGGAATAATTTATAGTTTAATCTAGGGAATAAGATAGATATGCAAGGTGACTCCAACACAGGTGTGTGTGTGTGTGTGTGTGTGTGTGTGTGTGTGTACAATTTCTTATGCGGCTTTCAGGCTGACTTGGAAAGAATTTCTTGAAGAGCAACAGCAATGTGTTTGAACCATACCAGAACTGCAGGGAGATGTTTGTGAACTTTTGTACCTCACCAACAAGGGAGGCTCAGAAGAATGAGACCACAAAACATGACTTTGAACTGGCTGGTGAGATGGCATGCCATAATAAGGACTGGAAGCAGGCTGAGTCTCCAGGCAAATTCCCATTTCCCTGGACCTGTCCATCAAAAACTTGAATCTCAGTCTTCTTTAGGAATTGAGCCATGTACTAGATAGCTTTAGTTGTCAACTTAATACACCTGGGTTGAAGGAGCCTTCGATGGGGAATTTTTTCCATTGAACTGGCCTGTGACTGTGTCTGTGAGTTATTTTCTTGAGTGTTGAGTAATGTGGGATAGCTTAGCCCACTGTGGATGGTGCCACCCCTGGGCAGGTTGTTCTGTATTGTATAAGAAAGCAGATTGAGCATGGAGCAGTGGAGCAAGCCAGCAAACAGCGTTCCTCCATGACCCATGTTTCAGCT
The DNA here is from genome assembly GCA_035773235.1 of Eospalax fontanierii. Lineage (NCBI taxonomy): Eukaryota > Metazoa > Chordata > Mammalia > Rodentia > Spalacidae > Eospalax > Eospalax fontanierii. The sequence goes on along the minus strand of CM069540.1, from coordinate 47,070,148 downwards.
CCTGACTGCCCTGAGTTCACACCTTGGGCTCCCTTAGTGATGAATTATGTGACCAGGGAGATGTAAGCCAAATAAACCCTTTCCTCCCCAAGTTGGTATTGGTCAGAGTGTTTTGTCACAGCAATTGAAGGCAAACTAGAACAAGCCAGGAATGATTATTTATAGAAATCAAAGCAAACAAACAAACAAAAATAAGAAGTATCTGTGAGAATGGAGAGGAACTGCAATTCTACTGCAATACTAATAGGAATACAAAAAAAAAGTGTGGTCACCATGGGAACCATTATAGCAGTTCCTCAAAAAATTAGAGACCAAGCACATTACCTCACAATTCCATGGTTGGTTATATCACTTACATAATTAAAAGCAGGGACTATCTACCTACCTACCTATCTATTTATCTATCTACCTATCTATCATCAATTTACCTATCTATCATCTCTCTATCAATCATCATCACTCAATCTACTATTTATCATCTCTCTATCTATCATCTATATATCTATCAATCCTCTGTCTATCTGTCATCTACCTATCTATTTTGGTGAACTTATGAGTTTCATTAGGATTGCTTACAGGAACATGAGTGAGGGGTTATTTACACAAGAATGGATATCTTACTAGTAGCTTCACCACAGAAGAAAATGGTTTTTTCCTGTAGCAATTATTCACTGTCTATAGCTTCTCAGGGAGGAGTTAGGCCTCATGAGTCCTTCCCTGCTCCATCATGGGATGTTGATGGACTCATACTTGTGCAGGGCTTGTGCAGGTAATCACAGCTGCTGAGAGCTGAACATATACGGATGTTCATAGCAGCTTTATTCACACCAGTCAAAGTAGAAACAACCGTCCACTGATGATGAAGGGATAAATAAAATGTGCTCTACACATATTCTGTTGTCATCTGTCACCACCTCTGTCAGATCACATTCATAATTTATTCAAAACTGTTTCAGCAGCTTTACTGGGGAAGTACAAGTTCAAGTTTGGCATGGCCCACAGTGGACTGGGCCCTCCCACATCACTCGACAATCAAGAAAATACCCCATAGACATGGCCATAGACCAGTTCAATGGAGACAGCTCCCCAATGGAGGCTCCCTCAACCCAGGTACGTCAAGTTGACAGCTAAAGCTATCCAGCATATGGCTCAATTCCGAAGAAGACCGGTCTTTTCATCCCTAGTTCATATTTATTCAAAGTTACATGGCCTTTCCAACCTGCACTGTGTCTAACGGAGATGAGGCAGCCACCTTTCAGCACTTTGATATATGTTAATTCCCAAGCATACATATATACATACATATATATATTCATTATCTTTTGGGGTGGTGTACCAAACTGAGGTTGCTAGGGATATGCCCTATCATCAGACCCAAAAGCATGGCTTTTCTGGGGTTAATTAAAAATCATTAGTCCAGATTACTTACACCCATTAATAAACTCATTCTCACATATGAGTGTGTGATACATATGAAGGCACATATGTTGTGGCTTGTGTATGGAGGTCAGAGTATAGCTAGCTCTCTCTCTTTCCACTATGGATTCTGGAGATTGAACCTTGTTTATCAGGCTTGTGAGACAAGCACCAACAGCCCTCTTCCAATGTTTAATTAGCAAACTAAGGGAAAAGATAAAGGAACATCTCATAAAAGAGCATAAAAATCTGGGCATGGTGGTACACACCTGCAATTCTAGCACTTGGGAGGCTGAGGTTGGGGGATTATGAGTTCAAGGCCAGTGAAACTGTAGCTCAAAAAGCTTAGTAAACAAATAAACAGGCAAAACATAAAAGCAGAAATGAAGACTAATACATGAAAAATGAGGGCAACATCAATGAACGAGAAAGTTCAAGATCTGACTAATGGGAGTCTCAGGAACAGAAAGTAAAAGAAACAGAAGATGGAGTGTTCACAATTAGTACAGGATCAATACGAGAAAAATTTTCCAAGCAGAAGGGCACAGTTCTGAATTGAAGAGGCACAGGACATGCTCAGAACAAGACACTGAAGACTGAAAAATGGCCTCCAAGGAGAATAGTATCATGAGCCTTGTGATATGAAATGGCCCTAACTGACTGCCCAAATCAGGTCACATACAAAGGATTGAGAAAAAGAATAACATTGGATATTTCAATTGCGGGACTGTAAGCCAGAAAACAAGGGGTCAGTGCCTTCAATATACCAAGGGAAGTGGCTTCATACCTAAAATCTTATCCTCAGCCAGACGATCAATAAGAATGTTGGTAATCTTGTCTTCGTAGAATTCACTCGGGCTTACTGGTTCCCCAAGGCCCTGCGTTAGAGGTCATTCAGAATGAGAAGGAATCTTTGCTACCAAACTCCTTTCTAAAAATGTTTTCTGTTCATCTATTCTTTAGCACAGTGCTTGAAGGGCTCCTAGTCGCAGAGAATGAATGCTGTCTAGGGGCCCAGATTTCTGTGCCATGTCTCTACCAGGAGCCCCTGAAGTCTAGGTTCAGTTGCTTACTGTTTTCTAGTTTCCTCTCTCATTTGACAAGAGCACATTCTCCAAGAGCTTTGAGGAAATGGAAATTTCTGAGCACCAGAGTTTCTGCAGATGTCTTCGTTTAGTCTTTAAACTTGTGGAAAATAATCTAAGAGACACAGGGAAGCCTGGGAATGTCAGCTGTCCTACCTTGCCCCTTGCCAGTCAGTTTACTCCATGAGGGCTTTCTGTGGCCTCATCCTGGCTCCCTTACCCGACTTGCTGAGGGAACGTGGAGGAAGTCTGCAACTGAGACAAGCAGGCCTCTCAGGGCCTTCAGTCAGCCTGACTTGGATTCCTCCCTCCACTCCTGGCTCAGTGACTCGGCAAAGGCAACATCCGCTGACTGGAGGAAATGACGCAATAGGGGTGAACCAGGCTCTGCATCATCAGCTGAGGGCCTGGGGACAGAAAGTGGATGAGGACAACTGCAACAATCTCTTCCGGAGGGCCACACCCCGAGAAGTAACTGCAGTAAATGGTTCAGCCTGTAAACATAAACCTCTGACTGTTCGGGAAGCAGGATTTTTTTCCCCCTTTCTGGTTTAAATACAATTAAACCTTTTACTGGGTGTGGTGGCCATTATGAAGCATGGGTGGGTGAGTTGGAGATCAGTTTTGGCTACGTAGTGAGTTAGAGGGTACTGTGGGCTACCTGTGGAGTGAAACCCCACAAACCTCAACACAAAACAGACTGAATGAGTTCAGATCAAACAGCACTGAAGGGTCATAGAAGGTGAAGTGCCCTCAGAGTCTTTCCCTCCGGTTTCCTCTCAGCCAGCACTCAGTAACTGTGAGCCTTCTGGTCAAGTGAAGGACCCTTGAGTATCCATGCATTCCCATGAATTGGTTTGATTTGGGGATTGTACAGAAAAAGAAATCCAGTTCCTCGGGGGATCGGCTGTTCTCAAACTTTGCTATCTACAGAATCCCCTGGGGCAATATGTGGAAACAACATATCCGGTTTCCAGTGCTGGTTTCCAGACAAAACCATCAGGAAGAGATAGGAATTTTGCATGTTTAGAGCAAATATCCCAAGGGATTGTGGCCAGGTGGCCATACACTCCCTTAGGAGGTGTGTGTGGGGGGGGCTGCCTGCTGAAAGTTCTGGTAACTTGCAGGCTATTGCTTGATTTATGTGAATAGTAGGAAAAGACTGAGGTTTTCTTGCCACAAGGGCCACATGTAGGACTCACAGCTGTGGAGACCACGCTGTCCTCTCTAGCCCTGATGTGCTGCACGCTTTCTACAGAAAAAAGAACTCCATCCCCGTAGCATCAAACACCTCAGAACACATACAGTAAGTTATCTAAATAGGGTTCTTTGAGAAGTGCTGATGTCTTATTTCATCCCTGAATAGTCCCCATTTCCTAATGTTTCACTCCAAAAGCATCTATTAGGCATTTACCATGTGTCAGTATTACATTTGTTCAGAGGGCACCTGATTCTAGGCTCTTATGTTCCAGGACAAAAGATTATACCAGGGACTGAAAAAGTGCTTCCAAGAATGAGAGTGGGTTAGTGAGGTGGGAAAGGCATATGCCCCAAAGCTCTGGGCCAAGAAGCATGTGATCCTTTATAGAGTTTTACATAGCACCACCTTGCCCACGTTTGTACATCTAGGGCTTTTTTCGAGCATGCTCTGTTACATGAAGTCCAGGTGAGGAAGTGCTTCCTGTTTTTCCCTGCAAAACAGTCTTTCTTTATATGTTCATCTTTAAAAATATATATATATATATATGTATATGTGTGTTGGGGTGCCTGTAGAGGTCATAATAGGGTGCTAGATTTCCCAGAGCTGCAGTTACGGGTGGTTGTGAGCTGCCCGATGTGGGTGTTGGGACTGAACTTGAGTCCTCTGGAAGAGCAGTACGCATACTTAACTTCTGAACAGTCTCTCCAGCCCCTAGATGTTTATCTTGGTGTAGCTCCCTGTAGTCTTTATTCTCTTGCCATACCAGGCTCTCTGTGTGAGCTTTAGAGAAACAGAAGCTTTAAAATCCCATTGGGAGATGAGGAGATGGCTCAGTGGGTAAAGTGCTTTCTGAACAGGCATGAAGACCTGAGTGTGGTCAAAGAATCCACATGTAAAAACCTGGCATAAGTGGTGCATGCCGGCAGCCTCAGCAGTGGGGAGGGAGAGACAGGTGGATCCTTGGGTCTTCCTGGACAGTCAGTCCTGCCTTGAGCGCCAGGATCACTGAGAGACCCTGTCTCAAACAAACAAAACAAACAAAAAACCCCCGAAAACAGGTGAATGGCACCTGAAGAATGACACCTGAGGTTGACCTCTGGCTTCCACATACACATGCACCTGCACCCACATGTACACCCACACAGATAGGCACAGGTGCTCATCTCTCCTCACATTGTCACTGTGTCTGTGGTAGTTCATCTGCGTAGGAATGCACAGTGTTCCATGTTGCATGTGGTGAGGCCAGGCCCGGCCCAGTGGGTTGTAGCGAGCAGGGCAGGCTGGCAGGTGTGAATCTGGAAAGCAGCCTTTGTTCATTGACAGCAGTGAAACTGCAGAGGGTGTGCTTCCCCAGACCCGACACTGTGAAAACCTGGCCGTTTGATGCGCTTGGGTGGGAATGGATGTACGTGTCTGCTTGAGGGCCTGTGCCTCCTGGGTCGTTTTTGACATGGGGAAGTGGCTTTGCCTTCCAAATCAGGCAGTAAGGGATTTGTGCAAAGCCTTCTACAGTTGGCTTCACTTTACAGTTTCCAAGGAAACGGGACCCTAAGTCCCTTCTTAGACCTGCTGGCATCAGGCAGCGATGTTCCCTGAAAAAAATAAAAAGGCTGCTGATGGGACACAGCCAAGGCCATGTAAACAGTTTGCCTCCCAATACCACAACACAGCTACAAAATGACAGGCCATCTCTGTCCTGTTGAGTGGCTATTGCTTTCTTTCCTAATGGGAACTTTCTCCCCAATGGCTCCCATGAGCCCACTTCACTCTTCCTACACCTGAGTGATCACTGCCCTGGACCGGTCTCCAAACTGCCTTTGCTCTGTGGCAGCATCCAACATCGACTGTTCTCTTTCCCTCGCCTCTTCCTACCCCACCTTTTATTGTGAGTACGTGTGTATGTGCGTGTGTGTGTGTGTGTGCGCGTGCGTGCGTGCGTGCGCTGAGTTCAGAGGACAATTCAAGTTATTGTTTTCCAGTAACTGATCACATTATTTTGAATTCTGAACCTGGAGCTCCCTGAATGGGCCAGGTTGACTGGTTAGAAAACCCTCAGGGGTCCTCCTGTCTCTACCTCCCAAGCTCTGGGATTACAGTCCAGTGACACCACATCCAGCTTTTTGCATGGGTTCTGGGGATCTAACTCAGGTTCTTAGTGTTTGTAAGGTAAGCACTTTACCAGCTGAACGATTTCACCAGGCCACACGTAAGCATAATTCTGTATACTTTCAAACCCAGTTGCAGCTCTCCTGACTCTTAGTGAGATGTTCTATTAAGATTGCATCCTCTAACATACTTTGTGTAAACAAGTTCATAAATCTGATGTTTGGGGCAAAGATGGCAAAATAAGGGTTCTTCTCCTTCAGTGGTATACTGGTGAATGTTTAACAGTGAGGTTCTGGAAAGAAGTGATAGTCTGAAGACTCTGGTTTGTGGTGTTTGCCAGTGTCTATGGAGTAAAAACCCCAGTCTGGTCAACTCAAACTTCCAGTGTGACTCACAGAATACAGAGTTGAGAAGAAACCCAGTCTGCTTTCTGAAGAAGCCAATACGAAGCTTTCAGAGGTTGATCAGTTGGTTCAAATTGGTCCCAGCACGTTCTGGCTCCTCCTCATTCACCTTCATCAAATATGTTGTCTTTTTGTTTTCCATGAGTTTTCCAGAATTTTCTTTTTTATTTTTCTTATGAAATTTCTTATTATTTCCCCCCGTTGAATTTGTGCAGGAATCGGGCACCTTGCTGATTTACAAGCAAGCTGTGTGGGATGTGATGACTGAAATAGAAACTTTCACTCAGAGATGCTTCAAACAATAACTGGCAAATAGCAAAGAGTTCAGAGCTTCAGAGTCTAACAAATGCCCAGAGTCACTGTCGCTTTGCGGCTTTATGTGGCACCACACCTAGGGCAAAGGCCTTCTGGTAGAGAAGAGAAATGCCTCCTCTTGGATATCAGCCCTAGCTCATCTTGCTTTTGGCCTGGACTTAATCTACAAAGCCCCCAGCAACCTGACTTTGCTAGTTTCCAAAGCAAATTATCAATGTGGAATACCCATGAAGTAATTATAGATAATGGTCCAGGGTCTGGCGGCTTCAAGGTCTGCCTCTTGACTGAGAAATGAATTCCCTATCTGCGGCTACAAGACCTCATTATGTGCTGGACTGGTGAATTGATAATGAAAGACTTGAAATGTGTTTGAGAGCAGAGAAGCCCCTTTCTTAGCCTGCCGTGTCCCTAGAGCAAGGCCCTGGAGACAGACAACTGAACTGGATGCACATGTCAAAGGGGATTACAGTGGCTTCTTGTCATCCCCTGAAAACTCTGGGAATGCAAAAACTGGAGAGCCAATAAAATATGGAAACACCACAGTTGGGGTGGGGGAGCATTTTAATCTGATGGATGGGAAAGAAAATGCCCTCAGGTAGCTTAAGAAGGTTGGCCTTGTTTTTCTATGAAAGCACAGGCTTCTTTGGCCAAGAATGTAGAAAAAAATGAATCTCACACTGCCAATATTTTACTCAACAAATGTGTGTGGTTTACTTCCAGTGATTCAGGTAACGGAACAGGAGAAAATGATTTGCTTCTTTGTTCTTAGATGTCACCCTGGCCTAGACCTTTCTGTTAGGCTGCGTTTTCTGGGTCTCCTTAAATGCACTGCTTCATTAAGCTCAAGGCAGGGAGTACTGACTGGAGATCAGGGCGTGGGCACCATTAGGAAGAAGCCATGACAATTTTCCCATCCTTCTCTGTTTTTCTTGGTGTGTGACCCACAGGTCCCAGCTTTTATGGACCAGATATGGCCAGGGAAACTTGCATTTTGGACTCCTCCTAACAGCTTGTACATAACCTTTGTTCATCGAGCTTGGTGTATGGAGCAACTTCCTGGTGTATCTCAAATCTGAGTTTCCTTGTCAACTCACAGTACCTTTGGGAGTACCTAGTGTTTAGTACAATACCTAGTACCAGTTTATTGCTAAGTTCTTCCCACTAACTGAACAAGGCTTTCTTTTGTTGTTTGTCAGCTGATTAGTTCAGAAAGCCAACAAAGTTGTAAAGGTAATGTGGTGCTTCTCTAACCAGCAAGGTCTTCTGGGCACACAGATGGTTGCCTTCTCTATTTGCAGAAGTAAAGAAGGCTCACACTGAACCAGCAGTTTTGGTTGTAGGTCCAAGAATAAATAGAAATTCTAGGAACTCGGGAGGAGGAAGCAGGAAGGCAGAGAGCACTGGTCATTGAAAGTGTGATATTGTAACAGTACCAGGAATTTCAGAGGGCGGTCAGGTTCCCAGACAGCACTGGCTTGGGCTAAGTACCAAACCAGCAGGCTAAGTGTCAGTTCACCCATGAAGAGAAAAGCTTTATTTCATCTCTATTCTGGAGACTAGTCCCTGTGGGACTCTTGTCAGAATACTCGAGGCAACATCCCACAACGAATATAGAAGCTTCCCGATTGCCCCTCTGCGCATGGCGTTTCTTTCATAGGCGACATTTAGGGGATGTCCAGCCTAAGCTGCTCCCTTCAGGGATTTCCCTTGTCACTACTAGTCACTTGGCCCCTGAAGGAAATGCCCTTGTGACCCCTACTGGCTGTGAAGAGCATGTAGCACGACAATTCTTCAGAGCTGATGTCAGGTGCTCCCCAGTCCTGACTGGATGGAAGCTTCAGCAGGTAGCACTGGCTGAACCCGATTAAACAGGCTGGAGAGGGAAAAACCAATAATTATCACATGTGGGGAAAAAATGGAAGAGCAGAGGGAGAAGACTGCTCTCAATATTTAGCTAGAGGATTAATGTACACAGGGTGCTCTGTGGAGAATGTGAAGAAGACCAGAAAGGCAGAAATGGCTCCATGATGACATGTTGCTGCAGCCAGGGACGGGGCTGGCTGCGTGTGGAGCCTCAGCTATGAATGCACAATGTGCAATCAGGGTGATTAAGAAGGAGAGGATGATGAGCCATAATGTCAGGCTCACCAGCATAGAGTGTTAGAAGGGATAGGAACGAGTCACAGAGTGCAGTGAAGGATCTTACTTAAGCTTCCTGAGCCTCCAGGGCCTGTCACAATACTGCTTGGAGGCTGTCAGACTGCTCATAGTTAGACTCAAGAAGACAGCCTTCTGACTATTGTTTTCAGGAGTGGACACTGTCCCCTTTAGGTGTCGATCCTCAGACACCATCTACCAGGGTCTTCCACGGATCTGGAGCTCACTGATGAGGCTAGGGCTGGCCAGCCAGGGATCCCCAATGATTCCCTGTCTATGCCTCCCCAACACAGGAATGCCATTCCTGGCTTTTTTCTGTGGGTGCTGCTGGGGATCCAATTCAGGTCCTTATGCTTGCATGACAAACACTTTACTGACTGAGCTATCTTGCTAACCCTCTCCCTCACATCTTTCTGGGTGTCTTGGAACCTGTTTGCTACCAAGTGAGGCTTGGGAAGAGTGTCCTGCAGAGGGAGGCATTAGGTAAATGCAACTCAAACAGGGGAAGTGATTGAGAAGTGAGGCTGATGATGATAGTTATCAGGCAAAGGCCTGAAACCTTGCCTGTCTTAAGGAAATCCATGGCATTAGGCTAGGACTATTCAGAGCAAGATGAATTACAGAGCACCAAAAACTAAGAGGAGTTTTTAGTTTGGAGGTCCGGTAGTTGGAAGAGGCATGTACCTGAAATCAGACAGCTTATCTCTGAATCCCATCTCCACCACATGCTGCCCTGACAAGTTAGCCCTGTTCTTAACCTTCTTGCATCTTGGTTTATAATGTTTGAGTAGTGACAATAACAATACTTAACTACAGACTTGTCAGAATCAAGACTTGCATACGTGGGATGGGGTGGAGCTAGTGGCAGGGTTACCTTACACCACAGTACCCTGGGTTCAGTCTCCAGCACGGCCAAAGAAATAAGTACAATAAGTAAGCAAACAAAATGTGCACTGGGATTGGAATCAGTCTCCCACAGGCTTGTGGTTTTGAACACTTGACCCTAGCTGGTGGTAGTGTTTTGGAAGGTTGTGGAGCCTTCAGTATGTGAAGCCTTGCAGGAGAATGTGGGTCACTGGAGGCAGGCCTTGAGACTGTATAGCCCAACCTTACTTTCTGTCCACTCTCTGCTTCCTGAGTGCAGACAGTGTGACCAGGTGCCTCACGTCCCCGCCTCCAGTTCCTCCCTACCTTGATTCACAGTATTCCTCAAACTGTGAGCCAAAGTAAGGCCTTTCCTGAAGGAGCTTCTTGTCACACATTTGATCCCCACAAGCGGCTAATGCAGCATGCATAGGAAGTACTTAAAACGGAGCCAGGCACATGACAAGTTCTTCAATATGCATTACATTGTCAACGCTACATAAATATCAGCCCTTACCAAGAGTTGGAAAGGAGCAAGAGAAAAGCGATGTAGATTAAGCGAAACAAACCCAGCAAGGAAAGACAAGCACTACTCATAAGTGGATCCAAGACAGCTAGCTGGCTTTGTAGAAGTTGAGAGCGAGGAGTGGCTGCCATAGACTGAAAAGGAGAGGCCGTTCAACAAGAATAAACATGCACTGAGGGCTTGAGGTGTTGCACGGCTGGTGAGGAAGGTTAATTGTTAACACACATACTGCATACACGAATACACATACCACGTACCATACAAACACAGAGCACACAATACTCAAACACAGCACACGCATGGGGTATACCTAACGCATAACACACAACATGCAAACACAACATAATAAATGTACATATAATACAACACACACACACACACACACACACGGAAGTGTTTTCATCTCCACTGTGGCCCCATCTATCCCTTCATTCCTCCTCTCTACCCTTATAACTTTTCTTTCCCATGATCATCATTTAGATCATCTAGACTGTTCTCTAGCAAATATGCATGCCTTTTTCTCCTAACTCTACATATAACCCTATCAAACTACTACTGAATTAATTTTTCTTTCCTCTTTCCCTCCCTTCTTCTTCTTCTCCTCCTCCTCCTCCTCCTCCTCCTCCTCCTCTTCATCCTTCTTCTTCTTCTTCTCTCTCTTCTCCCCTTTCTCCTCTCCTCCTCCTCTCTTTTCTCTTCTTTCTTCTTCCTCCTACTCTCTTTTGTAGGGTCCCATGTAACCTCTGTTATGTAAACCAGAATGACCTTGAACGCCTGACTCTCCCTGTTCAACCTCCTAAGTGCTAAGCTCATAGGCACATACTCCAATGCTTGGCTCAAATTAAGTTTTTAAAATAATTTTTGCAAATCTTCTGCTAGAATTCCCGATGTAACTCCATTGGAATAGATAAAAGCACATTTTGGTAATAGAAGGTATATTTAAAACCAGCTACTTCATCCGTGTCCTTATACTGAAGAGTATGTTGGGTCTTGGGTGGTTATATAGCTGCCTGAAATCATACATGTAGCAGAATTGGAGTTCTGACTTTGAATCTATATATTTGTTTTGTCTTTTTGAGATAGTGTCTTCTTGTAGTCCCTGCTGGCCTGGAACTCGCTGTGTAGACCAGGCTGGATGGCCTTAATCTCACAGATTTGCCTGCCTCTGCCTACTTAGTTCTGGGACTAAAGGTGTCATGTGTCACCAAGCTGGCAAAATCTAGATTCTTTTTAAGGAAAGAGACTATTGTGCAATTTTTTGAGCGTTTTAGGCATATTTCCAATTAGGCTTCAGAAACAGTCTTTAATTTATACAATATTATCTTCTATTTTACTAATGAGCTACCTGAGGCTCAAAAAACTTAAGAAACTTGAAGACATTGTGTATTGAGTGAGCAATGATTTACATCTAAGGTTGCTAAGTCTCAAAGTCCTTGCTGGTACCCTCATCTCATTACTCACATCTGCCACACAAATCTGCAAGTTCCATGGGGACACGGCTTAGATTTTATGTTCATGTGTGTGTATGTATGCTGCTGCGTAGATGTTTGTGTGCCTTTGAGTGAGCATGTGTGTGCATGAGAGAGAGAAAGAGAGAGAGAGAGAGAGAGAGAGAGAGAGAGAGAGACAGAAATGTAGGCTAAGGGTCAACTTCAGGTATGTTCCTCAGGACCTATCTACTTTGCATCTGAAACAGGGTCTCTCTCCCACTGGGACCTGGGGCATGCTGGGATTTTTAGCAAGGATGCTGGGAACTGAACTCTGATCCTCGTGCTTATAAAGCAAACTATCAACTGAGCCTTTTCCCCAGCCTTTATGTACCTTTTTATATGGCATAAAACCTTATGCCAACAGATGGCTAATGCATATAAAAAGAAGGAAGGGATTGAAGAAGAAGGAGAAAGGGAAAGGAAAAACTAGATAAATCCTCAGGTCTCCTGGGGCCAAGACTCTGTCCTCCTCAGTGTTTGTGTCAGTGTTCTACTGATAGTACACATGTAAACCGCAAGTCTATGTGGGGTTATCTGGATGCATTTCTTCTTTCTGCGCTTTTGTATCAGGAAACATTTTCGATTTTTAAATAGTCTGTGTTGGTTTGTAAGTGAGGCAAAGAGTTAATACGAAGTTTAATAAAGAAGCTTATTTCCATTACGCGACTGAAAATGAATGGATGTAGAAATGAGATTTGAATGGTGCTGATCAGTCATCAGACGTATGGCTAACTAGGTCAGGAAGTTGACTGAAACGGTTGAGTGTCACTAAATAACTGTTAAGATTTTTCATTGTTTTACTTCATTAGACACTCATTTGTTTATACCAGAAGTGATGTGGAATTACTTGAATTTCTTTAAGAACTATTACACTCAATTTAAACAGCAGCTCATTGGGTCTGTAGTATTTTCTACTTATGCGTTCTGCCCAGCTTACTGCTGAGTGTGGTTTGGAGGACCGACTGGCAGCAGTGACAGGTGCTTTGTTGGATGTGCTGAAGCTCCAGAGGAAGGGGCTTCCCTAGCAGGACATTGGAGCAACTCTTACCTGTGGCTCCATGAGTTTTTGTATTTGCCACTGTCGATCTGTGGGTCTGTATTTAATAAACACTTGCTCCAGCTCCTTGCCCCTTGGGACTGGGGAACGGCTCCTAAGGAGAGCAGGCTTATTGTGTTTTGGCATGACTCTGTCCTGGAGCATGATGAGAAGACTGGACGCAAGAGTAATATTTCCTTTCACAAAGCTCCTTTTCTCAGGTGCTGAATGGCAAGGTGCTTTGTCACTTGCAAATGTCACTTGCAAGTGTCACTTGCAGGAACTTACCAACAGGAGTTATAAATTGGAATGGCTTTGAAAGGTCCTAGCAGCAGGTGAAAGGGCAAATAATGATACTTTCAAGGTGACCTTGAAAGCCCAACATTTGATAATGGAGGTGAGGCAAGAGAGTGAGATAGACCAAGAAGTGTGTCCTCTGTCCCAGAAGAAGCCCGAAAGCTCAGCAGCCATGTGCTCTCACAGAGGGAGAGAGGGTGTAGTGTTTCCCTGCCGTTCAAGGACAAACACAGACCTGAGCCTGCCCCATAGACATATGCCTATCTAGAATGAGCTGCTTCTAAGGTGGTTTCTGAAACAAAAGCTATTGAGCTATTAAGGTATTTTCATAAGCTGTTGTCTTTTTTTTTTTTTTTTTTTTTTTTTGCTGTGAACATGGGTTAACGCCTTCAGTTGGGTAAATATAAACATCTCAACCCCACTTCAGCTCCTCTGGATTCTGTGGATTTTTTTTTCCTCATTCTTGTCTGTCACTTCCCATCCTCTTCAACTCTCTGAGTTCTTACTTAGTGCCTGGTCATTTATACTTTGACCGACTGTGTGTTCCCACTGTGGATTAACTCTGGTTAGTCTGAAAAACCTCTTTTTTCTAACGGGAATGATTTCAGAAATGAGTATGAAGGTGAGCATCCCACTTTGTGAGGCCTTCTTTTCCAGGTACCTGGAGAAAGCACCTGTATTTCCTTGTTCCAACATGCTCCTGGCCTGTTCCCTGTTCAGTGTACCTAATGGCCCAATGTCCCATTGTCAGGGAGCCACACTGTTCTGTGGCTGTGAATACTCTGATCAGCTAGCAAGTTACCTTCTTGCCAACACAATTCTCCAATGAAGAGCAGCCACACAGAATTTAAACTTACATGTAAAAAGGAAAGCCGACTTATTTAGGAAGAAATACATTTCATTTGAATTGTGTTTTAAGATCCCCTAATTTTCTACCCACCGGGCATGAGAAATCCAGGCCAAAGGATCTCTTCTTTTTAAGTTCCTGCTTGGAACTCAGTGTGCTAGAATTTTTAATCCCATCATTCCTTGCGCCAGAAGTCTGTCTCTTCATCCACTCCGAGATACTTACCATTGATTTTTCAGTGGATGTATGCTTTTATAGAGTTAACTTCAGCTCCTGTCATCTAGCAAAAATGCTGGAGGCAAGAAATTACAAAACTGGTTGCCTGTTTAAAATGAGGGGGAAAGGAAAATAGATGGTGAAACAGACAAAGCTATTACATTAATTGTCACAGTGTATCTGCTTTTCCAAGCAGCCTAATATCAGCTTCTTTCTTGAATTACTGTAAATGTTTTGCAGTACAGGAAAATACAAGTAGAAAAGGCCCATCAATATTCCTATTATTATGGTGGTAAAGTATTATGCAAATTGATCGATGAATGGATAGACAATTTATTTTTATATAAATGGGATTGTAAGTGCAATTTTAATGAAAACTGTTGAGTTTAATTCACTTGAAGATAATAAGAAAAAAATTAAAGTAAAACAAAGGAAGCACTGGATATCAAAAGTGATTCCTTTTTAATGTTTTATTAGCATATATGTTAATTATACATAATAATGGGTTTCGTTATGATGTTTCTGTTCATCTGTATGACGTATTTTGGTCATGCTTGCTCCCATCACCCTGTCTTTTCTTCCTCCCACTCCTGCTGATCTCTTTCTTCTCTCCTTTCTACTTTCTTGTCTTTATTTTATATTTTTGGCGACCAAAGGAGTTTCATTAGGGTTGTTTGTAGAAGCATGGGTGAGAGGTTTTTTACAGGAGCATGGGTACCTTACCAGAGGCTATGTCATTGAACAAACTGTCTATCCCTTCCCCAGCAAATGTTAACAGCCTATAGATCCTCTGGGAGGGACTGGTCCTTGGGAGCCCCTCCTTTCTCCATGAAAGGATGCTAACTCTTCTTGAGCAGAAAACCTCAGCCGCTGGGAGACAGATTCCACAACACTCTGCCCCTTCCTATGGCTCTTCCGTTCTCACCACTCCTCCTTCTGCACTGTTCCCTAAGCCTTAAAGGGGCTGATTTAGACGTCCCATTTGCAGATGTGATTCATTGCTGCTTCCATAACAGTATTAGAAACCAAAAGCTCCCTTTATATCCATCAAAGGGAGTTGGAAGGGGAAAAGCCCATTGTGTTTTAGCTGGAAGGAGATATGGTCATTAAATAGACAGCTGTTCTGATTTAAAACAGAGTCTTGTCTCTGAGAGAAGAGGCCGTTAGAAAAGGCATCAGCCATCATGTTCTCTCATTCTCCTCCTCTTTATTTAGACATATTCTAATTTTTACACTATTCAGATTTATCACCGTCGTATTTTATAATGCACATTTAATTCTTCTGTGACTCAGCACTCACCTTCTGACTCAACTCTCCATTCTTGGCTTCCTTATTTTCAATTTGTCCTTGAATTTGATTGTCAAAATAGGTCTTTCTGTAGCAACTTGAGTACTTGCTATACCTCTTGAATTTTGTTTGTTTTTGTTTTTGATACTGCCTGCCTGATTCCCTTATTTATGAGGCATTTTAAATTGGCAGGGATTTTGTGATATTGTGCTTTCTTTCCCTTGGAAAAGAAAGTCTCTCTGTAGACTTTAGGCTGTTGTTTTGAATGAAGTCATTCTCAGGGAGCCAGACTAGACTGACATTTTTCCTTTTTTTCTTGATAATTTTCCTTTATTGCTTGGTGTCTGAAATGCTATTTTAGTATTTTAGTAGCACAAAAGCCTAGTTAGTATGTAACTCAGTGACAAATACTGTCCTGAAACACAGCATTGTTTTCAATGAGTAGATCAGTATCATATTTATTTCAGATTTATTTTCTTTTATTGCATCTCTCATTACATCTTAGGTGGATTTAGTTAGGAGATGCAAAGTACTTTTATGTTGACTTGCTTCTTTCTTTCACTTATAGTAGTGTTAATAATATTCCTTCATTATCTGTTCTCTTTTGAGACAAGGTCTCCTGTATCCCTGGCTGGTCTCTAACTTCTTATGTAGCCGAGGATGATCCTGAACTCCTGATCCTCCTGTTTCTACCTCCTGAGTGCTGGGACTAGAGCGATCCATCACCTCACCCAGTTTATATGCAGTGCTGGGCATTAAACCCAGGACTTTATGCATGCTAGGCAAGTGCTTTACCAACTGAGCTACAGCACCAGAACTTTTTCCTTTGTATTCAGCATGTATCATGGTTATCTAGTACCATTCCTCTTATGCCAGTAATTCTATTTTCCTTTTAGTCTTTTTTGAAAATCCCAGATAGCCTGGAACTCACTATGTAGACAAGGCTGGCCTTGAACTCACAGAGGTCCACCTGCCTCTGCTCCCAAGTGCTGGAATTAGAGGCATGCCCCACCATGCCCAGCTCGCTTATTCTTATTTCTTAAACCTATAGTAATGCTAGCCTGTTCCTCAAATTTGTCTCAAGTCTACAAGCCTTATTTTTGTCAGATCCTGTTATTTTATTTTTAAAAGTTTAAAAAATTTTGTTTGTTATTTTCATTTTATGTGTATGAGTGTATTGCTTGCATGTGTGTAAGTATACCTGTGTCATGCAATGTCCTTGGAAGTCAGAAAAAGGCCTTAGATCCGCTGGGACTGGAGTTACAGATGCTTGTTAGCTGCCATATAGGTGCTGGGAACTGAACCCAGGTCCTCTGCAAGAGCAGCCAGTGCTATTAACCACTAAGCCATCTCTGCAGTCCCAGGTCCTGTTATTTTAATGTCTAATTACACATTTCTGTTTATCAATGAGCGTTTCTTTTGCTTCTTGACTGTGCTATTTTCTTAAGTCTCTGTCTTTGCTGATGACAAGGTATTCTTCCCTTACTCTCTTCCCATTCATCTGACTTAAAATGTCAGAAGATGAGAAAGGAAGGAGGCACTGCCACCTTAGATAGTGTGCAGCCTTTGTTAGACTGCCTGGACTCAGAGCTCGCGTCTAGGATTTTGTTGAATGCCTTCTGTTCAGTAGCAAATCAGTATTAGATGTGGTTCTAGGTTGGTGCCAGACACAGTATCAGTTATTTAGATGGCATAGAAGTTGTACCTTTTTCTTGGGTAATTCCTTGAACATGAGCTTGGTGGCTCCAGCTTGGTGGCAACTCTAATCTGCTGCCTGCCCCATAGTCCCCGTGGTCTTTGAATGGTTTGTTCAGCTTTCTATGTATTACGCTGTGCTCAGCTCTGACAACAGAGTTACATCAGTCTGCGCAAAGCGAAAAGAAGGACAAGATGCTGGGACTGCTTTGATTTTAAGCCATGACCCTCAGTTTTAAACATCACCTTTAGCACATGCCTAGAAAAGTGATGCAGCCACATTCATAGTGGGGTGTGTGTGTGTGTGTGTGTGTGTGTGTGTGTTCTGGGAAATGCATTCTGTATGTGTGTGTTCTGGGAAATGCATTCTGTATTCTGGGTAGTCTGGTAGTATGCAAATGGAATTTGAGAATTCAGTTATTCTAGGAAGAACTAGGAAAGCTGGTTGGCTTAGCCTCAATAGCGTTCTCTTCTAATGATGGGGTGTGGTTCATTTCTAGGGTAGGAAAACTTGAGCTTCAGTTGGAT
The DNA here is from genome assembly GCA_035773235.1 of Eospalax fontanierii. NCBI lineage: Eukaryota > Metazoa > Chordata > Mammalia > Rodentia > Spalacidae > Eospalax > Eospalax fontanierii. The sequence continues at coordinate 47,052,677 of CM069540.1, read as the reverse complement.
TTCAAATTGGCACTTTCAGCTGAGAGTGTGGAACCTGCCTCCTTTCATCCTAACAGTTGCCCCAGTAGCTTCCCACCTCTCTACAGTGGGAAAAAGAGAAGAATGAAGACTTCTCAGTGCTTGACTCTGGGTATGGTATGGTCAGTGAGGGCTTGGTTTGTGTGTGTGTGCATATGCCTGGTGCGTGTGTGTAGTTGTGTGTGTATGTGATCAGCCTGGCCTTGAATTCTCTTTGAAGCAGAGGATGACCTTGAACTGTCCTCCCAACGGCAGGGATTATAGATGTGCAATATCACACCCAACTCTGAGTGAGGTTTTAAAACTGTTAATTTTCCAGGTTGCATTGTGCTCGGACGCTTTGGAGTATTTTCAAAACCTGCAGGGATGGCTTCCCTCATCTTTGATGATTCAGTAGTGATCAGGAGATGAAATGCAAATGTTATCCAAATAGTTCAGTGTAGCAATAGACTCTATGAGGTGGCATACACAGGTGGACATTGGTTATTAGAGATCTTATTAGCTCTGATTAGTTTGTTACACAATGTACATGTGCATTGAAGTATCACATTATGTCTTCAAAATATGTGCAGTTATCATGTGCCATCTAACCAAAACCAAGCAAGAGACCCCCACCTCCCAAACAGGCTTTGAGCAGCAGGGTCCTGTGTGAACCCACTAGCAGGAAGTGATAGCAGTCATGGAGGAATATGAGACCAAATGCATCCTTGGGGTACTCTGTGACCTCTCTGAATCTTGGTGTCGTCATGTATAAGACAGAGTAAGGGGGTTGCTAAAACAGTCAGTGTTGCTGTAGGGATGGACACTGCTAGGGCTGAGGATGTAGCTCAGAAGGTAGAGTGTTTGCCTAGCACGTATGGAGGGAGCCCTGGGTTAGATCCCTAGTACTGCAAAGGTTGGGTGTGGTGGCACATGCGTTGGGAAGATGAAGACAGAAGGACTGGGAGCCAAGACTATTCTTAGCCAGATAGACCCCATTTTAAAAACAAGCAGAGTCTAGTGTTCTCAATAAAAGTGCTGTGTCATCACAGGAGGTTCCCATCCTCCTCCCCTGTGAGAACTCTTCCCCTTAGCAACTTCCATCACTAAGAATTACAGGTGATGGTGTAGTGATCTCATCCTCATTACTGGTGGTCAGAGGACATCCTGGTCACAAAGGCTCTTGATGTCAGAACTCCTTTCATTGAGGTTTCTTAGTCCCCAAGTTGTTTAAGATTCCTTAGTGCATATAGTCTAGGCCAGAAAAGAGCTCAGTCTTGGCAGAACTGTTATTTAATGAAACACAAAGAGTTATAATTACCACAGGGATGCAGAAATATAACAAAATGGAAACATTAATCAATGTCTTTGATTTGCACAGATACAGTGCGCTCAGCCCCAGTTATCAGGCCACACAGGAAACAAGACATAAATAATTTTCATGGTTAAGTTGAATGTTTCAGTCCTTGTGGTGTGTTTAACTTCTGAATTTGGGGAGTTTTATATAATGACTTATCATATTAAACAAAAAGTAACACTTACCCAAGCTGCTAACTAAGAAGAAAGCTGCAAAGAGCTTCCATGTTTGTTTAAAGTCTTAACGAAACAAAGTCAGGAAGTCCATGACTCTTCACATGGTCCAGTAAATATATCTAGGGGCTGTGGCTATGGCTCAGTTGGTAGAGGGCTTATCTAGCATGCACGAAGGCCTGAGTTCCATTTTCAACACTATAGAAACCTGGAACATGCCTCCCTGAATTCTCATATCAGAGGTGGGTAAACAGGGAGCTTTTGGTCTGCAGAATATTTTTAATGATTTATTTATTCGTTTTTTATGTGTATGAATGTATTGCCTGCATGTGTCTAAGTGCACCCAGGTCGTACAATGCCTGTGGAGGTCAGAAAAAGGTGTCAGATCCCCTGGAACTGGAGTTAGGACGGTTGTTAGCTACCATGTAAGTGCTGGGAATTGAACCCGAGTCCTCTGCAAGAGCAGTCAGTGCTCTTAACTGTTAAACCATTTCTCTAGCCCTTGTAACAAGTTTTCTAAAGGCCCTACTCAACATATTTTGGCTGAACATTATTATTATTATTACTACTACTGTTATTATTATTTTGGTTTCTCAATCTTTCTATTATTTTCCTCCTTAAATTTAGTGTTTTTTGCATGTATAAATAGATAATCTATTTTCTATGAGAACAGAACTTATTAATTTGTTAATATCATAAAACCAGCTTGACCACTCAAATACAGAAATCAGATGTAATTTGGGATGGAAAAAATTCCATTTAGGTTAGATTTGGCCTTGCTCATCTCCACAGTGCTGGCCTGAGTCTCACGCTCAAGATGTGTTGCCCTGCTCTTTGGCCACTGAGAGGTTATTTTTAAAAGAGAATTTAAGAAAGCTGAGAAGGTACTGGGAGCTGATCCCACCAACTTTGACAACACAGCTAATGGAATAAAAGCCACCAGGTTTGGGATTTTTGTGAAAACGTTTAATTCAACTGTTTCTTTGGAATGTGTAGTCGCAGTTTGGAACTTAAGTAACAGTTCATTCCAGGTGGTTTTTATGCTACTCAGTCAGAGAATACAAATGTCATTTAAAGTTAAGGCTTCGCTGTTCATTTTGAAACAACAATTTACAAGTGTCATCTCATCATAGAAAATAAAAATTTCTGTAAAAAAAATTTGCACAAAATTTTATGAGGGTACAAAACATGAAGCAATAATATACCAGAAGATGAGACATTTTACTACAGAAAGTCTTATAGATTTCAATAAAGAAAAAATATGTTATTTTACACCTTTAAAAATTACGAAACAATCTAAAACAATATAAACTGAACATTTTGTAACACTGCCTTTACAAATTAATAACTTTATAAACATATAATTTTTAAATATATTTATCAGTGCAAGGTACTTTAAAATGTAAAGTTGCAGTATCAGTTTTCCTTGGCTGAGGACAACGTTAAACTTTGTTGCCTTAAAAACAAAGTCTGAATGCTGTTTTCCCAGTACAATTATAACTAGTGAACGGATGCCCCCGGGAATGAAAACATATATTTCTTTCTTAGTGTTTGATACTTTCCTAGAACTAAAGGCATTTTCAATCTGATTTAAATCAGGATGAATGGAGCATCCCTTCCAGGAAGCAAATGGGAGACCTATAACCACGCAGGGGAAGAGAAGGAGCTTCAGGTTCTTATATACAACACAGCAGGACAGAAATCCACCAACCAGAAGCTTCTTTGGATTAAGACAGTCACCTCTCTGTGCTGTTGAGGCGGAGGTCTTGTCAGCCCTGAGGCAGGTTTTTTTCTCTTCATGAGCCATAGAAAGCTTCTCAAGCATTCATTCAAATGTTCTGTTTTCAGGGTTGCTGCTGAATGGATTGCTCTAAACATTTGTTTTGACTTTATGCATCCCTTCTGCCTGATCTTAAGATAGTTTCTCCCCAGGCATCAGGATTCATCCTTTATTCCTCAAACTAACTATTTTTTCCCTTCCCTCCTCTGACTCAGTATCAAAACAGGAAGGAAGGTTCTCTGGGGGTCATTTCTGCATATTTGGATGTAAAATATTCATGTTCTTTGAGATACTTGGGGATTTTCTTCAGTCCTTCTTGGGGGGCGTCTCATGGGAAAGCCAGCTGGTTTCTTCCTCCACTTACCACGACTTCCATTAGATGCAAGCATTCCCAGCAAACATCAAACTGATCAGAATGGACTGACATACAGCTTAAGGAAAAAAGATACTGTCACTTTAACCAGTTACAAGAAACCCAAAGTTAGACTTTGGAGGGCAAAGTTAGGAAGTCCCCTTACTTATTTATCTTAAAACATAAAGTCTAGTAAAACTGTTCGCCATTGCCAGCAGGTTAAAGCTGCAAGGTTCTTTTCTGGACAGTGGCAAATGCTTCGATTCTAAGAGAGGAAAAAAGGACAGAGCGAGGAAAAAGCCAAGAGTTTACATTTGAAAATACATTCCATAGCAAAGAACGACGAGAGAGAATATTGCAGCTTTATACAAAGGGTCAAGAGACATGACATTGAATTTCAGAAAAAAGCAGAATGATTAAGCCACATTGCCAGGTCTTCAGAGCCTTGCCTTCCCGGGGCTGGCATCGCACACTAAAATATACTTTCTTCTTAGTCAGTGGGCCACCAGGTCTGATTGAAGGGAGAGTATTCACCGGAAACAGAGTGGATCATCCATGGGACACAAGGAACCAGTACAAACAAAAAGGCACTTGAGGGGACACAGACGAGCCAGTGCCAAGGACTTCTGTGGCCGTCATCAGTGAGACACCCAGATGCCAGCCGCATGGTGGTAGCACGGTATTCTGAATGGAGTCAAAAACACGAGATTTGGTACAACACTGGAAAACATCAAGGAAATCTGACAGTATTGCTTCGTAACAGAGCTGACGCATTAGACAGGCGCCGAGACCACAGTACTTTGCAAATAAAACAGACAAATCCTTCCTTTCCTGTGCGCACCACAGGGCGATGCACAAGGTGGACATCAGGAGTCCCCTGAAGTGCAGTTATGCTGATATGCTCTGGACACTGGGCTACAGGATGCATGTCCATCAGAAGGGTCACTGACCAACGCTTAGTGCCAGCATCTTGGATTTTGTAGTTTCCGAGAAGAATCCATCACGGGGAGGGGAGAGAAAAAAGGAGAAACGAAGTTGAACCATGAAGTCAGTCACACTTGGTCTCAATCAGCTTCTGATTATCCAAAAGAAACCAAGAGAAGAAAGCAGGTTGTACATGATTCCGGTTGTCACCAGTCACCTGCTTGCGCCTGTCGGCGACGCTCATTGAAGCTCCTGAGAAAAGCCTGGCGGGAGGCGTCATGGACACCCTTCCCAGCTAACTGTGAAAGCAGAGCAACAGAGTCCCCACACCTCCGCCATCCATCCACCTCAGTCCACCTGTGCTCCCTCGCTCTGAGCCTTCATGCCTCTGAGTAAGTACTCTGTGGGTTCAGTTTGTCCTTTTTCAACTTCACGCCATCCACAAGTTCAAAGTTATAGTTCTCCAGGGCGGACAGGTTTCTTTCTGACATCCCATTGTGCCAACAGGCGCAGTACAGCACGACTCCACAGACAGCACCCAGGAGTACCCCCAGGGCGCTCATGGCTATGATGGTGATGAGGATAGGATCCAGGGTCTTCAATACGTTGCCTGGCTTCCTGGAGATGTTCTTGTCACTGTCTCCTTCCTGTTCGTATCCTGGGGTGCTCCCTAAGGAAAGAGGCAAAATTGGCTATGTGAGCACCGAGGGGCCAGATGTGAGCAGACAGAAAGATCAGGAAACCAAAAAGAGCTAGGAATTACTGCATGCTCCAGTGTGAGGAGTGCTGGGTGGGAGGGGAAGATGTGGGGATTTGGACATGGACACATACACATACACATACACATCTAATTCAGATCTCAGGCAGCCTCCATCTAGGCCAGTACTGATATAGTTCTTGATCAGATATGCAGTCATGATGAGACAGGGCTTCATGCAGCCCAGGCTGGCCTTAAACTCTCTATGTAGCCCAGGATGATCTTGTACTGCTGATCCTCCTGCCTCCACCTCTCTGGTGCTAGGGTTATAGGCATGTGCCTTCATTCCTAGCTCCTGTGGTGCTGGTGATTAAACCCAGGGCTGTGTGCACATTAGGCAAGCACTCTGCTTCCTATGTCCTCAGCCCTAGAGGTTCAGTCACTGGGTTTTGCAAAATAGTCAGTCACACACTTAGCTTGTATATGGGAAAGGTGGATTTAAACACTCTGCCTGACCCAAGTCAAATCCAGCCCCATGTCACGTGGAATGTTGTTACTAGTGTTCTGCTAGGTTTAGACAGAAAATCATGAATAGCCTTCTACTCCAAGACTACACTAGTTTCATTGGAGAACAGATTTCTCTGGACAAATGAATGCTTGGATCTGTCATTCAGAAAGGACGATAGCTCCAACTGAGAAACAGTGTCTGGGTTGTGCCAAATAGAAGACATTTAATAATCAATGTGTCTACCACCCTGGTGGTGTCGCTGGAGACAGTCATGCTGCTCTGCAGTGGAGTCATTAGGGACGTGTTCGCTTTAGAGTGGAACACGAGAAGTTATTAGCACGGGAGCTTTGAGCCTAATTACCTGGTGCTAGGAGCAGGACTGAAATGCTAATGGGCAGCTTGCGTGGTGTTTACTTAATGGTGCTCCGATCAACTGAGATTCCAATCAGCGAAAACTAAAAATATGAGATGCGAGTCCCTAAACAGGGGAAAACAAGCCTTGGGGGCATATTAATATCTTCTCCCTTGATGAAACATTGTTTTGAAACAACTTCTAATAAAGTTTACGGCTGTGTGGACTTGGTAATGTGTTAATGTTTCCAACAGCACGGAGCCGTGTTTATTTGTCTCTATCAGTCCGTGATGGGCTATATGTATAGAACCATGTTGCCAACAGCAACAGATGGCGTGGTGCAGGACTGCCCCTGGAAGCTGTGAGCAATGCTGGCCGGGAGGTGTGGGAGCTTCGGGGACCTAGCTCTGATAAAATGTCTTGTATCTGAGCAGCACTGAGCAGTAACCCAAACCACAGGTTTCAGAATTAATCAAACACCCAAGGCCACCCCTTAATTAACTGTGCTGCTTATGTTTCAGTCCTGTTGTCTGTAAGAGGGGAGTAAATATGCCCCATAGAATGGCTCTGAGGGGTCGCTGAGATAAAAGGTGTGTGTGCTGCTTACAGGGTAAGTGTGACCAACATGACCCACCTCATGCTCAGACTTTGCGGCTCTGGGAGGAAGATGGGAAAGATGGAGAAAACACAGCAGAGCCTCAGAGATGTGGGCTCTGCCTCCCCTCGAGCGTACTACCCAGGTGGCAACTAGACACAAGAATTTGTTGGCTTCAAATCATTGCGGGAACCATCTCCACTCTTTTGTTTTGTGAGTTTTTCAGTGATAAAGCTCAGGCAGGGGAGGGCTGGGACAGCTTCATTCCACAGAGGACAAGCTACAGGAGTGGATTACGGTTCCAGAAAAGTTTCTTCACAAACATAGCAGAAGCCATAGGAGATTACAACAGAAACTGATAAATAAGACTTATTTACCTGTATCAGTGATTTTATTTTCTAGGTTCTTTTTATCCAGGTCTGTCGGTTCTGACAAGGCAAAGAAAAGTAAAAGAGATGTTTGAACTGCCAATACAACAGAACAAATGACACATTCAAACGGCAGGGAGGCCCTCCACCCTCTGCTGGGCTTCCTTGGAAGGTCACAGTGCAGTATCCCTATGAGTGACTTAGAGATGTCACTTAGGACAGTGAAAAGGGCAGACAGTTTAGCATGCAGAATGTGGGAAAGTGCTGATGAAAGCAGGGAACAGAGTGGGTTGGACCTCCAGTAACTAGGCCGTGTGGTGCTGGTAGCGGCTTCTTGCATTTGCTGTGTACTAAACTGGATTCTAAGTTAGCACGCTGACTTGGGCAGGAGACTTCTCCTTGTGCTTTATCGGAAATAAATAAGATACAATTCTATGGAGTCTCAGGATTGGATAGAGGACTGAGTACAGAGCTCTCAGTTCCTTGCTACATCACAGCATTTAGAATCACATCGTGCACATAACAGGCACTTCAGTAAGTGTGTTGTATAAACGAATAGTTCATAAGTAGTTGATAGTCTCAGGCTAGATTGTTCAATAATCTATATTTGGTGAATACTCATATAATTGTCTCACACATCGTGTGCGTGCGTGTGTGTGTGTACGTGTGGATGCCAGAGGGTGACCTCAGTTGTCACTCATCAGTTGCTTTCCACCTTAGTTTTGGAGACAGGTTCTCTCACGGAACCTGGAACTTGCTGATTCTGCTAGACTGACTGGCCAGTGCACTATGGGATCCACTTGTGTCTGTTTCCCAGTGTAGGGATACAGACGTGCCCTTCTGTGTTGGCTTTTTATGTAGGTGCTAGGGATTCAAAGTAGCTCCCCATGCTTGCCATCTCTCCAGTCCTTTTAGACAACTTTGTACTGGTACAATAATGTAAAGTATTTTAATAGCATACTACTTGCCTCTGGACTGTTAAATCCAACAGCACCCACAGCTAAGTAGGCAAATCCCATGAAAAGGAAAGCTCACAGAACAGTGTTGATCTAGTGCCATATGACTCGGTACACTGCTTTGCATATGGTACAAGGTCAGTTAGGGTCTGTTGGACTGAACTGAGTTTAATTCTTTGTTTTCATTTGTGGAATTTGCTCTTCTCCGAAACATTACCATAGTTTCATCTTGGAATAAGAAGGCAATGATTTTACATATACCATAAGCAACATGAAATATTATATTATATATGAAATACACATTTGAATTACAAGATAGCAGTAGACAGGAGCAGTCTGTAAAACAGCCTGAACTGAACTCCTAATCCATGTTGTGATGATGCATAGTGCGGCTCTGAAGAGGCTTCCTTATGTAGAATGAAAAATCAGATTATTACTCACTATTCTTTATTGTTTTCCAATTTCTTCAGTTGAAACTATCAAACTGTTGCTACTTCAGGGATTATACATATCCAATGTATTGTGTAATAAAAGCCACGTACATTACGGAAATGGCCAAAAACCAATTACAGCCAACAGGCCTTCTTTGTCTTAAATTTGCCCAGCAGGCTTATTCCACCCTGTTATAATTAACAGCCTATTATGTAATGATATGTAACAAAAGTTTAAGTATAGCAAATGGAGCTTAAGACTAATTACTGTGCTATTACATCGCCATTAGTGATGCTACTTGTAATTATGTATCAAGAACGGGGGAATATGAATTCATTTTCTATGTCCAACTTTCATCTGTGGACTGTACCGGCCAGTCATGACCGGCCCTGAAATGCAAGGCAAATCTCTGGATCTCTGTTACCGCCAAGTCACGTCAGGTAGTGGCAGAGCCAGAAATGTCTACTCATTTGCAATACAGAGAAGAATGTTGGTGACTGTGATTCATTAACAGTGTAATCTTAATTAAATTCTCTGTTATCAACATGTTTGAAGGCCCGCTGTTCTGTTTATGAGCTTGGATATTGGAATGGTCCAGATGTCTGTGCGTCCTACTCTCCATCAAAATGTTTTTGTATGCCAGAGATAGCTTCTAAGCTACAATCTTTGAATTTCACATCATTTGTGAAGTTTTGGAGATACCAGGCAGCCTTTCTAAGTGGCCAGGGTTAAGTGAGGAAGCTACCTAAGGCAAACGGACTCAATTTTACACCCTGGCCGTTTTTGAATTCTGGTCTAAATGACAACACATAGTCTGTCACATGCTAAGAAACTTGCTGGGGAAGGTCTCTTTTCTCCCCCAAACTCGCGCTTACTTTCACAGTCCTCTTGAGAAATGTGGTTGTTGATACTGATGTCATCCACAGCAATCCCACCAAGGTTTCCTCTTCCAATTTCACCCTCAAAAATCACCTGAGAAATGAGATCATTTTCACAGTATTTTAAAGCTCTGTCCTCAACAGCAATGTGTACCGAGACTGGCTCAGTGGAAGCTCGACAGGTTAAATTCACGAGCTTGTGTATAAACACGCGCTTCACTCATCCCCCAATCAGTTGCAAGTGCTGACTCAAAACCTCCTCACATTCATTTTTCATACTACAAACTTTAAAGCAGATAAAAAGCCTCAAATAAAAGGAAGGATTCATGTGACAGATCAGAAGCTGGTTAAAATGAAGTATTTCCATTTTTTTCGACAGTATTCTAGGAGACCATGAGATGTGCGCAAACACACATTATCCCTGTGTCCCATAGCCCGTCTGCCATGTAAAGAAGCACTCGTACCTGATACAGTTTCAGAGACTTGTGCAGCAAGACACGTCCTTCTTTCCAGTGATCTCCCTGGTGCCCAACCACCATCCAGACCTGTTGATCATACTCCTCTGGCTTCTGGTAGCGCAGTTTAACTCTTAGAGTGCCGACGTGAGAGCCGGACATGTGATACCAGAAGGTCATGCAGTGGGCAGAACTCTGGGAATAGACCACTGGGCTCACTAGGCGGGCCACTTTGCCTTTCTGATTTTCATCAGCTTGGGAATAGATGAAGTTGCCATCTCCTGCTGAGGCAAAACTCTGTGTCAGGGAGACCAACCAAGTCTAGGGTGTTCCTTTGTCTGTCTCCAATTACTACCCATCAGAATGCTCTCCTTGGCTGGGCACTAAGGACCCAAGCAGTTAGTGCAAAAAGCAGGATGCAGTTATTAGGAATCCTGTGGACACTGTTGGACCTGCTCTAAGTGGCTGTTAGTGACTCTCTCTGAACACTGCTTACCTGGACCTTGTTATTACAGAGATTCAGCCTATAACTCACACTGGCCTTGGTGCCACCACAGGTAGACTGTAAGCATAGCTTGCACCGAGACTTTGGTGAAAGTGTCTGACACTCGTGTGTCCCCCAGCATCCAGTACTGAGATGTTGAACCTCATCCTCTGGACACCAGACCTGTTGGATGCTTGGTATGGTTCACAGCTGCAGTTATGGTTACCAATGCCGTACTTCTTCCAAATGACACAGACATTTTTATTTATTTATTTTTATTTTATGTGTTTGAGAGTTTCGCTTGCATCTACATAAATGCACTATGTGCATGCAAACCCACAGTGGTCAGAAGAGGGCATCAGATCCCATTGAACTGGAGTTACAGACAGTTGTTAGGTTCCATGTGGGTACTGGGAAACCAACCCTGGTCCTCTAAAAGAGCAGTTAATGCTCTTAACTGCTGAGTCATTTTCTCAAGTTTTATTCTCCCCCCTTTTTTGAGACAGGGTCTCAGTATGTAGCTCTGAGTGGTCTGGGACTTGGCATGTAGACCAGGCTGTCCTCAAACTCAGAGAGATCTCTACCTCTGCCTTCTAAGAGCTGAAACTAAAGGCATATGCCACCACATCCAGCCCTGACATCTTTTTAATGTATGTTTGTATGTGTTCTTGTGTATGCAAGTATGTGTGTGCAAGCACATATGTCTGTGTATGTGGAGGCCAGAGAACAACCTCAGGCATCATTCTCAAGTGCCACTCATCTTGATAATTGAGATGGAATCTCATTGGCTTGCAACTTGCTAAGTAGGATAGGTAGCAAGCCTCAGGGATCCACCTGTCCCCAGTGTTAGGATTACCAGTGTGTGCCACCACGCCTGGCTTTTCCTACGTGGGTCCTGGGGATTGAATTCAGGTCCTTGTATTTACAAGGCAAGCACGTTACAGACTGAGCCAGATTCCCAGTCCCTAAACCTCCTTCTGAAAAAATCTGCTGGCTTTTCCTTTTGCTTGTGTTAATGGTCCATGGATTTCTCAAGCATGCCCAGGAGTTTGATTCTTACCTATGAGCTCTGGTTCTTCTATCTGCTGTGCTTCTGGCTCAAGGAGAAGCAAGTCTGCAATTTTGAGGCTCATTAGAACATGCCGTTTTGGCAACGATGATGCTTACTGAGCCACGAGGACTTATTGTTGGCTTTGTTTTTAATCACCCCCAATGGGAACATTTGTTCTTGCCTCCACCTGGTCTAAACACATAACTCCTGTGCCACCATTTGCTTTGCAAATAGGAATTACAGACTCCCATGCCTCACCTGATGTAACTGGGAATGTAATGTGATACTTGGGCCTCCGTGGGTGCTTTGTTGGTTGATAGGCTTGTGCACACTGTGCATGTGTGGGCATGCCCTTCTATCTGGTTTTAGTAGTATCTAGGTGAAAGTGTTTCGGTGGACAGCTCTCTTCCCTTACTGGGCCATTGACCTGAGATCTGGTGGATGTGCTTATTGAGGTTAGCGAGTGGATCTGTAAGGATGGGTGGACAAAGCTCACTACTCCAGAGGTGTGTGATACTGCAGGATATCACTCTCTACCCTTGTGGAGTGTTCCCTGACTCTCTGCCCTCTCTGATATTCCTGGGTTTCTACTGTCCTGATGATTTGTCAAGCCCTGGTTACTTGTCTATATGATAGTGCCATTGCATGGATGGGTGGCAAGTCAGTTCAGCAAGATGCACAGGGAAAACACACCTGTGTTGTGCCTTCCCCCTGATTCTTTGGGAACAGACCGCAGTGGGCAATGTCACAGAGAGGAGGCACAGTTACTGAGCTCACATTTTGCTACCATTCTGTTTCGTAAGTCTCATCTCAACCACACTTGTACCCCCAAGAAAGCAAATCTAGCTTAGCCAGTCTCTCAGAGAACATTTTCGAAGCTCTGACTCCGAGTTACCTTTGTGTGTGTGTGTGTGTGTGTGTGTGTGTGTGTGTGTGTGTGTGTGTGTATGTGTGTGGTTTTCAAGTAATATTATTAAAAAGTGAAGGCCCAGGGAGCTAGCTCAGTTGGTAGAGTGCTTATCTAGTATGCATGGAGAAGCCCTGGGTTCAATCCCCAGCACCACATAAATCTGCATGTGGTGGTGCACGCCTGCAATCCTACTCTGGACGTGGAGTCAAGAGGATCAAAAGTTCAAGGTCATCTTCCCCTACAGGGTGAGAATTTAAGGCCAGCTTGGGCTGTAAGAGAGCTGGCAGGGAGGGATATTCATCTAGATTGTTCCTTGTTAACAAGTTCCTGCCTTTCTCACGTCGGGTGCGATCTCTCAAAGGATCCCATTTCTCATGCAGCAGCAGCAGCAGGCAGGCAGGCTTCTTTCTAGTCAAGGCAGAGCCAGCAGCCAGCCCAGTCAGTGTGGGTGGTTGAGAGAACAAAGGAGTCCCATACTTTGAGGGAATCTCACTTGTCTGCTGTGAATCCAAGACAAATCGTCCTTTTCTGATACTCCAAAAGCAGCGATGTTTCTCTTTTCAGTGGGTTTATCATGCTCTGGGTCAGGAACCATGTCTTCATTTTCTCAATCAGCACTCGACTTCTGCCAGCCTTTTAGCTTTTGTCTCTGGCTAACCCAGCTTTAACCCCCTCTGAGTGTCGGGTCCTACTGAGCCATTTCTCTTCACTTTGCATCCATTTTTCCACCATTATTGCCTTCATCTCGGCTAATTGCATTTAGTTAATTTGATGCCATTTATGTGTACAGTGCCATTCACAGTCAAAGTATTTTAAGTTTTCTAAAACTGCTTGTCTTAAGATTCAATGGAAAGCGTCTCAGAATTGAAGGAGTCCAATTTTATCCAATTTCCTTGTCACTCTCATTAGGAAAGGAGCTGGCAGAGGCCCATTTAGCCTGTTTTGTTGCTGTGTTCACCGAGAAAAAGTGAAGAGCAGATGGGAGAGGCGTGGGGACCTCTTGCCCAGCCGGCAGCCCACATGCCAGCCATCCCCAGTGATGGAATGGGATCATTTAACAGGACCCCTCATCACTCGAATACTTCTTGGGGTCTTGATAAGCCACTAGTGGGTACAGTTCAAGTTGGATGGGCATGTGTTAGGAGTGTGATTGTGGAAATCTGTGGGTATATGTGTGTGTGTGTGTGTGTGTGTAGACTACTGGGTCTATATAAGAACCTCAGGTGGAGTAAAGAAACCAGGATGATTGTGAGAAGACGCTCACTGGAGCAGCTGGCAGCTGTGTGTGTTCATTCCTCTCCCAGCAATTCTTCATAGGAAGAAAATGAGGCTGGAGGTCGGGCAGTTTGAGAACTGAGTGCTCAGAGGAAACGGGCCAGCCTGAGAGATGTCTCCTAAAAGAGAATGAGTCTCACCCCATACCATTCCCCTTTTTAATTCAGGAGACCAGAGAACACACACTGGGATGGCAAACTGTGCTCTTAGGGACAGATAAGTAAGCAGGTACTACATGCCTGGACATGCATTAATGCAGAATCTGGGCACAGTGAGCATTGATGAGGCAGGCATATGTGCAGAGTGTCTCATGTAGCTCAGGCTGTCCTTGAACTCCATATGTAGTCAAGATGACCTTGAACTTCTGATTCTCCTGTTCCCCCCTCCTGAGTGCTGGGATTATAGGCGTACATCACCACATCTAATTTTCTGCTATTTCTTTTCTACTGCTTAAAATGGTTAAAGTTCAGAAAAGGCTAAAAATGAGCTTGAGTTTACTGAATATGTTTAAAGTTGGCCTTGATAAAAATGAGCTTTGATCTCCCACCCTTGCTTACTTTGTTGTTTTTTAGGGAGGCCAGTCAATGACCAGACTCAGTCAACATTCCTAGTCTTGCTCAAAGCTTCTCTCTACTAAGGAAAGAGACTTTGAGAATCCCAGAAAACAGAATCATGAATGAATGCTTCTAGTATTTTTTATCACCCATAAACCTACAAGAGCCGAAAACCTTTCCTGGTAGCTGCAGTCTGGACAAGCACAGAGCCACGGTGGCATCCTTACCTGTGTGGTCCTGGATGGGTCCTGTCTTGCTGGTCAGCACACTCCACTTGAGCTGTGCATGGTTGTCATGCTCCCAATGGCAGAACGTCTTGTGAGAGCCCCAGCCAAACTCACAGTTAAAACCGTAAGTAGGAAACTCTTCAGCAGGTAGGAAGGAAAAAACAGAGACACAGAAAGAAAAACAAATTTAATCACCAGGGTCAGGAAGGCCTTTAATATTCTCCTGGGTAGCATGGTTTTTATAACTTTACATCTGTTCAAAAGTTCTGGGAAATCCACAAAATCTAGGATTACCAAGAAACCAGTTGATGCATGGACATGTCAAAATGTCTGCAAAGTTACATTTAATATTATAGTTTTATTTTTTGTGTGTCCAGCTTTAAAAAGATTATGGACTGCCTGTCAAATGCAGTTTATGGGAAATTTCCAGGAAGTCTACGTTCCAGTACATATATAGCACATCTGCAATACTTTCTCTATTTGTATAGTACTTAATAGGAAAGACACTCTGTTACTGGGGATGAATCATATAAATTGATATCCATCAATGAAAGGCATCTTATCAGAAATTGACCGTGAGCCTCCAAAGCCCGGGATGTGACTTGGCAGGAAGCCTGGTGCTCTGAGACACCCTTCTCTCTCTAGCTGACGGCCAAGGCCTGGTGTTGAGGAGGAATGGATAAAGCATTTTCCTGAGAGTATTTCTTTCTTCTGTGCTTTCCATCAGGCCAATTAATTTCAGAATAAATCTCTGCTCTTTTTTTTTTCAGTGAAATTCTAAATTTGCATATAAATTGTTCGCTCCACTTAAAACCTCAACACAAGGTCATAGAAAGCCAAAAGTCATTTAAGCAGTCACCATTTAAAAAATTTTTTTAATCTTCGAAATGCTTTCTTTGGATGATGAAAGAAAGCAAGAAGGCGTTTGTAGGAAGGTGTCTGGCCTTGGTGCTCCTTACACCCCAGGGTCTTTCATTTATTTACTGAACCCCGATTTTGAAAGGAGCTTGACTTTTGAAGTATGCAGGGATAAAATCTGTGAGGGTTTTGTTTTGAGAAGAGTAAGCAGAGGTGAAAAACAACTCCAGAGGGGAGGCCATTGTATTTCCTCCGGTACCACCCCCTCCCCACACGAGGCAGCCCCATCTTTGCTGGCCACCAGGCCCCTGCATTCAGCTATCCACAAGATGGCAGCATTGAGTCAGACAGAGCTGCATCAGGGGTGTCTGCCCAATTCAAGTGGGGCCTCAAAGACTTGCTGTGCACAATAAGGAAAGCCGGCTATTATGGGCTGCCTTAGGGTCAAGAGGAGACCACATCTCTTTTTGAGCTTTTCTTTAACTGGCCCAAGTGTTTAACAAAGTCCTTAGCTTGCTCTCGGGTGCCCCACACCCACTGTCCACTGTCCTCCTCCACTGAGCAATGGGGAGAGGGATTTTAATGGGAAGATTTATTGAATGGATAAGGATGATTTACTTTGCACTTTTTGTGTTTCCAAGGAATTCTTTTCAAGTGCTAATGTCAGCTTTTTGGATGGAACCACCCTATGAATAATCAGAACTAAGTAGTATGGAATTCCCCATAATAATGAGGTAATAACACCATCTCCAAAGGGTGGGCAAAGTCTGTTCCAAATAGAGAAGTAGGGCCACATGATGTGTTCAGTATGCACATTCCCTACTAGAGCAAAGGGACAGCTTGAGTGTCAGCGGAGGGGAGTCATTCGTATGCAAGCTAAGAAGTAAGAAGTGGGGCTTCTTAAGGCACGAAGATCTCGTTCCCAAAGTTACCACCCTTTGGGCATCAGAAGTGAATTTTGCAGGTGGAATGGTCTAAGGAGCAGGCACTAATGACTGAGCAAACAAGGTCAACATCTTTGGCCTGGAATGTACCATTGTGTAATCTCATGGTAGGAACTGTTAATACTGAACGATGTGAAAATGTGAGGTTTTTGGCTTTTATCCTGAGTGTACTTTGTAAGACATGCAAGAGGGCAGAAAGCCATCACAACACACATAGCTTTGGTTTCCTTCGCCTTGCTAACACATGACATTTACTTTATGGTCCAGAAAGCCACAGTATCCGTTATGTTGGCTGTTAACATTCTGATGACATCAGAAAGCATAGAAACTTGAAGTTTTATCAATAACCAGGACATGGAGACAAGACATTCCTTGCATTTCTCCTTCCTTAGTGAATGGTGGTTCATCTTTATCTTCTAGTGGCCTGGCCAACCCTGTGCATTTAACTTGGGGACCTGCTCTTACATTGTATTGAATCTTTATTGTCTTCTTATCCCATTCAATGCATTGGGGGTGGGGTGGGGATGGGAAAGGGATGATGACGTGTGTAGCTCAGTGCTGATAAATCACGCCTGGATAGAAAGATATTTTAATATTCAAAATGTACACAGACACTGTAGAGTGTGAAAGAAAATGAGAGGGAGCAGGAAAGGAGAGGAGAGGGAGAAAACGGAGAAGAAGAAGAAAAAGGCATGTGAAGTAAAGACATAAATGTATGGGACCACTGACCCTCAAGCTTTCAAATTATTACCCAGGCCCTGGAGTGGTGCACAGCTCTCATTAAATTCAACGGGAATAACCAGACTAAATCCCTCCTTAAAATAGCAGGAAACAATATTCCGAACTTAAAACAAATTTATGGCCTCTGTGAGCAAGTGCCAGCTGTACTGCCAAAACCATCTTGCCCGAAATTGAGTCATTAGCGCCATATGTAAGCAAGGACTTAATTTTCAAATCTTGTAATTCAAGGCTCCTATTGAGCACGTTCACTGCTTACTCTTCTGCGGCTCTTAAAGTCCAAGCAAAGTGGAGGTGCAGAGGCTCACAAAAGCATTAAGTCACCAGCACACCGAGCTGCGGTGGGGATGGGGAAGATGCTCAGAGGTCCTAGTTGTCCGCAGTGAAGGCCGCGTTAGACACAAGGGTCTTGGTGCTTTCCATCCATTGTCATCCTCTGATGACAAGGCAGACAGCGTATGAATATTATGCTGTTGTTGAGCTTATTATATAGATGAGAATCTTCAAAATGAACCGTGTGTGAGTGTGTATGTATCTGTAAGACAGTGTGTGTGTCTGTTCACGCATGAGTGTGCATGCATGTGTGGAGGTCAGGCACCATCTGTTGTAGTTTTTGAGACAGGGTCTCTCACTAGAACCTGAAACTTGCCAAGCAGGCTAAGGTGGCTGGCCAGTAAGTCCCAGGGATCCTCTTTTCTCTCCCTTCTCAGGTGCTGGAATCACAGGCATGCTCTACCGTATCCAGCTTTCTATGTGGGTTTTGGGGACTGAACTCAAGTTGTGCTTCCAAAACAGGCATTACTGATTGAGCTATCTTCCCAGAACCTCAAAACAAAATCTTAAGATCTTGCTTAGTCTAGACTGACTCTAGGAAAATAACATTCAGATGAAGACTTGGGGCCTTTCTGTTGCTACCTGTGAAGAAAGGAAAGACAGATGCAGAAGTGTGTATGTTGAAGTTTTCGTGAAGTGAACCTGACTGTGGGCTGGATGCCTGGGAACACTCTCAGATCCTGCATTGCCTATGCAGTAACTTAACCAGAAGGTTACAGTGAAGAGACCTCTTCCAATGAAGGTCACAGAGTTCATGACCATCTAATGAGGAGGTGGAGTTCAGACAACGGAATAAAGAGGAAACCACATACACAGAGACCACTCCTGTTGGTCAGCCGTGCCATTTGAACCAGTCTTGTCTAGATGATGGTAGCAATAGGTCTTGCTGGTTCATGCTTTGTACACCTGCCCTCTGGCATTGGCAGACTCTGTGAGAGGGCTGACTGACCCCTCCCTGTCTGTGAGGCCTTCACAAGAATGACCTCCCAGAGATCCTGTAGGATGCAAATAGATCTTGCTCTGGATACCTTGACATTGAACAGTGGGGCAGGCTTTCAGGTTCGGAATCTGATGCTACTTTCTGTTTTCTCCACAGCTATTGTTCCCTTTCACTGTTTTCAAAGATCCCTGTGCTCTTTTAATAGGCAAGAAGAGAGAGGGATGAATGCAGCAGGTGAGCTAACCGCTTTAAAGTGTCTCTAGTCACCTCGGGCAGGAGAAAAGAAACTAATACGGCAGTTAAAATGTGCATGGTGTCACCAGAGTTTAATTCGTTCACCTTGCCCACTTTCTCATCCGAGAGGCCTGAGAGCCAACTTCAATCACAGTCCTTGTCCCAGAGAAGCCTCTCAGGACACACTGGGCAGGGCTTTCCTCCTGTAACGTCCTGACGGGAGTGAAGATATTTCCAGAAGACACGTGTGTCCTTTCCTTTGTTACCTAGGACTACTGAAACAACAGGCCCCACTACTGGAATTTCCCCAGGAATCTCATGTTGGGAGAAGGAAAAGGCTGAAGCCTGGGCCAGCGGGGGTGGGGACTTGTCTCCAGGAAGAGATTTCACACAGGTCTGACTGCACATCCTCTGTTTGAACTTAAATCTCATGTCAGAATCTCTAGAACAGAACCAAGAGTCACCGGCCGGACCTCTTTATTCTGTCCCGACATGTCCACATTGAAGGGATCTCCTGTTCCTGCTTTTTGCTATTATTTGTTTGCTTAAGTGGCCTATTGAAGGCTGGTGCCCAAGTCTAGCTTGTCAGGGATTCTGTTATCCAGGCTTGGATCCTAACAGCCACAGTAACACCCTGAGGTCACCCCGAGGTAGCTACACAGCCGCCAAAGCCACATTACAATTTGGAAAAATGTGTGTATGAATATAGCATTTTGGGGACTTAGGTGACTGTCCTTATCTCCCTGTCTGGTGTTTGGGGTTACTGGGCAATGTGGCAGCAAGTATTTTGTCAAACTGAGCTCAGGGAAACTGGGAGAGAGTTCCAGGGAAGAAGTTTGCCTTGCAGTTTAATCAGGTCAATGGTGACAGCGTCCTTTAAGGAAGCATGCTAATTAGGACAGGCTTTTCTGGTTTTCTTCTTTGAGGCAGTCAGTGTAGAGGAAACGTTAATACACACCACACGGCCCATTAATAAATGGCTGTGGAGGCCAAGGCCTAGTGAACTTCAATAGAGGAAATGGAAGAATCTGGAAAGCTGACCCTCTCACCTTCCTCTGATGATTGACTCCAAAGTATTTAAAACCTCAGATTGCTTATACACTTCTTTCCTTCGTGTGCCCATGGGGAAGAATGTCATGGAATACTAACGAAAAACAAAAGATTAACAGCTGCGGGTACCGAGTCCATAAGTTTTCCTGTGGGCAAAGGATGAGGGGGGCTGCTTCCAGGGTGTTCCTGTGCCCAGGCGCAGTGTAAACCTCGGTTTCCTGAGCCCCTCTGGTGGCACACCCACTGTGAGTGCTGCTGTCAAACTGCCAACTCCGTGCAGACAAACTTTGCGCCTTTTGCTTTGGTTTGAAGGATGGTGATGAAAATAGCCTGTGGCTTGTGAGATTTCTTTCTAGTTTGCAAACATACCCCATATCAGAACTGTGCTGCATTTAAATACAGTGTGTCTCTCAGTTCCTTGGGGGGAGAAGACAGGAGAGCTGGGGCTTGTCATTTAGCAGTGCCTGACGGAAGGGAACCCTGCTCGCTGCTGGACACTGGACCAAAGGTATATGGCAATCAAGGCTCTCCCTGAGACCCAATGCCTGGGGCATTTCTCCCGGGCGCTGGGGGATGCTGCCTGGGGAGCACTGGGGCACATCTCTATGACACATTGGATTTCATCTGCTTCCTGTGCTGGTTTGAACGAGATGTCTACCACAGGCTCCAAGTGTTGGAACGCAGTTCCCTGTTGATGGCACTGTTTGGGGAGGTCATGGAGCCTTAGGAGGTGTGGCCACGCTGAAGGAAGCATGTCACTTGAGGCAGGCTTTGAGAGTTCATTTGCCTTGCCCCACTTTGAGCTGTGCTCTGTGTTCCCTGCACATGTGAGCTCTCAGAGTTCTGCCTGAGCTGCCTCCTGTCGCCATGTGTCCCTGACACGACGGACTCAATAAACTTTCCTTCTATAAGTTGCTTTGGTCATGGTGTTTTATCACAGTAACAGAAAAGTAGCTAACACGCTTACCTGATTGGATGGTGCTGTCTATCACAGTGGGCTTCTCTGTGGCCAGTGCAGTAGTGCCTCCTGCAAAACAAAAACATCAGGGAACGAAGTAAGAAAAGGGGAGGTAGTGTGTGGTCAGACTGCATGTTCCTATATCTACAGAAACCAATGTTCCCCATGGAAAAATCTCCCTCTAGCTTCCGCCAGGATCACTGTCTCACTGGCTGTCTACCACGGCATCTAATTCAAACAGCAATCATTTTTAATGTTTGTGAGTGTACATGTATGCATGTGCACATGTGTAAGTGTACATGCATGTGTGTGAGGTACACATGTATGTGGATACCAGCGGACGACCTGAGGTGCCAGCCTCAGAAATGTCATCTACCTACTTTGAAACAGAGCCTCTCATTGGCCTAAATTCTCCAAGCAGACTGGGCTGGCTAGTGAGGGAGCCCCAGGGAGTCTCTGCCTTCCCAGCCCTGGGTCTAAAAGTTCTTGCTATCGCATTCGGCTTTTGTCCAGGTTTTTTATGTGCATTCTGGGGATTGAAGTCAGGTTCTCACACTTGTGAGGCAAGCTCTTTACCAACTGAGCCATCTCCTCAGCTCTAACAGCATTACTTTTTTACCTCACACAGTTGTCTTTTAAACTTAAAAAAAAAAATCAATAAACACTGTCTCTATCCACGGTGTGCAATATGACAACAACAACAATGACACACACATTAAAGAATAGCTAAATTGGGCTAATTAGCAGCTACCCTTTATCTCATGTTTTTTTTTTTGTTTTGTTTTTTTTTGGAAGTGAAAACATGTACAATCTACTCTTGCAGCGATTTTCAAGTCTCCCATATATCGAGGCACACTTTATAAAGTATCCGGGGACAGATTATAATGGTGGAAGGTGAGAGCCACCAAACGTCCTTAGTGATTTGGGTATTAAACTTGACCTTCACCTCCAAGCTTCAGGTAGTGATGGAGGTTTCAGATGTGTGCCTTCAGGGAAGTTGCAAGGCCAGTCTCCACAAGGTATTTTGAAAGTGAAGGTTTAAAGCGGATAGTAGTGATTCTTCCTTATTTTCTTTCTTTTCCCCTCGAGTAGCTTTTTATTTTTCCCAAGAACAAATATTCTGCTCAATCTGTTGTTTGGGGAAGTGGTCGAAGGCAGTGTGGAAGGGGCCAGGGATGAGTGCTTCTTCCCAGTCCCAAGGAACTTGAAGGCTGAGCAATGAACCGTGTGAATGCTGTCAGCTTTCAGTCTGGGGCTTCTTTGGAGACTTAATTTTGTCTTCTGTTCTGCATGACCACTCTGCCACCTCCTGTTACCATCACTGCAGGCTATACTAAACAGTGTTTTTCCTGTGTGTGTACTCTTTGTGAATGCGTGCTCTTGTCTGAGGTGCACATACATGTGAGGATGCTGTGAATGTGTATGCTCCTATGTATGCAAACCAGAGGTCAACCTCCAATGTCATTCCTTCGGACATGTCTACCTTGTTCTTTTGGGACAAGATCTGTCACTGGGGCCTGGGTTTACTGACTAGGCTGGGTTGTCTAGATACAAATCCAAGTATCCTCTGGTCTGTTTGTCCCTGGTGCTGAGATCACTAGTATGTACCACTATGCCTAGCTGTTTACCTGAGTCCTGGGGATCTGAATTCAGGTCCTTCTGCTTGTATAGTAAGCACTTTGCCCACTAAGTTATCTCTCTAGCCCCAGGTAATTGACCTTTATTCCAAAGTAGAAGAATTGGCCAATTTAAGGTAGGGTCATGGTTGGCTGAGACTTATTGGGGCATGTTCTGCACATGGCTCTAAGGTGCTGCAGGTGCGCTCTAGCCAGCAACCAGTTCCTATGAATTTGTGATCACCTTTTTCCAGGCCTGTCCTTTCCTACAGCTCCACACACGAGAAGTCACCTTACAGGTTCCCATCATGAATCAGAGAGCTGTAACACTGAGCTTTTGGAAAGGTCTAGAGATTTCTGAGCTAACTCTCTGCATCACCATGTCCCATTCTCCGAGTGAAAGTGCTCAAGGAGGGTCACATGCCTCAATAAGGCAGGCACTGGAAAGAAGAGATTATGCACACAGGGTTAAGAAGGTGAATGTGCAATGGGAGGATTGGAGGGAGGCCAGAATGCATTAGAATGCATAATCCCCAGCGGTCTTAGAAGAGTAAGATTCAAGGTGAACAGTCACTTTCATATCCAATATGCATTATCAGTTTTGTAATAGGTTGGGAGCTGGATTCCACTGTTGGGTACACATGACTCAAAGTGAAATTTGGCCTTCTGCCCCCTTTCAAAGGCATCTGCAAATGAATAACTTCAGGGGTGAATTCTGAGCTTGGCAAGCAAGTCTTGGGGACACCAAGTCTCCGGTACCCACTACAGGGCACAGCTCACCTGGGAGTCAGTTTCTGAATGAGCATTTGTCCCCCTCTATATACAAGCATATCACACCCCAGGGGAAGAATTTAAACAGACTCTGGAAATACAGAGGGAGGAAGCACTGCCTCAGCCTGGCTTGAGGTTCCCAGATATCAATGTTCAAGTGAGAAAATGCCTGCTGGTTTTATGACTCTAAACACCCAAAGTTTACAGCCCTGGATATAAAGCCTGTGACTATCAGCTAAAAGAATAAGAGAGGCCTGTAGGAAGATACCTGGTCCCTTGTGAGCTCAGAGGTTTGCATTTTACAGGTAAGAAGGTTAGGTGGGGTTAGACAGGGTTCTTGCTCCATGCAAACAATTTCACATGAGCATCACCTTTTCCAGAAAAAGAGACATGTTCTTTTATATGTTTTTTTTAATTGATCTTAATATAATAAACAGAAACAAAGCAGACTGAGAATGTCTTAAGATCATGTGTTCTTGGTGGGGTGTGGGCTGGCATGACCAGCTCCTGACTATCTTACTACGTGTAAAGATTTAAAATTGTTGAGACAAACATACCAGCCTGAGAAAATAACTATTTTCTTCCTTGCCATGGTAACTTTAAAAAAATATGAGAAAGAATCTTTTTTTTTTTCTATACTCGAGAAACAATTTCAAGCACTGTAGGTAAAGCAAAACCTTGTCCTCTTCAAGAGCTGTCACTGTTTCCACTCTGAATGACACATTTTCTGGGGTTTGTGGCTCGCCTCATATGCGCTTTGCTCCAGGCTAACAGACTTGCCTTATTCAGTCAAAGGCTTCAGTTTGAGTTGATTCAGTCATGAACTGATGTAAAAATGAGAAGACTGTTTGTTCTAATATGCAGAGTAAATCTGAGCCTTTGTTTCTGATCAATATTAACTGACCACTCTAGAGTTTATAAGGAAAAGAGCCCTCCACAGAGAGCAACTGAAAAATGTGTGCTGTAATACTGAAATTCTTCCTTTTAATGAGGAACATCACTGCGGATGTGTTGAGGCCCACGAAGCCTGAGGCTTGGGGTGGCCCCTTGACTCTGGGAAGACTATACAGAATCTGGCTC
This sequence comes from Eospalax fontanierii, assembly GCA_035773235.1. Classification (NCBI taxonomy): domain Eukaryota; kingdom Metazoa; phylum Chordata; class Mammalia; order Rodentia; family Spalacidae; genus Eospalax; species Eospalax fontanierii. Next base: position 47,028,830 of record CM069540.1, on the reverse strand, counting down.
TGGAAATGGACCTTTATTTCCTTCATTAGCTGTAGAACCTTTTGTCATCTAGATGTATCCAGAAAAATGCATTTGCATTAATCAGAGTAAGTTTTTGTGGCTTGTAGCTACTTTTATATAAGAGTTGTAAGGATAGCTCATAGCAATGTGATCTTTATTGTTCTAAGTGTTTGTCTTGGAAACTCAGAGGACAAGGCATGGGATTAAAACAGAAATCTAAATCACAGTACTAAATTTCTGGGCTGATTTTTAATTTTTCTTTTTTCTTTTGGGGCCTTACTCTATATTTTATCTAGGAGCACAGAGCTGTTTCTCTCTCTGTCTCACAGAGGAGAGATTATGAAGTAATTGGAAATGGACGGAGGCACAGTCCTTAGATTTTTGCTCTAATGTGTTAGTAAAGAGCATTGGTATAATAGAAAATTAAATGATAACACCTTCAGTTTTGCCTGTGGCGATTAGCTATGGGGGCTCTGGGTCAAGGCGCTGGAGAAGGTAGCCCGGGAAAGTATTTGCAGCACAAGCCTGAGTTCCACCCCCAGCACTCAATGTTAAAAGTTAGACTCAGTTGGAAAGCAGAACCTGAAGAGGAAGAGTACCTGGGCAGAAAGAAGAAGGGACAAGGGTGACAGGCCCCCACCCCACGAGCCACCTGCCTGTGTCCCCAGTGCAAGCCAGGCATCTCTGTCTTAGGATATCGCCCTCTGTCTGTCTGTGGAAAGGACAACAGCCCAATCTGCCTTTCTTCTCGTGACCTCCACTATCTGGGTGGCTTGAGGACCAGACCTTGCCCTCTCCCAGTGCCAGTTTTTCTCTCTTTGGCCCAGCAGGGTCCCCATCCTGTGTGTTTCTGAAAGGCGGTGGACCACTCTAGCTGGCCCGGGCAAGGCCTAATCCTCCCCAGCTGTCATTCTGAGTCCACTATTGCCCAAACACTACTGCCCTAGGAGTATGTCCTCAGATGAGCATCTAGCCCAATTCGCCTTTTCAGCGCTCACACCAATCCCGGAGCATGTAATCTGCTGGCTCCACCCACGTGTGTTAAGTTGCCTTGACCCAGGAGTAGTGTGGTGCTTGGGGAGACTTAGGAGAACAAAAGCCTCTGTAGCCTGTGAATGTTCTTGTCTGTTTTAAATACAGTGCAGTTAGACATCAAAAAACAAGGGGGCAAACAATTGAGGAAGATGTCTAGTGTCGACCTGTGCTCTCTATAAGCATGCACATGTGCACACACCAACACATACATACAGAAATAGAATGTCAGATGTGAGATGGGACTGCATTTTTTTTTTTTGCCCAGGTAATAGTAAAGGTCCCTTGACAGGTTTTGCAAAAATAGAGTGTGAATCCTAGTGACTCGGTCAATTTCCAAATGAGCAATCCCATTTTCCTATTTACTTAATTGCCTCTGCCACTGCAGGTGGAAAGGCCACTTCACAGCTTCTGAGGTTTCGGGTGGTGTGGGAGTAACACCAGAGGAACCACCAGGCCCTGGCACACTCGAGTCATATATCTGCTAGTTGGTGGTAATGTGAAATCACAAGCTAATTCCGCCTGAGTAAATTCCAATATAAAATGATTTACAAAATCCCAACTAAAACGCTGCATTGAAAATAGAAGCCTAATTTAATAAATTTGCTGCATAAAGTTTCCACTCAAACAATTTTGTCCTCATTAGGAAAGGAAAGTGAACGCTCTGAAGTGTGTGGTTGGGAATGTGTGGCTCGTGTGCTGTACTGAGTGGGTGGCGGCGGGGGAGGTGGGCTGTCCAAAGATGAGTTTAGCATACTCAGCTCTGGAGGAATTCTCCTTCAATGAGAATAATCCTAGCCTCTGGTTCTGAAAATGCTCATGGCTACTAGGAGTAATGAAGATGCATGTGGGATGGCAAGCTCTGTTCCTGGGTGGCCCTGTCAGCACCCAGACACCTACCACCATGAATGACAAGCACACACGCACACACACACAGAGGATGAGGACACGGACTGACAGGGCACAGCGATGGGATGAGGTGGGCTCTGCACCTGTGAGCTGGAAGTCATCACCTGTGCCACTGTGGCAGTTGGCCTGGTCGTCATCGCACTCATCCACCAGGTTCCCATTGGGCGTGGTTGGTCCAGTGGTAGGCGCTGAAACGAGATTCAAGGATTACTCACACCTCTGAAAAGCTGTTGGATTTGCTAACGCTTCTGCAGCAAACTCAAGTGTGCAGTGTGGCTAGGTCAGGGTAGGGGTCGGGGGAGTTTCTGCTTCTCTTAGGAAGCTAAATAGTCCTAAATTTTACAGAACGCTTGTGAGACTTGGTGACTGGGATGTTTGATCTTTATCTGCTCAGTGGGTTTGGCTCCAGTAGCAGGGTACACATTGTTATCTACATAAACATCCCTTTTCTGGAAAACCTCTTGAGCTCTCCCTGGCTGTTTGTTCATGGCCCTGAGTTGAGAACTTCTGTGATAGAGATTTTCTTGGACTGTGTTTCATTTCCAAGGTGCTAAGAAGTCACACCCATGAATTCTTTTGTATTCTTTGTATTGGCTAGTTTCCTGAGTTTATATTATTGTGTTTTTTTCTCCCCAAAGGGAGCATGGGGCAATCATACTCGGCACCATACTGCTCTTTGTTTGAGAATGACTCCAGTTCTCCCTAAGCAGCTCTTCACCTGGGGCTCTCTCTCCAGGGCAGGTGTGTGAACTGTGTTGTCTCACATGGCAGAGGTCAGCTTACCTGGCCTCCCAGGGGATCACATTCCACTGCCAGCCTCCCCTATCTTTGAGTTTAGAGTTGAAAAGTAGCCAACATTAATCAAAGACGGCTTTTGAAGTCCCTTAAATTTAGTCCAGTCTGTTATTTTTCAGCCTGTTACTCATTTTTGCAATCTGTTTAATATTTTACAGTTTTCGGCATTGCATTTCACAATTCAGGACAAGAGATAAGGGTCAGTTCCCTTGATGTGAGAAAACCATATGAGCTGCTAGGTGGTGGGAGGGCAGGTGGGGAGGGGCTGTTGTAGAGCCTGCCCAGAAGGAATGTGCCAGTCACTGTGGCTTTCTTGGTAAGAACTTGACACTGTCTGTTATTGTGCTGAGGGAACTGAACAGAGTTAAGACCAATGTAGAAACAGAGCTGAGTTTCAACTATCCAAACACAACAAGAATACCTAGGAAACCACCATGCATAGATGATACACATGCTGTTTAGGCCTGTCACCCAGAGTTTGTGAAAAACACATCCACATGCCCCTGGGTGCACCCTAATCCCCACTGGACTGGGAGAACCCACTGGCTGTCCACATAATCCTTGATAATGTGCTACTTTTTAAGAATTTTAAACTGTTCGTTCTACTGACCTTTCCTCATTGTTACTAGTGTTTATAAGGAGAAGTGTCACATTGGAAGTGGTCTAGAGTGGTGCCTAGATTTGATTACAAAAAGTAGGAAGTGACTCGTTTTTTTTGCCTCAGTTTCCCTATTTGAGAGTCCTTCCTGTTGGAAAGCTGTTTCACTGTGGTCAGATAGAAACTTGAGCTCAAAACAAGACCAAGAGTCATGCAAGGCTGGATTGGACTTATCTTCCCTCCGTAGCCCTTCTGGTCCCTCTAAGAGGCTAGGCCTAGGTACCCATTTGATCAGCCTCAAGAATAGGTCTAAGGATCAGAAAGGCTCCTTCTTCTGTGTGCTAAGAAGCTGTGGCATTACTTTCCCAGATGGTGATTTCTCATTTGACTGGGGGTAGCTGGAGAACATGCTTCCAGGTCCCCTCACCAACCGGTTCTAGCTCACTCACTCCAGAGTCGGCACGGCCAACTGCCACAGCTCAGTGTTTTCAACCCTCCATTCCCTCTGCTTCCTCAGTGAGTGCTCCTTCCAGGATTGGGATGAAGGGTCTGGCTCAGAACACCACCTCCCTTTACCAGAGAATCAACTTCTCAGCACGTGGAGTGAGGCTGCACTTGGTTTGGACTGCCAGTGACTTCTTTTCCCTTTGTCAGATCCCTGGTACATGGCCACAGTGGATGTGGATTGAGAGTGGCTGGAAAATTCATACTACAGATATAGAAGCCACCACTCATGGAAGGCAGAAGACAAGGCCTGAATTTAAATACACATAGAAAAATAGCCATGAATTATTCAGCACTGTGATGATAAGCTTAAGACCCTCTAGTGCATAAGAAAAGTTTTATGGTATTTAATGTGCTCAGGAATGTAATTATGCTTGAGTAGCTCAAAACACAAATAAATTAGAAACCTGAAGAAGGGATATTAAAAAAAGCCTTCTTTGCAACAACTGGAGCATATGCTTGGTTGATTAACATCTGGCTTCCAACAACAGCCAGTCATTCTTCCAGGTAACCCAAAGAAAGACCTCAGTGGAAAGCCGGTTTAAGGTGACTCATTCATGCTCAAATCTAAGGCAGATGGAAATTCCAGTACATCGAGGCAGCAAATGGTACAATACCCAGCTCAAACACTCAGCACATCAGTCTGTGGTAAGCATGCCACTCTGAGTTTGTCCTTTGTGTGACCTTCATATGACAGTCTTTCAGATGGGGGACTGTTCCTTGAGCAGACCTCATCACCTCCCCAAATTTTCATACACTTTATCTTACATCAAACTGTTTCTTCCTGGCACTCTAAGAAATTCATCCAAGATGTCTGGATGCCCTCTGCTAAATGTTGCTTCTGTTAAGAGTGGGTGATGGCTGGCCTCACAGACAGCAGGCTGGATGAGACAGACCTCTAGATAGGTTTATCTGTTTATTCTTTAAATTAAAAAAATTATTTATTTTATTTTATGTGTATGAGTGTTAGACCTGAATGTGTAAGGGCACTTGTGTTGTTCAGTGCCTAAGGAGGACAGAAGAGGACATGGGAGCCCCTGGAACTGGAGTTATGGATGGTCGTTAGCCACCATGTGGGTGCTGGGATTCAAACCCCCGTCTTCTGCAAGAACAGCCAGTGATCTTAACCACCGAGTCATCTCTCTAGTCTCAGATATGTTTAGTTTTATTAATTTTTATTTTGTTTAGTTTGCATATGTATGTGTGTGTGTGTGTGCGTGAGAGAGAAAGAGAGAGGGGCCTGTGTGAGTGCAATGCAGGTAGGTGCATATGTAGAGGTCAGAAGACAACTCTCAGGAGTTTGTTCTCTCTTTCCACTGTAGGTTTTCGCTGGTCTCACTACACATACTTTAAAAGCCAAAGGAATTGACAAGTGTCAGAAGTCAAGGGGAGGCAGAAGCTGGGGAGAGGCCGGAGGACAAGAAAACAGGTACATTCTGCTGCAGTGGGAAACTTCGGAGGTAGAAGAGGTGGTGGATGACAAAAGCTGTACATGAACTCAAGATCCCTGACTTAGTCACCTTAAAACGACAAACTGAGAAGCCTGGCACAGTGGCACACATCCAGAACTCAGCTGCTTGGGAGACTGAGATAGGAGGATCACAACTTTGAGGCCAGCCTGGGTATAGAGAGACCCCCCACCTCAAAATCAACTAAATAAATAAGATAAATTTTGTGTTATGTGATTTTCACCTCAATAACTGTGTGTGTATTCATCGCAGGTGTGTGCAGGTGTGTGGAGGCCAGAGGGCAACTTCAGCTGTCATTCCTTAGATGTTGTCCACCTTGATTTTTGAGACAGGGTCTCTCACTGGCCTGGGAGGGATCTGCCTATCTCTTCCTCCCCAGGGCTGGGATAAGAGTATGTACCACCCCACAGTTTTCTTTTTATTTATTAGAATTCTAATGATTGAACTCAGGTCTTTTTTCAAAAATCCTATTTATTATTTTTATTTTATGTGTATGAGTGTATTCCTTGCATGTAGGTAGGTCAACCCGTGTCATACAATGCCCTCAGAGGTCAGAAGAGGGTGTCAGATTCCTTGGAACTAAAGTTACGGACCGTTGTTAGCTGCCATGTGGGTGCTGGGAAATGAACCTTGATCCTTTGCAAGAGCAGTCAGTGCTCTTAAGCGCTAACTGCCTACGCCATCTCTCCAATCTCTTGAACTCAGGTCTTTATGCTTGTGTGACAAGCACTTTGCCAGCTGAACCATCTTTCCAGGTCAGCACACTCGCGCACACGCACACACACACACATGCACTAATCAAGAGAGACAATTTTCTATTCTGCAGACTACTAAAGTGAAGGTAGCTGTTTTGTGGCCTGGGCTGCTGTTGAGCCTCACTGCGTGGTCGGCATAGGGATGGGGGGTGTCTATGGGGCAAGCTAAGGCATTTTTGTCATAGCACCATCAGAAGCATACATGTACGAGAAAGCAGATAGAAAGGGAGAGAGTAGAAGAGCTCTGGGAAGTGTGATTACCTTCCACTTCACAGCCCAGCAGCTCCATCCTTAGCCCGAGCCCGCTGTGTGTGGCTCTCTCAGGGTAGATCCTGATGAATCGCGTGGGGAGGGGTGAAAACGTCCGTAGCTCAGGGGTATCATAGTTGTTGTTGCCTTCGAAAGTCTGTGAAGCACAAACAGCACTAGTTATTAAGATAAAAACCGTCGAGGGCCAGGAGATGGGAAGTGGATAAAGTGCTTGTCTTGCAAGTTCAATTCTCAAAACCTACATAAAAGAAAGTTCCACATGGTGGTGTGTGTTTGTGATCCCACCACTGGGAAGGCAGAGACAGGCAGATCCATGGAACTCTCTGACCAGAAAGCCTAGCTTCATTGGCCAGTTCCCAGATCAGTGAGAAACCCTATCTTGAAATACAAGGCTGAAACTGTCTGAGGAACAACACCAGAGGGTGTCCTCTGCTCTTCACATGTCCATGTCTCTCCTCGTGTACCTTCACACAGACCTCACACATGCATACATGAAGCCGCTCTTTAGATAGTTGTTTCTTCCTTCTGTAGGACAGTGACCATCTAAGGGGTCAGTAATTGAGTATGAAATAAACCAGGAGCAGACTGATTAACAGAAGAAAAGACTCCACATTAAAATATTCTTAGAGGCTTTCAAGAAAAGTGATTTCCTAAATACCCAGTCAACTCTAGAGGTTCATGTCTCTTTCTAGGGAAGAGTGTAACCAACTTAGGGGACAGAAAATGATTTCTGGAAAGATGCCTGGGTCTTGAGAAAGGAGCACATGTTCCTAGTTTGTTTGGATGAAGTTCTGACCCCAGCCTGCTCTACTGTGAAATGACCATGACCTTCTCCAGGAGATGACATTCTCAGGACAGGACTCCTGACATCTCTGTTTCTCTTGGAGGATCTCTTGTTAGCAGGCGAGGGGAATTCAGAGAGAAACTTTTCTGCACTTCCTGGTGCCTGCATGTCCTGAGCTGGAAACCCTGAGGGCTCATCTAGGAGTGGCATTTCCTGTCCTCCTTTACCTGCTTCAGGGTTGTATGTTCCATATGTGTGTGTTCCCAAGCCTGTGCACACACAAGTGGAGGCCAGTAGTTGATGCTGAATGTCTTCCTAGATCACTCACCACAGTATTTTCTGAGACAGAATCACTCACTGAGTTTGGAGCTCATCAAATGGCTAGGCTGGCTGGCCAGGGAGTTTGAGGGATCTACCTGTCTTCTCCTCCCAGCTGCCACGCTGACTTTTTACTTGGGTTCTGGGGATCAAACTCAGGTCCTCGTTTTTGCACAGTAGGTAATTTACGCACTCAGTCATTTCCGAAACCCTCTACTTCAAGACTCTCACTAGGACAGAGAAAGGGGCCTGGTTCCACTCCTTTAGAAATGGCAGACATTTCCTTTTTATGTGAGAAAAGCAAAGCAAAACAAAAAGCATCCCCTAAGAACTGACAGGCATCATTTCTCAGAAACTTTGCAGTGTATGCTGAGGCTATACCAGAAGCTGAGGATATATATATATATATGTATATAAACTGTGATGCCTTCCAAGGCACAGAGGCCTTGCAGATGTGGCACTGTTTATCATTTCTTTGAGGTGGAGGAAGATGAGTCAGGAAAGAGCTTGCTATTTCTCTGAGCTTATAATAGATATCACATTTCAATAAATACCTTAGTTAGCTTCTCTTCAATGAGAGGTTCCTGGTTTGCTCAAACTTGGTTCTCTTGAAGAGGACAAACTCAATTCTTGAACCAGGAGGTGTTGATTTCTTTATGCGACGCTTGAAATGGAAATAAAGCTTTCCACATGCCAAGGAAGTGCTCTACCCCAAGCCACAGCCTCAGCCTGGAGCCAGGTAACTTTGGTGGAGTACAAATGCTGTATTTCGAGACTCTGGGAGCAGCAATCTGTTTGCTTAAGAAGAACCACCAGGTAAAGTCATTTATTGATAAAAGGCCTTCTCCTCACAGGCTGGAAACAGTGGTTCTGATGACGAGGAATGCTCTGGCTCTAGGCTGAACTAAGTGTGCACTGCCACCTCTTTCTTTTTTCAGGTATGTATGTTTATACGAGTGTTCAGGTATATTTCCACGTGTGTGTTCATGTGGAGGCCAGGGAAGAACCTCAGGTGTTGTCCTTTAGGCACTACGTACCTTTTCTTTAGGACAGGGTGTCTCCCTGGTTCAGGATGCACTGGTTAGGCTTGGGTGTGGCTGGCTAGGCAGTAATCCCCAGAGATCCATGTGTCTCCGCCTTCCTACGAGGACCTACCACCACAGTAAGCTTTTTCATGTGGGGTCTGGGTATCAAACTCAGACAAACATTTCACGTACTGAGCTGGCTCCCCAACCTTGACCCTGTTTTTATAGAAGAGGAAGTGGAGGCATGCAGTACTCAAGGAATTTTCAAGGATTCAAAACTATACTGAACTATTAGTGTTCTTAACCACACCACCACTATGCCCCTGTTCTTAGAATCAAGTAGTTTAGTCTCCTCATTTCTTAAAATTATTTTCGAGTGGAGGGGGTCTTTCTACGGTGTCCAGGCTGCCTAGAATTCCTGAGCTCACATGATTCTCCTGCCTCAGCCTCCTGTGTAGCTGAGGTGTTCAATGTACCTTTTATTATGTCTATGTCCAAAGAAACATGATTATATTCACTGTTTTTTTTTTTTTTTTTAATTTGAGACAGGATTTCCCTGTAGCCCCAGCTGACCTGGAACTCACTCTGTAGACCAGGCTGGCCCTGAACTCACAGAGATCCACTGCCTCTACCTCCTGATGCTGGGATTAAAGGCGTGTGCCGACACGCTCTGTCCATTCGCTGGTGTATCTTTAACTTGACACTACCTGGTTACCAGATGAGTGGCTAGCCTGGTCGTGCCAGGTTGAGTAGGAGCACATAGAATGAGCTGGATTCCTAACAGCAGACATGAGCATCAGTGGAGGATATGCTATGCTCAAAGACAGACGAGACAGACAGCCAAAGACTCTGGATTCCAGAAGAAAATTAATTGGCCTTTTCTAAGTCAGAAAAGCCACTAGAAATCTGAACATTCTAATGCAACGTTGACTCTCACAATTAATCTCCCCCCCTTTTTTTAAGGACTAAATTTGCTATCAAGGTCCTGACTCTTGATGGAACTGCAGTTGCAGTTGTTTCATCTGCAGAGTTGTCAGATGAAACTCTGACATATATTATTGTTGGGCCCAATTAAGTTACTGTCAATAAGATGCTAATTGTAGTGAAAATACCATTACTACACATACAAGTCCTGTCTATATTGAGGCAGCTTGGAAGATCAGGGGAGAAACACTGAAAGCGATAGAATCTTCCATCCCTCTCTTAGCTTAAGTAAGGAGTGAACAAAATTCAAATCCATTATAAAGCAGACAGTAGTGAGCTGGGAGGACACTAGCAGTGAAAGCCACATGTACACAGAGACCTCAGATGGCAGAGTCTTGCTTAGGAATGATCAACAACCATGCTTTAGAACATGAGGACAATGACTGTTTCCATTCCTGGGAAGTCTATGCAGTAAATCCAGACTCTGCTATGCAACTGTTCTAGAAAGAGAGAAAGTGAAAGAGAGACAACTCTGTCCTCTCTTTGCCGATCAGGCATACTGAAGCCATGGACCCTAAGGAATTAGAATTTCCCAGGAAACTCTGGGAGAATGTAAAAGCTGAAGCCTGGGGCCACCCAGAGGGGAGCTTGTTTCCCAGAAAGAGATTTGACATAGTTCTGAAGACTCATCAGACTACAGTGCAGAAGAGGCTGGAGCTGGGACAAAGATAGGTCAGTGAGGGGTGGGATCACACCTTGACCGGCACCACTCAGCTACGCACACCTCTCGCACTCTATTTAAACTTGCCACACTTTTACCAACACTGCTCAGCTTTGCACATCTCTTGCCCTCTACTTATCCCTAAATCTCATGTCAGGACTCTGACGATGGACTTGAGGGTGGGGGGACACTGACTTCTTTTATTGTTCATCTTCCCAATGTGGCCACATAGAATAAATCTCCTTTCTCTGCTTTTCACTGTTAACTTGTCTCTTGAATGAGCCTCTGGAGGATGAGTGGCTGAGCCTGGCCTGTGAGGCTGTTAAGGCCAGGCTCAGACTCTAACACCTCCGGTAGCAGATAGACCTTGTCCATCACACGTTTGCAGGTGGCCATAAAGGAAGGGAAGAGAGAAGCTGAACTCATGAAAGCATTGTTTTATCTTACCCACAGTCTCATTTTACTTTGACAAGGAAGATGGCTGGCATCCTTAGCAGGCAGCCAACATTTGTACCATTAAGTAGAATATGTTTCAAATATCTGTATATAATTTTAAATTGTGGCCTGTATGAGATGGACGGTTTTACCGATTTCCGTTTCAATCTTAGTGATTTTATTTCAATGGGCGGGCATGTCAAGAATCACAGATGAGGCTCAGTCTAGACCATTTAGAAGTTTCCATGGTTTCAGATACCAGAGGAAGATGATCGTGATGGATATCTTTTAGGATTAAAGCAGAACACATTCAGTCTTCAGTGAAAGATTTTTGTTAAAGCTGAAACACATGTGTTAGCTTCATGTGCAATTCTACACTAGGTTTACTGCGACAGACTGACAGCTTCAGGCTCCACTGCTGACTGGAGGGTTAGATAACAGACAGGAAGCATATGATGCCTCCTTTCAGACACATATGGCGACTTGTTTGCTCTTTCTCTCTCAGAACCCTTGTGTGGAAGAATGTGTCACAACAATCCACTCTGCAGCAGCAGCAGTAGGGAACTGGCTAATCTGCATGCAGCTGATTCACACTCTGCAACCAAGTCAGAAGTCACAGGCGTCCCTACTTCCTAAACCTCAGGGTAGAGGGAACTCAGTTTCTGATGTTTTACTTTTCTTTTTACCAGCTCGAGAAATGAACATAAGAGGGAGAAGTGGGCTGGAGAGACACTTGGTAAAGTGTTTGCCTTGTAAGCATGAGGATCTGGGCATGGCATTGCACACCTGTAATCATGGTAGTGCAGAGGCAGAGACAGGAGGATTCCTGGCGTTCACTGGATAGCCAGCCTAGCCTATTGGGCAAGGTCTAAGCCTATGAGAGTATCTGTTTCAAAAAAACAAGGTGGATAGCATCCGAGAAAGGACTCTGGTCTCTAAATGCAAACATCCATGCGTGCATAGCACATACAATGCAGTTGTACATACAAATATGGAAACAGACACACAAAACAAATAAAAGAAGCCAGTAAAATGGACACAAGAAAGAAAGTAGCTTATGACCTGGGGATGTAGGTCAGTTGGTAGAGTGCTTGGCTAATATGAACCAGGCCCTGGGTCTGACTCCCCATTACTACATAAACCAAGCATAATAGTTCCTGCTTGTAATACCAGCTTGTAATACCAGAAGGTCAAGTCCAGCTTTGGCAACCTACTGAGCTGGAGACCAGCCACGGTTGAAGGCTACATGAGACTGGGTCTCAAAAAAAAATGTAGTGATATCGCCAAACATAACACTGAAATGCTTCAGAAAGCACAAGTTATCTAAGGATGGGAGAAAGGCTTCTGCTTCCCATGCAGCATTGGCTCAGTGTGTGGTGGCCTTTCGAGTACTGACCTGCAGCTTGGAAGGACAGGGTGGGCTCTTCAGAGCCCCACATCTGGAGGGAAGGGAGCTGGCCGCATGATCCAGATCCACATTCTACCTCTCTCCAAGCTCTTGGCCTGTAATTGCACTGCGACAGTCCCACACTAGTTAGAATGGGCAAGAGGCCTACTCCAGCCAATAAGCTGTAGTCTTTGCCCACAGGGGAGCAGCTAAGGGTGAGCAGAGTTGGAAAGGCCCAGGCCAAAGGCCAAAGGCTAACTGCGTTGGTGTGAGAAGTATCACCAGCTGAGTACATGAAAATCTGGGGGTGGATCTTCATTTTCATCTGAAACCCACCTCAGGGCCACCAGGCACACTCCTGGGATCCTTTCCAAATTGATGTGGTATGCTCAGGGAATTCAAGTAAATACAGCCAGCAGCCTGAGTAAAACCTAATGACTAAAACATAACTGTTGGCTTAAAAAATACCACCACGTGTTTCTGTTAGAATAATTTTATACTGAGATTATCTTCTCCTCTCATTGGGTTAGCAAAAACTGACTGAATTTCGGAGATTTCAAATGCATAAAAATATATTTAGGCATTGTTTGCAGTAGGTAAAGAATGGACACAACCCAAGCATCACTGGATGAATGTATAAGTTAAATGTGGTCATCCACATAGCAGAATACCGTTCAGCTCTCAGAAGGAAGGGAATGATGGTACATCCTAGTTCCATATTGTGCTAAGTAAACTAGGCCAGCCACAAAGGGATAGATACTCTATGATTCACTTAAACAAGGCTCCTGAATGGACAGAAAATAGAGTGGTGATGTGCCAGGGACCAAGGAGGGGGCACAGTAGCTACTGAATGGGCTCAGAGTCTCAGCTTCACAAGATGAGAAAGTTCTGGAGATGGGTTACATACACTTATGGATGAACTTGACATGATCACAATAATGTGAACTATAATATTACAGAGATTCAGATATGAAACTTCATGTGCATTTTATCAAAATTGAAAAACGTACTTATTTTTCTATTTCTTGGGCCTTGAGACATGGTCTCATTCTATAGTCCTTGCTGGCCTAGACCTCACTGTGTACTCAGGCTGGTCTCTAATTCTCAAAGATATTCCTGCCTCTGCCTCCTGAGTACTGGGATTGCAGACATGAGCCACCACATCCAGTTTAACAATGAAAAATGTAAGCACAGCGTCTGGAGGTTTAGCTTGGTGGCAGAGCAGTGTCCATGTATATACTTTCTCAGTACCATAAACAAACAGACAGGAAAATATCCAACTGATGCCTTGGGGAGATTGCCCAGTGGATAAAGTGCTTGTTGCATAAGCTTGAAGACCCGAGACTAAATCCCTAACACCTAAGTAGAATCCAAATGCAGCATCATTCATTTGTAACCCCAGTCCTGGGGTAGTGGAAACAGACTGATCCCTGGATCTCAGCCAGTCAGTACAGACAAATTAGCAAGATCCAAATTCAGTGAAAGACCTGATCTCAAAACATAGTGTGGACATCAATAGAGTAAAATGTCTTTTGCCAACTTCTGGCCCACATATGCACATGTGTATATACATATACCACACACACATAAAACAGGATTGGACCATCTGTCCTTTTTTGTAATGAGAAAAAGGGACCTGGAACACATGCTAATTGGAGACCTCTTAGCACCACAGACCCATCTTCCTTAGGGTCTACCTGGGGTCTCGCTGGCTACTTAAGAATCTGTGCTTCTTTGGTAAGTCCTTGACTTCTACCAAGGGCGTGAAGAGAGGTTAGGAGGTATCTTGGTTGGTAAAGCACTTGCCATTCAAGCATGAGGGCATGAGATTGCACCCCAGAACCCAGATGAAAATCTGGGTGTGGTGGCACATGCTTGTAATCTCAGTGCTTGGAAGGTAGAGATATGAAAACCTCTAGGACTTGCTGGCCAGCCAGCCTAACCTAATTGGCAAGCTTCAGGTTCAGTGTGAGACCCTGTCTCAGAAAAATAAGGTGGACGACTCCTAGGAATGGCACCCAAGGTTCAGCTCTGGTCTTCACACACATGCACATACACAAATACAGTCATGATCAAGTAAAATCAACAAAAGCCCAGGGCACTAGGAATCGCCCTTGACTCCTATCGTGGGCTTGAGGAATGACTTCCCAGTGACTGCACTCTGTCTCTGGGAGATGGCCACTCCCTGGCCCCGGCTCACCTTAGCCTTGCGCTTGCTGTCATCCATGATCATTTTCCAATCTGAGCCATTGTTGCTATATGCGATCTTGAACTTCCTCATGAACACCTTGTTGTCTCGGTGTTTCCCACCCTGGATGATGACACCCCTCACTATCTTCTCGTCCCCCAGGTCCACTTGGAGCCACTCGTTGACGTATGAGTGGGTTGTGGGTGGCAGTGTCCAACCTGAGCGACTGGTCACCAGGCGGATATTTTCTGGCATCCAGTTCCGGTCTTCTTGGTTGGATACTGTAATCTGGGAATCAGAAATAAGCCCAGAGACCATGCCCAGCATTCCAGAGCAAGGGTAATCTAGGATATAAAGAAGAACAGTTGAGGTAAGGTTATTATCTGGGAGACTCCATGCTTAGAAAGAAAACACGACTTATTGTCTTGTCCCCAGTCCTATAAAATGTTGAGCCTCCGTGTTAGTTTGTGTTACGCCAGAGTCTTCTTTCCCATAAAAAAGCTTTTTCCTTATTCTTCTAGAACTCCTCTCCCTGAGCCTACATTCTGGTAGAGAAAATCTTCAGTAAGAGCATACTTTCCTGCCCCTTTTAGCGTTTTCAAATTTAATGCCAAGCTATTGAGGTTCCAGTCTTTTGTATGCCCAGAAATTATTCCCAGCTCAAGGTTAAGTCCTACCCACAAGAAGTTCACAGTTCATGATGGGCTGGAGATACTTAAGGAAACCCAACAGCAGGAAAGCTGCCAAAGCAAAAGGGAGCAGGGACCAGGAAGGTGACCGAGAGCTTGACTCAGGCCACGGTGTGGCAGGGGCAGAGGGGCTCCAAGGGGCTGAGTGTCAAAGAACCGTACCCAAATCATTTATTTATTATTTTTATTTTATGTGTGAGTGCATTGCCTACATGTATGTAAGTGCATGCATGTTGTTCAGTACCCATGGAGGTCAGATACCCTGGAACTGGAGTTACAGTTGGTTGCTAGTCAGCATTTGGTTGCTGGGAATTGAACCCTGGACCTCTGCAAGAACAGCCAGTGCTCTTAACTGTTGAGTCATCTCTCTAGCCCCCATCTCTCCATCTCCCAACAGTGTTTTGTTTTGAATTTTTTTAGATAAGGTATTAGGTAATCTTGAACTTCTTATACAACTGAGGATGACCTTGAACTTCTGATCCTCTTGCCTCCACCTGCTGAGTGCTGGGATTACAGGCAGCACACCACACACAGTCCATGTAGCACTATGACTGAACCTAAGGAGAAGCAAGCACTTTACGAACTGAGCTACATTGCTAGCTCTCATCCCCTTATTTTATTATATTTTTGAGACAGAGTCTTACTATGTAGCCCTGGCTGGCCTGGAACTCCCTATGTAGATTAGGCTGATCTTGAAATCACAGAGAGGAACCTGCCTCTGCCTCCAAAGTGCTCAGATTTAAAGGCGTCTACCACGTGTGACTAGTTCCAGTTTTAAAAACATATTTTTATGTGTCTGTGTGTGGAGGCCAGAAGAAGGAGTCAGATCCCCCTGGAGTTTGAGTTACAGGCAATTTTGAGCTGCCAGATGTAGGTGCTGGGAACCGAACCTGGTTCCTCCACAAGAGCAGGAAGTGCTCCTAATTACAGAGCCTCCTTTCCAGGCCTCCCATCTCTACTTTTAATTGTATGGGGAAATTTCCACAAGGATATCTCAGTCACTCAGATGAACACTGCTCATAATAAATCAATCCTTTCAAAGCCCTTGATGAAGAATCTTCTTGCCAAACTCTGCATTTTAATCACTGGCAGCATCAGCTAGTCCCAGCCGAGGCATCATTCTTTCTCTAGTTTCCTTCCCTTTTTTGTTTCCTGTCATGTTTTCATTGTGAAAAAAATAATCTTGGGCCTTCCTCCAAGTCTCTGTTTCTTGCCTTGCCCTGACCGTCTGGTGTGGGCACCATGGCGAGGTGCTATCTGAGCTCTTGGTTGGGTTTCTAAGCACCACATCTGCACTAACACCATGCTAACCGCAGTGGAGCACTTCATGAAATGTTGCTTTTGTCATGTCACTGTTGTGCTCAGAAGTTCCCCATTGCAAAACAAGACAAGCCAGGCACAAAGGGACTGGCCCAGTGGGAATCCGAGGACACAAGGTGCTAGGTGCTAGAGTGATCAAAGTCAGAGAGCGTACGGTGCCATTACAGAGAGCGGGGATGGGAGGAGAATGGGCCTTAGTGTCTAATACGTACCAAGGTTCCAGTTAGGATGGCCAAAGGATCTGAAAATTGGGGAGGTGATGGCTACACAGCAGTGTGATTGCACGCGACACAACTGAATTGCACCCTTAGATATGGCTGAAGTCCTTAAATTATATGTCACATATATTTTAAACACATTGATTAAAAAGAGACTTCTTTAAAAATATCTGTCATGGCTGTCTATTATTTCAAAGGAAATAGCAAACATTTCTATTTGGGTTTTAAAAATCACATTTTGGGTCCTGAGGAGATAGCAGGAAATAGGAAATAGTTTGTAAACGCTTGCTATGCAAGCACAAGGACTTGAATGACACTCAGGGCTGCCCTCTGGCCTCCACACGTGTGTACATGTGCACCTCCAACCCTACAAATTCACATGCACACACCCATCATATACATACAAACACGTGAATCTCATTTTGGTTTTACCTCATCTAATTTATCCAGTTACTGACCGTATATCCCAATCAACCAGTTCTTCACATTCCGTAGATAGGATTCCTATCACTGCCTTTGATCAACACATTCAGCTCCCTCTCTCCTGCTGACAGGTGCATGGCCTGCGCAAACATTTTTATGTAGCCTAAGGTTCATCATGGCAACTTCAGACTCCTTGCTCCTTAATTCTGAGATCTCCCCTCCTGGGAGCAAAAAGCAGCCCAGAGCTGGGTCTGAGTGGTACTGTGGATGGGCTGAGGTTATCAGTCTTGTAATCACAGCTGGTCTCTAAGATCCTGAAGAGACCTTACAGACCTCTTCACATCTGTAGCAGCTCACTGATTGACTGGTTGGAAGCTTAATAAATGACTGACATTTCAGTTATTCTTCTTTCAAAACCACACCTCTCAATCAGGCATACACAGGAGTAATAGAGCCCATTTTTCTTTTAAACAATTTCATTCTACACAATATAATAAAATTTTAGCTTAAAATATAACCATCCTAAGTGAGAGTCATGCTTCAGCTGTGATTAAGTCACTGGTGTCACCAGCTGACCCTTAAGCACAGGGTCAGCCAGCTTCTCTCCACAGGAGCTGTAGAGTTCTGAAGGCTCATTCAGCACAGAGCCTCACACATCACACTTCCCAGTTCCTCATTCACACCTTCACTGGAGCCAGCCAGATGAGGCGGAGGGCAGTCCTCTCCCTTTCATTCTCTCCACTAACTTCGCCATCATCTCGCTTTTCCCACCATCTGATCTGCTGAAAATATTGACTCATCTGTGAACATCGTTTCCTTTAGTCAGTATTTCCAGGGTGCAATTGGACACGGTTTTCCATTTCTGGAATACTTCATGATACTTGATCTGTACCTTTTTCATATTGACAATCTTATTCATTTCTTTAAATAACTGCTGTTTGCCACCCAGACTTTAGTTCCCTGCCTCCCTCTCTATATTTGACAAGAGTTTATGTACCCCAGGCTGACCCATTCAATATGTAGCAGAGGATGACCTGAACTTCTGACCCCCTTGCTTTCAACTCCCAAATGCTAAGATTTCAAGTGTACACCACCATGCCAGGTCTGTTCAGTGCTAGGGATGGAGCCTAGGATGTACGAAGCCAGCACCTTACCAGCTGAGCCACCTCCTCAGCTGGATCTTAATTTTGTTGAGGGTATGAAATAATTCATATTTTTCTATTTTTGGTGACTCCCTTGTCTGTATTCATACACTGTCATCCTCAACAAATGCTTTCTGAGTGAATCAACTTATCACAACCGTCAGAGGCAGCTGCATTCTGTCCCACCTCCTCCCTGTCACTCACCTTCGTCTTTGCACTGGATGGGATCAGAAACCAAGAATAAACTCAATAGGAATTTAAATAAAGACTGACAAAAGCTATTTTATTGAGGGATTGTGAAACTATCATGTCAAAAATAGAAGTCTCATTTCTTGGCCTGCTTCCTACCCAGCCTTTCTAAAGGCGACACTCAGCTGGCAATGACAGCCAGCTCATTGTAAGCATCCGGGAACAACATGATTAACTTGGATTCTACAAGGAAAGTAGTTCCTTCACCAGATGAATACCTTTTCTCTTACACAGAGTTTCTGGGTTTCTTCTGCCCCTACAAACCTGACGATACCCAACCCACATTCAGCCAGCAGTTATAGTGCAGAGTCAGTTCCCAGAGGGTCTCCAGGAGGGCCTCTTCCAAAAACAAAACAAAACAAAACCAAACAAAACCAAACAAACAGAAAAACCAGCAAAAGGGAACTTGGATCTGCCCTGACTGAAGACCATATAACTCATTTTGTGCATGTGTCTGTACATATGTGTGTGGATCAGTGTGCACATGTGGGCATGTGTATGGAGGTCAAAGACAGCATCAGGCATAGTTTTTCAAGTGCAGCCCACCTTGTTTTTTGAAACAGGGTCTCTTACTGGCTTGGAGCCAACCAATTAGGCCAGTCTGGTGGTTGGTGAGGCCTACAAATCTTCCTGCTTCCACCCTTCCAACTCTGGATTACAAGAATATACAACTATGCCTGACTTACATGAGTTCTAGGGATCATGCTTACAAGGCGAGCACTTTACTGACTGAACTATCTCATGTCCAGTCCATGACTCACTTTTGACAATGACGAGGAGAAAATTTATATTAATAATGAATACAAGGTTTGAATGAGATACTGGTTTCCAGTTGATTTTCCATTGTAGCCTGGCTTACATGAACTTTAGCTTGTGTTGTTAGATTTAGGGAGCAAATAAACAAGAAAGCAAGAAATTGGACTCCCATAGACTAGAATTACAGAGAAACAATGAATAATTTTTAGTGTGTATCCAAAACATTGCAATGGGATGTACTTATACTATAAATTATTTCTTATTTGGTCCACATCAAATTTAACTGTGCATTCTGTGTTTTTCCTGCTGATGCTGTTTTTTTGCAAATCTTAAAAATCAGTCCTGGATGAACAGGACAAATGTGTTATGTTTTGGGGAGTTGATGTAGTGACATTATTTCACCTGAAGATTTCTGTACTTGATCATAAAGGACAAACTAAATGATATCAACAAATAAAATATCCAGTTAGTCAGTTTTCAAAGAGTGAGAAAGCACCCTGAATGAGCATTGCTCAGCCTCCCCCCATGACTCAGGATTTCCTGGAGGAGTTGCAGGGTCTGAGAAGGTCACTATCATCTGTGATTGACAGAAACACGTGGCTGTGTGTGTTGGAACATCAATGAGAACACAGGTTGTATTCTCACTGTCCTGCAGCATCATCCTCACCGGTTTCCTCCTTTACAAAAATGATACATCCTACCTTGGAGAAACAATGAAAACATTCCTTCCTCAATTACTTGGAAAGCAGGGCGATTCGCCCTAATCTGCCTTGTCTCTTAGTGGTAACACAGCACCGTGTATTCTGCAGTTCCAGAATGGCTGTATTTCTAAAGAATTTCTGAGTGCAAAATCTAAATTCAAATTTGGGACTCTGGAAGCTTTGGAAGTAAAGTCATATATTCATATCTTTCTCCCCCTTTTTGAGACAAGGTCTCTCTGGAGTCCCAGCTGGACTGGAACTCTTTATGTAGCCTAGGTTGGCCTCAGTCTTATAGAGTTGCACCTGCTTCTGTTTCCTGAGTGCTGGTATTAAATGTGTGGGCCACCACACCCATCTCAAATCCTAATTTTAAAAAATTATGCCAGGCATGGTGATGTGTGGCTTTAATCTCAGCCCTTTGGAGGTAGTGGCAGGCGAATCTCTGTGAGATTAAGGCCAGCCTGGTCTACATGGTGAGTTTCAAGTGGGCTGAGACTAGGGAGACCCTGTCTAACTAACTAACTAACTAACTAACTAACTAACTAACTAACTAAATACAATTAGGTAGTTTCTTTAAAAAATTGGATTGAGTTAGAACCTGCCTATTCATAAAGAGAGGGAGAAACTCCATGTTGCTTATCAGAAGACATGATAGATAGAAGTAGAATTCATTCCTTCAGAAATAACCACTGAGATTGAAATGCTCCAGGCTCATGTTTATAAGGCCCTGTTCTCCTGCATGGTTGAGTCCGATTGATGATGACCCATCCTAGTCTTTCATCAAGCTGCACTTAGAGAGAACCAGGACCTGGAATGGAAGGAACCACTCAGTAGTGACTGCCTCATTAGGCTCTGCCTGGGGCTTATCCTGCATTAGTTTAGTGCATACCATGCCCGCCTTGTTCCACGGGGGTTATTTAATGAGCACATACTCTAAGCCACGTTCATTATAAACATTCTTTCATTTAATCCTCATCACAGCTATTAGGGTTACTCTTACAGACTGGGAAAAGGGGATCACAGACACAAAGGTCTTGCCTGTGGTCAGGCATTCACTAGGTGGACAGTCCTGAGCCAAGCATCGTCCTTCTGGCCAGGTGACCATTAGAGTTACACACCTCCCTCTCCAAAAACCTGCCAAGGTGAATTCTCAGGAGATTACAGCCATCTCACTAGAGAGAAAATCTTTAATTATAGTAGGGGTCCTGGTTAAGAAACAAGGGCAACCTGCCCAAACAGAGCTTTATTTGAAAAAACAACCATGTACTTAAAATAAGCTGTGCAAAAATATTAAAATAAACTACTTTAGGCACTGTTTAAATAAATGGGCCATTTTAGTACTTAAAAAAAATCAATAACTTACTTTCTTTCTTTATTCACATTCCTGGAATTACCTCTTGGGATATCTTTGTGAAATTAAAAAGGACAATTTGAGTTCAAATAAATATTTTATTTAGCTAAAAAGATGTAACATAAATCTTTGAGAGCTGGATAGTCAGAGTTCAAAGTTCAGACTAATATGCTTCGAGTCTTTATGAAGCTACTTTTTTTTAAAAGAAGACTATTTCTGACATAATGACATGAGATAAGGGTGGAGAAATGGGCCAGAAATTTCTACCCAGACCTCATGTGGCCTTGTTCTTATGAATTTATGGGTAGCCTCTTAAATTTGAAATGTGCTGAAATTCTCTGGAACTTTATGTTGTTTAACTGTGATCAAAAATAAAACCAAGGTTACATCTGACTTTCGGTGTCCTTCCCTGTTCCAGACACCTCTCCACCCAATTCCTGCCTCCAAGACCTTGAACTTTCTAAGTCTTAGGTCTCAAGACCATAAACAAGCCTGTGTCCAAGGTGGAAATAAATAACACTTGTATCTGAAACCGGATCTGGGTTTTATATCTGTAAGCAAATATAGCTTCGTCTCAGCTCTCCAGCGCACTGCTCCACTCTGACCAGAGAGTCCCAGGAGGGCTTCTCCCTTCAAAAGTCAGTTCATTCCTTCTTGAGAAATAACCAAACTCAGCAGACAAAGCATAAAAATAAATCAAGACATTAAATACCCTAAAGATGAATACTAACAAACTGCTACAAGGCTGTACACAGGTTAGATCCTGTTTACTTTTAATTGCTTTTTTTGTGTGTGTCATTGATTCTGTTTTTCAATTTTTAAAATGAATATGAAGATTGTATGTGCATTGTTGTTGCTTTTTAAATGAAAGCTCTATAATATATTTACTTAAGCAGAAAGGAACTGGAGCACAGGGGCTGTTACATCAGAACACAGGGTAATCCTACAATAAGTCAAAGGCCCGTTACAGAAACACTGAAGGCCCTAGACCCAGTGAGACTCGTGGCCAGATGCACTCTGACTTCTAGCTGCCCTGGACTGGCCTACTTTTCCAGACATTTGTTTCTTGGTACCTTATCATTTTTGTCTCTCAAATGAATATAACCACTTACTTGCTCCAATATAAAGAGACACTTTTCTCAAGTACTGTCTGAAGAACAGACTAAAAAACCAGAAACTTTTACAAGTTGTCTTCTAATTTTTAAATATCCAGTTAAGTATGGGTAGTTCAGTGATAGATCACATGCCTAGCAAGTGTAAGGCCCAGGTTCAATCCCCAGTTCATCAGGGGAAAAATATACAGTGGTGTAATGGGTGTGTGTGTGTGTGTGTGTGTGTGTGTGTGTGTGTCTACACAGTCAACAAAGATAGAGGCACAACCCAGAGCAGAGTTGCCTATGTCCTTAGGGATTGAAAGAAGCCCTTTTTAGAGTCGAGCTTTATAAGCATGGAACATTTCATGGAGCAGTTATTCATCACGAACCTAATTATTATGGTCAGGATTCCACCTAAGAAGCAGAGAACAAGGCCGGGACTTGCCTTCTCAGAGCTTGGAGTCAGCGGAAAAGGGAACACCGAGAGAATCCCTGACATGTTCCCAACTGTGCTAGATGCTCCCTGTCGATCTCCCCACCACCAGGTCACCATGGGGCACAGAACGACGACTGTTATCCAGGGGACAAAATGGAGGCTTAGAAATCGAAGTCTATCAAACAGGCTAATAAGCACTAGAGTGGGACTTGAATTCAGACATGACTAAATCCAGGGTATATGCCCCTGTTGTGGCTCGAATGTGAAGTGTTCCCACTTGTTGAACACCTGGTGACATTGTTTGGGAGACGGAGCCTCACTGGAGGAAGTGTGTCACTGTGGGCAGGTCTTGAGGTTTTATAGCTGGCCTTACTTCCTGTTCACCCTCTGCTTCCTGACATTCTGCCACTGTGCCTTCCCTGCCATGATGGACTGTGTCCACTCAAATTACAAAGCAAATAAACTCTTCTTCCCTTAAGTTTCTTTTTGTTAGGTATTTTGTCATACCAAGGAGAAAAGTAACTAATATTATCCTAAAAACAAACATGTTGACACCAAATCTCCTTCCTGTAGGGAGAGAAAGGTTCATGTTAACCCAATCGGGCAACTTCCATGTTGGCACTTACCTATTATCTTGCAGCCATAAACTTCAAATCTCATAGATATGCCATTTTCCCAGGTCACAGGTTTGATTCGGACAAATCGAGTTATCAGTGGTTTAGGGAAAATACCAAACACAACATCTGTGGGGTTGGTGTTTCCTTGAAAATTCTGCATGAGAAAGAGAGGACCTTTATTAACAGACTAGCTGTATTCAAAACAAATCCTAGAAACTCTCCCAAAATGCTAGTAGGAGTTGCTGACAGTCCCAAGCATTTCTATCAAGCTTGAGATGCCATTAACAAACTGCCATGCTGTTTTCCCAAATAGTAGTAATCGTAGAGAACTGTGTTCAAAGTGGAGTGCTGTCTGAATCATGCTTGTGAGGCTACCGTCTCTGAAAGCACCTTCACAAAGACGACATGTATTAAAGGACACGTGCTATCAGAGGAGCTAGGGCACGCTCCACATGTTTCCCAGAGACTTATACCATCATCTTCTTTCCCCAGTGGTTCCCAGATGGAATATTTTTTCAGTTCCAGGTTACCTCACTTTTTGAAATTCTGTGTCTTCAGAGATAACATTAAGTCAAGTCATGCCTTACCCTTTTCTTTCTTTCTTTCTTTTAGGCAATGTCTCATGTATCACAGACTAGTTTTGAATTCTTTGTGTACCTGAAGAGGACCTCAAACCTCTGATCTTTCTGCCTCTATCTCCCAAGTGCTGGGATTTCAGGTGTGCACTGCCACACTGGGTTTATACAGAATTGAAGACGGATACCAGGGCTTTGTGCCTGTTAGACACGCACTCCACCAATTGAGCCACATCCCCAGCCCCATGCCCTCCCTTCTGACTTAGTCCCTTGGCAAAAGATCTTACCCAGACATGCACGAATGATTTTAATACTTTGGAGTTATTGGTAAAATTACGCTTCAGTGGTCAGAGGTAAAAGTGAATTATAAATGATTTTTAACTGAAAATCAGCCTACCGCTTCTGGGTACAAAATGAATCACTTGATTCTAAGAAGGATGAAGCATGTGACCACAAAGGCAATAAGGGTCTGGCATAAACCAGGTTCCTGCAAATGTCCTCTGGGACACATGAACTGCACAGTGCTGTTTACAGGATCTCTGTGGAACAAAGACTACTGGCCACCATGGAGCATCTGTCACTGATCCCACCTCAGGTAGGAGTGGAAGCTTCTGCTTTCTGGATTTTTAAGCCAGTCCTCTGGGTGGTGTAGGTATGTCAAGCACTGTGCTTCCCCGATACACGTCTTCCCATGCAGGTGCATGGCGCTTCCCTCCCTGGGAAAGGATGAGCCAGAGCCAGCCTAGTCTTTCTGCTTCATTTGGCTTAGGTGGCCCAGGGCTTCCACTGTGAAGATCATCAAACGCCATCATTTACTCTGGCCTGTGATGGCCTCTGTACTTTGCTCGGACTTCAGTGTCTCTCTCAGAAACAACCTGTGCAGGGACATTTTCATGTGGGAAAAGATAATGAGAAGCTTGCAAAAAAAGAATAGCAAATGATGAGTAAATGAGGGTCGGTGAATTCTCCCAGAAGGCGGTGGGGCTTGCACACAGTTGGATAGTATGTACACACATTCTGCTCACACTGAGTTTCCCAAGGATGGCTGAAAGGCAGGCCAGTTTGCAGTCTGTCCATCCTAAGGACTGCGGGGCGGGTTAGGGTTGAAAGTGGACCTTGTCTAGCTGATGAAAGTGGGAAGATGATGAGGACTATGGCGGGAAGAAATGGGGCCGGATGCGAGGAGATGCCAGCTGGATGCTCCAGTCTCACTTAGGGTCAGTGAGGTCCTGACATGCCCAGTCTCAGCCCTGTGACATCCTTCCTTGTCTCTTCTCCCACTCTAAAAACCTTGAGTGAGCCACGGTGTTGCTCCCAAACAGGAAGTCATGAAACCTAGGGACGGCACTGGTTTCCTTAGCTCCACAGGACTGGCTCTGAGGAGTTTTCTTCTTTCGGAGGAGAAGGGGCTCCATGTCTTCCAACTTCGATAGCCTTTGTAGTGTCCACAGAACCTTCCATGGAAGACACCTTCCTCCATCTTGCCTGCTCTTCATGTGAGTGGGATTTTTGCCACTGATTGAGGGAGTTCAATTCATCTTCACTTTGGACTCCAGAAGCTTTTTTCAGTTCCAGTCAAGGCCATAAATGCTCAGAAGCGAGTTGAGGATAGATGAACTTGCCTTTCTGCGAACCACGGCTTTAAGTTCCCTGGATCTGTCTTTATTCTTTCCCTGAGTGTAACTCAGCTCTCAGGGTAAGCTTTTGTGTGAGGTAGGAAGGGCTGGGTGGAGGCCAGAGGACAGCCTCAGGTGTTGTTCCTCAGGCCCTACTCACCTTGTTTTGTGAGATAGGGTCTCTCATCGGCCTGAATTCCCAGGAAGACTCTGCTGACTGGCCAGTGAGCCTCAGGGACCCTTCTGTTTCCACCGTCCCAGTACTGGGATATAACTGCACTTTATCACAACCCAGCTCCTTTCCCCTTGACAATCCTTTATTATATATGTGTGTGCATGCCTTATGTGTGTGGAGGTCAGAGGACAACATGTGGAGTTGTTTTTCTCCCTTCACCATGTGGGTCCTAGGGATCCAACTCAGGAAGTCAGACTTAATGGCAAGTGCCTTTACTCACTGAGCCATCTCATTGGCCTGTTTTTTTTTTTCCCCCCATGGCTTCTGGCATGGAACTCAGGTCCTCACACTTGTATGGCAAGCACTTTACCAATTATCTCTCCAATCCATCAAGCTTTTAATTTTGGGTCAACAACAAGTACGAATTCTCAAAAACCCTTGATTAATAAATCAGAGCAGGTATAACTTCAAACAAACAGGCTGAGGAACAGATCCCAGTTCCCAAACAACTGGAAGCAGAGCACTGGGGACACCGGTCTCAGCTGCCACCCTGAGAGAAGGTGTGAGGAGGTAGCTATTTGTGTGATGTGAAAGAACACAGTGAAACACCTTCAGTTCCCCCGCTTTTACAGGCAGCAGCCAGCCGCACTTGTAAATTAGTTTGTGAGTACTGAGGGTAGATGAAAGGGTGTTTCCTGAAACCAGCCCATTACAGAGAGGAAGAAAGAAAAACATCTATCAAAGGCAATGGAGAAATACAAGGAAAACCAAACCAACAAATCTGAACAACGCCGTGAACTCCTAAAGTTCCAGGTAGAGTGTTAGGCTAGGCGCTCAGTCCCCGGGGAACTGAAGTTTGCCATTTAATTTGGCTGGCACTGATTTGCCTTGCAAACATCCGTGTAATTTCCTCTTGGCCTCTGAATCTGGGAACATGAGATCCTTTGGTTAAACTCAAACCTCTAATTGCACTTTTCATTTTAAATCAATTTAAAAGGAAACCAGGCCTGACAGAAAGCTCCCAAACAAACAAGTAAAAACTGATCATGCATTTGAAAGATTTTAGTAGTGGAGGTGGAGGGGGTGAGAGGCAAACTCACAATAGCCTTATTTCCCTCTTTCAGGGTGATCCAGTCCTCGCCATTGGAGCTGATGTCAATTCTGTAAGTCTTCACGTAATACTTCTTCTTGGTTTCCTTGGAAATAGCACCCTGTGTCCCGACAGCAGTGACAAAGCGCAGTAAACCCAGGTCCACCTGCAAGAAAATGACGGGACGAGTCAGTTGGCCGCCCCAACAAGGGTTTTCATCCGCTGAAGTTGGCAGGGCCTGATGCGACGTAAGTGGTCCCTACCTTCCATCCACCCTCTACAGAAAGCCAAAGACTGCCAAACTGCCTTCTTCTATTTATGTTTGTGCCCATAGCTTAGTGATGCTGTCGATTTTGGTCAGAGAAGCTTCTTTCTGTAGAAGATGATAGTTACTTCAGAGTCTCATAACCGGTCAAAGTGCTGAGAGCAGAGTGCTCCGGTCTAAATGGGACATCTGTATCATCACTTCTAAGGCTCAGAAAACACCAGGGAAGTTGGGGTGAGAAGAATGTAAGAGCTGGAGGATGAGGTAGAGTGCTGTGGAATGCTGTCTTCCAGGCCTTACACGGCTGAGGCACTCATGACCTCAACAGCAGCTGAGTTTATGTGCATGAGACTTGTACAAGATTGGATTTGTCCATATTCTGTCATGAAATGGGGAGGAGCTCATGGGGCTCCATCCATCCTTGAGAATCTATCACTGAGGGATGGAGAGACATTTTCTTCAGTGGTATAGCCACTGATGAGTGGTCTATGTTCTCATGAGCAACTTAAATGAAATTCATTGGTTAGTTAGCACACACACACACACACATACACGCACACACACACACATACAGCAAAGTGGTCTAGGTTTTAAGAAAGGAGAACTTTCTCATTACTGCAGCCAAGATCACCTGATCCCTGGTACAAAGGAGGAAACTGGTACCATGTCAGTATATTTTCCAAGCCATTCAATACACTTCACAAAGCACATCATCATATGTATTACTTTACAGATAGAGAATCAAGACAGACAAGATAGCCCTATGTGGTGGCACACGCCTTTAAACCCAGCATTTGGGAGGCAGAGGTAGGTGGATCTCTGTGAGATAGAGGTCCATCTGGTCTACATAGCAAGTTCCAAGTCAGCTGGGGCTACAGGGAAAACTTGTCTCAAAAAGACATTAAGAACAAGACAGACAAGATGAATGAACACATTAGCTATTGGACAGCCCTGCCATCTGACCTGATCCTGTGTCCCATGCCTCTGCAGCATCCTGGTCTCCTTCCAACGTGATGCAGTCACGAAGGGCCCTGACTGAGACACACCTAGGAGTGCTGTGATTCCAGGATCGGCCACAGATAGAGTCTGGCGTGGTGAGGCAGGAGGAGGGAAAGGAGGGCGTGGTGACCCCTTCCTGCCTCTGTCATCTCGTGGCCTTGTTTGGAGCAGCACAGTTGAAAGGCAGATGGGTCCCAAGACTCATGGGGAGGGAACACATCACAGAACAGAGCTTGCCAGCGGCTTGTGGTCAGTTTCCAATGGGGCTTCCCAACAGGAGGTGTTACTTCCCAAGTCCCCTGCTTACCTCACACACAGTAGGGTGGGACTCGGGTGGGCATCAAGGTAGTGATAAGTGCCTGCAGGAGCCCACCTTGACTCACTGCCTCTCAGTGGGTTACGAAGTCAACAGGTCATGGACTGGAATCCCTGAAATCATGACCCGAAGTGATTTTTCTCTTGTGTGTATGTATGCCTGTTCTGTGTACATTGGTGCATTCAGGTAGAGTCAGAAGTCAACCTGGACTGCAATTCTTCAGACCTTGTTTGTGAGACAGTCTTTCACGAGGTCTTGGAACTCACTGATTGAGCTAGGCTGGTTGGCTTGTGGGCCTCAGGGATCATCTCGTGCCCTCTTCTCCAGGGATGATATCTCAAGTATGCATTAACACACTCTGCTTTTTCTTATGGATTATGGGGCCATCATGCTTGTGTTCCAAACGCTTTACCAACTGAGCCATTCTCCCAGCCTAGAAGACCTTTCTTGCCTCTGATTTCCTAGAATTCCTCCTTTTGTCACATTCTTTATAGGTATTTCTGGTATAAACTAATAGTTTTTTATTAATTTTTCTCATTGTCATCATTAATATAATATACATATAATCTTAAAGTCAAATTCGTGATTAATTTCTATACGTTAAGAATGTTTCCCATGTCCTTTCATGAATGTGTTTGGGTTTTCCTGTAAACTATTTCCTTCTATTTATTGTGTAGCTTGGACTTTACAGAAAAGAAAGTGTTTACAGAAACGGGACGCTAAAATATGGTAAGTATTTTTTTTTTTTTGCAAGGCTCAGAAAGTAATTGTCTATAAAATCTGATTTTCACTGACCAGATATTTTAACAACACATTTGTCACTAAGAAGCAATAAACAGAATGCCACTTTCTTTGAAAACAACAACAGCAGAGTAAACCCCATTCCGTTCTCAGATTCAGAATCCTGCTCTCCAGCTACCTGACAGACCAATTTTCAGAAAACACTATTTCAATTAACCCTGCAGTGTCTATAGGCCAGGGGCTCTGGGCTGAAACTGGCCTTCGTGGGCCTGCTTATGAAGGCTACCTCCTGTCTCCCAGGAACAGCCTTTTCCTGCTGGCCCCGGGAGGAGCTGCAGGAAAGCAGCTCTCTGAAGGGAGTCAGAAGTTACCCACTTTAATAATAGGGTGCTTGTGCTGGGAATGGGGGCTGGGGTGTCACTCGAGCCCCAAAAGTTTGTTTCCATTTCCTTGGTCTAAAAATGTAAAATTGGATTGGAGAGATGGTTCAGTGATTAAGAGCACTGGCTGCTCTTACAGAGGACCCAGATTCTATTCTCAGCACCCACATGGCCACTCACAACCCTCTGTAACTCCAGTTCCAGGGCACTTGATGCCTGCTTCTGTCCTCAAGTACCAGACAGGCATGTAGCAGGATTATATACATTCAAGAGAAACACTCATATACGTAAAATAAAATAACTAAATATTTTTAAAAATGTAAAGTTGGGGCTGGAGAGATGGCTTAGCAGTTAAGAGGGTTAAGAGCTTTGGCTACTCTTGCAGAAGACCTGGGTTTGGTTCCCAAGATCCACATGGTGGTTAACAACCATCTATAACTCCAGTTCCAGGGAATCTGATGCCCTCTTCTGACCTCTGTGGGCACTGAATGACAGGAGTGCTCTTATATACGTGCACATAAAATAAAAATAATAAGATATTTAAAAAATAAAAAAGTAAAGTCAATGCCATAAGCTTTCACCAGATTTAAGAGAAAAAAGAATAACAACAATAAGAAAACAATGTTCTGATAGCCCAGCCAGTCTCTTAAACTTACTATTTAGCCAAGGAAGACCTTAAACTTCTGACTCTTCTATCTCTACCTTCCCAATGCTTGGATTACAGGCTTGCAGCACCATGCCCAGTTTATGTGGTGCTGGGAACAGAACCAAGGCCTTGTGCATGCCAGGGAAACACTATCAAGAGAGTCATATCCCCCGCCCTAGGAACAAAATTTCAATATAAATTAGTATTGTAAGCTAATCATGGTGATGTTTCAAATTTTAATTTAATAAATATTTACTCAGTATATTAAAAACAATTCAGTACCTATCCTGGTAGCTGAAATCGGCAGTTGTTTTCAAAAGGAAGTCAAGAAGTGTCAAGTGAACACCTGATTTCTTATTTCCTTTATGCGCAAGTTTCAAAAAACCAGAGGCCAACAATGGCTGTGCGGTTTAGTAAACAAAATACGAGACGGCAAATTAAATTGAATTTTAGACAAAAAGAAAATAATGCGCTGACTTAACTTAAACAAAAGAAAAAAACAATTTTAATTACGTCTTATACCACATTTGGAATATACTTACACTAACAACTGATGTGTTGCCTCCTTAAAATTCACATCTATCTATCTATCTATCTATCTATCCGCCCATCCTCTATCTTTTATGTTTACAGTACTAGGGATTACATGTTAAGTGAGGTCTCTATCATCCAGCTATATTCCATCCCCTTTTAAAAAAAAAGAGAGAAACATTGAGACAGAGTCTTTCTCACTTGCTCAGGCTGTTCTTGAACTCATTCTGTAGCCCAGGCAGTCCTGGAACTTGTGATCCACCTGTCTCAGCCTCTGAAGTAGCTGGCTGGGATTACTGTGGGTACCACCAGGCCTGGATCCCTGAACACCCACATTTTAATGGGTCTTCTGTGTTATCTGTCATCTTTACCCATAGTCAGGTGATTTCAAATTCTTATGGAATCTGGGCTTTCAGAACACTGGCACCTGCAAGCTAATGAGCACTCTAGACACCGCTGGAGAAAGACTTCAAGAGTCTCAAATGCTCTCAGCACCCTGAGTGTTTTACTGACCATCTGTGGGGTCATGCCTGTGCCAGGTCCACTTGTAAGCTGAAGGATTCTCAGGACCTTGATGTCCAAGGGAGTACGACACAACGGTGTTTACATAAACTCTTCTCAACACACTTAAAGGAGGCTCTTCAGTTTAGCAATGATTAAACTCCCAAATGCCTAATTCAACTTGAGTTGATTTGAATTCACTTTAGAAAATCAATCTGTGGGTGTGCTCTTCAGATGGACAGACAGATAGACACAGCATCTCCCCTAGCCAAAACTGCCTTCGAAGTTACTGTGTAGCCAAGGCTAGCCTTGAACTTCTGATTCCTTGACCTTCATCTCCTCAGGGCTGGAATTAAAAGCATGTGCCACCAAACTTGGTCTGTAGGGTGCTGGAGATGAAAGGCAGGATCTCTGTGCATTCTAGGCAAGCACTCTATCAACTCAGTTACATACTCAGCACTTATTTTTATAGTTCTTTTGAGGGAGATTTAGTTCTTAGGCAGGGATGAAGTGGTCATCTAAAGCAATTCCAGACATAGGGATCTCCTGACTTTAAGGAAGGAGCCCAGGGCAGGAATGAACAAGTCCTCAGTAAGGAAAATGTCCAGGACCTAAACACAGGGCCCTTGAAACATAGGTATGAATCACCCATGAACAAGAAATGATATTTTCTTTTGCCAACAGCAATGAAAGGCACCAGCAACTTCCCTGGTAATTGCACAAGGTTTCCTGCTGTGCATTAAACTGTGGCTCTTCTTACTTGCCACACTGGGATATTTGAAATTCTGTTTCATTTTCCTTCCTAATATTGCTGCCATTGTGTTTACTAAAGATAGACGACAATCTCACAAAATCTAGGCTGGGACCTATACCAATGGGATATAGAGAGAATGCTACACAGACCTCTGACAAGCAAGCCTTCCTGAAGCTATGGACTCACCATCAACACGGAGTCTCCCCACCTGTCCAGAGAATTCTCTGGAACAGCCAGGGGCCTATCCTCCACCCTAAGGTGCCAATGAAAGTCTGGGAGGAGATGAGACAGCCTTATAATACCTCTGTTTCCACTGTGGTGTTCATGGAAACCTAAAAGGCTTAAGACCCTGAGTGTTATATATGAACAGCTTCAGCAAAGGCCACCCCGAAATGTGCTGCTCAGAGATAAACGTTATTTTGAGATCAAGGCAATTGAGAATCAACAACAAATGCATCTGTCCTCATCTCTCCTGCCCAGCAGCTGGGCACGAATCCTCACGTTAAGGGGTGAGAACGTCCCCCTGGGCTATGCCACCGGGCGTCAGTACTGGAGTAAGCGTGCATGAGCATACCTTACTGGAAAACCCTTTTCTACTCGCTACACTTGTGAGTGTTCAAGTGACTTTCCCACAGTTCCTTGGCCTAGAAATCCAATTCTCCACTGTAACCATTTGTTAAAAAAGGTGGATTAGTGCCTGAACTGGCCACATCCTTGAGTTTTACTTGTCTATGAGGCCCCACTGACATGAAGCTGTAAAGAGCATTTGTGTACTTTTCTCTTGTTAATCTATCTTTTGTCAGTTTAGTTTGAAGGGCTTAGGTATAAAACCTAAGTGGGTAGAAAAAGAGCCTTTTCTTCTCTTGACATGAAAAATTCTTTTGGCTTAAAACAAAATATAATTAAACCTAGTGGTTATTTCCTCTTTTTTTGGTCTGGTGGGCTGAGTAAGGCACTTCTGTCCTGTAAGCTCAGCACACAGCTCAGAGTTCATCATGCTGTACTCTGGTTCTGGTTCCTCCTATTCTCTTCTAGCTTTTTGTGATTTCTCTTGGAAAATGTTTGTCTTTCTGTTATAGCTAATAGGTTCCTACTGAAAAATTTCACAAGGTGTAGTAAAGATTATAGGAGAAAATAAAATCTTCATAAGATTGGGACATAATCACTTCATTCTTCCTGTGGCTTTTTCCTGTGCAAAATGTGAATATGTGTAGTTCTGTAGTTATAATAGTGAGGTTTCCCATCTCTGTTTGATCATTTACTCTTTAGTTTTATGAATATATTTTCATGCCAACAATATTTTTCTTTTTCTTCTTTTTCTTTGAGAGACAGGTTCTGTGTGGCTTAGGCTGGCTTGGAACTCACTCTCCCTCACCTCAGTCTCCCGAGTGCTTGGATTACAGGCGTGTGCACCACACTGAACTACATTACCATTCTAAGGGCATTGTGGCGTTTCATTGTATGAATGGTGTGACATCATCTCTCTAGTCAGTTTACTACTTTTGAGCCTTCAGGTACTGGACAAGCTTGATTTCACCCAGTGCACACTATACTGCTTGTCAGCTGAGTTCATGAACCCCTAACTGTGGCAGACTTGAACATACGACCTCAGGAGGGGATGGCACACCCAGTAGGAGACACTCAGAGGAAGACAAATCAGAGAACTGGAAGGATAGGAGGGAAGCAGAGACCTTTCACAGCCAACTGTGATGCCCAACATGTGCAGTGAAGGGTTCACAGTAGGAATCTGCAATCAAACATGATGAGAAAGGATGTTTCAGAGAGGGAGGAACAGGAAGTGCGGATGAATCCAGGAGCAAATGAAGGGATGAGATAGCGGCCACCAAAGAGCCAGCTACAATTCTCACACCGCAGTAGACATCGTCCAAAGCACATTGGCTCTGCAGAGCATATGCTCCTCCGAACTGGAAGGCTGTGGGCAGTAGCCATGGAGACAATCTAGGGTGTCCCAAGGGCCATCTCTCAGGACTTAGCTCTGAACTGCTCCAGTGCTTTCACCAATTGTAAATTCCAAGAGACAGAGATGGGAATCACAAACCAGCACTGAGCAGGGCAGCTCTCCACAGTGCCTCTCTCCCGTGTGCTGGAGGGCCCCATTCCTGAACTCTTCTTTTTCCATAAATACCCAGGCATGAAATTAACAGCATCAGATGACGTGCTTACCCTAAACCCAACTAGCTTTGCTTCTCTCACGGTTTTCTCAGTTTTGAAAGTGTATCCTTACTTCCTAATTGCTTTATTTCTGATAGATATGAGTTCACATCTGAGTCCGAGAGCCTTCTGTATGAAGGGACGGTGGTGAGCGGTGTGCGGTGAGGTGGACACATGTGCAACTAAACATCAAATGCATGCTCTCAGCTTGTTGAGTGTTTCCCACCTGGGTGCAACACAAATCAACATCTGGAAAGCATCCAGTGGTATGTAGGCTATCTTCAGAAGTTAATCAGACGCCTTTGGTGCTCTAGCGGCTACTTTCTGAGCTAGCTTGCACAGTTCGACAAGCATGAAGTGACTCCATGGGGCACCCTGCTTCCAATATCAGTATAAACTTCTAAGATGTCAAATTGTCTATCTACGTCTTATGCTCATTATGTTCCACACACAAAGAAGAGGTATCAGACAGAGACAAGGAAGTTTCTAACTCTTTCTAGGCATGGAGGGAGGGTAGCTGGTCCTGTTGCTGGAGACCCTCAATGGCACTGGGTCCCAACCATAGCCCTCATTTCTTTCCTTTCAGATGTCCACAAGGACAATCCACACACACACTTTATGGCAGGGGTGTTGTCTTCACAATGACAGGAAACATATTCCCCAGATAAAGAGAAGCGCGTAGAAGGCTACATTTTACTAGGAATCACTGGAGGACGAAGCGGCATGTTTCAGCATCATGTAGTAAATCATGAAGCAATCTCTGTGAATTGCTGGTTAAACAGCAGCATGCAGCCTCCCGGCCATGAAATGGATATCACTGTCTCCTACGATCGTACACAACCAGTGATCGGTAATATCGGAATGTGGAAAGCCTCATTTCCAAAATGAAAATCTGTCTTGCTCAATAAAATACTACCCAGTGAGCGAGCATCGGCAAGGGAGCATTTACCAGCTTTTAATGCTCCAAGGCAGGCTGGGACGAGAGCCTGAGAAAATAAAGGACAAAGAACTGGGGTTTGATTAAAAACAGGAAAATCTGTTTGTGAGGGGAAGACCATGGCGGATTTTCTTTAGAGCATCTTTGATGACTCAAGGCTGTTTAATTCATCAGTTGATACGACAAGCAAAAGAAAATATTTTTAAGCAATTGTCTCATTTCCTTAGATAAAACACATGTTTTCTGACCCAGCCAGGCATGTGGCCCTCAGCTATTCTAGGCTGAGTGGAGCTAATTCACGGCACTCGACTGTGTCTGCCTGAAGGTCAGGGTCTCCAGCTTCTTATAGATGCTGATTAGAATACAACCACTAATGGTTAATAGCATAATTCTCTAAGGGTTGATAAAATATTTCTATACCTCTAATATTTTGTTTTGATTTTGCAGAATATAGTAAAATGTTGATAACTAAAATTGCTCTTTTTAATTGAAAAATCCACAATGCGGTCTCTATAGTAGGGATTTTATTAAGGGTTAAATTTAAAAGCATCACCTCTTTCAATTCTTACATCTATCACACAAGAAAGGTTTTATGGGCAAATAAACTGAGAAGCAAAGTGATATGTTGCCTTGCACAGAGCCGCATAACTTACTTGGGTGGAGCCAACACTGCCACTCCTGTGTGACCCACAGCTTCCCCATGCTGCTCCCTGAGTTCCAAGGCAGCAAGAATAAGATCTGACAGCTTTCCTTTTTTAGAAATCGAATATTTTGTTCAGTGATAGGAAATATGAGGCCATTTGTGATCACCCTGTTGACTAGTTTAAAATATAATACTGGCTTCTAAAAGCATTTGCTTCATATACTAGATGGCTGAAAAATAAGATGATGGTTATGAATGATTTTATTTTAAAATTCAGGCAAAGGTAAAAACTCCTGACTACAAGGGAAGTGCAAGACAGGACGAGTTTCTTCAACTTTCTTTTGTCCTAATTGCCTGGATCAGTTCTTCTTTCCATAGCTGAATTAAAGGAAAGCAAACCTTTGACAGCCTCAAAAACTTTGGCAGATAAAAGCAGTAACTCTGACTGCACCTGCTTTCTGGCACAGTCTTCCATTCTCATGTCAATTTCTTTTGCATAAACAAGAATGAAACTAATGAAAAAAGAAGTATTTAATTCTGAGGTTCCACCAGTTCTACTGAAAAAATGAAATCTTCTGTCACCCCTTAAAATTGCCCAGAGACAAGGAGAATCCATCCAACAGGGTAATATTGTAGCATTTCTACTGAAGATGCTTCTGTAACCCAGAAGTTTTGCACTATTGATATCAAATGTGGAAGAGAATGCTGCTGGAGGTGGAACCTCTGCCTCTGGTAGCCTGTGGTTGAGAATAATGCTTAGAAGCATGACACCCCACCAGGAAGTGTTTGGTTCATGTCAAGAATGCACTTAAACATGGTGTTTTCACATACTCTTCACCAAACCCAAGAATAAACATGATGGTGTTCAGCAAAAATGAGGCTGCTACTCCATTTTAATTGTTCTTTCTTGATGAACCTATAAGATCTGGATACAACATGTCCTGATAATGAAAAAAGAGGACTTGTAACCACTGTGGGCTTCTGTATCACCACCAGATACAGATTGCACTAAGGCTATTCAAAACTCCTCTGTAGAGTTTAATTGAGTCAAAGCTGTGAAAGAGATTGTTTCAGTTTCTACTGACCTGTGAAATCATTTCTCCTAGGGAATGAAGCCTTCTTCAATGTTACAAAAACTTGCATGTGAGGTCCTAGAAAATGGTACTAGCTTGATCTAGACCACAACATTGAAGTGGTCTCTGCCAATAAAGAGGGCTCTTGAGCAATTCTTTCTCTTTCTCTTTCTGTGTGCGTGCATGCGTGTGTGTGCATGTATGTGTATGTGCATATGTGTGCATGTGCAAGCCAGAGGTTGTCAACATCAGGAGTCCTTCTTCAGGCATGGTCCGCCTTGTAGTTCGAGATAGGGTCTCCTA
The DNA here is from genome assembly GCA_035773235.1 of Eospalax fontanierii. Classification (NCBI taxonomy): domain Eukaryota; kingdom Metazoa; phylum Chordata; class Mammalia; order Rodentia; family Spalacidae; genus Eospalax; species Eospalax fontanierii. The sequence goes on along the minus strand of CM069540.1, from coordinate 46,992,003 downwards.
TTGAAATTGGCATGTACCAAGTACATGAGGCTGCCTGGACATTGGGCTCCAGGGATCTGCCTGTCTCTGCCTCTCCAGCACCAAGACTACTGGGGCACACTACCATGTCAGCTCTTTTACGTGGGCTGAGATGGGCATCAGGTCTTCAGGCTTTCGGGCAAGCAGTTTATTCAGCTATCTCCCCAGCCTCAGAAACTTAATACTTTCCATTTTTTGAATGCTTATTTTAAATTACATTTAATTTAAAGCCTGCACCGAATACCTTGATCTTGAAAGAAGACAAGTGTTTTCAACAGAGCAAATATAATCCCTAGGGACTTGCTATGAATTTACCCTAAAGTTCTGTGATAAAAACTGCCTACCTATATAGCTATGTAGACACAACCTGTTCTGGTATTAGTCATCTAGAGATAACGACAAAACTGTGCATCTGAAAAAGCCAGGAGAAAGGATTTAGAGTGTTTTCTTCACAAAGCAATGGTCAGTGTGTGAGGAACAGGTGTGTGTGGCCTGACTTAAGCATCATCTACATCACACAGCAGGCTGGCAGGTTTGTAGATGAAGAGACGGAGACATGGAGCAAATGAGAGGCTTACTTGGATTCTGACAATGAATCAACTAGGAAACCAGAGCCTTAAAGCTTTGCCACAGGCTCCAGGCCTCAGATGCTCAAACTCTGGGAGTAGTGATAAACTGAGGGATCAAAGGATGTTGCATGTGCAGATAAAGTCATTTCATTCAGTAAATTCAAATACTTGGATCTGCCTCTGGGAACACAGAAGTCTGTGTAGCAATATGGCATGTCACACATGATGGGGTCAGACTGAAGTAAGAACTGCCCCCGTTCAAACAATGTGGTACTATGGGGTTCAGAAGAGGGAAGAAGCACTTGTGCAAGGGAATAGAAAGGGCTTTATGGACAAGGTTACGAGAAGCATTCAAAGTGGGCCTCCAAGGATGGGTTGAGGAAGTGGCCAGGGCTGATGAGGTAGAAGCAGAAGGAACGCAGGAATCCGGTCCAGCTGTCTACATAAGGGAATTCTCCATGGGATGCATAATGCTCGTCTAGCGCGAATCTCTTGGCAGCATTTACTCATAGAGCAAGGGTAGCCTTCCTCCCCACCACACACAGGCAGACACAAAAAAAGAAACATATACCACACATACATCACAGACACACACACACCACAGACACACATATACCGCACAGAGACACACACCATAGACATACCACACACAAGTAGACACAAAGGAACACACACATACATACACACACATGCACACCACATAAGCAGACAGAAACACACTCATGCACACACACACGTACACACACATACACACGCACACCATACCACATACACCACGCACAGGCAGATACAAAGAAACACACAGACACACACAGACAGACAAATGCACAGGAACACGCTACCCCTCATGGACCTTCATGAAATGCAAAAGACTAAACAGTGAGGCATTTGACTAGAAACAGAGACAGGAGGATCTTCACTGTAATTTGACTTCAAGCTCAGGCCCATGTACCGCACTAATGTACCACACTAATAAGGTGCCTTTCCTTCCTCTGTGACTCTAGGCATTCCCAAGAATGAGACAGGCTTACTCTCTCAGAGACTCTGCTCTTGGGGTGGGACATTTTCTTCAGTTCTGCTTAACAACTATGGCTAGTAGTTATAAAACAGCATACTAATGGTGTGAAGCTTGCCCCTTGCTGTCCAAATCTTACAGTTGGGTTCTCAAATATTTAAGGATAAGTCAATGAGTAGAGAACAGAAGCTTGCATTTGTCCTGTAGGGAAAGTACCGTTTGGTGTGTATATGCTCAGTGTGCAGGTAAAAAGAAGAAGAATGTTACAACATTCTTGTCCTGTAGTCAGGGAGGGAAAAAGCCAGATAATGAATAAAACTCAGTACTGACTATGCAGGCTGCACTGAACTGCTTAGTAGATTCTAGGCTCTGGTGAAACTTTGGGTTGGGCCTTCTGGTTGGTATATGATAGTCAAAGAAGTAGCTGTGTAGCATTGGCCTGGAAGAGTGGCCTGGGGTAATGTTCAGCAAGCTAATTAGCCAATTTCAATTCAAGCTTTAGTTTTCTCCTCTCTCCAACAGGAAATATTTGGTTCTTTCTCAAGGTTACTATGAGAATCACATAAAGTATATCCATACACAACAGCCCTTAGAGCAGGGCAATATTTTCCCTTAGTTATTTGTGTAGATGGTATGTGTGAGTGTGTGTATGTACGCACACATATGCAAAGTTTTCCCTGCAGTACCTAGATTATAATTCCTGCAAAGAAGTGACAACCTTCTGCTTTTTTAATGCGCCATTCCTACATATCCCTAATCTATATTCCTAATCCTCAGCAGATGTTTCATAAGAGTTTGATGAGTTTAAATTCAGTGTTGTTTTATGTCCAGTGTGGCTGGTAAGATCAAAAACTCCTTTCTTCCAAACAAAAGCAACTGCCTGTTATTAAAGTCAACATGAAAGTGTCTGGGCCACTAACTGTACTCTTAAATGAGAAATGTGATTACTCTTATCCTGATTGTTCTCACTGTAAATATTATAACTTGTCATAAAGTTCCCAATCCTTTAGAAAAAGTCACTACTGGAAGCTAGAGTCCCATTGAGTTTCATTGTCCAGTCCACTCTGTATGAAGCAGCTCTTATTACTGATTAATTAAATGGCCTCTCATGAACTCAGTGTTTCTTTTCCTGAAAGTCCCTCAAAGGGGAAGCAGGGATTAAACAATTCTTCCACTGTATCTATCATAGTCTTTGCCTGCTCTACCTTCCTGTTTAGGGGCAGATGCAGGTGCAAGCTTGCCACCCCTGAGTGTCTATGTGTCAACTGTTTATCTAGGGCTTGGGACTCCCCATACCTTTCTTGCACTTTTGTAAAAGTCACATCAAGATCTCTGCACCACGGTCAGAAGGTCAGAAGGCTTCACCTAATTTGCATGTGATCTCTATAAGGTGCTGCGAGGCTAGGAAAGGGCTGCGGACGGCAGGCAGAAGAGGGGCAAGCAGGATTAGGGCTTTCCAAGGTGCTTTGAGGGACGGGACACACATTTTCCTAGGCTCTTGGCAGCTTAAAAAGATTTCAAACCAAATGGATCAAAAAAATATCAAATGGCACATATAAGGAAAGTATCTCTCTGCTTAGAAAGTTGTTCTGCAACTGGTGAAATAGCTCATTCAATAAAGTACTTGCTATGCAAGTGTAAGGATCTGCGTTTGACCTCCACAGCTCACACACAAAAGCTGGTGGAATGGCATACACTTATTAGCTCAGCACTGGGGAGGGCAGAAGGACTCCTGGGGCTCATTGGCCAGCCAGCCTACCCTATTTGGTGAGTTCTAGCTCAGGGGAAGATCTTGTCTCAAAAAAACGAGGTGAACAACTCCTGAGGAATGACTCCTGAAGTTGTCTCTTGGCCTCTACATGCATGTACACACACCTGTAAAAACATGTACCCACACACACTTCCTCAACACAAAGTGACTGTTCTATTTTGCCCACGTGATTCTGTCTGCTACATGGGGGTGATTCCTGAATAGCTGGAGATAAGCAGGCATTAACATTCCACATCTGCCTCTGCACAGATGAGCTGTTGACCACTTTGCGGTCAGTCACTGACTCCCCTTAATTCCGCCTTCGCCTAAAAACTTGGTTTCAAAAATAAACACAAGGGGGAATTTCTGGAAACTAAAGGCTTTTAGATGGGAGCGATAGCCTCAATCAGTCACTTGGCCTATAAACTTTGACAGAACCCTTTCACACGGGTTTTCCATGTATTTCTCAGTGAGCTAGGTGGGTGTCTCCCAGTAATTAGAGTTCCATGTGCTGATGAGGAGGCTGTGTGTGCAGGTGTCCAACAAAACTCCTCCACTTGGCATAAAACATCCTGCCAGGAGCTGACAGGAATGCTGAGCCTGAAGTTATAATGAATGCAATCCAGAGACAGGAAGAAGGAACAGGCAGCTTGGTGCCAGCTGTCACAAATTCTGTGTAGTGCCTGGAGGGGCGACAATCATTCTGGCTTGTTGTTGTTGTTGTTTGTTTGTCTGATTGAGGCAGAGTCAGGCTATGAACCCTGGCTATTCTCATCCTTGAGGCTTCCACTTCTAGAGCCCTGGCCTTACAGGCATGGGTCGTCACAATCAACTCCGTCACCCTGAGGACACATAATTGAGGCTTCTGATTTAACATACGTTTCCATGTTAGAAAGTTTACCATTCCCTGATAGACTGACTCTCTTCTTGAGAATCCTTTATAAAGGGGACGGTAAGTGTTTGAGGCCTTCAAAAGTACATTTCCAAAGAATTATAAGAGAAACACTTGTAATTTAAATCATAATGGATGAGGGAGGCAAAACCTAGGCTATGGCAGGAGAAAAGGAATCCACTGGAACCTCATTGGATGGAGTGCTAAATGAAAGTTAGAAAGAAGGCATTCCAGGGAGTTGACTGCTGCACCCAGAAAAAGGGGAAAAAATGGCATCATGTGACACTCTGAGGAGCATAGGCTCAGTTCATCATCCACATGTAATTGTTTCGCACAACTGAAAATTGTTTCCATGTTCTGGGAAAAATCCAGGTTTCTAATTGCATACATTTAAGCCCAGGTCACACAATGGGAAAAATATGACTAGCTGACAATTTTTAAACCACAAGGACACAGCACAGGTATCGCACGGGCACCTTGTGCTGTTTGTTCCTCTTGTAGGTTCACTGGGAGTTGCTAACATGCCAGAAGCAGTAGCTGGCATTTATCTGCTGGAGCCATTCTGGGGTGTGGGTTGGGGTGTGTGGGTATATGTATGGAGGTTAGAGACACTGAATGTCTTCCTCAATCTCTTCTTCACTTATTTTTTGAGACATGATCTCTCAATGAACCGGGAGTTCACAGATATGGCTAGGTTAGCTAGTCAGTGAGCCCCCAGGGATCCTCCTGTCTTTTCCTCCTCAGTGCTGGGAATGATGCACACTATCACACCTAGTTTTTTATGTGGGTACCGAGATCAAATTCAGGTCCTGGGTTATCTCACCAGTCCTCCAGTGAGCCACTACAGACACACACACACACACACACACACACACACACACACACACACACATACACACACACGGTTGGACGCATCTATTTTGGCTGTATGCTTGGCAATGATAAGAGGTCACCTGTCTGGTACAGGTGGACAGTCTGTTGTGTGCAGGTATACACTTGGAGAGGGGTGGGGAAGGCACTTCTTGACAGAATGTAGAGCTAAGGCCCATGTTGGGAAATGCTGTAAAGGCCTTCCTTCTTCCCATAGGAACTTGCGGGTTTTCTGAGCAGGGAGAATCCAATTACATGGTTGTTAAGGCTCTGAGATGCAAAGTTAAGGGATTACAGCACATCACTTCACATGGTTTTAATTAAAATGCCAGGAATTAAAAAGAAATGGAACGATGATTCTTAATCTGTCTGAATTACATTTGATAAAAAGAGACCTTAATTGAGATGAATCTTATATGAGAAACATAAATATTCTAAATCTAGACATTTTACAGGAAGAGGAGTAGATACCAGATGTTCATGTAAACTCTTCTAGGAGTGGGTTACTGCATTGTGGAAGTTGAGAAGCAGAGCTCAGTTTCTCAGTGGAAGCACATATCAGTGCTTCCTGTTTCACAATCCCTGCAAGACACAGAAGGTCCAGGTGGAAGTCTTCAAAGATGACCTTCACTGTTATTGCCGTAAGTGAGATTCATCTACTCAATGCACAAAAGTACTAACTGACTTTTTTTTTTCTATCCTGTGTGTGGTATGCTCATATGAATATACATATTTTGCATGTGTGTACATATTTTTCATGTTTTTAATATTGTAGATAATTATTAAATAAATGAATTCTTTCATGTGGTATGGGTTCCTTCCAAATATATAATGGCACCCTTATACACGCATGCAATATTTGGAAACATATTAAAACTATAGAATGATATTTATGCTATTTATTTTATTTGTGTTACTGATTGAGAGTAGTAATGACTAGTATAGATTTTAGAAAATACATTGAAATATTTTTGACTTATTATTTTATGTGTATGAATGTATTGTTTGCAGGTATGTAAGTACACCCATCCATGTCATGCAAGGCCTACAGAGACCAGAGAGGATGTCAGGTTCCCTGAAACTGGAGGTACAAACAGTTGTTAACCACTATGTGGATGCTAGGAACAGAACCCAGGTCCTCTGCAAGATCAGTCAGTACTCTTAACCCTGAAACATCTCTCCAGCTCCATTAAAATATTTTAAAAATTAGCATGTGTGATGGTTAGTATTGTCAACTTGATAGGATATGGAATCACCTAAAAGACAAATGCCTCATGTCTGTGAGGGAGTTTCTGGATTAGGCAGATTGAGGTGGGAAGACCCACCCTCACTGTGGGTAGCACATCCCATGGGCTGGAGTTCCCAGCTGCAGAAAAAAACAGAAAGCAAGCTGAGCATAAGCATCATCTCTCTGCTACCTGACAGTGGACAGTGTGACCAGCAGTCTTATGCTCTTGCTGCAAGCCCTTCCCCATCATGACAGACTACATCTTCTAACTGTCTGCCAAAATAAAATCTTCTTCCCATAAATTGCTTACTTTAGGTATTTGTCATGGCAATAAGAAAAGTAATTAATATAGCATACAAAGTAATGAGTTTCATTATTGACTTTTCATTAGTCTGTATTTTTTGAAATGTTTAGGTAGCCAGTAAAATTTGGCTTGCTATGTACATACTCATTTTGTTAAAATTAGAAATGTTATTAAAGAGTTCTTTTTCTTTTTCTCATAAGTTCTGTGTGCTTCTTGAAATATCTAAAGAATTCATCATGATATCATATTTCTTATGATTTTCTAACTTCTGTTCATTATCATGAATATTTCCAAACTGGAGACCCTGCCTCACTCCTTGCTCCTGGATATGGTTTTCCCCCAGTCTGTGGCAGGATTTACCAACTTTAGTGCTAGGTAAACACCTCGAGTTTAGACACAGAGACAACTGCAGCTCTCCTTCAGGAAGCTGGTGCCAGGTGAGGCTCCCACCTTCCCTTTTCTGAATAGTCTGATTTCTTATAAATGCTCAGAACCTATTGAGATCTGTGGGGTTTTGTTGTTTTTGTTTTGTTTTAAGACAGGGTCTCCCTGTAGCCCCAACTGGCCTAGAATTTGCTATGTAGACCAGGCTGGCCTCTATCTCACAGAGATCTGCCTGCCTCTGCCTCCCAAGTGCTGGGATTGAAGGCCTGTGCCACCGTATTCAGTTGAGCATTGTCTTTTTAAAGGAGAAACAAAGACTGAGTATGAGCGAGACTTTAGCAAAGTGAACTTTCACTTCAATGTGAACTTCTCAATAAGCTTCACGGTAGAGCCGATCTGAACAATTATTTGATCCTAAGGGGAAAAAAATTCTTAATGAAATAAATTAGTTATGTGCTGCCTTACATGATTATCAATAGTATTTAAAACAAGTTCCAGCTATGTGGCATAGATTTATGTTTTCATCTTAGGCAAGCTTGGGGCACTAGCTGATCGAGTACATTTATTTTTAATACAATCATAGGATCTTAAATGCTTGAAAGGCCCCGAGAAGCTGTCTTATCCAATCACCCACCCCCTGAAGAACAGTATCGATATCCCTCTCAGGCTTACTAAAAGAATGAAAGAACTTATTTATTACTTTTGCTAGATCTATAAAATGTAGTTAGAAGTTTAAAGCATTAGAATTGCAAGAAGAATAAAACTTTTCTGGAATCAAGGCTTTGTAAGCCTTGAAAAAGGCAATTAGAAGAATGCTATAAATGCATCTTCAACCCCTTGAAGCAAAGAGAGCAGAGGAAAAAAATGCAGAAGTCACCTGCACAAGCTCATGTTGATATCCTTAATTATAACATGTGCAATTAGTCTCAAACGCTTATTTTCATCAATTGTTGGAAATATAAAAGCATAATGCATTTTATTTCTGTTGGGATTTGTAGAGCATTTAAAATTTTAATCTACATTCCTCTCTTTATGTGAACCTAGAATTGAACCAGATTAGATGATTGGGGAAGGGGAGGAAGGATGGAGAAAGGAAATAAAATGAGTGCATATATGACTACCTATACATACATGTGTGCATGTGATAGGGTACACACATTATGAATACATGCTGTGTGTATACATGCACATGTGTCTGTGTGTGCATTCATGCTTGTGTACATGTATAACTGTTCATACATGTGCACATGTTTGTGTGCTCATGTATGTTTGTATGTGAGTGTGAATGCATGAAAGGCTTTGGGCATGCATATGTGCATATACATTCACTCAGCATCTGTCTCATTTCAGGTCAGCAAACCATAATGTCTTTTGATGTTGATTGAAATTACCATGCCGCTATGGAGCTTTGGAGGAGTGTATTAAATGAGGACTCTGGGGCCCCACATCTCTGTCCACACTTGAGCTTGGATGTCAGGATGCATGCCTCTCTCTCTTATCATCAGAGAAGAAGTCTGTGGATACCCTAGAAGTTTTAAACTATAGGTTCTTTCAGTTTTACAGAGCACTATTTTTTTTCCTCAAGGGTTTTCAAACTACAGTACGAAAGTTATTTAAAGCTCAAGAATGGGCGTGCTACATTACATGCTGCATAAATGTAGCCAGAGCTCCTAAATGTGTACATTAACACACTCTGTAAAAGGTACAATTATTACCACCAAGACAGAAATCAACAAACCCCACCAAAGGAATTTCCTAAAACTGCTATCATAAAATCTGTGCATGTTATGGATTTCATTAACATTTTACTCCCATAGGATTCCCAATTGTGTAATAACAGAAGTTCTTTAAATTTTCAGTACCGCAGACAGGAACAGCCTTTTCACCCAAAACAGATGTGAATCCATCAGCCTTCACTTCTCATTGGTCCACAGATATGGCACTGGCTGGTAATGGGGAGCTCTTAATAGGCTGTCATTTAGGTTACAAAGATGGAAATGTAATATTACTTTCTTGTGAACAGATAAATTAATAAACAATAGACAGGGGTTGCAACCTCCGTTCCCTGCATTTGAATGTTTAAAATTAAAAGGTAACAATAAACTTCTGACTGACGTATTTTTTAAAAAATCCAAAATATGGGGCTGGGAAGACGGTTCAGTGATTAAGAGCACTGACTGCTCTTGCAAAGGACTGGGTTCAGTTCCCAGCATCCACCAGACAACTAACAACCATCTGTAACTCCAATTCCAGGGTATCTAAAGCCCTCTTCTGGCTTCTGTGGGCATTGCATGACATGGATGCACTTACATACATACAGGCAAAATGCTCATACACATAAATAAAAATAATAAATAAAATATTTTTAGAAATCTAAACTGTATCCACGCTAACACACTTGTGTGAGGGAATGAATTTCAGTGTTATTTTTCCTGATTCTTGCAATTTCCTTCTTGTATTTCCTTTCCTCAATCTCATCCTTATCTCTGTACATTTTGAGTTTGATTGTGCTGTGGTCTAAAATAACATCTGTATTTATTTAGCTAAAAACAGTTCACTTTTAAAAGTTAAAAATAGAGAAACTTAGATAAACAAGCAGGGAGGTTCGTGATGTGATTTTCCTGTGTAAGGTAAACAAACACATCTGTATTTTCGGAAACAAAAGAACCTCGCTTCTGTTCAGATAGTAGCTCTGAGTGGAGGAGAAAGAACAGAAAAACCAAGCAGCAAGTTGCTTTCCCTTTAGAAGTCTGACCCATATGATGATTTAAAAACGGACTTGAGGGAATGGTGCTCATGCCTTGATTCCTAGCACTCGGGAGACAGAGGCAGGTGGATCTCTGTGAGATCAAGGCCAGCCTGGTCTACAGAGGGAGTTCCAGACAACTGTGTCCACACACTGGGAATCTAAGAAAGAAAAATAAAAAGGTGTGTGTGTGTGTGTGTGTGTGTGTGTGTGTGTGTGTGGCCGGAGTGCTGGGGGGAGGTTGGAGGATGGGAGCTGGAGAGATAGCTCAGTTGTTAAGAGTACTTGCTCTTCCAGAGGACCTGGGTTTGGTTTTCAGCACCCACATGATGGCTAATGCCTATTCTTAACACCAGCTTCGGGGATCCACTGTCCTCTTCTGGTCTTCTTGGCACCAGACACACATGTGGTGTACTTACATACATGCAGACAAAACAATCATACACATAAAATTTAAGAAAAAAAAAGAAATAAGATCTTTTTTAAAAAACTGATTTGAGGATGCTCTGAGCATCTTCTTGCTAGTGGTTTTCACTTGGGAGGAGGGTGGTTTACCTCCCAACAGTGAAAAAAAGCAAATATTTACACAAGTATCTTCTGGTAGCTGGAGCTAATACATGGGCAGACATGGGTGAGCTAAGGTGCTTCTCATCATCATGCCAGGCCCTGCAGCTCAGAATCACTGCTCACAGCATGAGCCCTGTCCATCCAAAGAAACTCTTCTACACATTGCCCGGTGTCCAGTGGTGTGTTGAAGTTGTAATTTTTACTACAGACACTGTCTACCAAACAGAAACTAAGTGGGGACGAGCTGAGACCTAAGGGGCTACTGCTGTTTAGGGCTTGTGACCCTCGGCATATCTTACATAGCAACTGAATGGGTTGACATGAAACATCCGTTAGTAAAGTCATTTGTCTAATTTCTGAAACTGAATTAAGTGGTCGACTTGACCAAAATTATTAAATCACCTTGATAATTTCTACATGGCAAAGCAACTAGTTCATATATTGAAATGATGATGTTATGAGTGCTTCTGTTTGCCCCCAATCCTCCCTTAAATCTTGGAACTCTAATTTTAATCCTTCCCTACTTATGGCCTTCAAATGACCTATAATGTGAAAGGCCATGGTCCTAGAGCCAACTTCAGATACCGGCAGAGGATACTGACTTCATCAGTCCCAGGAGACCCTGCACAGGTATCAGACCTGTGTTGAGCGAGCTAAGAGTTGAATGCGAAACAGTCTATGTGGGAAGCAGAAATCAGTGCGGACTCAGGGTGAAGTGACTTGCCAAGGCTCACCTGTGGAAAATTTTCAAAGCAAATTGTGTACCGTCCAGATGAACACTTAGAGTGTTAATAACAGTTGCAACACACACACACACACACACGCACACACACACACATACACACACACGCGCACACACACACCTGGGAATGCAAGTTGATCCAGACACCTGTATTTCCCCTAAATTGGCTGACACTGTATTTTATAGGCATCATTCCACGTTTGGGGAACCCAGTGAGTTATTTTTGTCAATTCTCTAGTTACAGATTTATAAAGTATCATTTTATTGTAATTTCAGCAATTTGCTAATGATCTGAATGAGTTAATGCACCCCCTAGAGTGTCTGGTTTATAAACACAGAGTGTTTACAGTCAGAATAACCCGGCTGTATATGCATTCTGGATTCGCCAATTTAGCAGATGGAAGTGATTTTGAGTAAAGCATTACAGATTGTAAACCTGCAAGATGCTGGCAATTTTTGTGAAAAATCAAAAATGATTTCTTAGGAGGAACCGTGTCACACTCAGCACCAGAAAAGGAAAGATATATCCAGAGAGTACAAGAGGAAGAAAATACTGTCTGAAATTTGTTAATGTAAACAGTAGTCAGTAGATTCAGGACAGATCATTTTGGTTTCTAACTTTCAACTTGGGGAGACCCTCAAGATTAAAGACGGGGGCTGCAAGTAAAAGACTTTCCCAACTGAATAGGCAAGTCCTCACTTTCTCTACCTAAAAGATGATTCAAATCTACAATAATAATGGTTGTCTGAGGAAACATTTCCAAAGATTCATGAGTTATTTTATTTCATTTGGCCCTTAAAAGAGGTCTACCTGACCTGTCTTTGCTCTTGAAGACAGAGCAATGCTCTGTGTGTGTGTGTATGAGTGTGTGTGTGTGTGTGTGTGTGTGTGCGTGTGTTTGTGATGTGTATATACATGTGTATGGAGACCAGGTATTAACCACAAGAGTCATTCCTCAGGTGTTGTCTACCTTGATTCTCAAGACAAGTTCTCTCACTTGCTGTAGCTTGTCAAGCAGGTTAGGCCAGCCAGCCAGTGAGCTCTGAGGATCCCTCTGCCTCCTCTTCCTCAGGCCTGGGATTGCAGTTGTCTGCTACCACACTTGGCTTTTTCACACAAGTTCTGGGGATTGAACTCAGGTCCTCATGCCTGCATGCAAACACTTTACTGACTGAGCCAAATGTCAGTCCAGTCCCATGCTTTAAATTACCCTCAGGTTCCAAACTCAGCAACCTATCACTAATTGTTCAAGTTCTTAGCCATGATAGGGCCATGCTGAGGTTGCCGATTACAATCCACAGCTCTGGATGGAAGAGGAAGACCTTGTAACTGAGGGAAAGAAAGATCAGGGCTGACAGTGCCGACTCTATGTGAAGTCCAAAGACCTTGCTAGGCATTACCTTTCTGTGAGTGGCTGGCTTGAGGGTATCTGTCCATCATAAGGGTGGGAGGTGAGAACTTAACCAGAATGGCCAAAGACCAGAGCTCAGGTCACTTTAACCCTGCCACTCTGCCTTCTGTTATTGTTTGTTTGCTTCCAGAGTTCCTATTGGGAAAATCATGAGCCAATGAGAACTCCACTTTGGACAGAGGAGACAGGAAACATACGTTCTTGAAGGTTAACTCTTCCCTTCTGGAACTTTCCTCCTCAGCCCTCAGAATGAGCATCTGTACTACATGATACGGAGGAAGAAGGGCCTTTGACATCAGCGCTGCTTGATTTGTCTCACACCTACAGCTTCTCCCAGGGGTCCCTCCTTAGGAACTTCCCAAACCAGGGCTGACTTACCAAACAAACAGGATGTGGCTGAGAAACTGGCTGCCTTCTACTCCTCTGGAGTAAGCAGAGCCAGAAATAATCTAGTACAAATCTTTCCACATAAAACAATGCCTTCAAATTTGGAAAAAAGAGTGAAGTTTTGGCATACATTGATTTATGAAATGATTCTATTTCTACCGTCACAGGCAGTGTAATACTCGATTAGTCCCTGGTGCCATTTTATTTCTCTGAATCAGTAGAGTAACAGAGTTTACATCTCATCTAGTCTTGTACCTCTTGCTTATTCTTTTCTTTTTTCTTCTCTCTCTTTTTTTTTTTTTTTTTTTTTTTTGTCTCCTGGCATTTTAATCAGGGAAGTCACAGTTGTTTTGAGGAAAATGCTCCCCAGAGCTTTAATTAAAGCTGGAAGGATAAATCTGTTTACAGTGTGGTGAACACCATCATTAATAAAACATTGGAATAATTAACAAATTAAATTCTGTGTGTGAATGGCTACATTTGGGATCTATGAGACCATGTTGCTCGAACAAATACAGCACGTTATGCACTTCGTAGAGAAGAAAAGAAAGAGCCAAAGCCTGTGCTTCTCTAAGATGCTTAGTGCCATAGCCTGATGGTGCTTTGGAGCAGTGAAGGTCACACCATCGTCCTTTCATAGGAAAACTAGCTCAGCTTCTATGAGCCTAAGTCATAGGCTTTAACCATGAGCACTGAAATAAGGATTTTTATTATACCATGGACACACTGAGTCTTTGATGGTTCAATTAGAAACAAAGGAAGAAGAAAGATTAAGTTAATAACCAGGGTAGAAGACAGAATACAAAATAGAATAATTTGGAAAGAACACACAAACTTCACAGTGTGATTAACTATAATCACTAAGAAGAGTTTTGCATAAAGTGGCCTTGTGAATAGGATATTGCCATGTTCGAACCTTCCAGCCTTCAGGTTCCTTTTCACCAAGCCACTCCTTGCCTTGTTCTGAAGCTTCCTGGCAGACAAGGATCCCACAGGAAGTACCAGCGTAGACATTCAGATCCATGGCTAATGATGTATTGTTTTTTTCTTTTTCTTCTTTTTTTAATGTCACTCGGTAATTTCCTAGAGCAAACAATGGGAACTGAAGGCTGTTCCTGTCTTTAAGGAAAGCCAGTTTCCCAAAGTTTCTTTATTAATTTAACACATGCAAGTATTTGTCCTGATTGTTGCTACAGCAACATGCTTTGTGGGGGCATATTTCATGCAAAATGGGATAAAGCTGAAAAACAAGACAAATGTCATCTGCATAATCATGTGCATAAAAATAGAAGAGTACGTGTGTGATGCTGCGTGTGCTATGCCGCTGTGGTTAGTGGTGCACGCCTTGGCCCTCTGTCTAAATCACACGGTACTTGGCTAATTTATAAAACATCTATCCAGTGAAAACCACCAACCAACCACTTCTAAGGAAGTTCAGCAAAGCTGGAAGCGCAGGACGTTATTCATAATTAGGTGATGGGTGGATGATAACTACCCCTACCACGAACACAGACACAATGTGTGAATGAGCTCCAAGCGCCAAGGGAAAAGAATCATTTTACCTCAAGGTGAACCAGAAGCTAAGTTTTCATGATAATCACCTCTCAGTGTGAGCGAGCCTCCTCAGCTAAGAAGGGGTAGAGGGTGAAGCCTGGTGTTCCTGAGAGAGAACTGGAGGTGTGAGGCCGACTGAACCACAGTCTTGGTAAAAAGTTAAGAAGCAGGCAGACCCTGGGAGCTCAACATACCTTCTTCCCAGTCCAAGACCCCCACCTATAATCTTGAACACCTACTCATTTCTAGGAATCTCAGTGTCTCTGGTTTTGAAGTAAAGATATTTTAGCTACCTCCCAGGATTGAGGTAAGGATTAGATTTTAAAAAGCGTCACGTTGAGTTGCGGGTGCTGCTCAGTTGGTATTGTTTGCCTAGCATGCACAAAAACCTGGGTTTCATCCCCAGCACTGCTGATGTATGACTGCAATCCCAATATATGGGGGGAGAAGGTAGGAGGATCCAAAGTTCAAGGTTCTCCTCAGCTGTGTGATGATATCCTCAGTTCAAGGCCAGGCCAGCCTGGTTAAATGAGAACCTTGTCTCAGAAAGAGCAAAAAAAAAAAAAAAAAAAAAGCATCCAAAAAATATGAAGTGGCCAGACACCTCAAACACATCGAAACATGGGAAATGGTGTATGAAAGGCGCAGTTCATCCTCGCGTGTTCACCAAATACAGTTTTCTCTCTTCCTTCCCCACGGGGGAGATTCTATTCCCTGCTGCCCCTTGGGCCTGAGTGTTGCTGTGTGAGCAGGCTTTGGAGCTGCAAGGGGAGCTGTTTGCATAGGGACACATTCAGATCGCCTCTCCCTCAGCCTGCTCTCTGAAGGTATGATACCCCTCCAACCCCAGCAGTCCAGTGATGGAGTAGCCTGAATAGAAAGAAAGCTGCTTTTGGGGGAACAAGGTTGTCACATTCCCAAGCAATCACATGAAAGAAAGGGCTTGATGACATTCTTCTGTAGGCATCAAAGTACACCTGGCCAAAGAGGATGTACGATTCTGTCCCACTGACAAACACTATGTGAAAACCCCGATAGACTCTGTGTTTCTGGAGAGGCAGAAATGGCTCATGTAGAGAATTGCTACCTCAGCAGTTTCCAAACTTCTGCCGGACTGCTGGGGCCCTCTTACTGAGTGAGGTCTATGCTGCCCAGAATAGAAGTGCATTAGCATGCAGACATGCTTAGCACTGCAAAAATGCAAGCTTGCCCCAGAGCTGCGTCTGTCAATCACACAGAGCTGCTCATGGGTTTGGAGACGTGGGAAGACAAGCTACCATGAGCAAATTCATTTCACCTCTGGCTTCATCTAGAGCAGACTTCAGAAAGCTTGAGTGAGGCCTCATCTTTTCCCACCCTTGCCACATGGCTCAGTGTTATCATTTAGAGGTTAGCAGGAGTTCAGTCTCCTGTAATGGGCTCTTTCACTTTAAGTGTATGTTAAACTAATATTGACCTTTCCAAAGTAAAACAGAATCCCGAAATTTGTGCTCAGATGACTGAAACAGCAATAGATATGAAAGGGTGAGGATAAATCATCTCGGCTTTCTTCTTCCTAGAGACGCTCTCTGACAATTAGTCATTTTTCTTTATTGGGTAATGAATGGAAGGCAGGCTCTGCCCACTCTTAGGTCCATTGGTATCTAACCAGAACCCTCACATGTGGATGCGTCACTAAACAACAGGGCAGACACTATGAAAAGCAACACAAGACTTTGGGGGTGGTGTGAAGGTTAATCCTGTTGGCCAAATTGATGGGATTTGGAATCACCAAGGAAACAGATCTCTGGGAATCCCTCTAAGGAATGTTGTCAGTTAGGTTAATTGAGATGGGCAGCTCCCTTCCATGGGCTAAGCCCCTGGACCCAATGAAGACGAGAAAGCAAGTTGAGCATCAGCATTCATCTCTCTCTGCTTCCTGACTGCAGATACAATGGGACCAGCTGCCTCAGCTCCTATCATCATGCCTTCCTCTCCGTGATAGACCAAATCCCTGGAACCATAAGACAAAATAAACTCTTTTCCCCTTAAGTTGCTTTTGTCAGATATTTTGTTGCAGTAATAAGACAAGTAACTAATACAGGTGGAGTCTTCCAGACATCAAGGTTGGGCAACGACAGGCACTAGGAAGGGATAGTGGATGAGAACTAGTGATTGAATGTAGTTATGTCAAGGAAGGCAACCCAAGTAAGTATAGCAGCAGCAACATCACTAATGAAGACACACATGTACATATCATACTTGTCCATGAATACAAGTTGACAGACACCCCTAGTAAGTTTCCTTCTTAGGTAAGAACAGATCATGCAAAATACATGCCAACTCTCTCTTCCCTTCTCCAATTCCAAACAAACAGGAGACTCAATACTTGTAAACACCACTCTCAAGTGCATCCTCCAAACAGAATTCCTATATTTTGTTAGTGAAATAGAAACATGTCAAAATAGGAAGTAAATGCATAGTTGTTGGAAAAGAGCAGATCCCGTTGTTATGAAAGTGAGATTTCTAGTCAAATTCTGAAAGAGCAGTTTCTAAGACTTGAGAAAAAAAGAGGGTTGTCTGGGGGGTCATCTAACTGGCTCTGCTCTGCAATCCCCACATGGTGTCGATTCTGCACTGAACAGATCATGTTCAAGACTCATTTCACTTCCTCTTACACTCTTGGTTTGATTCGATTCGAAAACCTTTCTAGATTCCCCAAATCTCTCTCAGTCTCAGGCCAGCAGTGCTTAGCCTATCACCTACCTGGATCCACTCCTTGTGGGAGTCCTCCCCAGGAGTCCACCCATTGTCAGGGTAGTTCAGGCGGGAGCGCTCTGCAGACCAGTTGATGTTGTACAGTGAAGACGCAGTGATCTGGTCAGAATCGATTTCTCCTGACTCCATGCCCAGAGGCTCCATACACTTGAAATCTGCAGGGAGAACATCAAAGACTGAAGATTTTTCTTTTGAATCTGGCAAACTAAAGAGTTCTCTCACAGACCAAGGAGATGGTTCAGCAGGTAAACCAGGTGGGCTGGCCTGTCTGTGATCCCAGAACTGGAGGCTGAGACAGGCAGATTCCTGGAGTTGCTGGCCAGTCAGTCTAACCAATCCATAAGCTTTAGGGTCAGTGAGAGACCCTGTCTCAAAAGACAAGATGGAGAGTGACTGAGGAAGACATGTGGCTTGATGTCAACCTCTGGCCTCCACATGCATACACACACACACACACACACACATGTGTTCACATGTACATTACACTCATAAACACATGAACACCCTCCCCAGACGCCCCACACACAGAGTGACAGAGTTCAATCACAGAGTCTGGCAAAACATGCATTATGGGGTTTACTGGAGCACAACACCCATAATTATGTTTCCATGAATGGGAATATTTAAAGATTATACTATGAACAATTAATAATTTACTATGTGATACTATGAGCAATTAGTAATTTTCTCATGTAGGCTAAGGATGACAAAAATGTATTTGAGGTTGGGATGTAGCTCCTTAGCAGCTTACCTAGCATGCACAAAGTCATGGGTTCCACTCCTAACACCTCATCAACTGGGTCAGGTGGTATAGACCTGTGATCCCAGCACTGTAGATGCAGAGGCAGGAGGGTCAGAAGAAAGGATCTTCTGCAGTTATAAGGTGAGTTGGAGGCCAATTTCTCAGGTTTGTTATAGCAATGGAAAACTACTAATATTCTCAACCAATCAAAATTTCATATTTTGCTGACAATCTTATACTAACAGACAAGGTTTTATGATATCAAGAGTTATATGTTAGCTGCTCAAATAAGTTAAGTGCAAAGTGATTCTGAATTTCATTGGCCTTTTCATTTTCCAGTGAGATGGGGTGGAGAAGACATTTACATCTCTGGGAGAGCTCTACAGACAGGCTGAGCCTCATGCTGGGCTCCACACAGAACCCCTCTCCCAGCCTCTATGCAGGTCAGCAGTGTCAGAGAAACAGATCATCTCTTGACTTTTGGCCTTCAAAAGAACTCTTAGCCGCATGAAGTCTTTTTTTTTTTTGAGGGGGGGTGAGGGAGGTTTGCAGCTCTGGGACTTGACTCCAGGGCCTCATACACTCTAGGTAAGCACTCTACCCCTGGGCTATCTTCCTTTCCCAGAGTATTTTAATAGGATATAAAAATATGTTACTCTCCTTTTTGGAAAAATATGAAAACAAAAGTTAAAATTGGAAAGATACAAAAACAAAACTTAAAGTGTTCTTCTCTTAGAGACAGGTTCTGTAGCTCAGCAGGTACAGACAGCACTTACCTAGCATTCACCAAGGTCTGGGTTCTGCTGCCAGCACCACATAAACCAGGGATGGAGATACATACCTGTAATCCAAGTGCTTGCGAGGTAGAGGCTGGAGGCTCAGGAGTTAAAGTTCATCCTTGGCTACCCAGAGGGTTTGAGGCCAGCCTGGTATACACGGGATACATTCTGTCTCAAGAAAGGGGAAGGGGGCTGCTGAGCCTGGAACCCACATGGTGTGGAACACTGAAACCCACACTTTTTCTCTGACCTCCACACCCACACGATGAAATTGTAAAAAACATCAAAATGTTCTGCTATGACTCACAAGTCTTCTTTCATTTAGATAAGAAAGAAAACTATAAGAAGTCCCCCAGGGTCTCCCATAACCAACTGCCTGCTTTCTGCCTCTGTGTGTGGCTGCTCTGTGGATCAGCCACCTCAGGCTAGTTCAGGAGGAAGCCTGCCCTCTGTGGTTCCTGACACCTGTGCCCTAAAATGCCAGGGAACTTCCAGGTCAACCCTCATTGTTTCTACAAATCATTCAGTGCTTCCCACTTCCTCCCCTAACTGCAGAGGCTCACGCACAATTTTATAGAGAAAACACATCAAATAGTTTTTTCCAATTGATGCACACACACAAAGCAACAATTATAACAACCATAAAACATTTAAAGAGAAAAACAAAACACTTGGCACCCCAGCCCACAGAACATGTCTTCAGGGTTCTTTCCACGTGATCACAGGTGCACGAGGAATAACGGAATGTGTTTACTACAGGGTTCTGTGAGATGAATAAATACCGACCTTCAGAGACAACGTTCTGTAAGACACTGTAGTTAGCCGAGAAACCTTCTTTTGCTATCGCACTGTCAGTGTAAAAGACCATGGACAGAATGCCCGACGACGAGCGGATCCGACCTGGTGTTTTCTGTCCACAGTAACGTCCAATGTGAGGACCAACTGGAAAGGCAAAACACAGACTATTAGATTGTCTTTTCTTCTACAACAGATGCAAAAATAACCATTTACAAGCACGAGTCTCAGCAGCACACAAAAACTGTTTATTGTAGCCTAACGCGTGTCTTCTCTAGTTAACTGGTGTGTAGTGAACACACTGGATGGATCTGTGAGAGAGGATTTGGAGGGGCACAAATGCATGTTCCAGTCAGAAGCGTTGTTCCCCGGAATGGAACGGACTGGGAGTTGGCTACAGTGCACAAAGTGTTTGAGGACTGGAGTTCAGATCCGTACATCAAATGAAAATCAAGGGGGTGTAACTTGACAGCCAACCTATAATCCCGGAGCTCCAGAGGTGTGACAGGGTCCCTGGGACAAGGTGGCTACTAGCCAAATCGGTGAGCTCTGCATTCAGTGAGAGATCCTGTCTTAGTAAATGATGTGGAAAGGTAGAGGAAGATACCCAGTGTCAGCCTCTGGCCTCGACATGCACCTATACTCACATATGGACCCACATACACGTGAACACATGTTATACACACACACCACATATCTATGTATACAGTAAAACAAACAAGGTGCACGATTCCTAAGGAAGAAGACCTGAGGTTGTCTTCTGGCCTCCACACCATCACACATGCACACAAGTACACACACACACACACACACACACACACACACACACATACACATACAAAATGCTTGTTTTACTTGTAACCCATACAGCTCAGACCATCAGTTGTAAAGCATACCGTTCAGACCATCAAGTAGCACAATGGGATTCACCTTTAGGCTAAGCTGCTTCCACAGCTCATCCTGGAAAGACTCCAGTCAGGCTAGAGTGCTGAGGTCTCACTTCTCCTTCCATAGAGGAGAGCCTTGGGAAGACCTGCATCCTAGAAAGCATCTAAGGCCACACAACCCTGATTTCCTTCTTCATTCTGTTACGCAGCCCTGGATTCTAAATGACCCACATCACGTGCTTAGACAAAGGACTTGGACAAACCCTTCTCAGGGCTGCACCTAATGACTAATGAATAATTCTTAATTATTTAAGATTTAGAGAGTACAGACACCAATGATTTATACACGATGCTAAAGTTACAATCAAAATGAATGAAAAAGCTATAGCTAAAATGAATGAAAAATATGTTTTCCTGACTTCTGCCTAGTTTTCATTCTTCCAAACCCAGGAATAAGTACTGAACCAGTGTCTGGTGGCCAAGAAATGGCCCACAGCAACTGCTTGTGTCCGGCAGGAGGTATGTCTGCCCTAGGTCACAAATGGTCCGGAACGCTAATTTGTGTTAAAATCCTGCGACTGTGCCTTTCCTGAAATGCTTCGAACAAATCTTGGCAATGAGTCACTTTGGTGGTGTAGAAGCCCTTGGCACTTGGGGAATGTCTGCATCTGTCTGTCCAGATCAACAAGACAAAAAAAGCAGTCCTTTTCTCTCTAGTATTTTTATTGCACATATGGTACAAACATACCAGATGGCTTGGACTTTGAAGGAAAATCTGGTGTGGATGGTCTTCCTTTTCCAGAAAATCATGGTTCTGTGCATTTCAACTAAGGACTATTGCTCCACTTAACCAGACCAGTACATGGGACTTTTCTCTGGAATGGAGGGACTGGGGTGAAGCAGATCTCCAAGGTCTGTGCAAGCAACTTGTTGCTGAAGGCAATCGAAGAAGGTCAGATGATTCAAGTATCATTGCAAAAGTGAGTATCATGAGAGCTGATCTTTGGGAAGCCCTCCAAACTACTGACTTCCTAGTGGGCAACTAACCCGAACACCTCACTTTTCAGAGTGTGTGTGTAGATCCTTGACTGACAGGTTTTCATTTTGGCCAGTCCTTTTAAACAAAGCAAAAGCTAATGGAGGTGGTTCACGAATTTGAATTTGTGTACAATAGATTGTTTTTGTTCTTATCTTTGAGAAAAGGTTTCATGTATATCCCAGGCTAGCCTCACCTAACTATGTAGCTGACTGTGACCTTGAACTTCTGATCCTTCTACTCTACTAGAATTATAAGCATACATCACCACATCTAGTTTATGCAGTGTGAGGATCAAATCCAGGGCTTCATGTGTGCCAGGCAAGCACTCCACCAAGCAAACCCCCTACCCCTACAAAGCATCATTACCCTGAATCTCTGATCACTAGACATGTTCAAAGTCATCAATCTGATTGGATTTAAAGACTGTTCTTGATTCTGTCATCTCTCATACCTGAAATGGATGACTTGGTGTGCAGTGGTCTAGCATGAGGAAAACACAAAGTTGTCCCAGGAGGGAGTGGATACAGATTCTGTAAAGAACATCCCAGTTTGAATGTTGCAAAGAGAATTCTGTTACATTTGCTTCCCAGCTGGCAGTGGAAGCACCTCAGAAGGTGGAACTCTGCTGTTCTCACTCCTTTTCAGCTTAATCTTGGCCTCAGTTTCTTCTCCGAGTGCTAGCTCTTGGCCAGGCTTTCTTCATTCTAGATGTGTGGCCCTGCCGCTAATTCAACGCCTCTTTTCTTCCCTGCAGAGCTCCAGGTTGCCCATAACATATGCACGAAAACATCTTGCTAAGCCAAGAACTTGGTTCTTCTCTTGCCTTGGTAGGAATCCCATTTTGGTCTGCAGTTGTAAATGGGAAACTTAGTGTCCATTCATCTCCCATCGTGGCTCCCCTCATTGAAATTCCCTGAGTGTGCTTCTGTAATCTTTTTCTTTAGTCTGTGGGCAAATTTTTACAGCCCTAATCCTTGAGGTCGTTCCCTCATCACTACAGCCAGTGACCTTACTGAGGATCAACGCTGGAGAGGGAAGCTGGGGGTGCCTGTGGAAACGCCAGCGGCAGTCCTCCCTTTCCTCTATCACCCAATTCTTTCGGGGAGGGTGGCAGGGGCACTGTCTTTGAAAGAGGAAACAGAAGAGAACTTGTCTAATGCAGACTCATAATTTAGAGAGTCTCCATGACTCACTGGTTTATAATGTTGGAGGCATGCTGGGTAAATCTGCCTTCTGTCTTTTAGAACATTGCCCCCAGACAGCTCCCTGCAAGTCTCCTTAGGAGCCCTCAAGATATGAGAGTGTGAGGCTTTGGCGACGATAATACAAAGAGGTATTGAATGTTCCTGAACAAGAGGGGGACCTCAGCTTCACAAGCTAATGCAATATTGATCTGAGCCAGGAGGACAAGGCACTCTCATGCGTCGTGTGTGCTCATTTGTGTTTTATGGGATCATGGTTACTGGGTTTCTTTTCTCTGTAACTGTGGACCCAAAGGCCAAAGAGCTGGATGAAAATGATCACTAGGCTCAGACGTATAAAGCAGAACTTGAACTGCTGAGGGCATAGGATATACAAGCTTTAGACGGCAGGATCCTAGTCCCATTGTGTCAGGCGTGAGGGTGACAGAGTGTCTTGCTTAGAAGATAGCACTCCCCCGTTATTATTATTATTACAATAAGTACAACCCTACCTCAGAATCAGAATAATGTGGTATTTCTTTACCATTGTATGTGAAAAAAAGTAACAATCAAATGTAAAGAAGTAGTTTTTGCTTTTCGTTTTTGAGACAGCGTGGTGCTTGCTATGTTGCCTAGGCTACCCTAAAAGTCCTGCTCCTGCTGCAGCCTGCTGATGCTGGGATTATGGGTGCTTGCTACCATGCCCAGCATGAAGGGGTTCTTTTAAAGTGAGAGACCCTGAATAAGTTTAAAAAAGGAGCCATTTCAAATTTGCCAGGCGGGCCACTTACACTTTTCATAAATTAATAAGGCTTTTGATAAAAGGATGACAGTTTGTACACTGGAATATTTATTTCTCTCTTTGTGGTCTTATGAGGCTTTGTATGTAAAAGTAAAATAACAAAACGAAGCAAACAACAAACAAACAACTGGGCTCATTCTACCTCTTAGGAAACTCAGTCCTGAGTCTGCTGTTTCTGCAGGCTCAGTAGCTAGTGGGTTCCGGTCTTTCCTTCCAGCTCCATCAGAGGTTGGTTCGCAGGCAGTGACAGTGCAGCTCTCTCCATTGACTAGCCCACATGATATGCAGCTTCCCGGCTCCCACCTCCCCATGGTGGGCTTGGGCCTCTCTTCCCATTCCTCAGAGTCACTGCTTGTAAATCCAGCAGAGCTTCCCAGAGAACGACAGATGGAGATGTATGATTCACGACCTGCGTGCCTTGAATTTGGAGTTTCAGAGTAAACTGCTTCTCTTCAAAGTCAGTTTGAATCAATGGATAGCTTGCAATTACTTAGTCCTTTAATTTGATGTTTATGATACGAAGCAACATAAAGTCACATGATGGCTAAAAGCCTTCTGTGCCTTCTGGCTGCTGTTTCTGGAAAAGATATCAGATTCTAACAACCTGTTGGCATAAGAGCCAGAGGCATTGACCTGTGGTGACAAGAATGTTTCCAGTGTCACTGACAAAAAAATTCAGGAAGGGGCAGTTCCCATTTTGCCTCTAAAAGAGAGACTTGTAATTGTGTTGTATTGTCTGGTCGAGGCCAGGTATCTAAATGGTAACAAATGTACAAAGACTTCTTGGGCTGGGGACGTAGCTTAGCTGACGCAGTGCTTGCCTAGCATGAATGAAGCCCTGGGTTCAATCCCCAGCACTGCAGAAGCCTGGTGTGGTGGTGTATACTTGGAATCTTAGCACTAGAAAGAGAGAGGCAGAAGGATCAGGAGTTCAAAGACATCCTTGGCTACATAGTGAGTTTGAGACTAGCCTAGGATAGAAAGACCTTATCTCAAACAAATAAACAAACAAGCAATAAAAAACAACAACAAAGACTTCTTCATATTCCAAAGCCAGTGTTCTTCAGGAATGAGTCAAATTTACCATGGTTCAAACCACGAGTAAAATCAAGGCTGGTAACTCTTATTGTTAATTGTTCTTAGCTTCAACTCAGTGATTTTCTAGAGTCAGAAAATTACTACTTTGAAAAATCCTTGACACTAATAACAACGTGCCTCTTTCCCAAAGTATTCTAAATAAGTTGCTTGATGGGACCTCCTCTTCAGACATCAGTTTAGATGAAAGTTCTAGAAAGGAAGGCTGCAAATTTAGGTTTTGAACAAATAAACCCATTATTACGAATTCCAACTATTGTTACAACACTATTATAATACTGTTTTCTTAATTATCTGATGGAATGCTTGGACATCCTTCAGCACTGTGTTTGGGAGGTATCCCATTAGCTCTTGAGTTCCCATGGATTATTATAATCTTATTATAAGGTAAAAGAATAAAGAAAAGATCAAACTAAAGTTAACTAAACCATTTACTTCAATGAAAACATCAAGTGGCTCTGACATCAATTTTTCTCTGCTATTTACTGATAAATTGACTGAAAATTTTAAATGTCTTTTCAAATACCAAGGCAACTGCCTTTTCACTCTGTTTACTCTTTACTTATGATGCATTCAGATGTTCGTTTCTCCAACTTAAGAATACTTTAATCCCAGCACTTGGCAGGCGGATCTCTGTGAATTCAAGGCCTGCCTTATCTACATAGTGAGTTCCAGGACAGCTAGCACTACAGGCAGACCCTGTTTCATAAAGAAAAAATAAGTAAAATAAAAGAATACTATCTCGCTGCTGTATAGCGCACACATTTCTCACTGCAGGCCTTGGGCTTTTCCAAGCTGTCTTTTCTTAACAGGAAATCAGACTCAGTACAAAATGGCTGCAGCAAACTCTTTACATATCTCCTCATATTTTTACCATTCACCTTCTCACTCTCCGGAAACTTTCATGTAGATGCCCACATGGCTGTTTCCCTGCCTCCTTTAAACCTGTGCTCAAGTGGGATTTTCTTAACATGGTCTAGTCTGACCACGCTGCTTAGAATGTCAGTTTCCTCCTCCTCTTCCTGAACTTGCAGTGCCTTTACTCCGGTGTACCCTGTCTCTCTCACCTCTAAAATGAGTGGTTGATTTCAGTGATGTCTGAAGAGTCCTTTCTCCGAGAGTCTGTGAATTAATGACCTGTAGGCTGGTCATTGAAATGAGCAGAAATAAGTTGATTGAGAAAAGTATGTGTTGGTACCTAGTCTCTCATAGAAATTACTAAGGCCCTTGCACACTCTCTCACGGCATCCACTGCTGTACCCACAGAGTCAAGGGGTTGGAGTAAGCAGTTATGAAGGCCTTGCTGAACACAAACATTCCATCCCTGCCTTGCACAGTTCCATTTTGTTTCTTTTCCCTTGTCCTTTTCAACTCACATATATATGATGCGTGTATTAGGACGCGTGTAAACGACCTTTTCTTTTTCCTGCTGTTGCCAGTTCTTACCGTCAGGGAACCCATCCCAGATCTCCAGTCGGTCGTAGCGACAGAAGATTCCTCCCGGAGGATTTGGGTCTTGCTCCAGGTCAAAACTTTCAAACTCAAGGATCACCTCGGACATCTTTGGTGCTAAGATGATATAGGTGCACTCCAGGTTGTTGGGGTACTTCTCAGGGAACCCGGGGGACTTTATCACTCCACTAGGTGCTGTGTAGTTCTGAGAACATTCGGGGCCTATGGATAAAACAAAGAAGAGCATAGTGAATATCTCACTTAACCTCACTAAGGGAAAAGACAGAAGGGTTTTCTAGTGAAAGTCCACCATCGTGATCACTGTCCTAACCAGGTAACTGCTCAGCCTTTTCTTAATGGTGATGAGCAGAAGAATCAGGTTTTCCAGTGCTCACTTTAGTGCTCAATTTATGTGGAGCAATCTAAAGGCATCTGCTGTTTAGACAGAAAAAAAATGACAAACACAAAATCATGCGGGAACAATGAGTAAGCAGCGGAAATCACAACAGAGCCCTACAGAAATAATTGCAGCCCCTTCAAGCTCAGATCTTTAAATCTCAAGTCTGACAGCCCTTTATTGGTGAAATAGAACATTTAGGGAGGTGGAATTCAACTGAGAGAGTTTGGGTTTCAAATTCCCCTGGCGGTGAGTCTGTCACTCAGCCAGATGTGACCTCTGTCTCTTTGACAAACTGAACGTGAAAGGTAATTCATACATGGACCCCGGGTGACTGACTCATTCTGAGCCGTGTTGACACAGGTGCGTGTCAACGTGTGGCAGTTAGCGAGGGCACCATAAACTGTGATTACAGTCCCAGTGCTGGGAGTCACCCGATACAGTCGCTGACATCCTAACCTTCCCCCAAGTATCAGCTTCAGTCAGTATACCATCTTAAATGTGCTCATTCACAAGGGTGTGTGTGTAAAATGTACATATTTACAATGTGTGATTTTAATGACTGTTCAGAGTTATCAAGATGTTGCAAACTGTGGTGATTTGTGATTGGAAATGAACACAAATACATGTGGGTGTACTTGAAGCTGACCACGAGGTTATATATGAATGAGCAAAATTTCAATTCATGGCATCTGGCACTGAATGGGATGGTGAGATTCTCCACAGCGGAAAACTGCCTGTCCACATTGCCATGCACTTACCAGTCCTGCCCTTATGATGCCCACTACTCCGATTTTCAAAAATCCATGCTTAAGTAAAACAGAGAGAGGACAGGAGCCCGTGAATCTAGGAATTGAATCTGGGAATGTTCAAGCCAGCTGTTCTTTCTCTGGACCACTGTCTGGCTGTGACTCACAGATCCCTGATCAGGATTCCAAGAGTCAATTAAATAAGATGACATGCTGAAACTCTTCTTTGCACCTGCATGGGCCTGTGTGCGTGTCCATATATGTACAAGTGTGTGCACACGCATATGAGTGTAAGTGTGCATACAGTGGCCGGAGGATGGCCTCAGTTGCCTTCTCTTAGTGCCATCCACCTAGGTTCTTGAGATAGAGTCTCTTACTTTTACCTGGGGCTCACTGGTTTGACTAGACTGGCTGGTCAAAGGGCTCCAGGGATTCACCTCTCTCCACTTCCCCCGCACTGGGATCACAGGATTTCACCACCACAGTCAACTTTTTACTTGGGTGCTGGGGATCAAACTCGGGTCCCCATACTTGTAAGGCAAGAACTTTACTGATTAAACACTTCACTAAAGTTGTTCTTAACTAAACAGCTTTCTGAAGTACCCAGAGACTAGAGGTAACACTTTAGGCATCAGAGCAAATGACAGCTAGCTCAGGTCAGTGAGCCTAGTCTCCATCTCAGTCTCTAAGCTCCTGAGGGGACAAACATGGTTTTCTCCCAACATAGCCACAGCCAGGGGTACAAAAGAACAATGCTTGTTACCTGGACACAGCACACATGGCCTTTGAGGAAGATCTGGCTTTCTAAGAACACCTTGAAAACCTTCCCACATAGGACTCAAGCATCCCCATTCTAGCCCCAGATGCTAATCTGATTCTAACTAAAAATTCATGTGCTAGTTGCATTTTTTGGTTAGTTCTACATGAAAGTTTTTGTTCTATTTCTAAAAGACCCCAAGATAGCTGTGGGAATGCCAAGCATCCCTAATTCAGGGTGTATATGGAATATTCCACATCTATGTATCATACAGCGTAAGAATATGTCAACATATTATATGTTGTTATATTAATTTATAATTATACAATTAATATATAATAAATAACCCATGTATCACATGTGGTATATGATATATACGATTTGGGGGGTATTTGGAATTTCTTTTATTTAAAAGTATTTTAAATTTTATTTATTTTTATTTTAAGAGTGTTTTGCCTGCATATATAAAGGTACAGCTTATGCATGCAATGCCTACAAAGGCCAGAAGAGGGAGTCAGATCCTTTGGAACTGGAGTTCTAGACTGTTGTTAGCTGCCATGTGAGTGCTGGAAACCAAACCCACGCCCTCTGAAAGAGCATCCAGAGCTCTTAACTACTAAGCCATCTCTCCAGTCCCTGTTTTAGAATTTTAGTTCTAAGATGCAGTGTCGTCTTTTTATCTTAATGTCCTCTCTGGGGAAAACATCTTGGTTAGTCTTATAAGGCAAAGCACACAGCAAAGTTTAATGCCAGTATTAATATTTTCTCCTGAGAAAGGTAAGTATGCCCAGAAGAGATTATGGTTCAATGAGACAACAACAGAAAAAGAGTGGGCGCCATTGATTGCGTACTTTCAAAATGGAGAGACTCTCAATATTACTGTGCCTGGCCACACTGCGTATCCTCAGACACTATCCCAGGGTTGGTATAGCTGGCTACGGTCATGGAAAACCCCAAGGAGATGATGGGAGAAAGCCATTACTGGCTGAGCCCCAGTAAATGTGAGTTCCATTCCAGCCTAGGCCACTAACACCCCATGGAGTCTCAGGTGGCCTCTGAACCTTCCTTGTTTTCATATGGACTCTGAGCTTTGAATGTGAGAATAAAAACGAATTCCCCATTTTCTCCATTAAAACAACAACAACAACAACAACAACAACAACTAGAGCCTCAGGAAACCCAGACTGACCTGAAACTTGCTGTACAGCTGAAGATGACCTTGAACTTCTTTCTGCTTTTGTGCATGCTAGGCAAGCACTCTATCAGCAGAGAGCCACATCCCCAGCCTCTGAATGTTTTAGGTTTTGTTTGTTTGTTTGTTTTGGTTTTGGTTTTTTGAGACAGCGTCCCCCTGCAACCCCAGATGACCTAGAACTTACTATGTAGATTAGGTTAGCCTCCATCTCACAGAGATCTATCTCTCAAGCGCTGGGATTAAAGGCGTGAGCCACCACAACTGGCGTCCTCAAATTTTTTTTTTAAAACATTTTCCTTTTCACTGTTATATTAGTTATCATAGTTGAACAACTGCAGTCTCCAAAAGGAACAGTGTCAGAAGAAGGTTGAGGAACTCTGGGAGGTTAAACTCCCAAGGTTAAACAGGAATGAGGCCTTCAGGCCTAGCTACCTGGGAGTGAGTGAGCTGCAAGAGGGATGGTGTTCATGTCCACACATCTGGAGGAGCACCAGGTTTTGCTCTGGGTGCTACCTGGAAGATGAAGAATGCCTTATGTGGTTACAATAAAGCCACATCTGGATGTTAATGACAACAAGGAAAGATATTTATAAGAGCTTAGATGCTTTCTTTGAGTTTTTGTTAAACATACAGATTGATTTTATTTTACTTTTATTTAGACAGGGTCCCAGGCATCCCAGGCTTGCCCCGAACTCCTGTAGCTGATGATGACCTTGAAATTCTGTTTCTCTTGCTCCTATGTCCCAAGGGCTGAGAAACAGGAGTGTACCACATTGCCCAGTTTATTAGGTGCTAAGGATGGAGCTCAGGGCTCTCTGCATGCTATAGGCAAGCACTCTACCAATGAGTCACATCCTTGTTAAATAAATAGACTCTTAATTACATAATCTGCATGGAGCCTGCCTCCTACCTCCCAACACTGGCACTCAGAAACTGCTTTAGCTTTGGGGCTGGAGGTCCAAGCCAATAAGCAGAAGAAGGTAAAAGTGAAAGGTTGGAGGTGTGGGTGTCTCAGGGAAGTGTCTTTAGGTGAATGGGAATAATTGTGAGGCTGGTGGCCCAAGGTTTTAACATCTGGCAGGGCAAGTAGAAGAGAGAAGCAGGGCTTTGGGAGGAAAATTGTGGTGGTCCAGGGGGACCAGGGAGGAAGGTAACCAGACGCTGGGGCTGCCAGGCAGAACAGTATCTGCATACTCAGCCCTGAGAGCTCAGAGTGGCTAGCTCTCAGAACTATAATCCACTGCCTGAAAAGCTCAAAGCCAGCATATAAAAAAATCAATTTACTGGTTGCATTAAACTATGGTTGGTATAATTCATGTGTTTTGAGGAAACCTGAAACTGCTGAATCTTGAAAGAAGTGCTGAATTTTCAAAAGACCAGAAATCATGAATGAATTAAATCATTAAATGACTTGAAGAAAAAAAAATGTGTTTGTACTTGCATTTTGTTAATATTTTATGGAGAATAGTATATGCAGTAATGGAATAATGTTTTCGCATTTTCCAAATATAGTAACAGTGTTGAAAAATGGAACAAACATTACACAAGAAAATTTGAAAATATTAAGGGGAAACATTGGTAAATGTGTGTATATGGTGTGTTTGCACACACTCACAAATATTCTGCCTACTGCTCACAGTGTGTGCAAGGAGGATATGCACAGGAGAATCTGGTTAAATAGGAGTGCTTCCTGAGAAGGGGGAGTGGAACCAAGTTTTCCAGGAGGTCAAATGCATTCTGGGAGAGTGTGGGGCCCTGAGACTCTAAGGAACCAGGTGATCTGCAGCTGCTCTGAGCACACGTCAGAGGCAGGCATGAGTTACACCTTTCCATTTCATTCGACTTCCACATACTTGTGCTGGTTCCTCATCATACCAGTAGCCAGCAGCAGAAGTGAAATCCACACTCAGGCCTTCCAGTCTCTGGGCAGAGCAGACCTGGAACAGGATGTCCCACTGTAGTGGACCATAGGCGAAGGTGGATAAGGAGAGGGGCTGGCTAGGCCTTAGTGAGCCTCTAGCAGGACTGAGTTCTTACCCAGCACAAAACCAATCTTTGAGAGTTTCTCAGGTCAGAGGCTTGAGGGCCACTGGAGAGGCCAGGCGTAGGATTAAGCTACATTGAGAAAACCACAACTTGGGCCTATTTGGCTCAGAGTAGTAGACTTGGAAGGAGGCTGTAATTTGCTGAGACTGGCTGAATGTTGAGGAGAGTAGATGCCATGCTGGATTCAGGGAGACCGTAAGAGGAAGAATTGGAGGTGGACTACCAGTGTTGCAGGGCACTGGGCGCCTGTGGAGGAGGATGAAGAATTCTCTGTGAGCCAGTGACATCTCTCATCTCTTTCAACTAGCTTCAGATCTTTGAGCAATGCTGAAAATGAAAGTCCTTTCTTTCTCATTTCCTAATACCTGTTGCCTTTGATGGCACCACATGAAAGAAGGCAAATGTAAATTCGTGTGTGTGCACATACAGACATGTAATAGATTCACGAATTACCACCTGCACAGCTTCCAATGCAAAAAAAAAACAAAAACAAAACAAAACAAAAACCAGGAATAGATGTAATCATTCATCTTGATGTGGTATGCAACCATGAGGTGCAACTTAACAGTTGTTTGCTCTAAGTACGTGCTTATATTAATTTCTGTGTGTGTGTGTGCCAGAATACACAAACTTGGGGGTCACTCCTTACACATCATCCACTATTTTTTTTGAGACAGGGCCTCTCATTGGTCTGAAGCTTACTGGCTGGCCACCGAGCCCCAGGGATCCTCTTGTTTCTACTTCCCCAGTACTAAGATTAAGAGTGTGTGCCACTATACCTGCTTTTTACACGGGTGCTGGGGATCGAACTCAGATCCTCGTGCTTGCAGTACAGGCACTTTACTATCTGCCCTGCCCTGCCCTGTGCTCTACATAAACCTCTGAAGAAAGTTCCCTCTATATGTGCAGGGCCACATATCTGTGAAATGTGCAGAAGTCATACATTGAGTTGGTCCCCAAACTCAAAACTCCCAAGGACTCTTCTTTCCATAGTTTGGCCATTGCTGACTCAGAAGACCTTAGATAGTTAAGATGTTTTGTGTAAAGTACACAAAAATACATTAAACAGCAAATAACAGAGACACGGAAAAAGAAGCACTCTTCAGAAGCCTCCAGGCCAATCCAGTGCTTAAGTGTGGATCTGGAACGTCCCCAAGGCCAAATGTTGGAGACTCAGTGCTATCTGAGGTGGGGAAGCTGTACTGGTACAGCCTGGTGGGTGGTTTTCTAGTTACTGGGGGCAGGGGGATGTCCCTGAAGGGGACTATGACACCCCAGTTCTCCTCTTTGTGTTTTGAGTCCTGGCCATCAGGTGAGGAGTTTACTTCTTGTCATGATGGGAACAAAATCAAAACTATGAGTCAAATTTAATGACCTTTCTTTTTAAATCAATTGCCTCAAGTATTTTGTTATAGCAACAGAAAGCTGACCAACACATGACCGATACACGAATTTAATCCCTCAAGACTAGAAGTCTATGAACTGTTAGATTCAATCCCATGCTAACATATACCATTGGAATAGAGAATTAGTAATGGCTTGTATTACAGGGTGGTAACTGATATTTTATTCCCAAGGAGACTGCCCTTCTTCAACCACAGCTGTTTTGTTTCTTCCAAGAAGTTCTTTACCTAACCATTCTCCTGTTAGCAGAAAGCTTCTTCTCTCCAAAGTAGTAACAGAAACAATAAGACTCTGTTTTTCTTGGGAGCTACCAGTTTTGAATTTTGTGATAAAATAAATAGAATGTGTTACCCGTAGCTTTAAAGGATAAGTTCTAGCTGTATTTTTCACAAAAGAAATTAAACTTTGGCTGGAGATGTGGCTCAACTGGTAGAATGTTTGCCTCACATGAAGGAGGCCTGGGCTCCATCTCCAGCACTGCATAAACTGGGTGTGGGGTCGCACACTTGTGATCCCAGTGCTTGGAAGATGGAGGCAGGAGAATCAGAAGTTCAAGGTCATCCTCAATTGTGTAGCAAGTTGAAGGTCAATCTGGGTTAGAGATCTTGTCTCAAAAAAAAAAATAGACTTCAGCAGTATCTTAAGCTTATTTCTGAAGAAGAAAGATGTGAATAAATGTTCTTTTGAGAGCTCAAGGCAGCATAATCCTTTAAGCAGTCAACATACGCGAGGTGGTACCATTTCAGTTTCTGATTACTTTTGATAGCTTTTAAACACACTTCCACCATATCGTGGATAACTTTCCTTTATTCAAAATATTTTCGAACCTTTCTGTAAGGGTACAATAGCATTCCTTTTGGAAGGATGAAAGCATTACCACTGTCTTTCTTTCCACGTGTTCTGTGACACCAGACAATACTAATTATCATTTAATCATTGTTCTTATAGAAGCTACTCACCTCTCTTGAAGATTTCATAACGAATGGAGAATCCCGCACCATGTGTCTCATAGTCAGAGACAAATCTGATGAAGAGAAAGGGCCCCGAGGACACCACAGGAGATGGTGCAATCTTCCCACAGAACTTTCCCCACACCCGGCTGTTTTCATTCTCTCCGTCAATCACCTCCACGTAGTCATACCTTGTGAACAAGAAGGGTAATGTGGGGTTAGCCAGAAATGCCCTTTCAACTTCAAAACCTGAGAAATTTTACCATTATCCAACGTGGTCTGACAAGGGGAGAAAAAAAGCACCATCTGCCTCTCACTACTCACTGCACAGAGGGAAGAATACACAGTAAAATGAAATGATTAAAATGGATCGCATCGCGCCTGTGCACATCATCAACACAGAACCGTTAAGAATAATGGTGTCCATTATACTTACAGACAATGTCAGCCAGAGTAACCAATTAACAAGAAAAAGCAAAATCTCTGAAACACAATTCTCTATTATTAAGCAGTATTGCTTTGTCTGTGGAAGGGGGGTACTATACATAATGGCGGGTATTCTTTTCAGACTTCGAGGTTCTCTCATGAATTCAGAATGTCTCCTTGGCTAGAGTGCCCCACGAACAATACTTTGATTTCTGTGTACGACCTTCTAAACATATGGCCTCAGAATAGTAAATAGATTCTTCACTATTTAATGCCATTCTACCCAGCTCCAGACTTCTGAGAGAGAACTGAGTAGACACATTCAGTGGTTGAGACAAAATGCTCCTCTAGTCTATGCTTGTCACAAAGCATAGTTTATCCATTGAAAAGTTTACATAAAATTGGAAAGTAAATTTGTTTATACCCACCAGTTGGAATCTTTAAAGGGATATTGTTGGGAAAGGAAATAGAACACAACTGTGAAATTATCCAATAAAAGCTAGGCTTGATGATGGATTGTCCAGCAATGGAGTGATAGGTAGATGGTGCTGAGCTAGCGTGTGCACAGAGCTGGTGTGTCTTTCAAAAGTAGACCATCCACAGGAGACACTGGTTGTTGGTTGGTTTGTTTCTTTCTTTCCTTTTTTGTGTGTATGTATATCCATGTGTTTGTGATTGTGGGGAGTGTGTGCATATGTGTGCATAGGTCAGAGGTCAACATTTGGTGTTTTCCCACTTATTTTAAAAATCTACTTACTCTTTTACTTACTTAGTTATTTTTGTGTTTGAGTGTTTTGCCTGCATGTATGTATGTGCACCTGTGTCAAGCAATGCCCATGGAGGCCAGAAGAGGGCACTGGATCCCCTGGAACTGGAGTTACATTTGTTTGTTAGTACCATGTAGCAGCTGGGAACCAAACTTAGGTCCTCTGCAAGAGCAGTCAGTGCATTAAATGTTGAGCAATCTCTCCAGCCCCTACCACCTTATTTTTTGAGAGACTGTCTCTGACTGAACCTGGAACTTATTGATTAAGCTAGACTGCCTGGCCAGTGAACTTCAGGAGTCTTCCTGTCTTCACTTTCCAGTGAAGGGGGTTACAAATGCATGATGTCACACCCAGCTGTACATGTGGGTGATGGGGGTCCAAACTCAG
This sequence comes from Eospalax fontanierii, assembly GCA_035773235.1. Taxonomy (NCBI): domain Eukaryota; kingdom Metazoa; phylum Chordata; class Mammalia; order Rodentia; family Spalacidae; genus Eospalax; species Eospalax fontanierii. The sequence continues at coordinate 46,956,958 of CM069540.1, read as the reverse complement.
GTCTTCATGCTTGCTCTGTAGGCACTGTACCCAATGAGCCATTTCCCTAGCCTCTTTCCTTTCTTTTTATGTATCAAGCTACCTGGGAGCCAGAGAATCTGATTTGTCTTCATTTTTCTCCTCGAACTGACATGAAACCATTACAACCTATTCATTTCAAATCTTAACTTGTTTCAAAAATCCTGGGCTATATTCATTTCAGGCCTGGCTAAAATATGGCAGTCACATAAACTGTACCTGGCAATTTAAAAGAAATCAAATGGAGGAAATCTTCTTGATGACCATGCAGTCATTAACAAGCTCTCTTCAAACTGCTGGGACCCATGACTTATGTCTACGTAAAATCCCAGGAGACAACTGCTGGGATGATGTCACTGGCTAACAGGGACAACTCAAGGCTCTCTAAATTAAAGATGACATTACCTCATCGGTTAAAATTGTCTGCCAGCTTTGTGTATATCAAGAAGAAAATAAAGCTGGCATTGATGGAGCTAAACATTTGCATATGTGAGTTATTGTCTAAACACCATTTCCCCTGTTGTGCCTGATATTTCCAGTAGGAATCACAGGGCTAACATCCTAGCTCACTGTCCTTTTGCAAAACATGAAAATACACAGAGGACTTGTTCCTATCTCCACGGGGGGTGGGGAGTGGGGCGGGGTGCTTTGCATTTAAAAAAGGAGAGAGGTAAAGAGCAGGAGGAGGACGTGAGGCGAGGCAGGGATGCAGGGGAAGGAGAACATGTAAACGGTAATGAACTTTCAGAGGCCCCCGAGAGGAAGCCTGAAAAAATAGGTCTGTACCAGGGCTCCCCATGGCATTTATGGAGTGATTCCTTTCATGAACTGCTCCGCTGACGAGACAGGCGGGCAGTCTTTGCCCTATGCTTTCTTATAATCTAACTGTGATTTGAACTGCTCGCTGTGTTTGGTCTGGCCACTGCACACTCAGCTTTGCAATATAAGCTTTTCACTTCAATCTTGACACGGTCTGAATACTAAGCGGCCAAATCCTGGGGCGCACTGCCTTCCAAGCACAAGTAAGAGAGGTGGGTCAGGCACTGTGAGGACTGAAGGAAATTTCCGCAGGAGAGCTTTCTCACAGGTATCTGAGCGGTCAGCCTAACAAGCACTAGAGAATATTGCAACCTGGGAGAAAGCTAGTGTTTTAATTCATATATTCTCTGGTAGTAAATATCAGGCCCTCCTCTTGGCAACCGTGAAAGCTATTTTTAAAAATTTGAAGGGTGTGGACCAGAATAACTTTCCAGCAAGAGATAAGTCAGAGCCGGTGCCAATTTTAGGAAACTGAGTTATTCGGGGACACCATAGTCACATTTGGAAGATTGCTAGCATTTTAGCACTTCCAATCACAGCACCATCCAATCAGGTCCCAGAGAGTGTGGGGACTAGGCGTTCTTGCACACATTCTAGAGGGTGGATCCTGCCCAAGTTGTGAAAGTAGCATCACCAAAGTAGTGAAAAGGAAGCAGCTTGCGTCTCCCTCCGGAGCTGACACCAGCCTCGCTCCCCGCGATTCTCCCTGGCAGACGCCAAGCCCTGAAAGCAGCTGGTGGGTCCCGGGAATACCGCAGGAACGCATGCACCCAGCCTGCATTGGCCCTGAGCCCAGGATCCTGAGTTTGCAAATTTCGACCCCCCAGGCAGCTGTGCATGATTTGGTTGCTGCTGGCAGAGAGGCAAACACCCCTTGCTTGGAATGTCCAGGATTCCCAGAGGTGACATGGGCGCCTGTGAAGGTGAGAGTGGAACTGAGCGCCTGTGGGATCTAACTCATGAAGCTCAGTGCTCCCAAAGTTGATTCTTCCCTGTGGCTTCCCACTCTGGAAAAAGAATGCTCCAGGCGAGGAAGGAAGTTCACCGTTCCATGGGGATCTAGTCCCTCCTCTTCCATCCCTGATCACAGTCTGGATATAGCTCCTCACTTACTGTAAAGGGAATGTAAACTTTTATGGGTCTCAGGCTAGCCTTGAAGTCTCTGCAGAGGCAAGTCCTCCTGCTCTCACTTCCCAAGTACTGGAACTATAGGTGTGAGTCACCATGTCCAGCCTGGGGAATGTACACTTAATGTGGATTGTTGAGATTTTCAGGAGGCACCTGATCCCTCCTGGTGACATCTTCCCTCTACTGAAGTCCTCTGTGTTCAAACTCTTCCCTCTGTGGTCAGCGAGGGCTAACAGATACACAGTTCCTGGAAAGCAGCGTGAAGATACATCGAGGCTTCTGCAATTAAAAGGGACCTTCTCACAGGTGCAGCATTTGACTGTGACACCGGGCAGATTTCCCCCTGATTGTCTCTGGTCTTAGAAACCAAGCCCTTCTCAAGCCACAGGCCTTGGCCTGCATTGCTTCCTCTCTCTCACCATACCTGGTGAAATAGCTTAAATCCTAATCATAACCACAAGTCAGGTTTCCCATAAGAATGATAAAAGAATAAAGATTCCCTTCTAACAATTCTTGAAAGGATTACGGAGGAATTTTCTTTCCTTTTGGAAGGCTTGAACTATGGTCTTAGGGAAATGGCCAAATGGGGCAAAAGTGTTGAAAAATTGAGAAACGCTCTGGGTCACTGCAGAGCCATGCTGGAAGACAGACAGAATGACTGTGCCCAGCCCCCGCTTGGCCCCAGGGTTTCACAGACCCTCAAACCCTTAGGAAGGGGGTGGTCAGGGTGGTCATCTTTTCAGTCTCCTTCCAACAGGATTCACAGGTATGAGTATAGTAGTATACTCCTATGAAGAAATCTGATCCCTGACGTCATCCAACAGAGCATGGTGGAGCAGAGGTGACCAGAATGCCCTCTTGCCATAACTCTGCAGCTCTGGGGTCTTTTGCACAAGGTGCTGGAATTGTTATTCCCACACAACAACCTGAAAAGTGTCACTGAATGGCCACCTAAGGGTGACCTGAGATCTATCTCAGAAGAGAGGTTTTCCTAGGAAATTAGGAAGAGGACTTAAAAATAGACAAACAGTGATGAAGCTTGGAGGAATGCTTATCTACGTACTGGTTTGAGTGATTTCACATGAGAGTTCTTTTTCCCCAACAGTTTTGGCTTGTTTCCAAAGTTCTAATCAAGACGTTTCAACAACCTTACAATGGCCTTCCATAGCCTCTAAGGTAGGAAAAGCTTTTTTCAAAGAAATCTCTTCTAAGAATAATCTAGAATAACTGTCAAATGTTTATATATATTCATACCATGGGATAGTATGCAGTTATGAAAATGTTCAGCCATATTTTTTTGTGTGGTGCATGGTGTATGTGTATGTGCACGTGTATGATGGGTATCTTTGCCTGTGCATATGTGGGTAGAAACCAGAAGCTGATGTTAGTAATCCTATTGCTTTCCTCATTTAAAAAGAAAAAAAAATTTGTTTTATGTATATGAGTGTTATGCCTGCATGTATGTAAGAGCACCTGCGTTGTGTAGTGTCCAAAGAGGTCAGAGGAGGAACTGGAGTTATGGATAGTTGTTAGCTGCCATGTGGGTACTGGGAATCGAACTCGGGTCCTCTGCAAGAACAGTTAGTGCTCTTAACCACTGAGGGATCTCTCCAGGCCCATGCTTTTCGTTTTTTGAGACAGGGACTCTCACTAAACCTGGAGCTTGCTGATCCTGCTAGACTGGCTGGCCACAAAGCTCCAGAGATGCTCTTGTTTCTACCCTACAGTGTAGGGTTATAGACTCAAACCAGCATGCTCAGCTTTTTACCCAAAATGCTGAGGATCCTAACTCAGGTCCTCGTGCTTACGTAGCAAGTACTTTGCTGACTAAGCTCCCAAAGGGACTTTTTAATAACAGGAAAGTGTATACACAGAGAAATGGGAAGTCTCTCTATACAGTACACACTTAGTTCTTATTCACATGCCAAAAAAGAACTGGAAGGAAATATGTCCGGCTGTTACACTACACTGACTTCGGACTGGTATGATCATGTCATGTGCCTCACTCATTTCTCTATCTTTCAAAATTTTGCAATGGACAAATGCTTATAACCAGACAAAAGTTACTGTGAAAACACCAACTGCCTGCATGGAAAGTAGCAAATCAGTATCTGTTAGCCTGTCTGGCAACTTTATGTTTCTTGGTTAGAAAACACTGTCTTTATTTATGATGGTTTATGTGAAAGTAAAGCAAGACCTTGTCTTCTTTATAAACCACGGGATCAACGAGATGCTCTGTGTGATTTCTTTAATACCAGAGGTTGAGGGGAAGTGGATTTGGTTTCTTACTTTCTAAAATGCTGGGGGTACTGCTTGATGCTGTCCAGTGAGTTCCCTGTTGCAATGTCCTCATCTGCTGTATCCTCTCATCCCCTTCCATCACCTCCCTCCCTGTCACCTCACCTCTCCTCACCCTCAGACCTCACCTCTCCCAGTAACTTTTGTTATGTTGTCTAATGACACTGTTGTTATTTTCAAAGTTTCCCTCAGGGTAACCCTTGAGCTTGGTCATAGACTTGAACTTGAGAGATTCTGTCACATTACATTCAGAGTCAAGTGTAGAAAGCAATGAATTAATGCATGAATGCTTGCTAGTATGAGTTCACTTTCTCCAGTGTGTAGAAGTTCAGGAAAATTTGCTTAGGGAATGGTGCCTCCCACAGTGGGTGGCGCTCTCTACTCAGTTAATGTAGTCAAGATAATCTCCTACAGAACTACCCACAGGCCAACTTGGTCTAGACTATTCCTCATTGGAATTCCTTTCCCACATTATTCTAGATTGTGCCATGTTGACAAAACTAACATCACAGTCTCCATGTTACAATCAAATAACTGGTTCTTTAATAATCAAATGAAACTCAGAAAACTAATTTCATATATTAAAATTTTATGTATACTAATAGATGATAAACTTGAGTTTAGATCCCCAGGGCCCATGTATAAGCTGGGTGTGGTGGTCTGTCTGTAATTCCAGTGCTGGGTAGTGTGGAGACAATAGCATCTTTGGAGCTCATTAGTCAATCAGCTTGGCTGAATAGATAAGTTCCAGGTTCAGCAAGAAATATTGCCTCAAAAAATAAAGCAGCTGGGCCTGGAGGGATGGCTTAGTAGTTAAGAGCACTAGCTGCTCTTGCAGAGGACCAGGGTTCCATTCCCAGCACCCACAGCGTGGCTAACAACTGTCCTTAACGCCAATTCCAAGGACTCTGGATGCCCTCTTCTGGGCATTGCATGCACATGATGCACTTACATAGATGCTGGCAAAACATTCATACACATAAAATAAATAAATAAATAAATAAATAAATAAATAAAATGTTGAGCAACTGAAGAAGACACCTGATGTTGATCTCTGCTCTCATAAGCACAAGTACAAATATGCATGTGCACCCACATGCGCACACACGCGCGCGCGCACACACACACACAGAATTTTATCCATTAAGCTTTTATCATGTCTCAGAGTCATAAAAATACTATAATTAGATTGTGGCTAGGGAAAACAGGATTATTGGGATAGATAGTAACAGGTCAAGGACATGAGCTTATGGTCCCAGAAAATAAGGTAGTAATAACTTGAAAAAAGACTGAAGAGTTATCTCAGTAAGCAAAATGCTTGCTTTGCAAGCATGAGGACCTGAGCTCCATGCCTAGAACCCACATAAAATGTTCATTGTGGTGGTGGATGTTTGTAATCCCAGTTCTGGGAGCGCAAAGTCAGGTGGATTTCTAGGGCTCACTGGCCAGCTAGCATAACCCACTTAGTAAGCTCCAGGCCATCGAAAGACCTGTCTCAAAATAAACAAAATAGAATAAAAGGTGGGTGGCATCTAAGGAATGACACCTGAGGTTTGCCTCCTGCCTCCACAGATAAATGCAAGTTGAGGAAAATGTTAAAGAGAAGAAGTCTTACTGAAGTAAAACTAAGAGAGATATTGACTGTGTGAGGGACCATGTGTGCTCCCGTGGGCCACAGCTGGTCTAGCAAAGGTGGTAACACGCAGTTAGAGGTAACAGATGCTAGCTTTCCTGTCTCACAGGCACATTTGATCAAGAGAGTGGCTGAAAACACCCGGCAGTTGTCGGGTCGCAGTTTAAGCTGCCAGCACTGTCAGGGAAGCTCTAACTGGTACCTAAGTTAAGTGTGGCATGACCTGGCTGCATCTCTGCTTAGTGTCCCAGCACTAAAACCAAGGCATTGGCAGACCTACAGTCTCATGGGAGCCTGGCATCTTTGTCCAAGCTCACTAAGCTGAGGCCAGACTCAGTTTCTCCTGATTCTCGGGCTATAGTCGCTAATTCCCATTTACCATCAATGGTACTGCTCAATGATACTCTGCACCGCCTGCTTTCCTCTGTTCCAGTATGGCTTTATCCTGCAGACTTGACATGACTATCCCAAGCCATTTTAGGGAGCTATTGGCCCCTCCTAGTAGAAGGAGGCAGGGGATGGTCACAGGACCCTCACCTAGGATTGCAGCCATTGCTCTCTTGATTTCTCTCCCTCCAGCTCCAAATGGTCTTGGGAGATGCTTGGGTATATAGGAGGTAAAAGGTTACCTAAAGGAAGACTTCATGTTACAGCTTTCATGAGGTTGTGTCACCCTTGATAAGGTGGGACTTTGTAGGGATGTGGTTGTTTGGGGGTCACCCACAATCCTGTGAATAACCCCTCACCAGTGCTCCCTAAGCAAGCCCAATAAATTCATTAGCCCACCAAGTTGGACTTGGTCATAGACTCCCTGTCTTGGGTAAATGGATGTTTTTTCATATCACCCCGGGTAAAATTGACATAACACCCTCCCATATGGCTTTCATCATCTTCAAACCAGCTACGGGCCCTCTCTGTCACTTCAAACTCCTCTTAAGACTCCAGGAAAACCCAAGTAGGCTTTCTGGTTCATCCAAACTCTGCCTGGCACAGCAAAGGTGCTGGGTCTGGGCAAGGCAAAGAGCAGGATGGAGGAATGGAAGTGATGTATGTGCACTCCTGTCGTAGCAGCTGTGAGATCAGGAGCCTTTGGACGGTGCTCCTAGTGAATGGGAAAGCAGAGGTCTGGACTGAACCAAGGTCTCCAGATTGTGGCAAAGAGCAGTTCTAAGACTCTTGTGACACATTTGAGACTAAAAAAAAAAAAAAGATAAATGTTTAATTTATAAACAAATATACAGAAAATTCAAAGCTCAGTTGGTAGGCTGCTTGCCTCACTTGAACAAAGCCCGGAGGATCCTGATCATTAGAGCAGTGATCACTGGATAAAACTAGGTGTGGTAGTGAAAGCCTGTAATCCCACCACTTGGGAGGTAGAGTCCTGTGATCCCAGAGAGTTCAACATCAATCTAGTCTATACAGTGAGTTTGAGACCATCTGGGGCTACACAGCAAGGACCTGTCTCAAAAACACCCAAAAGAATTAAAGATGTGGTGTAGAAAATGACCAAATTTATATTTTTGATAGGAAATATTTTGGAGTTTAAGGTTTTTTTTTTGTGTGTGTGTGTGTGTGTGTGTGAGGAACTTCATTTCACTTTAGAATTAATTTATTGATAAGGAAGATTTAAAGAAAAAAAGAAACCTTCACATGGGAAAATGCTTCCCAGATTAACTCAAGAGTCCAAATGCCAAGTTGCATTTTGGCCTCCCTTGAAACAAGTGTGCTGCAGAAGAGATGGCATCTCTCGGTTAGACTCGCAAAGTTCAGTTTTCTAGAAAATTCACATGATGTTAATTACAATAAATTCAGTTCCCAAGGAAAACAGCCACCTGGAAGACATTAGCATCATTTACAACATTCACCTCCCACTTCATAGAACATTTTTACTTCTTGCCAACTTTCCACTGTTCTCCAGGAAAAGAGAGAGAGAGAGAGAGAGAGAGAGAGAGAGAGGAGAGAGAATATGACTTTCACAGGTTCCTCACATGGGGTTTGTCTAGCAGGCCAAGCCATTGGGGAAGGGACAACTAAGGTATACTCACATATCTACTTACTTAAATTCTTGCATATTTATTTATTTTTATAGTCACATATAATTAATAGCATATATATATATGTGTGTGTATGTGTGTCAGAAAACAACTTGGAGTCAGTGCATCAGTGGTCAGCGCTCTTTTTCTACTGCATGGGAACTGGAGATCAAATTTGGATCATCAGGCTTTTGGCGGCAAAGGCCTTTTTTGCCTGCTGACCCATCTTGCTGGCCTTATTTTTGTTTTTTGAGACAGGGTCTCATGGGTCTGGCCTGGTCCCGCTATGTAGCCAAGGATGACCTTGAGCTTCTGATCCTCTTGCCTCAGCCTCAGGAGTGCTGGGATTTCAGGTGTTGGTATTTCCCAGCAATCTGGTTTATGCAATGCTGGGGATGGAACCCAGGACTTTGTGCTGGGAGAACACTTGCCACATAGAATATTACCTTCTTTTGTTCAGCTTCTGGAATGTTGATTATTTTTTGTAATGCTAATTAGATTTCTCTTAACAAGACCCAGTGGAGACAGGACTGGGCAGTGAGAACTGGTCTGCTTTTGGCTCTGCGGCAGGCCCCACCTCCACAATCTTAATCAAAAAGATCCTTCTTCCCAGCAGTAGCTGTTGCAAGTCTACATCTGGAATGGCCTCCAAGACCCATGTGTTAAAGTTGCAGCTCTGAGCTCAGCAATACTGGGAGGTCTTTGTGTCATTGGGGGGCGTGGCCTTAGAGGGGATCAGAGACCCCCTCCTCTACACTCCTTCCCCTTTTTCACTCCCACCACACACCCCCACCAAGGTGGCTGCCTCGTGAGCCAAAATAAAACTTTCTCGTGTTTGTGTATGTGTGTGTGTCATGTGTGCAAGTGTGCATGTGAAGGTCAGGGGACAGCGTCAGGTGCCACTCCTCAGACGCCATCCCCCTTATTTCATGAGACACAAACTCTCCATATAGCAAAGAACGACTTTGAACTTCTGATCCTCCATCTTTTGTGTGCTGGGATTATAGGCGCACACCACCAAGTCCAGTTGATTGGAATGGAGTTTTGTCTTTTCACAGTGTACCTTTAGTTCAAAGCAGGTTGTCGTTTTTATAGCATAGAAAATATAGCTCCTGATATAGTCTAGGGAACCTGTGAGTTCAACATAACTGACTCTCAGAGTGTGATTATAACCTGACAGCTATAAGTTGTTCATACTGACAGCTGTCCTGCCTCAGTACCATTGCCAGAAATCAGCCACTCACATCCTAAGTCTGTAATGGAGTTAGAGGAAGCAGTGCACACACTGGAAGCAGTGTACATGTCAGAAGCAGTGTACACACACATACCAAATAAAAACTCAGAAAGTCTGAGAGAGGCATAGGAGACAGTTTAACTCTCTGGGACAGTCATTTGATTCTGGTTATGTGCCCCCCCTTTGTAAGAATGCACTTGGCAGCCTCGCTGTCTCACCTGTACACACTATATACACACACTCCTCTCCAAATAATGCACCTAGCAACCTCAAACCCCACCACCTGCCACCTGTATCAGGCTACACATACTTGCATTTCTCAGTAATAGCATATTATTACCCTGTTGTTGGTAACAAATTTAGAGAGTTTCTATTCAAGGAATTCCCAACATACCCAGGTATAAAGATCAGAAAAGCTGAGCCAGCCTGAACTAGCTTCAGGTGCATGTATAGTAAGGCAAAACTGTGTTCTCTATTTACCATTTTATGCCTATGTGTAATTGGGTATGTATATGATTGAAATCAGATGTATTATGAGAAGAAATGACTATATAATCTAATCTATCAATTGAAATAGAGAAGCACCCAAACCTTGCCCCTTGGTAACCAACCCTCCTTCTCTTGAACCCCATAGAAGGAAGTCTTGAACAATAATGGGGGTCCTTGAGTATCTACATTCACATGGCCTGTTGTCAATCTTTATCAATCTCTCTTTAATCTGTGCTATTGATTTGCTCCAAATGAAGTTATCTCAGTTCTTTGGCAAATTTAGGTGAGCCCTTATTTTCAGTTCTGTGGATAAGAGGCCAAGAACCTCTGGAAACACCCAGCCCAGACCCCGACCATGGGTAACAATCCACTAAGTGCTTTCATTGATGTGCTCAACTGACTCAAGGATCTGCAGTTGAATTTGTGGGGTTAGCACAAAAGACCCTGAAGTAGGAGAGGTGGGAGCAAGGGCAGGGGCGGCTTCCAGGTCCACCAGGCAGTGCCTCTGCCTTACGGTATCACAAAATCGTAATCCTCAATTTTCTCTTTAATTCTTTGGAAAGAAGAAATAAAACCATAATTCTCTTCCAGACTGCAGGAGCTAGTGTGCTAATTTTAAGAGCTTAAAAAAATCCTCCTGATTAATTAGTAATTATTCACTGGGGATCAAGAGAGTTTGCTAATCAGAGCTTCAGGAACTACCATTGGAAAATGCTTATATTTTTAAGGCTTTTTCTCCTCCAATAATCACCCTGGAAACTTTTCATTCCCAAGTAGGTGAGATTATTCATTTTTTAGCAGAAACAGCCAGCCTTCTTTTCTGAAAATGTACAGAGCAAAAGAAAAGAAAAGGGAAGGGGTTACCGACACAAACTAGACCTTTCCAATAAAGAAGAGGGGCAAGGTGAGAAGCTAGGTTCCGGATGAATGGCGGGCATTGACTCAGGTCACAATCGTGCTTTTCATTGCAAGCACAGAAGACCTGAGTTTGATCCCCAGAACCCAAATAAAAAAATTGGGCATGGTGGTACATGCTTGTAACCCCAGTGCTGGGGAGGCAGAGACAGGAGGATCCCTGGAGCTTGCCGGTCAGCCAGTCGGTCAGTCTAGCTGAATCAGCATAGTCCAGGCCAGCAAGAGACTCTGTCTCAGATAACAAGGTGAATGGCATCTGAGGACTGACACCTGATTTATGGCCTCTACATGGGGAAAAACATGGGGTGAGGTCGGGGAGAGAAAGAAAAAAAAAGTCAACGTGATTTTGTGTTCAGCAGACCCTCAGGCTGGCTTACAGTACAAGCCATGAAGTGAACCTCAGCCCAGAATGTTGTCCTTCAGCTCTGGGCCTAATGGGTTTCCCATGCTGGACTGAGATGTCCAAGGAAAAGAGATTACGTCAGACAGAGCTTCTCTTCTTTAATCTGTGGTGTTTATTGAAAGCAGTGTGCTGCTCCCTGTAAATCTTCCCCTGAGTCTCAGGATTACAGTACCTGCTCTTTTGCTTTCTCATGCTTTGAAATTCTATGAAGTCTGAAAGCAGATATATCGGGCCACTAGTGACCACCCTGGCGTATATTCTATATATGTTCCAGTCATTCACAGTGTAGTAACTAAGCTAATGAGAAAGTTCTGTCAGGCAGAGTCTTCATGGCAACGTACAAACTGGTTGCCAACAGAGTATCTGGGGCTGGTGAGATGGCTCAGTTGGTAAAATATTTGCTTTGCAAGCATGAGGACCTGAGTTTTGTCCGTAGAATCCATGTAAAAAAGCCAGGCATAGTAGTGCATACTTGAAATCCCGGCACTGCGGCTGCAGCTCCCTGGGGCACGCTGGCCAGTCTAGACTACTTGATGAGCTCCAGGGCAATGAGAAAGTCTGTTTCAAAGGAGGTGAATGGTGTTTCTGGGGATGCTACCCAAGGCTGTCTGGTACCCTCCACACATATGCACACATGTACATGTGCACCTGCATGTATACACGAACATGTACACACTCTTGAACATACACATATGTACATGTACACACATAAAAAACGTATCCAGAGATGCACTGGCTGTTGTCTACCACTGACTGACTTCTTATGTGGTTTGTTTGGTTTTTTCTTTTCACTGACTTTCCTTACAGACTAATTAACTGGTATATAGTCACACCTTAACCATCCTGGATTGGGGACAAGATGAAGAGAGAAGAGGGGATTTTAATACCCTAGGTGGCCTCATGATTGATATAGACCTTAAGGATAATTGTACATTTAGGAGAAAGGCAAATAGTGGCTGTAAACATCACTGGTCACTTGAAGAGCAGGGCATTGTCCTGGGTAAATTAATCCCCTGACCACATAAAAGGCCAGCAGATTGAAAAAAGGCTCTGTGATCTCAACTCAGATGTAGCTCACGGAACCTCATCTGTCCATCCAAGGGGGTTTCTTAGTCTCCTGTGTCTTTATGGTCAACCACAGAAAGTAAAAGGGAAGCACAATCAAGCTTGCTAAAATAACACTCAGCATAGAGTGAGCATTTCCGCATGCACACCTCCTCAAGCACAACGGCAGTCAGAGGAAAGTACAAAGTAAAGTCCCTGGCCCACCACACTGCAGACTCAGCTCTGTAAGCAAGAAAGGGCAGGGCCACGTGTGATCCTCCTTTACAGGGCTACATTATTCCAGAACTAAAGGGGATTTTCTTTCTTTTACGAACACCAGAATATATAATATGACTGAAATTTCCCTCTACTTTAGCAGTCTAATTTCTTTGAACTCTTTACTGTAGAGGGCTATAGTTGATTGTACTTTGTGAGCACAAGTTTATTAGAGAGTTCTTGTGTAGATAAATCACAAGGAAAGGACTAGGGCTGTAGCTCAGTTAGTGGAGTGCTTGCCTAACGTGCATGAAGGCCTTGGTTCCATCTCCCTCAGGAGGTGGAAGCAGGGGATCAGAAGTTCAAGGTCATCCTCAGTTACATAATGAGTTTGAGTCCAGCCTGGGCTACATGAGACCCATGAGACCCCGTCTTTAAAAAAAAAAAAATATATATATATATATATTATATTATATTATATTTATATATATATATCTTGTATGAGAAATAACACCCAAGGTTGTCCTCTGGCACATATACATGCACATGTACACACTTGTACACACAACTGGGCACATACATATACCCATTGCCACATTCTTCAGGAAAGAAATCAATTTTGTAAATCTGATGACCCAAATTTGAGAAGATAAATTTGGCATCCGAGTTCCTTCTACTCTGCCTTAAATATTAGGAATGATATGAATCAGTAGTTTGAAAAACGATTTTCACAACTATTTCAGGTTAAACATGTATGATGCTGATATCCAAAACTGTACCTACCCTTGGTCAAGAGAGGCTAGCAAATTAAGAGCCTGGTTTTCTTTAATTTGTCTCTCAGAGCAGGAATTAAAATTGCCTTGGGTTTTACGACTTGCTTAGAAATGCAGTGAGCATGGTGAGGAAAGACGAGGGAAAATGTTCGGTGCGAGAGTTGGAGGCGATGGTGAATTGACACTGAATCTTTCTAAAATCCAACACTGCCTTTTACAGGTGAGGGAACTAGAGAGCCCGCATCACGGTTAGGGACCATACAGAGCTCCAAATCCGGTTAACAGAACTTTCCAGATGACAGCCAAGAGCTCATTTCCAAGACAGACTGATGAGTCTGCTGTCCTGGGGCCCAGATCTCATTTGAGAAGATTAACCGGTGGATTGCTCTGCCTTGCTCTCCTCAGTCGGACAGGAAGAGGACACGCCCTGTGCACAGACAGGCCCCTCTCCCCTTTGATGGTGAAACGCATGGTAGTTATTCCACATCTTTCACTGTGTTGAATTTATTCTTCAGCAGATACATCTTCAGAATTTCACAGAGTACCCTCCACTGATCTGAAGACCTCACTGAATTCCGCTCCCATACAGCTGCCCCTACATGCCTCCTTCCTCTTGGTGAGTCTGTTTTTTATTGTTGTTTTAAGCAGAGAAGCATTCATTGGAAGTGCCTTCTAAAAGTGAAGAAAAGGCTCCGAGTGAAGGAGCAGCCCCTCAGCTGCTCCGAGGGTGTCAAGACCCTCAGTGAGATGGGAGGTGGGCAATTCAGACTTGCTCTGTGTTCTAGATCCTTCCATGTCTCCCCTTTCCCTCTGTCCCACACGATCCAGCCTCTGCCCTTCTCAGTGACCTGGTTTAGGCAACCTGGAGGCAGAATCTTGTCACAGGGACTCCCATTATGCTTTGGAGTGAGGACCCAGGGACTGGATGGAGATGCAAGGCTGAGGGAGGCCCATATCCAGGATCCAGATCTACCACATACGTTCTCCCCAGCCTGGCCCAGGAGTCAGACAGCCACAGAGATAAATGTTGGATGATGACTTAACACATGCAGCTTCCATGCCTAATTTTAGGGTTGGTTTTCTTAAGCCGAAGAAAGAATTTCACTTATTGCACTGATTCTCATTTTTCTTTTACAAACCAGGCATGCCAGCCAAGAACTCCAAATTCAGGATGGTGGGGAGGGTTGCTATGTGCGTAACTGTTTAATGTGCTGAATTTTCTCTCACTCCCTCTCTCTTCATGCTACCGTATAATATAATTTCAAGTCAAATACTGTGGACCCTTTAACACTTCTTTCTGTATAAAAAGCAATAGATTATTGCTGTGCTGTGAAAATGTCATTGATTCAGAATGCTTTTCTTAATGACCCAGATTGTAGTAATTCTCCTCCAAGACCTAAGCAAAAATACCCATTTTCACTAATTAAATGCACACATAACCTTCATAAAATTTTAACCTTCAAATAGCCTTTTGTAAATTTAGAAGTCATATGGTCTTCATATCAATTACTTCCTAAAGAATTCCCCTTAATTATATGCTGACGAATATATACCCAGAAACACAGGTTAACAGTTCAAATACTTCCAACAGCAGAAATAATGTAGGATTTGGCAGTCATTAAAAATAATAACCTCAACTTAATATTTTTCTAATTTACCTCCTTTAAAATCCAATGTCTTCAAAAATACTTTTTCCTTAATGGGTGACAGATATGTTAAACACAAGCTGTGCAAATGTAAGAACAGCAATAATATTGATCTCTTCAATGGAAATTGTCTGGACAAATGGAAGAAGGCTATTAGCAAAAGCTTTGGTTTTTAGCTCCATTATACTTCGCAATTAAAGAGTAAAATATTCTTGACATGTGCGATTTTATATATATATAAAATTTTGTAATTATATATATACATGTATATGTATATGTATATGTATATATATATATATATATATATATATATATAAAATTTTCAGTGTAAAATGTACTAGTAGGTTCTGTTTATGTAGCACTTTTTCCTGAAAAGCTGAGTGTGCTTTTATGGCAGTCATTATTTTATAGGCTGGAAAGGCGTGGGCAGGTTGTATCTGGTTACACACGGGAACATTCCTAGGGCAGTTATGTCCACAGCACTCCGGAACAGCTGGTTGATCTGGTTAAAAGCACTTTCTTCACAGGCAGTTACTCAGTGACCAGTGAGTCCTGAGTTTTTACACAGAGGCACTCGCAGGTATGAGGATGTCATGAACAGCATTGCTGCCATCTAGCCACCAAGGCACCTTGTGCTTGGGTGGGACCCCTGCCCTGGACTAGGAAGTGAGAAAGCAGCATGGATGCCATGGCGAAGGTGGAGGAAAGAGAGGCCGTGCCAACGCATTTCTCTAGCGGCACGCTGGCCACTGGCTTGTGAGTAGGCCTCCTCCATTCACAGCTGTATATCGTATCACTCACTGATACAATAGCCTAAGGCCAGGATTTCTTGGCTGCAGGATGAATTTCCTTCTTATTTCAACTCAGGCTTTTAAAAACTGGAATTTAAAACTGGGTCCCATGAACTTTGATGATGGTCTTGAAAAGGGAAAAAAGATAAAATATGGATGCCGGTAAATACATGGCAGAGTGAAGAGAAAGATTAGAAAAGGTGAGTTGGAAGTTAAATGTAGGTCTAGAATCAACTTTAGGATTTTCATTTTAAAGCCATGAACCATCCTTCATCATGTGGCCTATCATGTGGTCTCTGAACCCAGTCCCTGCCCAGTTACCTTCTTTAGGGTTGATTTACTAGTTCTGATGGGGCAGTGGCCATCTTAGGATAACTACAGAGGTTTGTTGTTTTTTTTTTTTTTTCCTGGCATATCTTTTTGTTTTGCTTACTCTCCTGATCCAAATTCCCCTTTTCCAAGGCCCAACTCAAAGATCTTCTGGAAAGCTTTCCTTACACAGAGTCACCTCTAAATGGTCTTCCACTTGGATTAATGAAACCCTCAGTACCAACAAAGTAATTGCCATCACATGCAACATAAGGCCACTTCCCTCCACAACAAACTGCCTATGCATGGTAGTTCCATGAGGTTCTATTGCCTGGTAAAGTTGTGATTGTCTTTGTGTAAATACATGTTCAAGGGTTTATAAGAAGATGAAATTGCATAAGCACACAATTATCTCATCATACCCTCCTCTCAAGTGGCACATGACTGTGTCAGTTTGCCAAATGTTTGCTAGAACAAAATTTTAGGTATTACCATGCTTAACTACCCTGAGTAAAAGAAAAAAGCATTTCCTGTCAGGCCTTGGGATGCAAAGTAAGCTCAAGGTCAACCCTGGAAACAGTGAGATTATTTGCAAATAAAAAGTAAAAAGAGAGGTATAGTTCATTGGTAGAGTGCTTGCCTAGTACTCAAAAACCCTAGACCCAATTCCCAGCACTGCAAAACAGAAGAAAACTCATACTACTTGTAGGTGGACTCCATCTCTATTTACCTTGAATATTTTTCTGTGAGTTGAATATTCAGGAAATGGAATACTGATTCCTTGGAAATGAGCTTATGCCTATCAGAAAATGAATCTACAAGAGTAATTAGAACAAACATCACATAACTTCGGTTGCCAAACCATTTTATATTCATGCTGTTATGATGTGTCAGCTGCATCTTCTAGTGTTTAGTGAGCAGCTCTGGAAGAGAATCCTTATATCTTCAGACATACTCCCCCACCCTCAAATCACATAAATCACTTTTGGGAAAACGCAAGGCACATCATGTGTGTTGTTCTTGTTCCAATTACACGAAACCTTATTAAAACAGCCATCGTGACAACAACATCTCGTCAGAAGAGCATGCCCAATACTTAAGGGCATAGACTCAGCTAGACAGTCTGGGACTTGGGCACCGGGTGTCTATTAGCAGTAATGGGCATTACGTCTGCAAATCCCCAGGTACTCGTGTCAACTCTACCTGTTTCGCTTTCCACAGGTGGAATGATGCTCTAATGAGGTCCATGTCTGCAAGATTTCTGCTTAGAAAATAAATGGTTTGGATCCCACTTCCCTGTGAATCCCTAGTCATATTACTGACAAGGGTGACACCAGTATCTAATTGCCTGTTGCAAGAACTGCAGTTTATTGTCTTTTAGAGAAGTCTGGTCTGGATGGAGTCTCGCGCACCCGCCATTAGTGCGTTAGAAACACGCACAAATGGTGAGTTTTGCCTAATGAAGCTGTTAATTATTTTCCCCTTAATGCTGTTTCCTTGCATTATCACTTTCCTCTTACTTCCTCCAATTAGGCGACAGGCTTTAAATGGCTTCCTTTGCTTGATCTCTGTCCTTCATCTTCCGAATGTGCTGCATAAACTCATTCTCTGTTCTTTGGCGTCTGGAAATAAAAGCCCACTGCCATGCGGACTTGAGGTCAGCCTGTGTGGACGCCAACATTTTAGACTACTTATTCCATCATTTGAATTTCAAATTCTTTTCCACAAGTGTTTTCACCGCCCTGTAAGATTAAGGAGAACCACACACCTGCTCTTCTAATCTTTGCTTCTTGCACAGCTTAGAGATGTAAATTACAGGTTTTATCCTTTCATTTCTCTCTTCAGTACTTGATGTCCATTACACAGAAAAGAATTCAGGCAGTAATTTTGCAAGTCGGGGATTATAATGTTATCTGGAAGTGCCTGTACGGGCATCTTTTTGTATATTCCTGAGAATAAATACAAAAAGATTTCGATCTTATCTAAGGAAAGTTAATCCACAAAATATAAAGATTCCAACCTTGTACTCATTTGCACAAAATGTTGCATTTGGAGTTCGTTTAAAGACGTTTCCTATCCACATGGGCCACCAAGATGCAAGATGACAACTGGCCCCAGTTAATCCAAGCCACAGGTTGACAAGTGATTAACTCCAGTTGTCAGATGATTAGCTCAAGCGGTTGGGTCACAACCCTTTCTGTCACTAACTGCTTAGGAAAGGTATGGAAACTTGAACATGCCATTTCTAAAGCTGAACTCCATGCAGCTGCAATAGACCCTGAATTCTGTGCCTGGCTTCTCAGAGGAGTCTGATTTTCAGCTTTTGTTAAATTAGTTTCAGATCAGTCAATACTTGTTTAAAAACATGTCATAAGTCTCTGTGGCTTGTGCATGCTTCAATTACCTCTGATTATTACATCAAGATTCACAAACGAGATACCAGAGTCACTCCTATTTACTGGAAAATGCTATTGAAACAAACTGAAATTCAATTTTGGAGCTGATTGCAATAACCCGTCAAAACATTCAAGTAGAGAGGAAGTTGGCCTTGAGGTGTGCCGGGCCATTGTTAAATGCAAGACAGCATCTCACCTAATAATTCAAACATGGTCTTGTGGCCTGACATTTTTAATACTTTCTTGATCTCTTTCTTCTGGTCCTGTGTGCTTTTCTCTACCATGGGCTGGAGGATATGGTGAGTTATAGACTAAATACTAGGCCTTGTTCTGCCAATAGCACTTTAGGAAGGGGTAAAATGACTAAAGAGTTGCACTGTAGGTGTCCACAGAAAGTAACCTTTATTTGGCCTTTTTAAAAGCCGCCTGGGTTTTAGACACATACCAATCCATAAAACTACCAAGTATGAATTTCCAGCTATTATCTGGTCAGTAAGTCTCGACCACATCCACAGGCTGATATGGCACATTTGTCAGCACAAATTACGATCCCAGTTTTAAATAACACAATCTGGTCTTAACAGTTTGTTAACTGGCACAATCACCATGTTAGGTACCCAGGTTTAATTAGCATAGTCAGGTCCTAATAATTAATTTAACTTGCACAATCCTTATGCTATCTAGCCAGGTTAATGGATACGATCTGGCCCTAGCAATTGGTTCTACAATACGATCAATATGCTATGGACCCCACGGCTTACATGTACTTAGCACCTCTGGGTGAAACCAGAGGGTTAAGGATTTTATGTTTGAGCTAGCTCTGTTTGAGAAGGACACAAGCGAACACATATTTCTCCCATTATCTTCAGGGCAAGAAAGCCACTGTAATTTGGAGACAAGACTTTTCCAGACAACTATGAACAGCAGGAATCATAGCTAGATACTAAACAGAAGTATGGTGTGGAACCCAGGCTGAGGAGGAATTTAGAAGAGCCATAGTTCTTGAAATGAACTTGAAAATGGTCTGCTTCAGTATCTTTGCTTTTAAATATGGAAAGTAAGATCCAGAAGGTTTGACTGATGCAAGAGCTAGTTTTCATATCTAGACATAGGTCCTCGGGCTTTCCTAAGCCAAGACATTGCCCTGAACTTCCCAAACTTGGACTTCCACTTGCAATAGATAAGAATGCCAAATTGTTCTGCTAATGTATTTCCTTTCTTCCTGATCTTCTTTGAAGAACAAAATTCTACTTCATTGGAGTCGAGGCGTCTCTCTCTCTCTCTCTCTCTCTCTCTCTCTCTCTGTCTCTCTCTGTCTCTCTTCTTTTAAAGACAGAATCTTATGGAACCCAGGTTGGTCTTGAAAGAACCTACTATGTAGCTGAGGATGACCTTGAACTTCCTGACCCTCCTGCTACCACCTCTTGAGTACTGTCATTACATATGCAGTAACACACCAGGTTTATGTAGTGCAGGGATGGAATCCAGAGTGTCGTGCATACTGGGCAAGCATTCTCCTAGGTGGGATGCAGCCTCAACCTTGAGGAGCCCTTATCTTTCTGACATATTTTGAATAGTAGACTAAGTGATTTTCAAAATCTTTACTCAAAACAATATATATGTTAAGCATTACAGTGTGACTTGTGTTTAATTCCAAATCAAAGTAAACAGCAAAACAAGCTCTTTGTACATGAGGCACGACACTGACTTTGACCCTGAATGGTGGGGTA
This sequence comes from Eospalax fontanierii, assembly GCA_035773235.1. Classification (NCBI taxonomy): domain Eukaryota; kingdom Metazoa; phylum Chordata; class Mammalia; order Rodentia; family Spalacidae; genus Eospalax; species Eospalax fontanierii. The sequence goes on along the minus strand of CM069540.1, from coordinate 46,937,083 downwards.
GTGGAACAGGCAAGAGAGACACAGCATCCTGGTGGGAATCAATGGCATCATTCTTAGAACGTACTTCATATCGGATAGAGGAGCAGGCTATGTTTGCTGTTTTTAAATCCATCACACAATTTCTACAGCCTCCCAAAGAATGCGTTCTGTATCCTATAACCCTTACTTTTAGGAAGACTTTAAAAGACAGTTCCTATCTGTCTTTTTCTTTAAATATAACATAAATGCAATATTCTACGATTATAAAATATATTTTTATGCCAGAATAGAACCCTTGTCTCTTTCAGATGAAGAAATGTTTCTGACATATTAACGTTCATGTGGTAATTCAGCAGGAATTTCTTTCCAAGCTTTTCTTTCTCTGGAATGTTTTGGCACTATCAACTGGAACACCAGCCATCAATACGCATCTTACCGCCCCGGGACAGGGGGAACACAAACCAACAGAAGCTGCTTTAAATTTTATGACATGCTTGTACCGTTAACATTTTACAACAGGGAAGGGACTTCCTATTCCTGAATTTGGTCATATCACATTAATTCCAAGGACTATGAAAAACTGCTGTGGATCAGGACCACTTAGGGGAACTGGACGCATCTTCTTCAAGGCCAAAATGTTACTGATGAAGAAACAGCCTCAGAGAGAAGGGTACGACACAAACCTGACAACCTGAGTTCAGCTCTCTAAAAAACAAACAAACAAACAAACAAACAAACAAAACCCACTGTGTTGAGGAGAAATGATTCTGGAAACTTGCCTTCTGACCTTCACATTCTTGTGTTAGAAGATGTACGTACTCACACACAAGCATACATGTGCACACACACTCTATGATAATAAATAAAGTTCAATAAAGAAACAGCCTTAGTTTTGTTATGCCAACTGATAAATGACCACAGTTAGTACTGGACCTGGTTTGTGAAGCCTGGGCTTCTATTAAAGCATGCGCTCTCAACATTCAGCAAAGTGGGAGGAAACAGAAAACATGTTTGTTACCTCTGAAGGAAGAATACTAGCCATCTGATTCAAGTACATCCAGGGGTCCGGGAGACAGCTCAAGCAGTAAAGTGCTTGCCACCCAAGCACAAAGACCGAGTTCGATCCCCAGAACCCATGGAAAAGTCTAGATATGGTGGCGTATTTGTAATCCCAGTGCTGGAGAGGGGCAGACAGGAACTTGAGTACATATGTGTCCTATCACATGAATGTGGCGGTCAGAGGGCACATTTCCAGGATCATTTCTCCTCAACACAGTGGCTTCTTTTTTGGAGACAGCTTACTTGGTGAGTTCTAGGCCAGTGAGAGATCCTGTCTCAAAAAAACAAGGTGGAAAGCACCTGAGGAACAACATTGAAGGCTGCTCTTTGGCTTCTGGAAGCATACTCATACATGCATACTCCTCACACAGTCCCTTACACATAGCTCTTTTGCATAATAAAATGTGGTCTTCCTATCCAGAAAGGCATGTAGGATATCCAGGGTCCCATGTAGAATCTGAAGAAGTTGGTCTCAGGGCAGAGTAGCTCAGTGGCTGAGTGCTTGTCTAGCATACACGAGGCTCTGAGTGGGATCCCATGCCCAAACATGGATCTCATAAAAGTTGAGCACAGAATAATGGGCTTGTAAAGGCTGGAGATGAGGAACGTGGGAAGAAAAGCTGGAGAGTGGAACATGGAGAAAGTTCCATCAAGAGGTCCTAAGTTACAATCAGCTAAGAGCTAGAAGCTGCTGTGTACATGGAGCGGGACCATCTAAAATAACAATGCCCGTGTATTCCCAAAGGAGGAAGAAAAGGTTGTGAAAATTTTCACCATAAAGAAATGATCAGGGCTGGGGAGATTGCTCAGTGGGTAAAGTACTTGTGTGAGCTTGAGGACTTGAGTTTGGATCCTCAGAACTCATGATTGATGGTTAGTTTGGGCTAGTCTGGGGCTAGTTGGGTTAATAAGGGATTGGTGGCTTGGCTGAAGAAGCAGTTACGGTAGATTATAATAAATATGAATTTCAATACTACACATCCTTAACAGTACTTTCCTTTACAGGGTGAGACATTCCATAAGTCTGCAAGACTTCCCACTGCGTTCTCCACTCTCCCACTGAGGAGGTGGCCAGCATCAGGGGAAGATGTGAAGGAAGCTGCCAGGCCTCAGGCCTCCTGGCCCTCTGACCTAGCTGCAAACTTAATTGCTCTGGAACCCCACAGTCTCCTCTTTTTAGAGTTAGTTTAAATAAAATTCTGAAAATGCCTCTTTCCATTTTAATCTTGCTCCTCACACTGAGCACATCTGGGAACCACCTAGAACCTTCAGGATCGATAGTACTTTGGTGTGGAAGAGGACGTGATCTCTGGGTGCACACAAGGCACGTGGAAGAGTGCATCACTGCTGATATACAGACACCAGGACCTTTCTCAACTTGTTTGTTACAGAAGTGGAAAGGAACAGGGTGTTGACACTTATGTGCTGTGGGGCTTTGCACTAAGGAGGATTAGGCCAGAGTCAGAGTGTTCCCAGAAGGCACTGGGCCACCACAGCCCAATGGGATTAGCATGCAATTTAAACAAAGAAAATAAATCTTATTTAGCACTTCAAACACGCTACACACTGATCATAAAACATAAACTTGCAAACATGACCATAGTATAAAACAAACACTCAAAATAGATCTCTCTTCCTAATGCCATGTAATATATGGCAAATTCAGTAAGGCTGTGGGCCCGACTAGGAGCAGGAATACTCTTCTGAGGGTAGGTATTTCGCTTGAACCTGTGAGGTTGTTTCTCCAAGATTGTTCCCACAAGCCGTGAGCTCTCAACTTCTTATTTTCTTTAGATGTAGCTAGAGTATAAGAATTCTGGAACATTCATGGGACCTGGTGAAATTATTTACTACTTCCTGCGTCAGGTGTTCCAAGAAACTGATTCCTTTAGCCTGAAGGTCAAGATTTGCTGACCACAGCCTGATGGTTTGTTGGGATCTTGCAGTTGGCTGGGATTTGTCCTCACAGCCCTAGGAGCCTGCCCGCCTTAGCGATTATGGGAATCTTGCAGTCAGTTGGGATATATCTTCATACCTCTAGGAAATCAGACTCAGTGCTGTTCTAAGAAAAAGTTTCTTGGAATTATATCCTCTGGAAACTGAAGCCATGTTGTCTGTTCATTACACTCAACTGTTCATGGTGGAAAGTCAGTTCTCCTGCTTTCCTGCCATCTTAGCATCAAGAATGCACCCTCCCATGGTTTCAAGACCTTGAGATTCTCAGAATATTTTTCTAGTTAGTGAAAGTTCATTTTAAAGACAGCATTGTTCCTCATTCCAGGAGCAGTGTGTGAAAGTCACACTGAACTTATCTCCCCTGGGTGAGTGTGGACTGCTTGCAGAAGGGTATCTCGGCCTCTACTTCACGGGGGCTCATCACGCAGGCTACAGAGAACCTCAGGGATGTGAAGAATGCAGCTGTACACAGCCAACTCCAAGTCTTCCACTCAGCCTCTGAGCCTTCTACACAGCCACGCCAGAGGCTGAGAAATGCCTCGTGATTTTCAACTTGAAGTGGAAGGGCCAATTTGCTGTCCTAACAGTATATAGTACCTGAATTCCCAATGTCTCCAAGTGCTTTTCTCTAGTTTCCTGGAAATAACCATAGTGGGATCAGTTATGCAGAGAGGGACTCTAATCTGAATTTTACTGGCTGAGCATCATAACTCACCAGGGAGTTCGGGCATGAGAAGGTTTGAGCTCATGTTTTTCCTATCAAGTTCTGTATTCTTTAAAAAGACACATACACACACACACATATATATAATATATATATATATATCCATATATGTGTATATGAATACAGTGCCTGCAGAGGCCAGAAGAGAGTGTGAGATTCCCTGAAGCTGCACTTATAGGCAGTTGTGAGCTGCCTGATATGGGTGCTGGGAACCAAACTTAAGTCCTCTGGAAGAGTACTATGTGCTCTTAATAAGAGCCATCTGTCCAGTCCCCATATTCCAAAATCTTAGGCAGATTTTTTAATCTTTTTAATCTTTGTTTCCTTCTCTTGCAATGCAAGGATAATTATATTTTGCAGTGAGCTTGTGGGGATTAAACTTTATATTTATACACAGGCCACCAGACACTCTATATGTCATGTGAATGTAGCTGCTATATTATTCAAGGGCTGGGTTGGAATGTGACCTGAATGCAAATTCCCTATTCTTCTCACTGATCAAAATATCCACCCTACACCGTAACTATCCTGACCTCTGACACCTGCTACTCATTGAGAAGTTCCTTGTGCCAACAACGTTACTAGGCATTTTTGCTGAATAATCTCATTGTAGACTCCAGTAACCTCACAAACCAGTGCTATTTTCAGCTCTACTTTTAGTTGAGAGGAACAAGACTTTGTGAAGTCCCTTTGCCCACAGTTTCAGTGTGAGTGGGCTGACCATGAGTCTGTCTGTCTGACCTCACATTTGGACGGTGAAAACCATGCCATACTCTGTCTAGAGGGTGAGCTGAACTTGGACCATCCCTTCCATACGGTGAAGTTCACCTGCCCACAGAGTTACCTTTCCGTCTTCAAGGCACTAGCTCTCCCAGGCCGGAGTCTGTCAGCCGAGCACACTAGACAAAGCACACCTGGGCCTGCAGCAGGAAGTGGGAGTTGGGTGAGGGCAGTTCAGTTCATTGTTTGCTAGAAATGGCTTCCATCCTTGCCCGAAAGTCATCCCTGGGTTTTAGTCCAAGATGTCCAAGACAGACATCTTGTCCAATACACACACAGTATTAGACGTGTGTGTGTAAGTCAGAGGTCAATGAGCCCACAGGAGCTCTCTATCTTGCTTTTTGAGACAGAGTCTGGAGCCTACCAAGTAGGCTAAACTGACTGGCCAGCAAACCCAGGGATCCTCCTGTCTCCACTTCTTTATTTATTATTTTTGTTTTATGAGTGTATTGTCTGCATGTATGTAAGTGACCCATGTGGTGTTAATGCCCAAGGGGGTCAGAAGAAGGTGTTGGATCCCCTGGAACAGGCGTTACGGATGGCTCTTGGCTACTATGTGGCTGCTGGGAAACAAACCTGGGTCCTCTGCAAGAGCAGCCAGTGCTCTTAACTGTTGAGCCAACTGTCTGACCCCCATGCCTGGCTTTTTATATGAGTTCTGGGGATCAAACTCAGAACCTCATGCTTACAAAGAAAACTTCTCACTGTACCTTTTTTACATCTGTTCCCCAAGAATGACATAGATGTTTGTAAATCTTTCCTAAAAGTAGCTTATAAATTAGACCTTACTGGAAAAGGAACAACTTTTCTTACTTCAGCGCTCTCTCTCTCTCTCTCTCTCTCTCTCTTTCTCCTTTGTTTTTGAGTTGCTACTCAAATTTCGCCATGGAATGGACGCCTCCACAGAGTGCTCCTTTTACTTTTTTGTTTTTTGGGTACTAGGATTGCAGCCAGACATCATGCGTGCTCAGCATGTGTCTACCATGGAGCCATAACCCCACTCACCACTTTCTTGACATTACCCATGCTGTGGGTGGAGGGCTGAGCTGTACCCACCCACTCTGACCGCACTGCAGCGTGAGCATTGAGTATGTTTCCACACAGAGGTCAAGGTGACTGTTTTATCCCTGCAGTCTCATGCAATTGCAGAAGACACTGTTGTTACCAGCTGGCCTAATGTTAAAGAAAGCCAGTTAGAGCAGAGATCCCGTTTGCCTCTCTGATCCCCCTGACAGGTGATATTCTGTGACACCACACCGCCCCCTGCAAGTAAAATATATAGACTGTTTATAGGTTGCTTTCATTTAGCACTGGGGACTGGCCTATAACTTTCATTTGCTGTCATCAGTGTATTTACTTTATAGAAATCCCCCCTCAAACCACAGCCTCATTCTACCTGCCTCCCAGTTTTCAGGCTGAGGAGAAAATGATTTGTAATCTTAGGGCTGAAGAGCTAAACAAAAGGCTTTCAGACTCAGCACTCCCCAGACATATCCCCCTGTAAACTCTGCTAGTCTCTAGTGCAGGTACAACCCAGGGGAGAAGGGTGTGGAGTCTTTCCTGTTTGATGCCTTCTTTGTGTTTCTTTCTATGAATAGAATCTCTTGCTTTGGGTTTTGGTCTGCTCACACAGAGGAGCGAATGAGATAACCATCCTGTAAAAAGGAGAATACTTGACCCAGGAGGCCTGGTGGTGCATATACTCAAAGTCAGCTGTAGCATCCTTGTGTTGAATGTGTGTATCTGTCAGCTTTCCATTACTGTAGCAAATGCCTGAGATAGTCAACTTTTGGAGAGAAAAGGTTGACTTTGACCGACCCATGGTTTTGGACATTAGTCAGTTTCTTTGGACCTGTGATGAGGCATTACATCATGGCAGAAGCAAAATGCTCCTGCAGTGGCTAGAGAGTAAAAAAGGAGGGGGCTGAGGTCTCTCTGTTCCCTTGAAAGGCACACCACAATGGCCTGAAGACCTCCCACCAGGCAGGCCCTGCCTTTCAAAGGTTCCACCATCTATTCATTGCACCAAGCTGGAGACTGAGCCTTTAAAATGTGGGCCTGCTGGTTCCAAACCTTAGCCACAGGCTTCTCTTACTTGCAGTTTTCCAATGATTGATTCTAAAATAGTTAATTCTACAAAGAATAGCAAGATTTTCTGCAGGATTTTATTTCCTGTAATTAAAAGAGAAGGAAGGAAGGAAGGAAGGAAGGAAGGAAGGAAGGAAGGAAGGAAGGAAGGAAGGAAGGAAGGAAGCTAGGAACACAAATAGCTTGGATTGCTTTTTCTTCCCTCCAAAATAGATATAGCAGAAAGTCTCTATACAGAAAAAAAAAAAAAGTCGGCATTTCTCCCAGTGGCAAATGCCATGACACAGGAAGCACACTGACAAAGAGGTGGCCCAGCACCTTCTGACAACAAACCATGTGAGAATGGACATGTTTTAATGTCATTACCCTCTCCTGACCTAGCACAAACCTTCCAACTAGACTCTTAATCAAGAAGCCCTTCTAACGGGCTCCTTCCTGCTCTTCTGGGTTCCTGTGATAGGCAGGCTCCATCCTGGGCTCTTCCTGTTTGGCTTCTTGGCATAAGAGCTGAGGTGCTGGGCCTGAAGCTTGAGAAGCTTTCAAAGCCCGGGTAAGTGTGTAAACAGGAAAGGTTTCCTCTGAGGGGAGGCTTCTTAGTCCTCAGATGACTCTGGGATAAGGATTTTCCAGCCATCTGCACTTTCCAGTTTAGGTGCCCCAGAGGGCATGGTCCCAGCTACACATGGCAGAGGGACCAGGCCTTGCCAGGGAGGCCAAAGTCCACAGACAGACTGCAGGAGGAGTGGGCGGTGCTGCTGGGTTAAGGAGGTGGAGCCTGGAACAGTTCTTCCAGCCGTGGCTGACACAGAGGACCCAACCTGGTTTGTACCCATAGACCAGACTTCAGTTCAGCCAGAAAGGGGCACCCAGAGCTGCATGAGGTGCTCTGGTAAACTGAGGACCCCAGATTTGGAGATAAGAACCAGCTTTGTCCCTGTAGTGTGCAAGGGACCTGTTTTTAGGAAAGGGAACAGAGTCAATGATTTGTCAGCTGCAGACAGAGGCATAGAGGGCTGATGAAGTGTGTTTTCAGGGATAGTTTGTCCTTTACAGTCACAGCTCATATTTTAAGATTCATATTGTCCAAGGCATCCAACCTCCACTCTGTGGTTCCATAAACATCTCTCCTATTCAGGCAAAACTATTTTCTTTTTCTCTCTTATTTTTAAGACAGATTCTGTAGTTTAGGCTGGCCTAGAACTTGTTAAGTAGTTGAGATTTCAGGTGTACACTACCTGCTTGGGTTATGGGTGCTAGGCATGGAACTCAGAGATTACTGTATGCTAGGTAGGCACTTTAGCAACTGAGTTAATCCCCAGTCCTTAGTCTTGTTTTGTTTTTTTCCTTCTCATGGTTCACCGGTCTGCGAGCTGGTCACAGAGAGTGAAAGGAAAAAGCCTTCAAAGCTTGCCCTGTGCTTTGGTTATAAGCTGGAAGACTAGATCAAGGGGTGGGGAGGGGTATCTTTCTTGTAAAGAATTTGAGGTAGGAAATCATCTCGTTTTTAAATTATCTCACAAGAAAAGGGAACACTATGATTCATTCTCTCTCTCTCTCTCTCTCTCTCTCTCTCTCTGTATATGTGTGTGTGTGTGTGTGTGTGTGTGTTGGGGATGGAACTAAGGCCCCGCACGTGTTAGACAAGTGTTCTACCTCTTGCTCCATCCCAGCCCTGAATTCTTACCGCATTCAGTATTTGAGATGCCACTCAGTGAGCACTGAGAAAGGCTGTCTTCTTCCACTACCTCATAACTTGGCTAAGCTCCCTCAAGTCGATAATAAAAACTGAAATCCTAGGTGATTATGCTATAGTTTTTGGTCTCTCCTGGGTCCCTAACAGGTCAGGGACAGCTCTGTGGTTAAGCTCCACTGTAGCTCATTTCCAGTGGACAATGACTGGGGCTGTTTTTCATCCTAACGGGGAAGTGAAATGATGATCTTGAGACTTAGCAGAGTGTGGGGGCCTCACTCCCAGCATCTCTAGTTCTCGGGGTGGCGATTCATGAAAAGAAAATTAATGTAAAAATCCGTGTGGCTCACACCACCAAATTAGGGACCAGCTTGGAAGGCAATCTTTTATACTTCAGTTGGAGCAGTTACCACGTTCCATTGTAAAATATCTATTTACAAGTCCTGTCTCCCTTGTTGGCTGCCTCACCGTTGAAGATACTAAGAGAGGCAGCGTGTTGCTCTCAGTGCTGTGTGTGGCACACACTGGAAAACGTACTTTCTGAATGGCACCAAATAGTGCTGGCCTGGCGATAATGAAGGAAAAAACGGGCAGCTTTTAATGTCACTAAATGTTGGGAATCTGTTTTTCCTTCAAGATATGTAGGAGGGACTCAGCCAGGTCAGAGGACAGAGGAAGCACTTCCTGTGGGATGTGTTCTTGGGAAACAACTAAATGAAATTTGATTTACACATAAACAAAGGCCCAAAGTTGAGAAGGACTGAAATAGATTATAGTAATTAGTTTAGGAGCTGACCCAAGACATGCACTCGTTAAAATCTCTTCTAGTTCTGGTCTCCATTCCATCATCCATCCCCGATAGTTCCTTTTTTTTTTTTTATTGAATGGAATTCCTGCCCCAGAGGGACCACATCACTTTTGAAAAAAAAAAAAAGTTAAAAGTGAAGATGAGAGTGAGAGAGAAAACTAACAGGCACAGGAGAGACTCAGAGCCCTTTGCCTTCCTGCTCTCTCAGCCTCTGTGCCCTCTCCGCTGGGGACGGGGGATGATCTCTGCTACAACCCACCCCACCCCCACTTCAGCTTCACTAGCTCTTCCCTCGCTTCTCCCTCCCTTCCTCCCTCCCTCCCCTTAGGTCCTCAGGGTTGATCTCTGCTCTTTAGCACCCATGGCCCTGAAATTCAAGTCTCTAAGCAGTCATGGAAATGATATCTATGTAAGCTTTGAGATAAGCCAGTCTGTCCCCAATGTCCTCTGGGCACTGAAATGGAAATGATTTCACATCAGCAAAGACCACGTGGGCTGGCTTGACCCTAGTTATTCACATATCTAGTTCCAGCTGGGTGGGAGTCTTTACAGCATGACTCTCCCCTTCCAGGGCACTTGAATGCTTCTGGGAGGATGTTCATTCCTGTTTTCTAGCCATCTGTCTACCACCACAGTTGAAACAGTAGAAAACCACAAGCTTTGAGTCTGAGCAATGAAAACCATAAAGCAAAAGCACCCAGAAAACCAGGGGATTTCAAGCCAATAGCCGGATCAATTCTTTGTAATCGAAGAGTGATTTGCTCTAGAACATTGTGTGCCATGGTTGTGTGCCTTGGGGGTTCACGCAGGTGAACACATTGTCTTCTCTATAGCCAAGGAAAGGATGCATGCCCAGTTATAGTGATCTGCTGCTAACTCTGTTCTGATTTGCTGACATGTATTAGGTAAGTAGCAGAAATTATGGCAAACTGAACTATATTTGAGCAAACATATGTAATCTGCTAAAATTGTTCTTAAAAATTTCTTTCCCTGGATTTATATCCTATCTGAGGAACTATTGGCAGTTGATGGTTGCTGGGAAGAGGAAAGTCAGTGAGATTCTTGATAGGTTGACCAGGCTCCAGTGGATGGACCCCCACCTAAGGGCATTTGGGGACACAAATTTGACTCTCTTTCTTTGTCTCTGTTTCTGTCTCTCTGTTTCTGTCTCTCTCTCTTTCTTTCTCTCTCTCTCTCTCTCTCTCTATATATATATATGTATATACACACACACACATGTGTATATATATATATATATATATATATATATATATATATATACACACGTTTGTATATATAATAGAGTGCACAAAATTGGGTGGGGAGTAGAAAAGGGATGCAGATAGGAGAGGGGATCTAAATACGATCAAAATATACACATGAATTTGACAAAAATTCAATTAAAAAAGAACTATCAGGGAAAAAAAAAATGTCTTTCCCAGGCTGGGGATGTGGCTCAGCTGGAGTGCTTGCCTGGCATGTATGAAGCTGTGAATTTGATTTCCAGGATCTTATAAGTCAGGCACGGTGGTACACACTTGTAATCCTGGCACTCAAGAGGTACAGGCAGAATACCAGAAGTTAAGGATCATTTTTGTCTACATAGCAAGTTGAAGACCCTGTCTCAAAAAATAAATAAAATAAAATAAAAAAGCAAACAAGCAGAAAAATAAAAACTCCTTGCACCTTTCAAGCCAGAACAGCTCCTGACAGTACCTGAACATCCAAAGGCATTATCTTATGGAAGTTTGAATGAAGGCTTTGCCTCATGGCAGCTCTGCCCTTGAGGATGGCATAGTGCCTCTGGAGGAGTAGCTGCAAAGTGGGGGTGCCCCCACTACAACAGACTGGGCATTCACTAGTGGAAGCAGACAAGGAGCGAGCAGGAACAGCAACATGGCCGACAAGGAAGTAGAATGGGAAGAAGATTCAGGCCCTGGGTTCCGGAGAGGCGCGAGGTCTCACTGGAACCAGCACCCTGGGCAAGCCACCCAGTGTCCAAACTCCAGGTTTTTTCCCACTAAAAAAGAAGAGGTCAGAGTGCAGATGTGGAGCTATCTTTTCTGTTGGCTGCCAAAGGTATGTGCTCATTTGTAAAGTCCATATATTTAAATATGTGTATAATACTTAAGGCTTTTGAGGGAGAGAACACTATTTCATGCTTTTGTAAAAAGTGATTCTAACTACAATTTTAATTTCAGTCTTTCTCTCTCTTACACACACATACACACACACACACACACACACACACACACAATTGTTGTTTATAATGATTTGTAAAGGTTAAATCCATTTTCCCCAAGTCTTTGGGACTTCCTTGGGCTAGCTTGCTGAAGCAGTTCTACTATTGGTGGAGAGCTGCCCATCCAGCTCACATTGTTTCTCCAGCATAAATAAAATCTCGCTGGCCTGGATGCAGTGTTTACAGAGGCAGCTGCCTCTGCATTCTGGGGTCAGAAGGGTGGGTGGGGGTGGGGCACCATGGACCTCTGTAAGAGCCAGCTGTCAATGGAAGCAGATTTTCTGCCTCTATCTCCACACAGAAGTTCTGAAATCAGTGCAACAAGGGATCAAGGAAGGCGCAGACCACTAATCCAACTAAAATAATGTGGTGAGGTATATTTTATGCTGTGGTCAATTTATACACCTCCTCCAGGGACAATAGTCAGTTATTAACAAAACAGTAGAAATATTTCAGAAACTTTGCTTGTTTTGGTTCCTTTGTTTTCTACTCTGTGTGTGTGGCCTATGTGTATGCACGTGTGTGATATATGTGTGTAAATGTGCACATGTATGTGTTTGTATGTGGAGTCAGAGGTCTTGCACTGGGACGTGGGGCTCACCAACCGAGTTAGCAGATGAGTCTTAATGATCCTTTTGTCTCAGCCTTCCCAGCACTAAAATTGTAAGTGCACACTACAACACCCACCCCTGGCTTCTGGGGATCCAGACTCAGATCCTCATGCTTGGGCAGAAAGCGCTTTCCCAATAAGTCATCTCCTAAGACCTCTTAAAAAGAGGGTCCTTGAACTCATTACGTAGACCAAAATGGCCTCCTATGTGCAGGAATCCTCCTGTCTATCTTCTGGGTGCTGAGATTAAAGGTGTGTGCCACCACAGCTGGCCCGGGTTTTATGTTTTCATTACAGGTAGTCCATGATGAGTCTGAGCAGATCTAAAGGGTCACCTAAGGAAAGAAGCTGCCCCTTCACATCTGGGAAAAGCGGTTCCTGCCCGGAAGGTTTCGTGAGAACAAAGTTCTTTCTCTGATTTTTTTTTTTTTTTTTGATGTTGTTGTTCCAGGTTCCAGGTTTGTAGGGCACAAAAAAGCTGGAATTAATGAGTAGCTGGGGACTCAAATGAATCACCACAGGATGAGATTCACTGCATACATGGATGTGGCTAATTTTATGGGAACTGGACTGAGTTTTTCCAGACATCACACGAAGACTAAACACAAGGCAGAGCAGCAGCTGCCTGCTGGAAGCAGAGAGCCTGGATCTGTGAACTTCGATGTACTCTACATGTGACCCGCCTGGCCGATCCTCTGCTTCCTTGCTTAGTTTCCACATTGCTTTCAACAACAGCAAGCTTACTCCCTTCCTTGCAGTAAATCTGGGCTTAGGATCCTACAGGCTCCCGTCTTCCTAAAGGGGACACTGTGAGTCAAGGCCTAATTCTCAATAGCCACAAATACAGATATTCCCATAAGCAGCACAAACTTCAATTAAGAAAGAAATGGGCAAGCAGAAGCCTGCGGCCCACATCGCAGTGATTGCTGGTCACCTGCAATTAGTTTCCATTACAACACAGCCATGTTGCTCTCATTACAGTGAGGAGCTGAGTTGAGAGATTGTCTTGCCAGCAAAGCCTAACATATTATAGTCTGCCTCATTTCATAAAGTGTGTGCTAATTCCTGATTTAAAGTGTCAGCTTATGTTATAAAAACGGACCAATGTCTTTGAAAATGTAGGTGTAGTTTCAATGTCAAACCTCCATGAATTACCTTCTCAAACATGTTGGCACTATGCTTTATGAGTCTTAATACCATCCTTACTCTTTGGCTGAGGAAGACTACTTCTGGAAATCTCTTCTAAAGCATTTCTAAAATATACAAAGACTCATACAGTCAGATGTCCATCCCCCTGTTATTTAACAGCTACCTTTTTTTTAATAATTGGAAGCACTCCAAATATCCCAAAAAGTTTAAATTAAAAAAAAAAACCCATCATTTTGAAAAGATGTGATTTCATATTTAGAGCCCAATGTAATGTTTAAAATTTAATTTAAGGGAAAACGGTATGGTAAAAGCTTTCTATCGGGACTAGTACTAGTTTTTTAAACATACACAAATTTCTAATGTAAAGAAGGTTGGCTGAAAAAAAAGGGACAGCACACTGAAATAAGAGGACTGTTATCTTAAATGGCAGGATTATGGGTGATTTATGTTCTTATAATTTTCAAATATTTATTTAAAGGAAAAATATGCACCATATTTCCATCATGCTTACGTAATCTCAGTGTGTATACAAAGCTCCGTAAAAGGTTTACGGTGCAAAGACTTTTCCAGTGCACAGAGGGTGTGTGAATATGTATGTGTGGAGGCTGGAGGATAACTTTGGGTGTTATCTTCAGGAATGGCATCTGACTACTTTGAGACAGGGTCTCACTGGTCTGGAGTTCACCAGCTAGGCCCAGGCAATCACTTGTTTTCACCTCAGCAGCTTGATGATTATAAGCCCATGCCATCATACCTGCTTTTAACTTGGGTTATTGAGACTGAGCTCGAGTCCTCCTTGCCTTGCAAGCAGCAAGGGAAGCACTTTACCAACTTAGCCAGACCCTCCATCCACACCTGATTCTGCAGAATACAGATGATTTACTTTAGCCTTTACATAAAGAAATTAATCTAAGATAAAAATTCAATTAAAAATGTTATTTCTTATAAGTCCATGCCTTTTCATTGAATTTATAAAAATGTCTACTACAATAAAAGTTCTTTTCTACTCTTTCAGAGTTTGCTTCTTTTCAAGAGGTGGCTCTGTGAGTGGGCTATAGATGGCAGATTCATGGTACTTGTGACACTTTTTCCTCAAGACCACAGTAAGCACTGAAACCGACTAGACCATGTTTCTTTCTGAGCAGATTTGTTAAATGTGCTATGGTTGGCTACCACTGATCAGTAAGAGGCATCACTTGGTATCAGACATACATGCCACCCTAGATAGACCCTCATGACAAGTTCACAAGTTGACTGTTCATTTCTTTCAGTCCCTTAAGACTTAATGGTGAATCAAATTTATTGGCATTGAAGTTGGTCATCTTGCTCTGAAAGCAAATAAATACTCCACATATGAATTTCTTCTGATTTCAAAGGTGAAAAACAGGAGTGATACCCTTGGGCTGTTTCTTCTCATGCATTTGGTGCCTAATGCCTTGGCATGCTGTCCTAGCAGTTGCATGAAACTGCTTTCTCCAGTGTCCCTGCAAAGCTGATCAGATCATCGTGTCCTAAGCCTGTAAGCACAGCTCCTCTGAAGGTTGAGTCAGGAGGATTGAAAGTTCAAGGCCAGCTGGAGCTACAGAGTGACACTCTGTTTCTAAGTAAAATGGTAAACAAAGCTCTGGGGAGACAGCTCAATAACACTATGCTTGTGTAAAATGTGTGCGAGCCTGAGATTCAATTCCTACTATTGGAAGGCCCCATAATCCTGGTTTCCACAACTTGCCTAACCTCAATGGGTTTTGTTTCTTTATAGAATCTATTGTTGTGAGCCATACCCACTGCTCGTGTGTGTGTGTGTGTGTGTGTGTGTGTGTGTGTGTGTGTAGAGGTCAACACTAGGTATCTTTCTCAATAGCACTCTACCTTTCTTAGAAGGGAGGGTCAGTGTTTCTCACTGATCGTGAAGTTCACAGGTTGATTAGATTGGCTGGTCAGTGAGCCCTGAGCATCTGTCTATCTCCATCTCCCAGTGCTAGGATTGCAGGTGCATGTCACCATGCCCAGAGGGGATCCGAACTCGGGTCCTCATGCTTGTGCAACAAGCACTTTGTCCACTGAGACTTCTTCCCGGCCCATGCCACTCTTTTGAAATTTCTCTTGTAATTCCATCTCCTTCTAGCATCTGGCCCATGTAGGCAGCTTTCCGTCAAGGACTTTCTTTCTCTGTATGCCATGCCAAGAAACTCTGTCCATCTCTCAACTCCAACCATGAAATGCTTCCCAGATCTCTATGGCCAGTAGAGCCAGTGTCCCATGCTCAAGTTTCTTTTGGAACTCCTTAACCTGAACTGCTCAAAGTCTTGAAATTTCTGACATGTGGCTGCTCTTACATTTTCACTATTTATGTGTAAGGCTCACTGTTAGTCCAGACTGGAGGGTAGAGACATATCCATGGTTACCAAGCTCCCAGCCTTTACCTCCTCCTCAATTCTACCTTTGCTCCAGTTCTTTCATATCTCCTTCAGGGTGTATATCCCTTTCTTGTTCCATTACTGATGATCACATTCAAGGATGCTCGTGTTTTTTTCATGGGAGAAGATAAAAACAGAAGGAAAATAAAGTATTCCACTCGTATATTGGGTTATTAGTATTTATTGTATAATTATCATTGGACCCTGGATTGGGACAGAGGAAGAAAAGATTTCCTATGGTTTCTTTCTGTCCTCTCTGTATAGTTTGAGTTACCTTAGCAGGTGGTCAAGACTATAAATAAATCCATACCAAATTGTGACCCCGGTTCTTCAGTCTCCACTAACTAAGAGATGAGGCCTGTGAGCCTGGAATCAAGGCACACACACCCCAGACTAGGCAGCAAGAGAGCTGGGCTGAGACAGGAGTCTAGCAAAGAGGACAGGAACTGAAGGCAGACCGGTCAGTGGGGGATGAAGGTAGGGAACAGGCATACAATGACCCAGCACAGAGTTCAGGGTTGAGTGAACCTGGGAAACAAGCATAGCCTGACCAGGGCAAGAACCAGGCAGAGGCTCCCAGCTTCAAAGTGCCCAAATGAGAGCTCAAGCAGATGCTCTGTCAGCATGTGCCTCAGGGAGACACTTGTCACAGGCACCTTGAATAGATCAGGTACAGGTCCCAGAGGTACCTACCCTGTCACCTGCAAATTGGGATAAGGGGAACCAGCAAGCTGGAACAGAATGGAGGGTACACAGAGGAGGAATCTTAAGGTGGCAGACCTCTTGGTCACTCTGTCTTTCTAGAACAGCAATGTCAGGGAGGCAAGAACAGTGTCTCTTCTGTTCTGTGCTCTCTCAGGAAGACTCTAAGCGGTGCCTTCTAAGCAGCTGATACACTTGTTGAAGGAATTAGTGAGTGAAAAAAAATGAATGAGATACTAAGCTTGAGAGGAAATTTTCAGAGAACGAATTTTGACATCCAAAGACTTAACATTTGGGGGGAAAAAAATGCCCGAAATCACCTCCAGCTTCCAGGTTTTCGAGTTTGGAATTTATGGCCAGATCTACATTTTTCTGAGTATATGTTATGATGGATGTTAAACAGTGGTCTCATGTTCACTATCCATCTTGGGCTTGTATAACATCCAGTGTATAAACTAACCCCAAAGACAACATTGAGAAGAAACATGAGTAGTCTCAAATTCAAGGTCAGTCTCAGGAAAGATGCGACAACAGAGAAAGAAAGTATGCATCGATGGCTCAGATCCTTTTTTATCCTGGTGGTTAGAAATACTAGACTTCTAATTTATGCTGGGAATAAGTGAAGTAATTTTGGATGTCAGTTCATTATCTATCATTTGCTTTAATGAAAATTGGCTCAGGAGGACCACAAAGGGGAGATATGTATGATTAACAGACCAGGTTGCAGGTCCTGTTTATGTCCGAATCTCCAAGGACTTGTGTTTGTATTTTCTCAACCTAGTTTCCTATCTGCAGTGGAACCATTAACTGGAATCGTCAGTCTTGCTTGGTAGCATGTTTGTTAAAACTGCTCAGATGCGCCTAGTCAGATGTGCTGAGGATAAAATCAGAAGGGATGCCAGGTTTTAATCACACCCTTGTCCTTGTTCAGCCTTTGTAAAGACAGGCGTCTTCAGAAAGACTCTTTATGCATTTTGGTTATTTTTTAAATGGGCCTGGTACAAATAAACAATTTCCTGAGGATGTGTGAATTAACTTGCGGTTAGGAAGAGCTTCGGAATGCGCTATCAATGCTAAGTCAAATTATGAAATTGCACCTTTGCAAAAATGCTATTGTGGGAATAAATGAATCTGAACATTGTATTTACAGTGCGATTTGCCTCTGAAATAGAATATTCATAATGGGCCTCAGCAGGCGACAACAAAGTGCTATCTTATCTCCTGTTGATAGACCACAATCTCAGAAAATTGTTTTCACAATGGCATCTGAATAAGCCCTTAATTTGAGGCTGTTTTACAAATAGATACATGGCTTATTACATAGCGTGCGCTGCCTTGGAGACGTGAAGAGTGAGGTGGGATTCATTAACAAAATTCCTGCTGCCATTTCTTTGTATTTTTTTTTCAATGTAATTTCTATTCTTTACAATCTAATTTTAATGTTTTGTTGAACAAAAAGATAAGGTAAAAGCTACTTTTGTGAAAATGATCAAATTGGAGTTTAGGTTAATACTGGAGTTATCAACTGCACATTATGTTAAATTACACCTCAGACTTGACTTTCGCTGCAGCTTGCTTCTGGACCATGGAGGAATAAATGCCTGTAGATGGCGTACTCCCAGCAGCAGAGCAGCAGCATTGGAAGGCCCACACTCCAGGTCTCAGCAGCTGCTTACAGGGCATTCACTCACAGATAACAAACAGGAAGGCCTAGATGCAAAAGTAGTTAATTCCTTAGAATAAATTTTGCCAAAAAGAGGCAAACATCAGATACAAATTAGGGTTAGAAAATGAATTAGACATGTGTCCAGGGAAGAAACCAGGAAGATGGACAGAGGGATGGGGAGATTTGGTGCTATCTATAACTCAATTACAGGCAGATAGGCTGGCGCGCTAACACAGATAGGATGACTACAGATAACAGTTACATATAACTTATGAAACAACTATGTTTCACAAATCTAGAAGAATTTGGAAAGTTTTTGCCATAAAGAAATGGTAAACATTTGAGGAGACAGATATGGTTACCAGGATGTATCCATGCATCAACTCATCATATGTGTTGAATTTTTATGTTTTTATGTTACCAGTTAAGAAAAATAGAGTTCAGAAGGGACTCATGAGGTACTGCCCCTCCTTGAGGATCTACAGGGAGTTAATGGTTGCTGAGGGATGACATTTTCCTTAGTGACATAGTCACTGGTAAGGTGCCCATGCTTCTGTAAATAACCCCTCACCCATGTTCCTGTAAGCAGCCCTAACAAAAGTCACTGAGTCCTGAGCATCCCCCGCCCAACATACACACAGGAAATTAGAAGGGGGGCTATTCAGGAAGAGGAAAAGATCATCAGGAATGGAGGGTGACAAGAAAAGATAACGGAGGGTGAATATGATCCAAATACATTATATACATGTATGAAAATACCATAATGGAACCCATTATTTTGTATAATTCATATATTAATAAAAATAGAGTTTAAAAGTGACTGGGAAGGAGAAGGGAGGGAACTAGAACTGGGTAGAAAAAACAGAAAACAAAGAGGAAGCAGCAACTCAGGTCAGGGAAGAAGAAGGCAAAAGCAGAAAGTATGTGTGGAGCCGCCTGAGCACAACAGACCTGAGCATTAGGCTGTCCATTAGATGGACTATGCTCATGGCAACAAGGTCTCCTGGGTAAACAGCACCCTCCTATAGGAGACCAAATGGGCTGAGAAGGCAGAACTAGCTCTCTCTCCCTCCTTCAGAGCCCAGGGACCAGACATCCAGAAACAGGAAAACTACTACCTAGATTTCACTGAGATCCAGCAAGTTCTAAAGCTCATCCACACTGTACACCCGTGGCAGCTCCTGTGGAAGGTTTGGCACTAAGTAAGGTTCTCAAGAGAATACTAGACATCACTGACACGGAAAAGATACAAAGTAGAATAGCTGATGGTCTGGCAGGTCATGTGCCCAAGGCTGCCGTGGCTTCTGTCTCCATGGAAACACAAGCGCAGCATCTGTATCTCCCTGCTGTGTCCCTGCAGAAGTGCCACTGTGTGAGGATGCTGATGCTGAGCACATCAGTTTTTGTTGTTGTTGATTTATTTAGGATAGATATGAGAAGCATTTGAAAATATCCCAGATAGAGAGACTGGGGAGTTAATAAGAAAGTAGGAACTTCTTGGGGCTATGGGGACTTCTTATTCTTGTAGGTGGAACTCTGCACCTGCTGGTTGTTATACAACTATGTGATCTTCAGAAAGGAAGAGGTGTTAGCAGGGTGTGGCAGTGCACACTTGTAATAAGTCCCAGCACTTGAGAGCTGGAGGCAGGAAGATCAGAAGTTCAAGGTTCTAGGCTTCATCCCAAGTTTGAGACCAGTCTGGGCCACACAATATCCTGTCTTAAAAAAGAGTGAGGTGTGAACCAGGAGAGAGGTGAGCACCTCACCATCTCCCTTAGAATACGCACGAGCATGGCCACCCTGCACCTTGCTTGGACGCTGCTCCTCCAGGCAGCGTGTTTACCCAGAACGCAGGGTTACCCAACAGTGTTAACCATCCCACTTACACCTTTTTGCTGGACTATACCAGGCCACTTTCCCTGAGAGAGACATGCATGAACATCATGCACATCTCATGACCAACTAGAGCAGAGCAAAGCTCTCAATTATTTATAGTAAATTTATAGAAAGGTGGCTTAGATGTGAGCCCAGATATGAACATACAATACCCAAGACAACTGAAAAATACAGGCAGGCACAGGGACAAGAGAGAACTCTGAATATTTCTAGATGCTTCGAAGCAGAGGATAAGAAGTGGGAGAGGGCTTTGGGGAGGCTGAGGCAGGAGTGGCACCAACAGCCTAAGCAGGCTAATATGGATGGTGGCAGAATTTCATCAGAAAAGGGAAGAGAGACTGTATGAGTTCAACTAAAAGACTTCGAAGCTGGCAAGACGTGGGGGTCAAATGGGGATCAGAGATCCAAATTTGGGGAAACAGGCATGAAGAGACAAGGGAAAGACAAGAGGTAGAAGAGAAAACATCTGCATGCAGAAAACCAAGTGTGAGTCTCTATTTGTTGGAAGGGCATCTTTCAGGCATGCGGCACCATTCAGAAAGGTGGAAATCTGGGAAACTACAGTCCTGCAATTAGTGAGGTATGGGGCTGGCAGATCAGGAGTCAGCTGAGCTGAGATGGGAAAAGTTCATCAAAGAGGACTCAGGGTATCAGGAGAAGGCCTAGCAAGGCCAGTTCCTTGAGACTGGAAGTCTTGATAATGTGGGAAAGAGATGATTGTGTTGATGTTGTACAAAGGTTAAAGCTATTGGGACCTTGGCTCTTGGAAGATGCCTCGGTCACCAAAGTACTTGCCATGTAAGCATGAAGACCTGAGTTTGTTCTTCAGTGCCCATATAAAATCTGAGTGTGGTGGTATGTACTTGTAATTCCAGCATCAAGGAGGTTCCCTGGCCAGCAAGCCTAGCCTAATCTGCAAACTCTAAGCTCAACAAGAGACCCTGTCTCCAAAAACAAAGTGAATGGCACCCAAGGAACAACACTTGAGGTTGACGCTGACCCCCAATCACAAGGACACACATGTACCCCCAAACACATGTGAACAATTCTCCAAACCCACACGTAAAATAAATTAAGATCATGTAAAGACCAATAGTCTGAAGAGTCAAGGAGGATGGCATTCGGATCAACAGAGACCGGGATGGAGTACTGTGTTACAGCTGACACTCCCAGTGCCCAGGCAGTGAGAAGAAAAAGAAAGGCCAAGGAGACAGATGTGCATTTGAAGGGTGTTGGGACCCAAGGTGGTTTTCTTCCTCTCATGAATACAGAAGTGCTACAGAGTCCCTTTGGCTCATAGAGATCTACCAGAGTCCTGCAGGAAAGGAAGCACATTCCCAAGGCTGGAGTGATGGCTCAGTGGTTAAGAGCACGGCTATTCTTGCAGAGGAGCAAGGCTTGGTTCTCAGCACCCACATGGCAGCTAACAACTGTTCAGAACTCTAGCTCCAGGGGATCCCACACCCTCCTCTGACCTATCTGGGCACTGTACAACATGGGTGCGCTTACCTACATGTAGGCAAATATACTTAAACACATACAATTCAAAATAAATAAATAGAATTTTTTTAAAAAAAGAAAGCACATTCTTTCTGATGAGCTCCCAGCCATATCTGTGTCATTTCAAATGAAACAGAGCCCATTCCTTTCCACAGGCTTTGGGCTTCTGACATAATTCATGTCTTCAAAGGCTGTTCATGAGGGTGAGCTAGGGAGGAGGGATAGAAACAGTCACCCCTGCTCACTATCCCAGGGGCTCCCTATGAATATGCTTTTTAAGATTCTCCCTTAACCATTGGGAAAATCAGAAATAGGGAAAAGTTGCAAGCTTACAAGACCGGGGAAACTATAAAAAGAAGGAAAGGTATGAATGGGATAGATCCCCCACCACCTAAAGTGTGTATCTTCCCAGTTCCCCTTTCCTGTGAATGAATGGTACAAAATCTATGACACTACTGTTGGTCACTCTGGCTGAGAAGGATCCTCCAATGGCCACCATGATGTTGAGGTCTGCCTTGGGATCTAAGCATGGACTGGTCCACTCTCTGAATGTGCAGACATACTTCGAAGTCCTCAGGGACACACAGGAAAAGAATCACGCAGGCTCTTATCATCAGGTGTGTGTGTCGTCAAGATAGTGTCTTCTAGCAGACATCCTAGGAACTCCACCCACCTGATGTTTAGAAAGACTGATTTGAGCACAGTCAGCTTACTTTACAAGAACGTGGAGAAATGGTCTTGGGTTGGAACCACGCTGCGCAGGAGGCTGTCTTACTGTCAGTGCGCAGGTCTTTGGAAATATTTGTGTCTCCTCCTGAGGATGTGGACATTATTGTTTACAGTCTGAGCTTATTTTAAGAAACAAAACCTGCGGATGCACGTCCTGCTGGAGTCATACCTAGGCTTTATTTAACAGATTTGTCTTGTATTCATAAGCCTACCTCATCAGCACTAAGTTCCTGAGATGGAGGAGGAAGGAAGGCGTGTCACTTCCAGAAGAGAAGAGGTCTGTTGAATCTCACTGGTCTCACATACACACCCAAACAGACATAGCAGAAGGTAGAAGAGCTGGTTTCAGGGACGACTGTGGTGAATGTTGGAAAACACATGATATACACATATGAAAATGTCACAAGGCAACCCACTATTGTATGTAATCAATATGTGACAACAGAATGATTCGGAAGTTGGTGAGTTGGCTCAGTGGGTAAAGGAGCGTGCTGCCAACCCTAATGGCCTGAATTCAGTCCTTGGAATCCATATGGTGGAAAAAGAGAACCAACCCCACAAGCTATCCTCTGACCTTCACAAGCAGTTCGTGTCACACATGCACACAAACACACACACATACACAGAAATAAATAAATGAAATTAAAATGCTTTGAGAATTTAAGATAAGAAAGCTATGTCCATATGGTGTCCTCATTCAGACCTTGAGGTATACAACTTGGTCCATTGTTTCATCTTCCCATTTGCACTGGATGAAACTGTCAAAGCAGTGTTACTAACTGTGCTATAATCACACCATTCACATATAATTGGGACCCAGCCCATATGAACCATCTCCTGTCTCACAGATGGGAATGAATGGCAGAGGGGCAATTATAACCCTCGGCCTCAATTCTCACCAGAGCCCTTCCTCACAGGGAGCTGTGAACACAGTCCCCTGGCAATCAGGAATCCCCAGCTCATAGTAATGAACCTGCACACGAATCACACTTGATGTGAGACAGCTGAAGGATGTGTCTTGAGGACTGAACCAACATATCCTCTGTGTTGCTCAGCATAGTCCCCAGCCATGACAAAGAACTTAGCGTTAGGAGAAAGCTTAAGAAAAACGTGAAAGCACTTCCAAGAAAGAAGAAAGAAAGGCGGAGGAAGGGTTAGAGGAAAGGAGGGAGAGACGCAGGGAAGGAGAGAGGGAGGAAGGGACGGGTAGTTCTGAGGAGGGTGGGGGAAGATCCTCCTCCATACAGTCCGGCATGCAGTGCTCACGCAGAGGTTCTGCCAGCTCCAGAGTGCTGTGTTTCTGCTGTCTTGACCAGTGCTGCTGTCAATCAGGGGTTCTTAAACATCTACATTTGGTCAATCTGAGCAAGCTGGGGCACTGTGGTGGGGAGGGCCAGATTCTCTGGGTACAGAAACACAGCTACCAGCTCAATATCTGGGAATGGCTGCCACAAGTCCCTGCAAAAATGTCATCCTCAGACTGACCACCACTTGAGAAATGACCAAAACTGCCCCTTCTACCCTATCGGGAATTCAGCTGGTCTGTTCTCCAAATGACTGTGAACCCCACACTGCCCAGGAAAGCGGGGTATCTTATTTACTCTTTAGAGATTAGATTTTCATTTAAATAAAAAGTGAACTGCACTAGTTCTGGGGCGGACAGAGCGTTCCGCTGGGGTGTGGGGACAGGCGTAGAGCAGGGTTCTGGGGCGGACAGAGCGTTCCGCTGGGGTGTGGGGACAGGCGTAGAACAGGGTTCTGCCTTGGTGGAGTTCGTCACCCTGTGTGGAGACAAATACTAACCGTACAGCCAGACAGAGGCACCTCTAGAGAGGGGTTTCAGACCAGAAGTGCAAAACAGTACTGAACCAGGGAGACCACGCACTGCCCAGTTCGTTGGTATTTGTCTTTTTTTATGGGCTCCCATTTTCCCAGAAGAAGGACTCCATGCAGAAATTTAAACTTTCATTTATTCCAATCATCTTTTTCTATAACCATGTTTAGAAAACAAATGTCCACTTTCCCATCTTATCTAAAAACAAACACACCACCACCCCTAATCAAGACCAAGTGCCACCAATTTTGTGAAGCTCTGTGTGGCTGTCTCTTTGTGTCAACAGTGAGTTATTTATAATTTGAAGCTGGGAACTGAATACTTTTGGAAGTTTTAGATTGATTGTTTTCTAAGACCAAACTTCCTGGCTTCCAAAATGTCTTCCTTATGACTCGGCTCTTAAAGACCGGGTACCCTGTTCGTAGGATCTGTTGATGGGAGTCAGAGAAGAGCTTACAATACTGGGAGTCACTGGCCTTGGCCATCTCTGCCTGGTCTAAGGAAATTTAAGATTTTTGAGAATGAGACATTTGGTATCCTCTTTCAGGCGGGAACTGGAAGCTCTCCCATGACAGACCAGCCCTTCACCAAGGCCACAGTAATCACCTCCGTCCTGGTTTGGCTGCTTGTACAAAGTATCTATCCAGATAACAACAAAATACTTTGCAGCATCTGTTTTTTCTCAGAAAACACTCCTCTTGTCTGTCCTAGGAAGAGAGTGCCTGGGCCAACATTCCCTCTTAACCCTTCCAAAGCCACAGTGCCAAATACAAGTACGGAAATACGATGAACGAAGGACTGTAGGGAACTTCCCTGATATCTGCCTGAGGTGAAGTGAATGTGCAGTTTTTGGACGGCCTTCTTATTCTAGGACTGGGTCTACACACTGGGTATGCCTGGTATCCAGAACATCCTTTTAACCAACAGTACAAACACCAGCCATCAACCAAAGTCACCAGAAATTAATCAGTCTCCACCAGGGTTTCCATCCCTAACTGAAAACCACTTTGGCTGAGTGGGAAAGAGCCAACTGGCTCTCTCAACAGGTTTCACAAGTGCTTACTTAATCTGAACAGTAGGTTGAAAAGCTAAATCCTTCCTCTAAACTATTTGGTTTATATTTATGGGAAGTGGCTCACAGAAGAAAACGGCTGGCAACATTTCAGAAGTCTCTCATTCACAGCCCCCTCCCCCCGAGCGCATTCTGCCAGATTTTTGGTGCAACAGGTGAGAACTTGAACATCCAATTTAGGCTTCTCAAACTTCAGGGCTGTTTAAAATGGATGTGACCATAGGACGTGAGGTCACAGGCCCGAGTGCTGGGGGAGCACATATGAGGCATGCAAAAATCAGAATCACCCACAATTGTTCTTTCCAAATAGTCTGTGGTCATTTATATTAAAGGAGAGGGCTAGGGAGATGGCTCCATGGGTTAGGCACTTACTCTGAAAACGTGAGGACCTGAGTTCAGATCCCCAGCATCATGTAAAAAGCCTGGTACAGCCGAGTGAGTCTATAATTCTAATAAATACCAGTGTAGGGTGAACAAAAACCATCAGTGAGCTCTAAGTTTGGTGAGAGACCCTGAGTCAAAAAATTAAGTGGAGATCAATCAAGGAAATCACCTGAAGTTGATCTGTACCCATACACACATGAGCACACACACATACACAGATTAATTAATAATTTAATTAATTAAAAGAGAGAGAGAGAAAAATCAGGCTGAGCAAATAAGATACTGTAATACAGACCCAGACTGGATGGAGGTTGGGGGACAGGTTACAACGCCAATGTTTGCCTCAGTGAACTTGAACTTTTCTAAGCAATTGAGTGGCCAGGAGCCAAGAGATGATTGGTGGTTTGTTTGCCTATGCTTCTCTGCAGAATATAGTCATTGTGAGCAGACTCTGTTCTCTGCACTGTCTGTGGATCATCTGCATCATTTCAGCCATATCAGCACTAAGTGACCTAAATTCTTGACACAGGCCAATGGAACACAGGCTAGCCAGACACCAGTCCCGGAGAGGTGCTAGAACGGCGAAGTCTCTGCCTGCCACAATTAGGACTGACGAGAAACACCCAATTAAGAGGCCTGTGGAACCTGATCTGAGCACTAATCTCATCTTTTCTTTAAGCCTAATTATCAGCCTTGATGAACAGGCAGCTGCAATTAATGAACTTTGTCTTCTCGCCTCATCTTTGTGCATATGTGTCTGTGTGCTTCTGCTAAGCCACGTCAGGCTGCGTGCACCTACCAAGATGTGTGTGATGGAAAGGATGGGCCGAGAACACGCATGAGGCTTGTGCACATGTCTGCCTTGGTCCATTCTCAAGTGTCTGAGTCCCAGAGAGAACTTTGGTTAAGAATGCCATGAAATGTTGATTCAGTGTGATAAATGTTCAAATATGCCTCATCTTTAGCTTCTGATAGGAGTTGTTTTAGTCCATGTGTGTACATATGTTCATGTCCAGATGAAGGCCAGAGGCATGACTTCAAGTGTTTTCTTCAGTTGTTCTCTACCTTATTTATGTTTGTTTATATATCTAATTGTGTGTGTGTGTGTGTGTGTGTGTGCGCGCGCAGGTGTGCATACCCATGTGCACATGCAGAAGACAGAGGCGGTCATCTCAGGTCCTTCTCTATCTTCTCTACCTTATTTCCTTAAAACAGGCTCTCTCACTAAATCCAGAGCTCAATAATTGGGTCTAGGTTGGCTAGCCAGTGAGCCCCAACAACCTACTGGTCTCTATCTCCCCAGCACTGGGACTATCGCTGGGTGCATTTTTACAAGGTTCTGGAGATCAAATTCAGTTCTCACATTTGTACAGCAAGCACTTTATCTACTTTTCTGTCTTGCCAGACCAGGAGTCGCATTTTTGAAATGATGCATATGCCTAAGACAAAACTACCTCATCATACCAAAACTCATCACCATCAATTGTGAGTACTTATACCAAAGAATCAGAAAGAAAATATTTTTTTTTAACTACATGAAGTTCTGTTCAAATCACATCAGTGCTAATGTGGTAAAGAGAAAAAAAATCAAAGCAAGAAGTAGAAAATTACCTGAGGGTAGTGACAGCTGTACTGGCCAACAGATGCCCCCCCGCCCCCTCCCCCCCTGCTCATGTCTACTTTCCTAATAGTTTAATCGAACTGAGCTTGGTCGTGGCACCCTCACATCACCTGTACAGTATTGAAAAGTCGTGGCACCCTCACATCACCTGTACAGTATTGAAAAGTCACCCATGGTCAAAACCTGAATCGAGGAGATGATCCATAAAAATGAGAGAAAAGGGGCTAGAGAGACGGCCCAGTTGGTAAAGTATTTTCTGTACAAACTTGAGGGCCCAAGTTTAGTCCCTGCCACCCATGTAATCCCAACGCTGGGGAGGGGAGACAGGAGAATTGCTTGAGTTCACTCACTGGCCAGTCAGTCTAGGCAAATTTGTGAGCTCTGGGTTCAACACAAGAGATCCCGGTTCAACCAATAAGATGGGAGAGTCATCGAGGAAAGCACCACGCAAACCTCTTACTTGCACACATGTGCCCGGACTCCTCCCCAGTCTCCAGACAGACGGAAAAGCTTTCTGAGTTCACCTTGCATGGAAAGCAGGTCCAGACTGAAGACTCTGAGTTTGTCATAACACATCTGTTAGTATATTAAACAAAGGCAAGACATCTCCAGCAGTCACCGACAAATGCGAGAGGACTTCAGCAGGACAGAATCCTTGTCAGAAGGGGAACAGTGTGCAACTTTCTGTCTATGCTCCAAAGACTTTCATGGGAGCTACTCAAATGCAGTACGTAAAGACTTCTGACCAGGTTTTCATTTTGTGAGATTTTTGAAACTGGCAAAAATGGCATCATATGAGTTGGGAGAGCAGTTCCCTTGGAGGACAAAGGTCAGTGGCTGAACACGGACGTCAGGGAGATTCTGGAAGCAAGGACTACTTATTTCTGCCTTGGAGATCTTACGAGATTGTATCAACTAGTATACTTAAATTGTGT
Source organism: Eospalax fontanierii (assembly GCA_035773235.1). NCBI lineage: Eukaryota > Metazoa > Chordata > Mammalia > Rodentia > Spalacidae > Eospalax > Eospalax fontanierii. Next base: position 46,909,242 of record CM069540.1, on the reverse strand, counting down.
ATTTTCCTAAATATATATTATATTCTAATGAAAAGTTTATATAGTTTTATGTTTCATTCAGGAAAGTAGAAAAATATCTTGACTTAAAGTACCTACTTGTGTTCCATAAAACAAACACACACAATATACACGTGAGCATACACAAATGCATACACACAAACACACGTACACAGTATCTCGGGAAATTAGTTTTTAATGTAGCATTTTAAATCAAAACCAAGGCAAAATAAAAGAAGATCGAAACAGAAAATATCGCTCAAGGAAACAAACCAGCCAATAAAGGAATAAATGATCATTCTAAAGTTGTGAAATTTAATTTTCAGAAATAATCAGGTTTACAACACTAAAGACAGACTGAGTTTGTATTCTATGAAAGTAAACAATATTGACAGTGTTGAGCTTGTAAACATTTAGGGTATTTAAAAAGTAGTAATATGGAAATAATGTGTGATTTAGTCCATCAAAAACCCCAGATTTGGTTATCATGTCTATTTAATTATAATTTCACTGTGATTCAACTTCATATGAAGCTATAGAGGTGAATTATTGCTTTGGATCATCAGAATTGGGCAACACATGCTTATTACTGGTGAGGCCGAGAAGGCATGGAACAAGTTACAGACAGAAAAGCATCCGTGCCATGATAGGAAATTGCGCTGAGAGGACCCTACGCCTGGCTTCCTCCCCAGCTCTGCCTTCATAGGCTTTTTTTTCCTCCTGCAGCCTCACATTTATTTTCTTAATGTTTTTAACCCAATGTCTGTGAAATTTTTATTGCTCCCTAGATGAAGACATCTGATCTGAATGTAACCACACACCTCTCGGCCTGGCAGTATTTGTCACAAACCATTATAAATTATCATGCTGATGGCTTGCGTTGCTGGGAAGCCGGAAAACTTTCATAAATCCCAACTACTCCATCAATGGCATTCTTGTTTATTATGCAGAAATAAAGTTTTATGAGAGTCGAGATACCTGCCTTACCATTGAAAGAAATTTTTAGTGGAGAAAGTTCTAACTCGTTCAACATAAATACTGAAAACCTTTTTCAATGCACAATGAATATTTCTTCTTGAGAAATACTCAGCTGATTTACTTTTAAAAGTACTTTAACGCTTCTCAAACATGCATCTCCTCAACACCATCTCTTCTCAGAACACTCTATTGTTTTCTCTACATCAACAGAAGAATATCCAGCTGGAAATACTAGCCCCTTTTTAGCCTTGCAGACAGATGCTCTGCTGTTCTGTTCATTGATTGATTTACACCACACCTTGTTCAATAAAAGAATGGAAGGGTTCATATTACAGTGGTTTCGTTGCTTATGTGTAATGAACTCAATTGAGTGGCAGCATCAACACAGACTGCTGCATGTTAGAAGTCTCAGCAATCACTGACACATTCATTTTTTTCCAAAAGAAATGCATCCCCATTCTAACCACTGTGAAAACCTAATCTTTATTTTGTATGAGCTGGACCACTCTAACCACTAAGCACATGAAATCTCATGACTATGTCCTATATTGTTGTAGTTATATAGTGGTTATTTTTACATAACTACAAATAAAACAGTGTAAATATAAACACAAATGATTTTTCCCTGCTGAACTGATTGGTTAGTCTAATATTTCTACCCAGCCCTTTACCCTAGGAAAGAAAAATTGCTTCCTCGGATCTCAAAGACATTTCTCTATAGCCAATGTTACAAGAAATTGATTTCTTGAGCTTTCTCATAGTGAAGGTTGACTGTACAAATACTGGCAATTTCAAGAAAAAATGCAGGCTATTTCATATGAGAGTCAGCCCATTACTGAATCAATAAATTTAGTTTGACATATGTTTACTTTTATATTCCCAAATATTCTAACAATAACCAAATTACCGATGACACAGTCGTTATTACAGTGCATTGGTGGAGAGCTTTGAACCCTTCAAACGATTTCAGATCTATGACCTCATTTTATTCCACTACTAACCCAACATCATCAACACAAGAGGCAATTTTTACTGACATTAGTTGTACTCTATGGCTGAAGCAGGGAAAAATATCAACTATCTCAAATAAGATGAACATAAAACTGCTGTGTCGTTTTTGAGATAGGGTCTCAGGTAGCCCAAGCTAACATCAGACTTGCAGTGTAGCCGAGGTTGGCATTGAATTCCTGGTCCTTTTGCCTCTATCTCCTGAGTGCTGGGATTGCAGGTATGTGACACCATGCCCTACAGAACAGCTGGTTCTTAAAAGAATTAACAGTTAAAAGTTTTCCAGTCCTCTGAGGGGATATGCTGAATTTAGCTTTTTAAGTATCATAATACAAATTATAACAAAAAAAACATTTTATATCTAAAACATGTTTTGTAGAGCCTTTGTGCATTCCACTTTCCTTGGGAATTCTGATTATCTGCATATTTTGAGGATGTGATTCTAAGCACACGTCAATGAATAATTCTAATTTCCTCCCTTCAACAGTGACCAGAAATCATGTTGGATCTGGAAAGACAGTGGAGGGGATGTCTTAAATTGGTCTCCCTGTATCTTTTTGAGAATTTTGATTGCTAAAAAATCAGGTAGCAACACCAGAATGTGACACAAAGATGTTTTCCGGGAGCACAAGCTCCTGCATTTTATTAGGTAGAATTCATCAGTCTTTCAAGGCTGGCCAGTAGGTGGCTCCTTCCAAGAATCCAAGCCAGGGTTGTAACAAGAGATCACATTATTCTGCAGCAAATAAATAAAATCTCACAAACAAGAGCCCTCCCCCAATCTCACTACTCTATGATCCTTTTAGAATCTATCTTTGTTTTTTTTTTTCTTAAAATGTTTGTGTGTGTGTGTGTGTTTATGTGTACCTGTACATGTGAGTGGGCATATACATGTGGACATGCATGTGAGACCAGAGGCTGATGTCAGGTGTCTTCCTCAATCACTTTCAACCTTATTCTTTGAGCCAGAGTCCCTCACTGATCGTGGAGCTCACCTGTTTTGCCAGACTGGCTAACCAGTGGGCCCCAGGGCTCCTCCAGCCTCTGCCTCTGCAGTGCTAGATTACAGACACACACGATCATGTTTGGATTTTTATGTGGGTACTGAGGACCTGAACTCAGGTTCTCATGCTTGCACAGCAGGCACTTTACTGACTGAGCCCGCTCCCCAACCCCAGAAACACTGCTTTCTTATCTTGTGGGTAACATCAAAATTGTCTTTCCATAAATTATGATCGTCCTTTATTTGACTGTCTTTAAAACATTTCAATTACATTTATTTATTTATTTATTTATGTGTGTATGTGCGTGTGTGTGTGTGTGTGTACATGCATCACATGGTGCACACAAGGAGGCCTGAGACAAACTTTTGAAGGTAGGTTTCTCCTTTGACCCTCTGGGTCCTAAGGTTGGAATTCAGGTCTTCAGGCTTGGCAGCAAGAGTGTTTACTCACTGTGACATCTTGCCAGCCCCTGATGCTTTTTTTTTTTTTTTTTAAGGAAATGAACTAAGAAGGTGATCCTCTAATCGCAACATAACCTATCTTACTGCTCTTTATGACAAATAATGATGCAGATTTTCCCATTCATCAGTCCCCATGAGCACCGAACATAACAGTTTATCAATTTGTTTCTTCCCAACTTTGACTGCATAGTACTGGAGCCAGCTTGTATCCCCTCTCAGGAAGCACTGCTGAACATACATCCCTCTGCAAGTCTGTGGGTGGTGGCATCACACAGAGAAATGGAACCTGGTCACAGTGCAATATTTACACAATGGAAATAGGCAAATGTTAAGAATCAAGACTGATTCATCCACTCCCAAAAGCTGAGTGCTAATGTTTATCAGCATACCACTGCTAATTACTAGTAATGATTCTGAGTTCTTTATTTATTCACACATCTACATGTTATGATTTCCTGATCAGAAATCAGTAAACATGAGTTTAATGAAATCTAAGAACATCTTTGGGGAGGTATAATATGATTACTTGACCATGCATCATCAGTACCAGAGTCTCTTGAAAAATATCTCCTATAACAATTTAAGCATTATCAAAAAATGAGAATTAAGAAATGCCATAGTATAGAATATAAGTCTCCAAGTTGATTACATAATTAGCACTATAAATACTATTGTAAAGAATATTAACAAGCTGGGAATGGAGCTTGAAGCTACAGTGGTTGCCTAGCATGCATGAGGCTTGGGTTTGGTCCCCAGCACCTCCCAAAACAAACAAACAAACAAACAAACAGAAAAGGAACTCTCTATTTTCTAGCAATTGCTGGGGCATTCTCTTAATTCTACAAAGGACTAAAAAGTCAACACAAATCCTGGGACTTCTGAATTGTAGAATACAGATTAAATTGCAATCAGCATAATTTCACTTCATTGTAATATCTGCAGACTGCTTGGAAACCCAGCAACAGTCTATGGATTTCTGCTAATTTGTTAAGCACAAAAATGTTAAATGAAGCAGAGACCTTTCTGCCCTGACCATGGAAAGCTGTTTCCCACCACAAACTCAACAGGTTACTGAGTCTTTCCTATAGGTGGGAACATTTTCAAAGTGTTCTGTTCTCTAAAAGGAATAAAGGTGTGCAAATAGAATAGAGAGCCTTAAGCATCGAGCATGCGAGCAACATGGTTACATCCAATGGAAGTAGCAGAATCGACCCATTTCAAAACTCACAAAATGTTTTAGTTCCCGAGAAGCATTTTAGAATTGAGATTTAAATAGTACAGGTCCTTTTTAAAAGAGTTCTCTCTCTCTCTCTCTCTCTCTCTCTCTCTCTCTCTCTCTCTCTCTCACACACACACACACACACACACACACACACACACACACAGATCAATATTCAGGTTCAGACTGGAAACTGCATTTCTTTCCATGCTGCAGAATGGGATCATGTGGGCTAGACAAGGAGGTGATGCTGGGTGCGGAAAAACATGAGCTACAAAGTCCTCAGTGTCTACCCTGTGCAAGGTCAAAGCAGCAAATCCACACCTACATACCAGGCTTTTCAAGTAAAGAGAGAAGACATCATTTAGATGATCCCCACAGTAAAATATCTTCATGATAATGAAAACTGACATAGTCTGATGTTTAGTAACTTCAAATAGTAAGAGCCAACAAGGTAGATGAATTCACACCTACATTCCCACTGGGCTCATGCACCCCACCAGTTACTTGCTAGCATTTTCATGTTTTCATAAACCTTTTCATTATGAAGCTAATATTTTTTTTTTAATTCTCATTTAAGCCAGGTGTGTTGGCCCATGCCTGTAATTTGGGAGGCAGAGGCCAGCCTTGTTTGTGTAAGCAAATTCAGGCTACCCAGGGCTACTTAGTAAGACCCTGTCTGAAAGAAACAAACAACAACAAATCCTGATCTAATATGCCCTAAAAAATTTATTTCTGTTCCATGCCAATCCTCATGTCAAACTCAATAAAAGAAATGCAGTCTTTTGGAGAGGTTTTCTGGGTGGACTCCACAGCCTAACACATGCTACCACTGAGTTACACCTACAGACGTGAGAAATACAGTTCTGAAATCATAGACCAAGACATAGATCTGTTTAAAAAACACCCAATCTCACAATCAGTGGAAGAAGTACATCGGTGACCCACAGTATTTTAAAAAAACACAAGAATTGAGCTTTCTATTTTTTTTTTCAAAAACCTTCCAGAAAGAACCACACACCAAATATTTCTTATCAAAAGATTTCCAAAACTAAAAGTGTCAACGGAAAGAGGTCAAGCGATCATGTATTTAAAGATAGTCTTCCTAGTTTGACGAACTTGATCGCTTCTAACTTGATTTTCGTATGGTTGACACTTGGTCTGATCTAATTTGGGACCGATTCAGGTCCTAACACAGCCTCGCATAAGACACTTGCAGCCACTAGATGGTGCTGTGGCGCCCTGTTCAATCTTGTCCTCACTTACTTGCAGTCTCTGTCCTCCAAATCGAAGTGTGGGTTGAAGTTGATCATGATTCTCTGGAAGGGTTCAGGAGCCTGGATCAGCCATTCACACTTCTCACTGGGATGGTAAGAATGAGGGTAACCAGGAGATGTAAGGTACCCCGGAGTCTCGATTTTTATAGTCCCGCCACATTTATCTGCAACAAAAGTTAACATTTTAGCAGATTTTTCCCTGATAGCCAGTAGTCTTCTAACTTTACATATGCATTGCTAATTAGCAAACATTATATAACTTAAGGGGAACTCCAAAAGGTCCCCACGAGCCCTTCTGGTGTCACCTAGACCAAGAGTACCACACCATACTACCAAGGAGCACTCTTTGATCTCAAAGACAGTGACTTCCATAGAAAGCCTACTGAGATCTGAGATCCTCTCCCATCCCCCCAAAGTTCCTTCCCAAGAAAAAGGTCTTCTAGCATTAAAAACATTAAATCCCCTCAATTGATGTTAACACGCCCCCCTGGGAGCTTCTGCTAGACGTAATTATCCTCCAAGAAGTGTAATCACATTAAGCAGCAGTTCTAAGTGGAAGGTGACTAAAAGATGCTGTTCCACTCCCTGCAAGTTGCTTTTTGATGATATGCCTGGTCTGTGTCATTGACCAGTGGGGATTGTCTTCCAGGACTTTGATTGGCTTGAAGCCTAACCTCCTTTTGTTGTTTTATCTGCCCATAAATCTAAGTGATTTTGAGTTATCTCTTCTTTTGAGACCCAGATCAACAGTGAACAAAGTGCAGTTACTGAAGCAGAAAGAATTCTGCTTTACCTATCCAAGTTGCTCAGCCTTGGAGACCAGATCAAAGCAATGGGGCAGAAAGAAAAATAAATAGCCACACAGCATTGAATCTAATTACTAAATGTTAGGGGAAGCCCCAGCCACTGAGTATTACATATGGTGAGCCACATTTTCACATCCTGGTAGAGGAGAGTCACCTAGCTTTGAGCATTCACTGAAAAACACACAGCAATAACAACAAACCCTCAAATAAACCAGACTTACTATTCAACATAGATGCCTATGACACTTTTCATTATGAGTCCCACACTGGCTAGCCTCAGCCTGCAATGCCACCTCATTTATTGATGCTTAATTTTAGGCAATAAAAATTTGGTGCACAAATGATGTAAGAAGAACAGGTATGTAGCAGTGAAATATATAAGCCTGTCAATCACAAACATCCAGTAATGGTATATATAGATTTTAATATTACATCTAATAGATTCCCTGTGGAAAGAGAAAGACATTCTTTGCTCTCAGCATGAATTTATAAATCTACGGAATTTTATTACAGGAAAACCAGGTCAAATGGAAATGAAAGATGAAGTACACATCAAAAATGCATAAAGCTACATGCATTACAGAAGTCATTTCCCATAAATTAAAAAGCAGACAATATAAATGATGCTGTTTTCTCCAATTGCTAGATGTTTCTGGCTGTTTCTTAGATGGGGGTGGGCTCATAGATTCTCTTCCCATTGGGTTTTTAAAAGCTTTAGTTCTGTGAGAAGAAATGATGTTGCAACCAATGCTCAGAATCTCAGCTAATGATGCTACCAAGTTCCATGGTGTGATACTACGGGAGGCTAGAGCATTATTTCATATGTGCAGAAAACTTGGAGAGTGACCCCAGCTCATTAAGTCCCTCCAGCTCTGTGCAGCCATCATGGCAGGGTCTGGCATCTGTTAGGAGAGTGAAATAAAACAGTCGCCAGACAGTCACTTCAGAAGACAGTGAGGTGGGTTTGGTACCACACCAGAGCGCTTTAATCTATGACTTCTGAGAAAGTGACAGTGTAATAAGATAATGTGGACTGCTCGACTCCCATGCTCTGCTCAGTCTCTCTAACACTTGATTAGGAGAGAGCAATTCCTAATGACTCTGGACCATTAGTACTAAATAAGGTTAATGAATTAATTTAGTAGACACTTACTGGGAGGAGGTGGACATGGTTTTAAGAGAACTGTAGGCTTACTGAGGCATGTGCTGGCCCCGATCACCTCAGCATAGCAACGCGGGGCTTTAGCTATTCAAGCGGACTAAATCCCAGACTCAGCATTCCCCAGATTGCTGCTAAGGATATTAAGAAATGTGTGTGTGTGTGCGTGTGCGTGTGTGTGTTTCTGTCTGTCTGCCTGTCTATCTCTGTCTGTGGCATTCTGAAAATCTGAACCCCAAGTCTGAATCCTCTTCACACTAGCTTTCACTTACATCTTGTGGGTAACCCACCAGGGCTCTAACTTCAGGAGTTGTGAAGGACTTAAATCTTAAAGTCTAACCACTTGAGCCTTTTTGGTTGGTGGAAAATTGTGTTTTTTCCTCTGCCAGAATACAGAAAAAAGCACACCACCATTCAGGTTCATTAATAAATTGAACTCCACATTCATGATTTTTTGAGTGTTTGGCTTCTCTGCCAGAGTATATAGAAAGACACCGCCAGCTCGAATTCATTAATAAATTGAGTTCCAGCCGCGTTCACAAAAATTTGCATATCTTTCAAGAACACTTCTTGGTACCTGTTGGGGGAGATCTATCCCTCAAATCACAAAACCTGGAGAAAGCACATTAAGGAGATTAACTTCCATCATAAAGGAGTGATTTAAATTCTTCCTGGTAGGGCCCTGCTCTTGCCTCCTCTTATTAAAACAATACACCACAGTAAGTAGTGGATGTTCTTTTCTCCTAATTACTTTGATTGAAATCTAAGCCAGACAAAAGTAAATATTTGGCTATTAGTTAATAATAATTGCTGAAGATTTACTGTTCAGAGCAGCGCATGCCTAGCCTTCAGCACCTTTCCAGGGGAAGTCGAACACGCCTGCACCAGATCCCATTTTAAAACACACTAGGTTCCACGGCACTGTTTATACCCAGGACTTCCTTTCATTGCTTAACCCTGAGTGGTTTTAAAAGCCAAGAAGCTGCACCCGGGTTAGGAATTCTCAGATATGTTGGTGTTCTACGTAAAATAGATTCTTTTATTGACTCTGCAACTTTCATTCATACGCCACACGGTTCGGGGACCGTTTACAAAGGCGGGGGAGAGAGTTCCAGCGACCGCCAAGACAGACCGCTATCTCTCCGCGTCGCCCACCAGAGGAAACGGAGTAGGGGAGCTGTACGAAGAACCAGGAAGTCCTCCTGGTGAAGTGTTCATTAACTCTCAGCAGCCAGCAGACTTTTGAAAGAGAGTCTCATCTAATTGCCTCTGGGAGGAAACATTATTAAGATAATTGGTGTGATGATCTGGGAAGGTAGGCGCTCAGCCTTGGAAAGAGAGAGGAGAACCCCACAGCCAGCCACTGACTTGGGCAAGAGCCGAAGGCTTGCGGTCCTCTTGCTCCAGACTCCCCGACTTCTGTGTTTCTCGCGCAGGCAAGTTTCCTTGCGCCCCGGCAGCTGTGCGCGCGTCCTGCGACTGGGGCGGGAAGCCCACCCCAGGCGAGGACCGTGCAGACCGGTATGGGGACCCCGCAGCCCCGGGCTCCCCCGTTGCTCGCGCCTCCGCCTGTCACTTACCGCTGCGGAAAGCGCTTGCCCGGGCGAGGGCGAGGGCGAGCGCGGTGCACAGCAGCGGCAGCCCCCTCTCCATCCTCCTTCTCCGAGCCGATCCCCAGGCAGCCAGGGCCGGAGGAAACCGCGGAGAGGAAAGCCCAGCAAACAGGAATCTTAACAATCCGAAAGCTCCAAGTCCGAAGAGCCGTAAAATTCTCAGCCGGTCTTGGCGGGGAAGGAAAGCAGAAAGGCAAATGCCTGGATCCGAGAGAAGCGCGTCTCTTTTTGTGTCTCAAGTCGCCTGCATCCTGTCATTTAGCTCCAGTTTCCTCTCGCTTTTCCCACACTTGTTCCTCTTCCAGGAGCCACTGCCCGAGCCATGTCTCAGGAAGGGAAAAAAAAAAAAAAAGAACAAGGAGGGGGAGGGAGTCGGAAGGGGGAGGAGGGAAGCGGGGCAGGCAACACACCAAAGCCAATTGCCAGAAAAAAAAAAAAAAAATCCGGCTTGATTCTGGACGGGTTGGAGCCGAGGAGCTGGCGCCCAGGGGAGGTCCGGGCTGTCTGCGGGAAGGAAAGAGCGAGCAATGAAAAGATGAGCGGGAGAGAGAGGACTTTCTCCACCAGCACCCCGCCTCCCCCTCGGCCTCCCCTCCCTCCGGAGCCCTTCCTTCGCCTCCTCCGCCCCCTCCCCGCACGGCCCCGCCAGTGATTGCCTGGCTGGAGACCGGGAGACACAAGTTTCGCTCTGCGTGCTCTCCGGGTCAGTTCACCTGGCTCGCCCCGAGACCCTGCGGGGTTCTCCGCGGGAAGGAGGGCGATCGGGCAGTGAGGGGTCTGCGCCCAGGGCGCGTGGACGCGTGCGTGTCAGGAGCGGTATCACGGGTCACGCTGCCAGTCAGAGTCGGGCTAGCCTGCCTCGGCGTGCTCTTCTGCACCCCAAGGCTGAACTAGGCGGCTCCTGGAGGCGAGGATCCCGGAGCCGAGGAGTTCCGAGCGCCCAGGAGGTGGCGGCTGCTTCCCGGAACTCCAAGTCCCCGAGGACCCGCGCCCGCAGCGGCGACGATCGCGTGGCCAGTCCCCCCTCCCACTTCCCGAGTGCCAGCCTGAGGCCCCCGGCGGGAAGCTGCCGGACGCCCCTGGGCGCTCCGAGTGGAACCGTAGGCCGGGAGGAGAGAGCCTGGCTGGCGTGGGAGACTCGCGGCAGAGCCTGGAGAGCTGCCGCGGGGTCGCTGCCACGTAAAACCGAGTCAGACCCCCCAGGCCCGCGGGGCCGGGCTACAGTCCCTCACCGCCTCCCTGCCAGGCGTCGGGGCGCGCGGCTGTGAGCCCCACGGTGCTGCTGGCTGCATTGTTTCCCGAGATTTGGTGCCCTGTCCTTTGGGGGTACATGAAACCGCGAGGATGGGTGGTGGCCGGCCTTTCAGCTAGGGGGCAGCCGCCGCCAGACCCCGACCAGCCTCTCAGCAGCTCAGGTGCTCCAGGAACTCGGAATTAGGGGGTCAGGCGGTCGGTTTCTCTGCACCCCGAGGGAGGGAATAGACTGGCAAGGGCGGGAGGTGGGGGTGTCCGCATGATCCTGCAAGGGCCTCGCAGAACCTGCTCCAGGCCACAGAAAATTGTGCCCATCCGCCCATCCAGCTTCTGCCCCTCACCACCGGGCACCACCTAACAAGGTGGCCTATGCCGGATCTCTCTGCCCTCTCCCCTCCCCCGTCTTTTCTCAGTCCCCAAGGGCTTTCCGAGAACCTCAGTAGGTGGCGAATGTTTTATGAAGAGCAAGGACAACCGAGGGACTTCAGCAAACAGGTTGCAACCAAAGATCAGGCTCTTACTTAACAGGGCTTAGCGGCCTAGAACTCCCTCTGAAGGAGCCGGTGGGGAAGGTGAAAAGGTCATAGGCTTTCTGGGAAGTGGCATTTATAGACACATTGCCACCGCAGAGCCTGACTCCTACCTGGTGCAAAGGCTGGCAAAGATTTAGGAATGTTGGCAAGAAGACTCTGGTCAAAGGTTTTTGGCAGGCGAACTAGGGTCAGGCAGGGAGAAAGGACGCCCGGGGCGTGCAAGCCCCAGGCGAGGATTCTGGGCTCTGTGGCCTGACTGGGCGCTAGGCTGCGCGCAGGGCGCTCGCGCAATACGCCCGCTAGCAGCGGGTCAAACCTTCTTTCCCGCCCGCGTCCCTAGGGCTCCGCCTCTAGGTTGCAAAGCCGGAGGCTCAGCTCCTAGGGCGCCCCGAGACTGCCCAGTTCCCGAGCGCCTCCCTTCGTTGCCACTAGCCTCCGCCTCCGCCTCCGGCCTCCGCCCCTGGGAGGCGCGGGTGGGAAGGGCACGCCCAGAGGCAGGGCGACTGGCGCCTGGGTCCGGGGAAAGGGGCCGTCCCCGGCCGCGGACCCACAACGGGCGGGGCGGGGGCGCCAGCAGCTTCCACCGCAGAGCCGGGCGTGCGTGAGCCGCAGGAGATAACCCTGGCACCCGGCCGTGGTGACCGTGCGTCCCCGCCTGCCGGCTCCCGGCACAGCCCCGCAATTCCAGCTGCGCCCTGCAAGCCTCAGACTCAGGGCGACCTGGAGCCACCTCTGTCCTGGAGTCCGAGGGACAGGCGCCTCTCAGGACCTGGCGAGTCGACAGAGAGGGGAAACCACCCCTGAGCAGCGGAAACTCGGATCCCCGCCTCCTTCCGAGGAAACCCGGCGGCCCCCTGGCCCAGGGGGAACCCGATTTTACCAGTCTCTGGCAAGTTCAGATGAGCTAGGGGGCACACGCGGGACACTTAAGCGGTGCTGTTTTTTAGAAAACCGCTTCCCCTTTCTCCACTGAGCGAGCACTCATTTCTCAGCCTAGAGGAGCCAGGTCAACAACTAAAGCCACGGTTGGCTCACAGTGAGAGGGACAGTTCCCCACACTCCAGCCTCACCCCCTAGCAAAAGAAGGAGGACGGGCTTCATAGTCAGCGACGCGCAGAGTGCCTGAGTGTCTGGCTCAGCGGCTGAGCATTCTTGCCAACTGGTAAGGCATGCCCTTTGCACCCTGCGAGAGACGTACTTAAGCTCTGCCTGTGATTTTCCCGGGCCGAGTTTATCTGCGGTTTCCCTAGACTCCTCGGTTTCCACAGTGGGTGCTGTGAAATGGAGACAGGCCACGCTAATTGATAATTGCCAGCTATTGCGTTGGTACAGAGCAAACTGTCCCGCCTAACAGCCTCCTCCTATGCCATGGGATTCCACTAAGTAAAGAAAGGGTCAGTTTCAGATTTCTGCAATTCTCCACCAAGGGAGAGAGCACTGCATTATGGAAGAGTAAGTGTGAGACAGGAAGAATTTGGCAGTATTCCTAGCTGGATTTTATTTTGGTCTCAGGCACACATCCCTCTTTTCGATATCGCAGATCCTCAGAGGAGACAGGGCTAGAATCCACCTGTCCTGTGAGTCGTCAGTCTGTTGTCCTTAGCAGAGGGTAAGGCAGAGGCCCTCAGTGGTCCGTACCCAGCCTAAGGGACTGCCAAAGAACGGAGGAGATCTGAGCAGAGCCAGAACCTGGGCTCACCATTAAAAAGGAGCTGGGTGTAAACGCCCTGCTCCTTTCGTCAAGCCGCGTGAATTTGTCAGAAACGAAATCCATCGCTCCCAGAAGGCCATTGGAACCACCCATTTCAGATTGGTGCAATTTGGGGGCTCTGAGTACAGTTCAAAAATGAAATAGGTGATGTTGAGGTTTTGTTTTCTATTTTATTTTTTTAAAGGTCAAACCTGAGGATTTTTAGAAAAGCAATCAAAGAAGGCATTCTTAGTAAGAGCGAAGCAACATCTGAAATTGAAAAAAAATGTTAGAAGACTGACTTGGAAAAGCTTAAAATTTGGAATTTACAACCAAGTCCAACACTCTGAGAGTGGAGGCAGGAGGATAAGGATTTCAAGGTCATAATTCCAGGCCAGCCTGGGCTGCAGGAGACCCTGTCTTAAAGGAAAGAAAGAGGGAGGAGTTTATTATGTAAACCAATTTTCTTAAAAAATGGTACTTCTGCCAAAATGACTGTCATACAAAATCATGCAAAGGGTATCTTTTGGATTACAGTTATAGAAAGCTATTGCCTTAATTTGCATGGAGAGAAGAGAAAAAATGAACTAATGAATCTTTAGTTTCTATTTCTTTAAATATTGGGGAAACTTAGAGTTGCAGTGTGTGTAACCCAGTGTATTCCTTAACAAGATAAAAACAGACAAGGCTAAGCCTTGAATCATGCCAGTAGTCACGGCCTTTGCTGGTGGTAGGGATTGGGGCTAGAGTTTGAAAATTGTGTATGATCTGAAACAATAAATTGTTCTGCCTTCAGTGAATTATTTGGGGAGGGGGATGTGAGAGTGAGACAGTGTCTAGGTATATAGCCGAAGCTCTGGGGTTACAAACCATGCACCACTCTAGGTGAATTATCTCTAAATTAGGAAAATAAAAACAACCGACAGAAACACTCAGCAAGCAGATTAAAAATATCATTGGGTAGAATACGTTCAAAATTTCCAAAGGGATATCTTTAAATAGAATGGTCTTTAAAACTTAACTTGAGCAATCAAAAAAGGGAAGTGGCTATGCTTTAAAATCTAACTATAGATCCATGTGAATAAAGAACCAAAATTTTAAAGAATCTTGAGATCAACACAATAGTCATTAAAATAGCCAGTCAAGCCCCCAAAAGTGGACTACTGATGCAGCTCTGTTAGTAGAGTGTTTGCCTAGCGTAGACATGGTCCTGGGTTCTATTCCAGGAACACAACAATCTAGGCATGGCTGGGATTGTATCCCAGTGCTAGAGAAGCAAAGGTTAGAGGATCAGGAATTCAAGATCATCATTGGCTAAGAGAATCTGAAGTTGACCTGGGGTTACCTGAGACCGTATCTCAAAAGTAAAAATAAGACTTCAAAACACAGCTCAGAATTATTTAATTTAGTGACTGGAGAGATGGCTCAGCTGTTAAGAGCACTGGCTGCTCCTGCAGAGGGCCCAGGTTTGGCTCCCACCACCCACATGGAGGCTAATGATTGTCCAGTTCTGGGGGAATTTGATACCCTCTTCTAACCACTGAGGGCACTGAATGACATGGGTGCACTTACATGCGTGCAGGCCATACACTCGTGTGCATAAAATTAGAAGAACAAATAAAATATTTTTAAATGAATTGTTTAATTTATCCTAAAACAATCTTTATTTTAGACTGTATTTGTATCCCGTGGCTCTGGCAGTTGCACGGAGTAGTGAGCAAGTAGGGGATGAGGTAACTGCAGGAGTGCACACAGTGGGGAAGGAAAGCGAATCACATCCAGTGAAGCTAGCAGGACAGACAGGTTGCTATAGCAACAAAGGATCAGCATTGTCAAGGATGACCCCAGGGACTCAAGCCTCCATAACTACAAGGGTCTTAGTGGCCACACAGGCACAGACACTGAGCAAGGCTGTCTTGGAAAGAAGATCCTGAGTTGGACAGTGTCTAGGCTCCGTTTTCTGTCACTTTGAGGCAATTGGATGAACCTGTAATACAGAGCAGTTGTTTGCCTTTGAGGTTATGAGTGTGAGTCCCTGAGAGGCAGATGGTAGCAATGGAAATGGCAGGCAGGAGGGGTGACACTGGAAGGATCCAGAGGGGGCCACAGGCGGGGTGTTTAGGAGCCTGTATTACTTGTTTGTATTTATTTCTTTATTTTGGTGTTGGGGGTAGGTGCACATCTTTGCCTATCTTGTCTATTTGAGCAAGGTCTCACTGGCTTGGCTCTCACTGATTATCCTAGTCTGGATGATCAGGGAACCCCAGCCATCCACCTGTTTCCACCTCCTTAGTACTAGGATTACAAGCATGAGATACTTCACCTGAGTTACTATTTTTTAAAATGACTGATTGACTGTGTGTGTGGGGGTGGGAGGGGGTATGCCTCTGTGTGTATCTTTCAAAATTTGTGTGTGCATGTGGAGGCCAGAAGTCAACTTGAATGTCTTCCTCAATCACTCTTTACCTTATATTTTGAGGTAGAGTTTCTCTCTGAACCTAGAACTTGCCAATTCAGCTAGTCTGTCTGGCCACCTCCCCACTGAGTCATCTCTCCATCCCTTCTTAGTGGGATTACAGCCCAGAAAACATAAACAGGGCAAAGTACTTGAGAAGACTTGGGGGCTGTGGGTAGCAGTCTTCAGCCCCAATGGAGGGTTTCCCCTGGACCAAAAGAGATATAGCTTTTTGAGATAGCAGTGGGGAGTCTGCAGGGGGTGTCATCACAGTAGCTGGAGGCAGTTTGCTCTTCTCTCTTGCATTCCTCAGTGAGGTACATCACTGGGTCAGAGTAGGGGTAGAGATGACACTGTTGTCATGGATACCCAAGTAAAGACCAGAGGACTGCTGCTCAATTGATGATTTTATAAGTTCACATTTTGGGCTAGGAGCACATGACATACAGAACATTTTCCTAAAATGGTTGGCTAGTATTTCATAAAGCTCACAACAATCTGCTTAACTCATGATGAAATGGTAAAACAAGATTAATGGTATTATTTCAACTTTCATGATTCAAAACAGGCTTTCCATAAATGTCTTTTTTTTTAAAAGAAAAACCATTTTTTAACAACATTTACAACAAATTAATGAATGTGTCTGTTGATATACAGGGAAACTGTCCCCCACAAACAAAATCGCTCTTCATTAATAGTGTCTTTTCCCCCTTCGCGTTCTACTCTCTCCTTTGTTCTTTCCAGTCCTTGAGATGACTCAAGAAGAATTGAAATTGTCATGCCCCACACACATTCACACACAGCTTTGTTTGGATAACTTCTGTGACATAAAATTCGACCATTTCTTCAGTTTTGTAACGTCTCAGTTCAGCATTATTACTGAATCATTTTTCATTGATATGTGTGACTTTTAAAAATTGTTCTGCAATTTCTTGCCATATGGGTCAGCCAAATGAACTGGTAGGCGATCATTGGTTGCTTTTTTCATGTCTTTTTCCTTCCATTTGTTATGTTAAGCCATCAGATTGTCACAGTGCCTCCTCAGGGACAAGCAATGTTGATATTTGTGGGTTGGTTCCCAGTCACAAAATACATGGTCTATTAAGATCTGCTCTAATGCCACACAAAAGTACAGATGACACAGGGTGGGCATGCAGAAAGAGTCGGCCTTCTGAAATACTCATAGTTTAAGAAGGCTCCAGCTTGTTTAGTAGAACAGGTATGCTTCGGGGAACACTTCTCGCCTGTTCAGATGGTCTAAATTCCAGCTGGAATGAGACTTGGCTTACAGACAGCAAAGAAAACTCACTAGGAAGAGTTTAAGGTAGCTCAACGGAGAGAGCTGCCCCTGAATCTTCTCTGCTGGACTTCTCCAGAATTGTTTCACTTGCAGAAAACAGACAGTAGAAAAATCAAAGGAAACCCACTAGCAGCCCTTTGAAACCTGATGCAAAAAGGAGGTGCACGCTGGAGCTTCCAAGTTACAGTTCCAATTCCCAGAGTCAAAGCACCTAGAAATTGCCATCTTCTAAAAACATCGTTTCTCCCTTCACGCCATGGCTGGGGACACTGAGACACATTGTGAGTTCAAATGTGACCCAGTTATGCAGAAATTCTGCAATGAAATTTAATACGGAAATGTGATGTCTTGAATTTGGGTCTGTATCTTAAAGTATGTGGAATTAAATGTTTATTATGAAATTAGACTGAAGAATGGACTTTGTTTATCCTGTAAAAGTTCAGAAGCATGTCACTTTGTATTTTATGAAATTAGTGACGTCACTAAACTGGCATGCAGATTATTGCTTCTTTTTCTTCTTTCTGAATTTTAAATATTTTTTGCATGAATATGTGTGTGTTGTGTGTACATGTTTGCATGTGTGTGGGATAGGTGTGTGTGCAGGTGCACGTGTGTGTATGTGTGTGTGTATAAGAGAGAGGGAGAGAGAGAGAGAAAAAGTACATATGGAGACCTAAGGTTGGCATTGGGATTCTTCCTTGATCCCTATGTGATCCTTATAGCTGAGGCAGGGTCTCTCCCTTGAACTCAGAGCTCATCCATTCAACTAGTCTGTCTAGTCAGCTTGCTTCAGGAAGTCCCTGTCCTGTATCCCATGTGCAGAGATTAGAGATTGGCTGCCACTCCTGCCCAGTATTTATATAGATACTGGGGATCTGAACTCTGTCCTCAGGCTTGTGTGGCAAGCACCGTACCTTTTGAACCATCTACCCCAGCCCCTGTTTGTTGATTTGGCAGGTAAGCAGACTAAGGAATAGACTCTTATGTTCACCAAACATGTTAGTGATGGTTCGTGTTGATCATTAACAGCATCTAGAATCACCTGGGAGACAAGCTTTTGGACTTGTCTGAGGGGGACTGTCTAGCTGGAGTTAGCTGAGGTGGGAAGAAACACTCTAAATGTGGACAGTACTTCCCATAGGCTGGGACCCTAGATTACATATAAAGGAGAAAGGTAGCTGAGCACCAGCATTCAGCTCTCTCAGCTTCCTGACCGGGCATGCTCCTGCTGCCATGGCTTCTCCACCATGACTGACTGGACCTTAAACTGTGAGTCAAAATCGACCTTAGGTTGCTTCTCGCCGGGTGTTTTTGATCACAGCAACAAGAAAAGTAATTAACACAGTACTCAAAATTAATTCACACTCAAAATTTTTCCCACCTACCCAGATTTAATGTTATTTGCAAAAACAAACTCTTAACATCACTGATTTTCAGGGTTTTTTTGGACCTTGGTTTGAAGATGACTGCTTTGGATTTCAGAGCAGTTCAGAAGTTATGTGTTTGACATCAGTATTGATCAGGCTGAGTGTGTACCTATCTTTTTGATATAGACAGATGGCAACATAGCATGTTTAAGAGGAACCATCTCATAAATTCCAGGATGGTGAATGAGTGATAATTAGGATTTGTTGTTGTATTTCATGAAACATAACCTAAAAGACTGGGAAGATGACTCAGTGGGCAATGTGCTTGCTATGCAAACAGGAGGACCTGAATTAGATCCCCAGAACCCACATAAAAATGCTAGGCTCATTGACACATGCTTGTCAGCCCACTACTGAGGTAGGCTGGGATAGTGAAGAAAGGCAGTTCCCTGGGGTTGACTGGCCAGTAAAATTAGACTACTTAGCAAGTGAGAGATTCTGCCTCAAAATCAAGACACACACACACACACACACACACACACACACACACACACACACATACAAGTTGGATTGGTTCAAACGGAAAAATGACTTAATGGCTATAACTGAGAAACCAAGGCACAGATGTGGCTTCATGCAGAGCGGGAGCCAAGATTCACATGGATGTCGGTCAGTAAGAGGTGACTTAGATTTCCACCTTCACTCGTAGCTTCATTCTCCAGTACGTATGCTCCAAGCAGCCCATGCTTCAACAGGCCTCCAAAGTCAATTATAGAGGAGGATTGGGGGCCAGGATGTTTTCTCCCTTGAGTGTGCGATGATCTGATCTCCTTGGCTTTGTGTATAAATTGTGTGTTCATTCCTGAGTCAGTTAGTCACCTAGGAAGCCTGCTCTGGCTGCCTACTCTGGCCTATGGGCATCAGGATACATGGAAGACAGAATGTACAGAGGTGACTAAGAGTCTGTGGATTCTGTGACAAGAAGAAAGGAGAGGATAGGCCAAACTAAGGATAAGCACACGTGTCCAAAGATCAGCCACCTGTGAGCATGTGTGTGTGTGCATGTGAAGGCCAGAGGTGTCTTTATGTTTTCCTTGCTTTATTTAATATTTTTAATTTTTATTTATTATTGCTACTATGTATATGATCAGTGTGCATATGTGTACATGCATGTGATATGTGTCGGGGGGTGCCTTTGCCACAGCATGCATATGGAAGACAACTTTGTGGAGTTTGTTCTTTTCTTCCATCTTTGAATGGGTTTCAAGGATTGAACTCAGGCTACAAGGTTTGCGTGGCAAGTGCCTTTATCTTCCGAGTCCTCTCACTAGCCCATGCTCTTTTTATTTTCAACAAATCTGGATCCAGCTGACTACAGTTTGGCTGGCCATTAAGCTATAGAGATCCTCCTGTCTCAGCAGGAGGCTTGTGCCACTGTGCCTAGCTTTTTTATATGTGTGCTCTTTATGTTTGCAAAGCAACTGAGCCACTTCCCTAGTACCCCAAACCATTCCTCTCCTTTGCTGTCATTGTTTTCAGGGTGAGAAAATATGAAAATTTCCAATTTCAATTTTTAATTATCATTGCTGTTCTTATGTTGTGTTTAGTTTTTCTTTGTTTTTGTATTTTCCAATTAGAATATCCACGGGGAACAAATAGATTTTTATTTCAAAACGGGAGACTTATTCTCCAGCTAAGTGTCAGTAAGATTGTAAAGCAGGTAAGAAAATTCATTTTTAGGTCCTCTTTACTGTTGAGATCGTTAATCTTGATTGTCAGTTTGGTTGGATTTGGAGTTGCCCAAAACATCTGTGAGGGTGTTTCTAATGAGTTGTAAACAAGAAGGGAAGATCTACCCTGAATGTGGGTGGCTCATCTCCACAGGCTGTGGTCCGGTCCTGGACTAGACTGAAGAAAGCAAGCTGAATACCAGCATTCATCTCTCTCTGCTTCCTGATTGTGAATGCAATAAGATCAGTGGCCTCACGCTCCTGCCCACATGCCTTTCCATGAAGGACTGCAATCTGGAACTGTGAAACAAAATAAACCCCTCCTTAAGTTGTTTTTGTCAGCTATTTGGTCACAGCAATGAGTCAGTAACTATTATAGCTGTGGCTGTAATTTTATACTTTCTTTCCCATCTTCTCATAAAAGACTTTAAAGAAATTTATCACTGGATGAGGGCACACTTAACTTATTTTATGTGGCACTGTGAATCAGGTAGGGAAGGTTTTAGAGGTAAGGAACTTTCTAGAATATCCTCACAAGAGGATCTGAATCATGAAGCCTGTACAGACTGGTGTCAAAATATATTACTGGGCTCAGAAACGTTAAACATGTTTGAGGGAGAAATGAAGACTGGGAATATTTCCATGCAGACACAGCCCAAGAATCATTTATAAAATTGTAAATTTAATGAATGTAAAGTCTTCACAGACACGTGGCTAGTAAACTCCAGGTATGAAGGTTGCCTTATATTAGAGTCATAAGAGGAAAGGCTTGGAATTATCTGTTATTTTAAAGTCCTGTGCAATATCGTTTCTTGCGTATGTTCAGACTCTTGGAATTGCTTGACTGCAATGAAACGTATTTGCAACAGGATCACAAATGTCTAGTATAGTTTATTCCTTTATGAAATGGTACCTTGGGCCAGCAAGGTGGATCATCCAGTTAAGCTTGGTGACTCGAGTTCAATCCCTGGAATTCACAGGAGGAGAGAACCAACTCCCTGAAGTTGTCCTCTGATCTCCACACATATCATGGTCACACACATACACACACACAAATAATAAATTAAGGTTAAAGAAATGAAATGTGACCCTTTTAGTTTAACAATATATGTGTCAATGGGAAGTGGGGACAGTCTCAAGGATCTCACCAGGGGAATCATGCTTCAAGAAACACAGCCTGTCTATAGAGCACTTCTGGGGCCATCTGGCTCCTCTGTGGTTCCACTGCAGTTCTGAGCACCGTTTGTTTTGCTTTCTCTAACTTGATCTTGAGGTGTCATTCTTTGCTGATGTACTTGTGGGAGGTGGGTAGTCAAGGACTGTTAAAGCATGCCTTACCAGGTCATCTTTATTCTGGTTCTGTTACCAGCCTCTGTTCTGACCTGTGATCATGTGTCCTTCACACACAAAACTTATTTGTCTCTGTAAACACTCTTTTGGCTCTTTTCCAGCCTGTGTCAGTTTATTCCTACCAAGAGAGGCAGTAGAAGGGCCCTGACCAGAACAGAAACCACATTTGGGGTGTCTATCAGTTGAGACACAAGGCACGGCGCAGAAGTTCACGTGGACTGACAGAGCATAGTGTTGCAGACCCCAGAGATAAGAAAGCAGCATGTGTCACCAATGGGAAAGGGACAGCAATAGGAGACAAACAAGCCACAGGTGAAAAGGAAGAGACCTGTGGGTGGGAGTCAGGATGTTCTTGGACTGCAGTTCCTGGAAGGAGCCATAGCTGGTGGCTTAGGGTGGCTTAGGGAGCTCTGTAGAGGCACATGATGACAGGGGTCCCAGGGCCTGTGGGTGTGGTCATCTGTGGTGTAGATGGGAGACAAACAAGATGGGAGGAGCTGGCTGTGCTGTGAAGAGTGGCCACTGGGAGGTGGATGTTGGAGTCCATCTCTTAAGGAGCCTAGAGGAGGCAGAGATCTAGACTTGGAGTCAAGAAGACTGTGTCAGTTACTTTTCTTGTTGCTGTAATAAAAATGCTTAACAAAAGGAAGTTAAGGGAGGAAGGGTTTATTTTCGTTCATGGTTTGAAGACACAGTTCATCATGGTGGGAGGAGCTTGAGGCAGCTGGCTGCATTGTGTCTACCATCAGGAAGCTGAGACACAAGCACTGGTGCTCTGTTCCTCTGCTTTCTACTCAGTCCCGGACCCCAGCCCATGGGATGGTTCTGCTCACATTTATAGTGGATACAGTGGAACTTCATATGTCAGTTTGCCTAATCTTTATCTTTTTCTTTCCTTTTTTTTTTTTTTTTTTGTATTTTTGAGACAGGGGTCTTCCTGTGGCCACAGCTGGCTCTAGATCTTGCTATATAGACCAGGCTGGCATTAGTTTCACAGAGATTCACCTGCCTCTGCCTCCTGAATATTGGGATTAAAGGTGTGTGTCGTGTCCAGTTTAGTTAGCCTAATTTTGATACTACCTCACAGATTGCCCAGACATTTGACTCCTGGGTGATTCTAGGTACTGTCACATTGACAATAATATCCATCACAGGGACTAACTGCTTCTGGTATGAGAAAATTCAACTGACATTCAAAAATCAATGTTGAAACAACCTAAAACTATAGGATTCAGTGCTTGCTTTGTATTCCTGGGCTTCAAGTGTGGAATTAAGTGATCCTTTCAGTTGCAGAACTGAATGATTCTCCTACTTAGTGAGCAGAGTAAAAGAGCTGAAGGTTGGAGCAGGCTTGCCACTGGCCAGCATGTGTAAGGAGGCCCCACTAAGACTGGGCATGGAAGGCTGTCAAGACGCCAGCTGCTTTCTACAGCTGGTATTTGGAATCCACTCAGCATGTCCTCTTTCTGAACTGCTTGTGGTTCTACCACCAAAGCTCCATCACGAACACAAAGAGAGTGTTTGGGTCTGTCTGTACAGGTTGTAAGCTTTTAATGTGAAAAAACGATAATAAAATAAAGCGAGGGACAGCCCAGACCACAACAAAGACATCATAGGACACACATAGACACCTCACACCACATATCTCCGTGCTAGATTCTTTTAGGTATAAGGTAAGTTAGTATTTCCCTTCTTTGGAGAACAAAGCTTTTATTTCATGAAGGGTCTTTGGGAGCTAAGTAAACTAAGTGTGTATGTGTGTGAGCATGTATGTGGAGGCCGGAGGACAACACACATGTTGTTCCTTAGGATCCGACATCTTATTTAATTTTATTTTTTGAGACAATGTCTTATCCTCATCTATGGCTCATCAAGTAGACTAAGCTGTCCAGCAGTGAGCCCCAAGGATCTATCCGCTTCTCCCTTTCTATCACTGAGGGTACAAGTGTGTAGCACCATATGCAGCTTTTTTTGACATGGATTCTGAGGATTGAATTCAGGTCCTCATGTTTGTAGAGCCAGCACTTACTGACTTAACCATCTCCCTAGCCTGTAAGTTAAATATTTAGGGAAAAGCTTTTATCGAGTGTAGTGGTTTGAATGAAAACGTTCCTCCATAGTCTCCAGGTATTTAAACACTTTCTACCCAGTTGTTGGCTCTGTTTGTGAAGGTCTGGGAGGTGTGGTCTTACTGGAGGAAGCGCGCTACTGGGAGCAGGCTTTGAAAGTATAGAGCCTCGCCTGCTTCCAGTCTGTCTCTCTCTGTTTCCTGTGTTCACTCCAGCTGCCTGCCTGCATGGACTGGTCCCCTCTAGAACTGCAAGCCCAAATAAAATCTCCCTTCTCCAAGTGACCTTGGTCATGGTGCTTTATCACAGGAACAGAAAAGTAACTAATCCGTTGAAGAAATGTGGATGAAGGCAAGACTATTGCTCTGGGTTTCTGTGACAGTGCCATATCAGAGGGAAGGGATGTGTCACAACTGTGTTCATTCTGTTCCACTCCTGGATCTACTGGGAGGAGCGGGGAGGAGCCTCTACTCATCCAGGGAGGAGCGGGGAGGAGCCTCTACTCATGTAAAAGAGAAACAATAACACAGCCTCATAGTGGGCCTCCTTTGCTCCATCTCAGTTTCCCTGCCGACTTACTTGCTCGGTTGGAAGTTGTATGTACAGTACACCATTCTTTGATAGAGAGGTTCTGGCAATGTCCAGTTCTTTAAAGAGACACAGGGTGGGCTCATACTGATCAAGCTGTGACCCCAGCACTATCTTTGGTATTCCAAAGTCTCAGGGGGGTGGTTTATGGCTAACATGTATTTAGTTAACTGTATTTCTGGGCCACATGCTAGTCCCCACGCAGCCGGGTAATCTGCACAGAGTGGCTTCTTCAATCTAACCAAAGATATATTTGCTGCCATCTTGACAATCACATCCATTAGTAAAAGCTGTCCCCAAAAAACAAAATAAATTAAAAGTTTTATACAAGCTCCCAGACACTCCACTGTGTTCCCCTGAGCTTATGAAGATGATGCTGGGTTTAAAATACTTTTCTTCTTTCTTCTGACTTCTCCCATTTAATTCTCCTTAGGAGAACCTGTGCAGAATAAGTCTCTGAAAACAGGTGATGAGGCGATGGGGCCATAATTGAAGGCCACATCTAAGCACTGGGTAGGCGCTTTGGCTGATGGGAAAATCCCCCTGAGTGATACCCTGCTGCTTGGTATCTATTGCAGCCTTCTTAACTTCACAACTAGGCAATTTCCATTCTTGACGACTCCCCACATTTGATGGGGAGAAATAAGAGCCCCCGAGGGCTCTTGTAATGAAGCACAAACATGTTCACAGTGCCAAGTCAAAGCCCTGTCTTTCCAGGTCGCAGGTGTCTGGTCCCTGTGCTGTACACGGGCGTGACCTTGGCAGTGTTCCTATCACTTCTGCTGCTGAGCAGGGAGCGCTACCTTGTTATTTTGCTTTCTCTTCTTTTCTCTTCTCGGCATTTTATTTAAAAAAATAAGGACAGATGTGGCGATTTTCATTTGTTGGTTGGCATGCTTGCTTCTCCCTTTCTCTTTGGTTATTATGACAGTGTAGTGTTGACACACTTTTTCACCTCATGTGGAGAGGACGTTCAAAATACAAAAGATACTATACTCCCAGTAGTCCCAATAGCTTGATTTCCTGAGCTATCAGCAGGTTCTGAGACCAGTTAGACTATAATACAAACATTTTATAGTTTCCTGGACAGTGTTACTAACTAGTGGTTTCACCTAAAATTCTTAATTTTTTTTCTTTTGATCAATAGACTTCCTCTTTCCATAAAACTATAGATATTAAATATACATTCTCAGTATTTTAATTCCTGGTGCATAGTTTCAATTCTGCAATTTTAGCTCCTACTACTTGCTTTGGGTGGCTTTAGTTGTTTATTATTTGTTATTTTTGTGGTACTAGGGATTGAGCGTTGGGCCTTGCACATGGCTAGGCAATTATTTCATTGCTAGAGCATCTCAAAACTTCCTTTTCCTTTTAATTTGAGACAGGGGTCTTATTAAATAGCCCAGGCTGGCCTTGAACTCACTCTCAAACCCAGACTGGCTTTAAACTTTTAACTCTTCTGTCTTGGTTTCTAGAATATATAGGGTGGCAGGCCTGTACCACCGGTCTTGTCCTTCTTTGAGGTGATTATTATTAAGCACAGGTACTAGCCTAGAAACGGGCTTCACTCTAGATGTCAATTCTAAAGCTGGATCATTAGAATTCTACATAGTTCTCTACAGATACAACATCAAGAAGGACATTTAACATACCTATTCAATGAAGCTTTCCTTGCAGGCAGCTCTGAGATGAGGGCTCACTTATGACTAACCCTGGTTATTTTTTTAAATTTATTTTTAAATACAAGATCTAATATATTCCAGATGGGGCTCAGATTCACTAAGTCACCGAGGATGGCCTTGAACTTCTAATCCCCCTGCCTCCGTTTCCCCGGTGCTGAAATCACAGATGTGCACCGTCATGCCTGGTTTATATGGTGCTAGTGATGGAACCTAGGGCTTTGTGCATGCTAAGCAAACACTCTATCAGCTGAGCTTTATCCCCAACCTCCAGCCCTGGTTATTTGTAAGTGGGACAAGGAAGGTAAATCAACGGATAGTAGAAGTACGCTAGAAAAATCCAGGCTTTGGCAACTGGGTCACTCTCATGAAACTGAAAGGATTAGCGTTGAGGATGAGGCTCTAGTGGGACAGCTCATCTGGTATCATGACACTGTGCAGAACTTCTGGTAGGAGGGACCCTCACTGAGCACATGGGTGTGAAGGGCAGGATGAGTGGGCATCCAGTGAGGCCGAATCAGCTTTGGAGGCCAAAGAACATCAAGCAAGAGCATAGTTTCTTATTTTACATGGCTCATTTGGAAGTTAGGTTTCTTCAGAACAGTGAAGGGATGACTCAGAATCAGCTGCGTTTCATTGTGGTGGGGTCAGTAGATGCTTTCACAGACTGATGCACTCATCATTTTCCTCTTGAAACAAGTCTTTTCCTTTGTTTTTACATTTTAGCTATGAGATGAAAATGGCTATGTACAATGCATTATTTTTAACTCGTCAAGAACAGTCTTGGAGGATTATTGTCATTATCCTACACTTTTCCTTTCATGACTCAAAAATATTTTTTGCACTTGCATTTAGCCTTAAGAAATAGAACAATAATGCATCTGAGTGTGGAGTCAATTGCTAAGTGACCCCCAGTTTTTATTTCAAAATTATATTGTGCTATTTATAATACTGAATGGCTATTGTTTGAAGGCAAACGATCATTTTAAAGTATTTCCAACAATCCGGAAGATATTTAAGATCTATTAAATCTCAATCCTGCTACAATTTTTCAGATATGTTCTTGTTACTGACAACTATTTTGTAAAACCTTTATGATTGCTCCTTTTGTCTTTGAATGGTATAGCCTAGAAATATTTAGACAGCTTTCTGTCTAGCTCCTCTTGTCTTGAAACCATCAGAAAGGACAGCCTTTTGTCCCAATACCAACTTGGTATTGCTCGTATATCCAGGGTGGAGTTTAGAAGACCTGGGTTGTGTGATCAATAAGCCATTTTGAGACTTGTTCAGGGATTCATTTCATCTTTAAAAAAAATAATCAGAAATTCTGGCATAGCACTGTCCAGCTGTGCCTCAGAGGGCGACAGGCCTGCTGGTGCTTGTTCCTGTCTATTTTCGTCCTCTACCAAATCACAGCCCAGAAGGACCTCAGAAGCTGTTGCCTTCATGCTCAACTTCAGAGGCAAGCTTATCCTCTCTGCTCTGAAAGACTTGCCAGTGGAAAGCACTTCAAAAACAACCAACAAATGTTTGTGATTACTATGTACATGGAACAGCTTCCAAAGAACACGGAAAACGACATCACCTGGACCCCTAGAATCTTCCGTATCAGAGAGAACGCACGCACAGATGTGGACAAAGCTTTCATTGAAGAGTCTTGAACTTAGAGCAGATTTGAAGGTCTAACTTCTTGATCACTACAAATGTGTACTTGTGTGTGTGTGTGTGTGTGTGTGTGTGTGTGTTCATGTTTGTGTGTGCAGGTGGAGGCCAGAGAACAACCTCGGGTGTCATTCCTCAGTACTGCCTCCCTTGCTTTTTGAGGCCAGGTCTCTCACTGGCCTGAACTCACAAGTAGGCTAGATTTACTAGTCAGTGAGCCTCAGGGGTTCTGCTGCCTCTGTTTCCCTAGCACTGTGTTAGGGAAACATGCATATACTACCACACTTGACTTTTTTACGTGGGTTCGTGGAGATCTGGGGATCCAACTCTCATCCTCATGCTTATAAGGCAAGCCCTTCAATGACTGAACCATTGCTCTAGGCGGCAAACAGGGGCTGTTTGGCATCCTTGCCATTTAACCCTATCACTTGATGTTGGGAAATTCTGATTGTAATACATTCCTCCTAGGTTTTAATTCTAAAGTGGCTGGTACAAGATAGTTAAATGACTGTAAAGTTAAATGACTATTTTAGACATAGCCTGGATACAGATTTCACCATTATTAACTAAATGTTTTTGACTTTCAATTTCATACATGTAGAATGGACAGATAATAGCAGGTGCCCTGCAGGGTGGCAGAGTTACAGTGTTTTCAGGGTAGGTCCTGATATATGGAAAACTCACATCACATTAAATATCATTTGTCCAGTAGTTATTCACATATTTGATGACACACTAATGTCCCCTTTCATTAATGTTCCCTGCTTCCTTCAGCTTGTTCTTTTCCAGGGAACTTCACTATTGTGTGATTAATGATGTAATCATTCAACTATTGATCATGGAAGAAGATTTCAGAGCCCACTCCATTCTTCTTGTTAGTTTTTAATGTCATCCTCACTCCAAATATGTTATAAATTAAAAAAGTGTGGCTCAGTTATGTTCTAGTCAAAGTCTGGAAGAGTATTTCAGCTAAAGAGATGAACAAAACACAGAACTAATTCTCAAAGGTCTCGCCCCTCAGTGTGAGAGGCAGACAGAATCATAGACTTCTATTTTTTGGTTAAGTGTAAAGGGCCAACCATGGGTTATCAGGAATTTGAGAAAAACTTTCATTTGAAATGGGAGCAATAGAAAGAAGAACTGACCTCCATGGGAAAAGAGAGAATTTAGGAAGTAAAAAGAGAACTTCAAATCTCCCAAACTCCAGCTGCCATCTTCAAAGGCCCAGGAAGACATCACATCTCATGACAGTTTTGTGTGTACGAGGGAAGGACATGAGAGCTGAGGGTCTTGGAAGGTCACTGGAGTCAGGTCACTTGGGCCTTAAGTCCACTTTACCGATAGCATTTTTCAAACCTTAACTTTTCTCTGGACTTATGCTTCCCATTTTGTGAATTGTTTGAGTTTGCTTATGACCTATAACCATGATTCCATCTCCTGTCAATGCCCAAACTCAAAGTCATACTCACTAGTGGAATCCTGGAGTTAGCACATTCATTTCTTTGGAATATGCTGTGTTTTCTTGCTGGACAGTTCTATGTGTGGTTGTGGATGCACATATAGTACCCTGGTTTTGTTTAGTTTTGTTGTTTTAGAGACTGTCATCTAGTCATGCACGTAGCATATAGGATCAAGTGAATTTTGAGTCTAAGAACTGTAAAAATTATTTTGATTTACTTATGAGAAAACTGAGGACTAGAGATGTTCCCCAAGGTGTTCCAAATCTGTGTGCCTCTAACCTGATGAACACTAAATCTTATCTCTAGGAAAGCCTACAAAGGCAGAGAGTACTTTAGTAGGAGAGGGACTCAGCTAAGGCTTTGAGGGTGGGTGGGAATTGACAAAACAAAGTTTCTTTTTCTGACTTAGGGTAGAGAGAATTGTGTCAAAGGTTAGCAAACCATTAGAGGCACAAGTATATAATATCTGTTTGATGACAGTGAAAAAACGAAAGAAATATTCCTGCAAGAGAAAATTAGATTGTGGCTTGAATAAGAAGGCTCACGAATGCCAAAGTAAAGGCATTTTACTCCTGTAAGCAATAAGGAGTCACCCAGGTCCTGGTAGCATGCTGTAGAGTGTCAGGGAAGAGTATCAATGTTATTAAGTAGAAGAGACTGTTATAGAAAGAGGAGGCACAGGAAGGCTAAACTGTCTTCGAAGTCACCTCAGAATGAAGTGGGATAGCATTCTTTCTAGGAATTGTTTTTCTGTCTGCAGTCAATACATAACAAGAAAGAAAGAGAGAAAAAAAATAGCAAGGCAGTACGCTTTGTTTTTTAAGCGGTTATAAAAGGAAGATGGTTGGTTGTGTTTTTTGTCTAAATACGTTTGGCCTTTCTGCTTAAAGCACAGCTGGTCTTCCTGGCCTTCTCCATGGTGCTCTTTGGTTCTTTCTCTGTCTGTTTTGGTGACATGGCCACACTTTTTCTCTTTCCATACTGTGTTCTGCATTGTGATCCTGTTATCTCACCTTTGTCTGTCCTCTTATCCTCGGATTCCTGGTTGTGCCTGATCTCTCTGTCGTTACCACCTACTCTGTGGTCTTGGATCCACTGTTGCCAACTGAACTTCAGACCTGTATTTTCATCTCAGTGGGCCATATTCACTTCAAATCCCAGGGGTTCCAGACCACCTTCTGCCTCACCCTTTCCTTCTTGGACTCCTTACTTAGTTCCAATTTCACCAGAATTAGGTGAAAGCTGGGGATCTGGAGGCTTCTCTGGACCTCCTGTCTTTCCTTCCTGCCTCCTCCTCTCCTTACCTATCACCCACTGTTGTCCACTGTCTAAAAGAGTCAGCTTCCTTTACCACTGTCCCTGTTGCTCCTTGCCTGTGGGGTGCCATCCACACCCACAGCAGGGTAGATACATTCCTTACCGTCTGCTTTCCTGTTCTTTCTGGAATCACAGGGCTCCCCACTTCTTTTAGGAGATCCATATCTGCACTCTAACGCTTGCTTATTTTTCAACCTCATTCTTCAGAAAGTGCAGGATCTTTCCAGGCTCACCGACTCAGATCTGTCCCTCCCCTGCTCCCAGTATTCTGCAGTTCTTTTTGCTTGATGTTTTGGTAACTGATGTGGTTTCACCTTGTTTAGAAGCCTGCAAGATCCTTGGTTATCAAGGCCTTATCGTATTCATCTTTGACTCCTAGGGCCTACCAAACTTGGCATAAAAGTTTGTTAAATCGGAGAAAGGAATAATAGAAAGGTTTACCTGAGGTGATTTTCCTTTCAGATCAAATCACTTTAATCATCTGAAGGACAGAAGGCCTAGGAGGAGGATGGATTATAATGAGCATCTCCTTAGTGCTGCCCAGCACTCGTTGTGGTTTCTATATTTTCTTATTTGATAATGCCCCTTGCTTATGATCATAATGAAGTTCAGAGTCTGTGTGTCTGCCGTACTCTGTAGAGTTCAGGTCTCGAAATTCAGTGAAAACTAGGACAAGAATGCAAATTAACTTGATATTACCCTCTAGCCATAGATGTAGCTAATGACTCAGAACAGGAAGTAGCTTGAGCTGTATGGGAAAAGCTATATACATATAATGTCATTTTCTTATTCAAAATTGTGTGTGTGAGTGTGCATGTGTGGAGTCTAGAGGACAATCTTGGCACTGTCCATCTTACGTTTTGAAACCAGGTCATTGGCTTGGAGCTCAACAAGTAGGCTAGGCCAGTTGACCAACGAGCCTAGGGGGTCTTCTTGTCTCCACATTCCCAGTGCTGGGATTATAGGCGTAGCCCACTGTTTTATTTTGTATGGTTTTGTAGTGTGTGTGTGTGTGTGTGTGTGTGTGTGTGTGTTTAACATGGGTTCTGGCCTTCAAACTCCGGTCCTCATGCTTGCAAGGCAAGCATTTTACTGACTAAGCTATCTCCCCCTACTTGATAGCATTGTTGTTACAAACTAATTAAGTTCCTATTCTTCTGGCTGGAGCTGAAGATCCCCAAAGTAGGCAGTGCTGCTTATCTTTGCTCTTTACTTCCATCCCTCCAACCTGAGGGCTCTGTCCAGCTGGATGTGGCTCTGTATGCACACATTTCTGTCTTTGTTCACTCTCTCCCACTTGAAATGCTCCACCAAGAATGCATTTGCAGTGGTAATGAGCTTGTGAGTCTTATCTAATTAAATATTTGATTTTTATTTTACTTTTTAGAATTTTATTACTCTTGAAAGGTATCCTTTTTTTTTTCTGGTGCTGGAGATGGAACTTAGGGCCTTTATACATGTTAAATACCCACTCTGACACTGAGCTATCCCTGGGCCCCCAAATTTAATTCTTCATGAATGATCACTGAAGACTCTGGATTCTGGAGAAGCAGGCATCTTCGCCTAGAAAATTCTCTAACAGGAACCATATTCACTTCAGTCAGTTAAAGAGAATATAAAGAAGGGTGAAACGTCATGAGGTCCTGGGAGACATTGCTGAAACAAGTCTATAGAAAAATTGGTTTTTAGATGATGATGATGATGATGATGATAGACAGCCAGGGAATCATTAGAACTTGGTAGTCGTTTACCTCCTAATCTAAGCTTTCACTCTGCTGACTCTTTCCCCTGCACTTGCTGGGTTCAGTTAGCCATAGCCTTGGTCTTGTCCCCTTTGTCTGCTTCCTGGATGTGGACTAAGATTGGCCACAATTTTGTTTAATCCCATATTTTTTCTGCTAGTCTGTGGTTAAGCATACTATGGTGATGACACAGTCACGCAATGGAATACGTGTAGATCCCAGTACATTTGGCTTTGCTTTTTTGTTCTAATTACAATTCATTGACTTAG
Organism: Eospalax fontanierii; assembly: GCA_035773235.1. Lineage (NCBI taxonomy): Eukaryota > Metazoa > Chordata > Mammalia > Rodentia > Spalacidae > Eospalax > Eospalax fontanierii. The sequence goes on along the minus strand of CM069540.1, from coordinate 46,877,255 downwards.
GGCAGGGGTGGAAGAGAACATCTCTAAAGATGACTGAAGCATAGCCATTGGGTGGGGACCAACCTCAGAGCCACTGGAGCTGGTACTCTCTGGGAGAAGTTCTGCTTCCATAGGAGGTGAGCTGTGTTTGTTCATGTATTTTACACAGGGTTAAATATTCCATGGATCGCGAGTTAAACTTGGACACTGGCCTTTATTCCTCTGGGGAAGCCGTAGAAAACATGTGTGATATTCAGAGAAATGGTACATCAGCATGGTGCCTATTGTGTGACCACTATGGTTCTTTTCCTCAGGGAGTGATAGTTCATTGAAAAAAAATATATACAAGCAGAAAAAGAAAATGATGATTTTATCTTCCCTCCACAAAAGTTACCAACCTAACTGCATCATAGCTGTTTGGTATTGCTTCTCCCCAGTTCAACAGATGAGCTACTACTCCTGTTTCTGTCTGAAGCATCATCCCCACCTACGTCACTTCCTTTGGCCCTCCCAAAGACAGTGGTCCTATAGTTCCCCCTTACCAGTACCTCGCCATCATTCTCACATGCCCTCCACGGCCGAGGGCAGGAGCTGTCAGCCACTGTCTCCCACTTTCTTTGCTCAGTTCCACAGGCTCCAGCTTCTTCCACACCCCAGCTTTGTTCTTGTACAGATCCCTGACAGAGGCTGTAGCAGTGGTCACTTCTCTGCTCTCATCCTGACTTTCAGTAGTCCATCACAGATCTCTCTCATGGAACCATTTTCTTGTCTTGGCTTCTGTGATTATTTATTTGGCTAGAACTTCTGGCTATTCATTCTTACATCCTTGGCTGCCATTCCACATTCTATGAGTTGATGTGTCTTAAGGTATGTCATTTCATTGATCTTCCAATCCCCTGGCCTTAAGTAAGACTCCAACTTACAACCCTACCCTGGGATGCATTGCTGCATAGACAGTGGTCCTCTATGTCTATGGCCAATGATGGTTCTGGTACCTCAGCACCCACGGAGAAGAACTGGCACAAAAAGTCTTAGGTGTCTAACATCTCTTCTAGAGAATTTGCACATGATTTATGCACACTTTCTTATGTATTTTCAGTCATCTTTACATATGTTACCAAATACAAGGTAGATATTGTTCCAGTAGCGGCTATAGTGTATTGTTTAAGGCATAAAGACAAGAGAAAACCTGGACATGTTCAGCACAGATGTATCAATTGTGGGATCAACTAGATCCCACTAGGATATCAGGCAAATGCCCAAGTGTGTGCTTAAGAGAGGTCAAAGGTCTGTGGAGGTGGGATGCTGAGCTGGCTCTCTGATACATTGTTATTCACACTAATTCATTGTAGTATTTACTACACGGCAAATTAAAATTTTTCCCTTCACAAATTGATGAAAGAGCTATGACCACTGACTCATAAGAGACCTACCTGATGGCCTGTTGGTGCATCTCGGAATGTAAACCCATGACTATGACTATAAAATTACCAGTGTCTCTCAACTTGAAAGTCTAGTTGGTCTCTCAGATTCAACACATCAAACACAGCTGCTGATCTACCTGAGCTCTCGTTTCCAGCATGTTCCATCTATAGTCATCTGTTTTCAAGACAAACTCTAACTCCCCCTTTTCTCACAACCTCTTTTGGTCCCTCAAGTGCTACCCATTGAGATGGAGTCTCTCACTGGGATCTGGAGCTTGTGGGCTAGAGGAATTGGCTGACTCAGGAGCCCTGGGGTCTGATGTGTCTGCTATACCGGTGCTGAGATCACAAGCACATGCCTGGCTTTTCACATGGCCTCTGGGGATTGAACTCGGGTCCTCACACTTGCATGGCAAGTGCTTTACTGACTGAGCTATCTCCCGAGTCCCTCCCTCATTTGTTTTAACTGCCAAATATGATCTATCAGCAAGCCTCCCATCTCATGTCTCATTACACTGATTCCTTTCCCCTCTCCATCCCCCTAGTAGCACCCAACACATCTCCCTGTCTATAGTCTCGCTTTTCTGTAGTTGATTTTCTTCACAGCCACTACAGTGTTGTTTAAATGTGGATTTGCTTCTCTCACTCGATAGTCCCCGGTGGTTCCTTTGCAAGTAGAGGATTCTGCTCTTGATCCTGGCTTACCATACGCTGCAGATGCAGGCCCTGTGTCGCCATCCTTTCTTTTCCTCCTGCAGAGTCTCCTCCCACCATCGGCAAGAGACACTGGCTACTGTCCTTCCTTCACACTCATCAAGCTTCTTGGCCCAGCAGGGCTTTTGGATGTATAAACTCCCCTTGAAGATCTCTCCCCATCCATGTGGGGCTTGTTCATCACACAGGGGTCAGATTAAACTCACTATCTGCTTGTTCTGTCACAGCCTTCAAGGAGATGGAAATTAGAGTTCTTATTGGAACTGTGGGCTCAGCATTCATATTCAGTTAAACAAGAGTTTTGTGCTTCTTCTAAATCTTGATAAAGTTCATTAAGTCCTCTCTGTTCCCATCTTAGAATTTAAAATATAAGGAAAAGAAGGAAAGGGAGTCAGGGTTTTGTTGAGACCCCTTAAGGGAAATAAAGACCCTCCCTTTACTGGTTTGGAATATAGCAATGTTCTCTCAGCCACCTCCCTTTGGACTTGTACCTGTGATAGCATGGCCGCTTTCCTTAGACACTTCAGTGGCTTCTCATTGTTCTTGGGGTTGCAGAATCCGTAACAGGCTCCCCTGTACTGTGATACCCCGGTTTCTAGATGATGTGATGTGGTCTCAGTTTCTCTTTAGCTGTGTCTTGCAATCCATTTGCATTCTTTCCTTTCCTTAACCATTTCATACTCATTTCCAACTCAGCGAGGTCTCCCCTTGACCATAGCACCACTCCACTGTCTCCACTTTCTTTCAGTTCCATCTGAGAAACCTTCCTGAACCTTCCACAGTCCTCCTGGCACCACAGTTGCCCCTTCTACCCCGCCAGGCCAGAGTGCCCTGTAGTTCTTTTTCATAGCCGGGGCTGGGGTGGTGTTTGAGTCACTTGTCCTCGACGCCTACGTGCCTTCCTAGGATACATCTCTACAGTTGGAGTTTCATACAAAATGGCTTTGGGGCCAGATTTCCTTGGAACCAAGTACTGGTTCCTTTTCTTTCTTAGCTGCATGAAATCAAGAAGATTTAAACTTTCTCAATGTAAAATTAAGGTAATATGGACTCTACCATGTAGATTTGTTTTGAGGTTTAACTGAGTTGGTAAATAAATGTTTAGCAGATAACAAGCACTCAATAAATCATCTGATTGTCACAGTTAGGAGGGCTGGGATTATACTGCCTCATTCACCCTGGTACATGCAACAACTACTTGTTGAATATGTAAACAATATTCTTCGTGAGTCAATTAAAGTCAGAAGTACCTTATTAAACACCTACATGTGCTCTGTTCTCTTAAGGGGATCTGGAGATTAATAAAATACAGTTTTCACAACAGAAGGATTTTTCAGCTTATCCAGTGATTGTGACAGAATGGGCTGTCCTTACAGGGCAGAGCAGTGGCTCTTCCCAGCCTATGGGACTCATCCTCAGATTCTGGCCCATGGCTTATCCTCACTGTGACCTCAGGTCTCACTGTCCCAGAGCAGAAGAAATAAGAAACTCTGGAGAAAAGAGAGGGTCAGCCAGACAAACTGGCAAATGAAGTTTCCTTCTAAAGATAGGTAGGATTTCAACAGGGGATTTCTCAAGGGATGGAGATTTCAGGTAAGGAGATGATAACAGTATGGAGCTGGGGTGATTTATGGTATCAAAGTCTGAGGTAGTACAGTTCTGGTTCTCAAGTGCTATTGGGGCCAGCATCATCAACAGTCCTTGAGAATTCTTAGAGATGAAACTTGCTCCCATGCTTCCAGAGTCACTGGATCAGAGAGTTCTTCAGGTGGAGCTGGAAGCCCCTGTGCATAGTCATTACAGGGTCCCATGCTAGCCTGTGACAGGGCTTCTTGGACTTTCCAATTCAACTCTTTTCATGTGAGAAATTTTCATAGACTCCAGGTATATAGCTAAATAAAATAGATGTACAAATCAAACATTTACTGATAACAAATCATAAAGAAACTTATTTTAAAACATTCTGATATGCATATAACTTTATCCTTTATTAAAGATGGAAGCAAATTTGCATACAAATGACATGGATGTGTTCTTCATTTTTACATAAAGAATTAAATCTTGGTTGAATGTTTGATGCTGAGGACACAGAGCATCTTCATTTTCAGAGTTTGTCGACATTTTGGTTCTACAGTCACCAATGCTGAGATGCTGCTTCAGGTAAAAGTATAGTGCACATGGCAGATGTATGTTGGGGTTCATTTTGGAAGCTGCCCTAATCCCAAGCCAAAATTCATCGGCTGAGTTTTAATTTGCTTTTTCGAGTCAGGATCTCCCTATAGTCCCAACTGGCCTGGAATTCAGTATATAGCCTAGGCTGTCCTTGATTTCACAGAGATCCATCGGCCTCAGCCTCTGCAGTGCTGGGATTAAAGGTCTTTGCCGCCATGGCTGGCCTTTTTCAAGCATCAAGTTTTTAAAAAAATATTTTATTTATTATTTTTATTTTATGTGTCTGAACATATTGCCTTCGTGTATGTAAATGAACCCATGCCACACAATGCCTGCAAAGATTAGAAGTCACTGGATGACCTGGAACTGAAGTTATGAACAGTGGTTAGCTGCCATGTGGGTGCTGGGCATTGAACCTGGATCCCCTGTAAGAGCAGCCAGGGCTCTTAACCACTGAGCCATCTCTCCAGTGCCTCAAACTTCAATCTTTAAATTAACCATACTGGTATGGTGATCCAAAGATATACTAATTTGATGCATCCTGAGGAATGATGGTAGGAAAATATTAAACGTTTGTTTTCCATAATTAAGTTATTGTTTCTGTAAAAACAGAAAACTTTTCATGCGTACATGCAAGTCTCACATCTGAGGAGAGGCACTTCAGGCAGTGTTTGCTGTGGTTGAGTGTGTGGTGACTATACACAGTGCAAAGTGCATGTGACGTGTGTTCGAATCAAGGCTACTGTGGAGTTCTGAGATCAGCATAGGTGAATGCCACGAGGAACACCCTGGGTTCATTATCCATTTGATTTTGAATTAAATTTTTGTTGTCAAACATTGAGAAACCCTCTCTGTTACTAATATTTTCATGACTTCCACATTTGGTTACATGGCCTCTGTGGCTTAGAGTTTTTAACTTTGTTCTAGATACCATTTTCACAGTGATCCAGAGTCACACACATGGTATCCCAGCAGGCAAGTGGGGACAGAGGCAAAGCAATTCAAGTTGTTCTTGCCTCTGTGAGCAAGTAGGTCCTCCACTGCCAACATGCGCATGTGTGTCCCCCTCTGTGAGTAAGCATTCTGGTACATCCTCTCCCCCAGTAAAGGTATGCCCCTCCCACGTGTGGCAAGCAGAGGAAGCGCAATTGGAAAGCATGGCTGTGACTTGGCCAAACATCACAGGTCACTCTTCATAAAGTCTGTAATTGTTTTTTTTTTCCTTAAACTACATATTGGGACTGAATGGGGGACTTTGGCTTAACACAGAATGTAGGAGACTGTAATGTTAGAATATGTCATTGAGAATCGAATGATAAACTTCAGCACATTTGGCCCAAGATAATGTTCAACAGATCTACAATTCCGATGTAAAGATTCTTATTCAGCTCCTAGAGAAATTTCAAATAAATGCCTAAAAAGATAGACAGAAAAGGAGAGAAATACAGTATTAATCATATCTAGTTTGGCTTACATTTAATAAAAATGTGTTATTTGGATAGAATTTGTAAAGCAACAGCCACAGGAACTTAACAATTATAAAAACGAATCACTTGGTTTTTCTTTTTAGCTTCAGCATGCATGAATTCTAAATATCAGCTACTTAAGCAGCCAGAACCCAATGATGTCACATGCAATTAAATTTTAATCTATACTTTAATATGCATCAGGTCCCATATTACATTCAGTATCATTTTGAAATTTATTACTAAACCATTCTTTTTTCTTACATAATTAAAATAAATCAAATGGTATGTAGCACATAGCAAATGGGGAAAGGCCAAACCTTTCTATACATGGTATTTGCATTATAGGAGATTATTCTAAATGGATTTTGTATTACTATCTCTAATAATACATTGATCTAAAAAATTTAAGACTCTTTAAACTTAAAATTATTTTCTCTCATGCCATGAAAAAATTTAAGAGAAATTATCTTTAAGGTCATTGTAAGTTATGTCAGCCTTGAAAATACTGGACTTGCATCCAGAGTCCAAGAGGCTGGGTGCTAAAAGAAGGCAGAGGTCAAAGGGTGACTCAGCTAGGAAGGTCACGAAAAGAACAAGTCTAAGAGCTCAAGCTGGGGGAAGATTTAAAAACTTTTAAACTCTTCTGCATGTGTGAATATTCATGGTGTGTGTGTGTGTGTGTGTGTGTACATGTGGAAGCCAGAGGTCAACTTCAGAGGTTTTTCAGGTGTTGTCCATCTTGTCTTGGGTCTCTCACTGTTCTGAAACTTCCAGAGTAGTCTAGACTGTCTAGTCAATGATTCCCAGGATCTGCTTGTCTGTGTGTCCCTAGCGCTGGGATTACCAGCGGATACCCACTTGGCTTTTTATGTAGGTGCTTGGGATTGAACCTCCATTCTCATACTTACACAGTAAGCACTTTACTGACTGAGCCTTCTTCTCAGCAACAATTTTCTATATTTCTGATTAGCCTGTATTATTGTATATGTTAATAAGAGTCTGTGTGATATTCTAGTGCATGCATAGAGCACTCACTGACCAGATGAAGACAGATGACATGACCATCTGCATGTGTGTTCCCCCTCTGTGAGTAAGCATTCTAGTATATCCTCTCCCTCAATAAAAGTGCCCACTGTCTCAAAAAAGCAAGCAAATAAATAAACAAACAAACAAACAAATAAAATACTACACAAAGGAGTCACCACACCTGGATATATACATATATACGTCTTTTTGAGAAAGGGTCTCCCTGTAGCCACAGCTGGCCTGGAACTTTCTATGTAGACTAGACTGGGCTTTTTCTCAGAGACATCTGTCTGCTTCTGCCTCCTGAATGTTGCATTAAAGGTGTGTACCACCACATCCAGCAGCCATATGTTTTTAGAGTACCTTTTCAATGAACATGTCTTAATTTGGTTGCAATATCAAATGCCATAGGCTAGGTAGCTGAAACAATTGTTATTCCATCTCAGAGCTCTGAGATTGGGATGCTTACTGCGAGGTCCCGAATCCCACTGAGAGAAGTCCTCTCCCCTCTCAAAATGTGCTTTCCTCAGCCTTCATCTCGAGTGTCCGGGGCTATTAGAGACTAAGTTGTTTTTAAGTTTTGTAGTAGTTACATATGTTAATGAGGTATTTGAGGGATGAGACCTAAATGTACACACAAAATTCATTGATGTTTCATATACCTTATATATACTGTCTGACTATAGTTTTATAGAATACTTACATCTGTGTGTTCACATGTGCATTCAAGTGTACATGGGAATGCATATATGTAGTGACCAGGCGTTGACATCATGCAACTTTCTTAGTTGAGCTCCATCTTATATTTTAATTTATTTAGTTTTAAATTTTTATTTATTGATTGTGTAGGCATATGTGTGTCAGGAAGTGTGTAGGTCAGTGTACAACTTATGAGAGTTGATTCTCTCCTTCCAGGCTTCAGGGATCAAACTCGGGTCATCAGACTGGACAGCAAGTACTTCTGCCTGCTGAGCCATTTTGCTAGCCCTCCACCTTATCTTTTGAGATGTGATCATTCACTAACCTGAGCTCACGATTTCTGCTAAGTTGCCTGGCTAGCAAGTCCTAGACATCCTTATGTCTTTGCTTTTGCAGTACTGGGATCACAAGCACCTGCCACCTCATTCAGCTTTTTTAACAAAGAGAATATATATATATGTATATGTGTGTGTGTGTGTGTGTGTGTGTTTTGCCTGTATGTATGTAATTGCACCTGTGTCCTTCAATGCCTGCTGAGGCCAGAAGAGAGTATCAGAGTCCCTAGAACTGGAGTTTCAGATAGTTGTTAGCTGCCATGTGGGTGCTAAGATCCAAGCCTGAGTCCTGAAGAAGAACAGCCAATGCTCTTAATTGCTGAGCCATCACTCCAGCCTCCTGCATTCAGCTTTTATTGGGTGCTTGGGATGGACTTCAGCTAAGCCCTTCATGGACTGAGCCATCTCCCAGCCCCCAGAACTCCGTTTCTATGGTGTCATGCCCTGTGAGATCAGGTGCGGAATTTCTCTCTGTGGCATGTCAGTGCTCCCAGTCTCTATTTGGAGTATTTCCCTACCTGTTCTAGTCGACTCTAACTGTCAACTGAGCAGGACCCAGAGTCACTTGAGAAGGGAATCTCAATCTAGCAATTGCCCAGATCAGACTGGCTTCTGGGAATGTCTGTGGGGGGTTTTCTTGATTGTTAATCGATGCAGAAGGGGCCAGCCCACTGTGGGCGACTAGACTCACTGGGTAGGTGGTCTTTGGCAATCTGAAAAAGCTAACTAAGCATGAGATTACTAGCTAACTAGCAATCAGCATTCCTCCACAGTTTCTACTTTAAGTTCCTATCTTGATTCCCCTTAGTGATTGACTGCTACCTGGAAGTCTAAACCAAAATAAACACTTTTTTTCTCATAAGTGGCTTTTAGTCAGCATTTTTATTACAGCAACTAAATGAAAGGAGAATACCACCCTTTTCTACTTTTTCATTTGCTTTTTAATTAAGTGTGTGTGTGTGTGTGTGTGTGTGTGTGTGTGTGTGACTGTGGGTGTCTGAGGAGGCCAGAAGAAAGTGTCATATCTCCTATATCTACAGTTAAAATCTTGTGAGCTGCCTGAGATGGGTGTTGAGAAAAAAAAATTGGATCCTTTCCAAGAGCAACAAGTGTTCTTAACTGCTGAGCCATCTCTTCAGCCCCAACACCAGTATTTTCTTATTTCACATGAAGACCAGATTTAAGATAAAACTTGATTTAAAGGAGAATACCATACTAGGCATGGTGGCATATATCTATAATCTCAGTACCTGGGAGACAGAGGCAAGAGAATCTCAAATCTCAGGCCATCGTTGGCTATATAGCAAGACTCTGGCTCAGACACTCCGGTTAACCCCATCCTGTTTCCCTTTGTTAATTTTTCCAGAAGCTTCCTAATGTTACCAAAGCATCAGGTTCTGAGTCTTGTTGATAAAAGAATTTGAAATGGACTCAGAAGAAAGCTTGAGGACCATCTTATTAGCGTTTGAGAGAAAAACAACACAGCAGATAGGCTGTAAATCTCAGTAGCTGCTAAGAAGAGGGAGCTGGAGAAGAGGAAGCAAGAAAGGCAAACCTTCTGAGCTACAGGTAAGTCTGTAAGCAACTGCTGGGGGTAGGAGGTACTTCAAACACTTAATAGTCCACGACTGAGGGAAGCAGAGGTAGGAGCTAGAAGCAGAAACCAGGGAGGAACACTCCTTACTGGCTGGCTCCCTCTGGCTTGTTCTGCTATTTTTCTTAAACAGCCCAGACCTTCCTATCTGGAATGGTATCACTCACAGTGAGCTGTACCCTCCCACATCAATTAGCAGTTGAGAAAATGCCTCACAGACATGAACACGGGGCAATCTGACCTGGGAAATTCCTCAATTGAGCTTCCTCTTCCCAGGTGACTCTGGGTTGTGCTAAGTTCACAGCTGAAGCTAATTATCACAGGATCCATCCTAAATGACTTTTAAGCCTGCTAATGCCCGGTTACTTACCTAACGCTAGGACTGAAAAATTAGTCCACATTTTTGTATCAATTCTAAGCAGTCTGGTTCAATGTATGGAAAGAAAGGAGAAAAGAGACCAGAGAGCAAGTCTCAGTATAACTTCTCTTAAGAACTCACATATCATCAATAGAACTTTTCATATTAGGCAAGTATGTCAGATTTAATGTGTTTTTCTGCATATATTTTGATAATTGGTATACTTTGGTACCAGTTAGTACACAGAAAGGAACACTATTAAATTGTCCTTCATGGAAAGGAACAACCTTAAGGAGTTTCACAGACTGCCAATAAGGGATCCTAAATACAAAATGGCATGCTTAGGAGAAAACAGATATTCATGCAAAAGAAACTTAAACGTAGCAGCCAGCAAGATGCTTCACTGGGTAAAAGTGCTTGCCGTAAAGTCTGATGACATGAGTTTGATTCCTGGAACTCATGTAAAGATTGAAGGAAAGAACCAACTCTGCACAGCTGTCTTCTGACCTGTGAGTGACATGTGCCCTTATCACATACATGCATACACACATACATGCACACACACATGCAACCCTTAAAGATTTATGTCTTGACTATTTTCATGATGCTGTGATAAAATACCCTGACAAAAGTAACCAAGGGAAAAATATGTCAACTTGACACCATAACCTTCCACTTCTGGTCCTCACAGGCTCATATCCATGTTACCAAGTAGAATGCATTCAGTTCAACTTGAAACGTCCCCACAGTCTTTAACAATTCCAACAGTTTAAAAGTCTAAAATCTTTTAAGTGTGAGCTCCTATTGAATCAAAAGCAAGTTATACACTTCCACCATATAGTGGCACAGAGTAAACAGTCTTATTCTAAAAGGGAAGAACTGTGTAATAGTAAAGAATCATAAGACAAAAGCAAAAACAAAATCCAGCAGAGAAAAAATCCCAATCCTACAGCTCCATGTCCTGCATCTGGCACTCATGATGAAACTGGCTGGGCTCCAAAGGGCTTGGGTCGCTTAGCCCCTTCAAGTTTAACACTCACAGCACACACAGCCTCTCTCTTGGGCTGGCTGCATTTTATGCCTGTAGCTCTCTTTGGCAGACATCCTGTGGTCCTGGCATCTTGAACATGTTGGGGTCTCCACTGTCATCTAGGCTTCACTTTCACAGCTTCACACAATAATGGTCTCTCAAGGCCTCTTTCCAGGGACTCTGACCTTGCCACCCATTGTCTGACCTTTGTTGCTCACTGAAATCATGACTTTATTTTGTTGACTGATATAGTTTGGTACCAGCCAGTACATAGGAAGGAAACATCGTGCAATTGTCTTTGTGGAAAGAAACAACTTTTAGGACTTCCAAAGACTCCAGGATCACCTCAGTCCTGCATGTTTCATACCTCCAAACTAGTACCATGGGGATGATGCTACCAAGCGCTGCTGCCAGCTCAGGATGCACCCTGGCCCTGTGGACCACAGCTGTATCGGTTTCCGTGTGTGGCCCTGGGGACACACTCTCCTAGGCCGTTGCCTTTGAGAATCAGGGAGTATCCTCAATTGTATCCTCAGTTCAGCCTTTTTCTTTTCACATAGATTTACATCTTTACAAGTTGGAAACTTTGATGGGTGGGGTCTTTCCCTCAAGGCACCTTTCCTCTTATTCCCAGGGCGTGGCACAGGTTTCTCTGTAATGATCTCCTTAATAATTATAGCTGCTTTGTTGTTTATGCTCTGATTGTCTAAAACGTTAAGTTTGCCCACATACCTTTCCTCTTCCAAATAAATTAGTCCACTATCTTTAAATTCAACTTCACTAAAGTGCTCAGGACATGGACAGAATGATACCAGGTTCTTGGCCAAATGTGACACAAATGACTCCTAACCTAGCTGCTGATAGAGTCCTTAACCCCCACCCCAGGCCCACAAAACCTGTCAAACTAGGCTCCCACTGTCCATATTTCTTATCCTCTAATTTTCCACAAGAATGATCCATTAAATTCTGTTTATAGCAGAATGAGCTTTTCTAACCTTAAGTTCCCAACTCTTCCACATTCCTCCAGAAAACCAGTTCCAAAGGTGTAAGAACCACATGGTCAGGTTTATTGCAGCAGCAATCCCACTGCTTATACGAGCTTATACCAGTTTTCTGCTTTAATTGCTTTCTTTAAATGTTTTTTGGATTTATTTATTATATTTTATGTGTATGAGTGTTTTGCTTGCATGTATGTAATTGTATCATGTGTGTGCATGATGCCTACAGAGGTCAGAAAAGGATGTCAGATCCCCTGGAACTGTAGTTATAGATGGTTGCTAGCCAACATGTGGGTGCTGGGAACCAAATCTGGGTCCTTTGCAAGAGTAGTCAGTGCTCTTAACCACTGAACCATCTCTCCAGCCCCTTTGTTACTTTCTTATTATAATAAAATATCCTAACAAAAGCAACTCACAGTGCAAAGGGAGAGTCCTTTGGTGGGGGACTCAAGGAGGCTGGATTGTGAAGCTGCTGGTTATATCATATCCACAGACAGGAGCAGAGAGCAGTGAATACTGCTCAGCCAACCTTCTCCTTTTTAGACAACCCAGGAAGGATCTCCATCCAGGGAATGTTGCCACCCACATCGGGCAAGGTTTCTCACCTCAATCTCAGTTAACTGGGTCAATGTGCTCCCCACAGGCATACCCAGAAGTCCATCTCCAAGATGGTATTAGATTTCCTGAAGTGGGCAATTGAGATGAATCATCTCAATGTATACTCTGGTATTTATAGATCACATTTGAAATAATTTATAGCATAGTTATATTATAGAATATCTGTTGATAATATACTTATGTTTATTACATCTTGCATTACTATTACATACAATGTGTGTTTCAATCCTTTTGCATTTTTCATATAAAACTGAAGATACTGAGGCAAGATAGTAAAACACGGATAAATAAGGGGACTTGGGAAGAAAAAGGAGCCCCTCATCTCCAGTTTGGTTGAAGCCTCTTGCCTACTCTGAAAATCAAGAATTCTAGCACAACTGACAGCATTTGCTGTGAGGGTTTCCAGTATAAAGACAGTACTCCTTTGATATAGAGAAGAATGTTAAAATAACACTGAGCCATGCTTACGTCCTGAGCCTATATGACCTTTAAGGATAGCCTCACTCCTTTCCCAGGTATTTCCTTGGAATCTCAAAAACAAGACTAAAACTTGGTTTACCGTAAAAATATTAGCTTTCCCTGTAACCTGGGTGATCTAGGCTTGTACCTTGTCAGCTGTTAACCTATCCAATACATAGGAACCACTCTAGGATCCCATTTAGGTTTCTTAGTAAACCTTGAGGTATAAGGTCAGAAGTCACCAAAGACAGTATATAGGGCTTCTTTGTAAGGACACTTAATAGTGACTCTTCTTTGAGAAGCCCACACCCGTATGCCTGGGTATTGTCTTATTTTCTTTATGAGTGCCTCTTTTTCTTTTAAGTGGCATATATTAAAATGGTTGTTTCATATTGGCTCTTATTGAAATTCTTTTCTGTTGCCAAGTCAAGAATCTGTCTTTACCTAAGTCAGGTTCTTAAAACAGCAAAGAAGCTCCTCTGATGATTGGTGGTTGCACTGAGCTGTGTCTCCACCCTACAGACACTGACAATACTATTTTTTAACATGATGATTTCCATGTAGACTTATATTAGCATGTTAGAATAAAGTGGCAGTTGTGTTTTGATATTTTTACTTTTTGTTTCTTCTTTAAATTATTTTAGTAAAATGGATAGCTTTCAGAGGTGGAGGGGAAGAAGAGGAAGAGAGGAAAATAACCAGAAAGGCAGAAGTAGGTCGGGGGGAGGAGGAGGACTAGAAGAGGAGGAAGAGCAGGAAAAATAGGAGAAGGGCAGCATCAGGCTACCCCGTGCCTGCACAACTGCATGTCTGCGCATTTCCTAGTTTGGCTTGACAAAGTACGCTGATTATAGAATTTCTTAAAAGGTCATTTGGTAAAGTAAAATAAATGACTTGGAAAAAATAATCCTAAGGGGAAATTGTTTTGAACAATTAAATCATAATAATCATAATTTAAACCACTTTGCAATTAGTCTTTTTATGAACATCTACAACTCCAAAATGATCTTTACAAAAATGAATCCTGGCAACCAATTAGTGCTTGGTCTAGTCTAATTTATTTGATTTTCTTGAGGGCAGAAAATGCTGAAGAAGAATCCTAGAAAAGGACCGCCATTTAAAATGCTCACGTGAAATAATATTTTTTTGAAAAGCATATGCCTTGAGATTTTTATTACAAATTAAAAATATCGTGCCTACTTTCTTCTCATTGAATACTATGCAATAATTTAGAAGTGTATCTACATTATTTTATGCAAACTAAATCTGTATGATGATGAATATTATTTTCACTTATTAAAAAGAATATAATAAACCATTTCTGGTGACTATTGTTAACTTTATTTGGAAACAAAGTATTATCACCTGCATTCTAATGATTATATTTGTGTTTCTTTGTAAATTTTTAATTGAATTTTTGTATATTTCATACATAACATCTTAATCAATCTTAATCATCTTTACATCCCTTTTCCCACTGGCACCCTCCCGTGGTCCCTCCACTGGAATTCATACATTCTGTTATTTGTTTTAAGGTTTATCGTGACAAGTTAGTATCCAGATGTTCCTCAGTGCACATTCATCCACTGGGGTCTAGTTAGCCTATCTTTGAAGAAGATCAGCTCTTCCTTACCTAGCAGTAATCATCTGCCAATAATTCTTCAACTAAGATTGGGGCTTGTTGCCCATTTCCACAGTTATGTGCTGTAGATGTGTCTGCCTGAGTTTGCATGGGTCTTATACATGCTGACACCATTGCTGTAGGTTCATATGAGCCAGGCTCAGGAACATGTACGAGTCTATTTCCATGTGGTCATGCACTGCTTCCCTGGCTCTTACAATCTTTCCACCTCCTCTTCTGCCATGGCCCCTGAGCCCTGGGTGGGTGGTGTTTAATATAGAAATCCTGTCCAAGGACCCATACTCTGAAGATTCTTACTGTCTATGCTTTGGCCATTTGTGGTATTTTCTGTTTCTGACTCTGTTGCATGAGGGAGCTTCATTAATGAGAATCAAAAGATTCATTAGTGTCCTCTCTACCCCTTGTTCTATGTTCTGTGAGCCTTAGTTATAGAGGCTGCATTGTAGCTGTGCCACTTAAGCTTGGGCAATTCACAGACAATGTCTGTGTGTGACCATTTGTGGTACTCTGTAATAGTCTCCTTCTGCAAAAGAAGCTTCTTTAATGAGTGGTCATACTTAACGGTAACTATAAGGATGCATATTTTGTACATAGTAAGAAATTACATTTGTCTAGGGATGTGACAGCCTTGGGGTTTTCTCTCTAAGATCTATGAGCTCTCCAGTCATGTGTACTTGGCTTTGTTTACAGTACTGCACATGAGTTTTCTCACCTTGTGTGGGCTTTAAGTCCAATTATGTAGCTGTTAATTACCCCAAGATGAAAGTGCCATTACTGCACCAGTGTCCTTTGCTGTGCCAGTCATTGATAGTCATTGAAGCTGAGGTTGGACCATTGATTGATGCTCTTCTTTAGCAGTTTGTATCGTGTTCTCCAAAGTTATGAAAGCTAGCCTTCAGGGGAAGTGGCTTCCAGGTTAGTTCCAGCTCCATTGCTCCAATCCTGTGCCTGAATTATGTTCTGCCTTCAGCAATAGGATCTTACCTTCAAGTTCTGGAAGGCAATCATGGGCTATGGAGATAGCCTGTGAAATTTTGGGAGTCTCTTGGACTATGCTGGCCAACAACTCAAACGAAGGTTTCTCCTGTCTGGAGAAACGATTATATTTGTAACAAATTATTACATTAAATTCAGAACATCCTATTTTAATTAAACGTATATTTATACTAAAAATTGTTTTTGACTTATTTTTATTTTATATTTTTGAGTGTTTGCCTGCATGTATATAAGTGTATCAGTGTCATACAATGCCCAGGGAGGCCACTGGTACTGGCATTACAAATGGTTGTTAACTGCACAAGAATGCTAGGAACCAAATCTGGGTCCTCTGTAAGAGGATAAGCTCTCTAACCCGCCCCTTAAAATTGTTTTTGAGACAGGATCTCAGGTAGACCAGGCTGACCTCCTAATCCTTCTGCCTTCTTTTCCCGAGTGCTGCTATTACCGATCTGTGCCACCATACCCGCTTTATGAGGTTCTGGGGATGGAATCTGGGGCTTTGTACACACTCTGTAAACTTCCTACCAACTGAGCCACATTCCAGCTATTTAAATTTATTTTTTATGTAAAACCTAGGGATGAAGTTGGAAAAATATTGGATAGCAGTGATACTAAGTCAAACATCTGCTTTCTCCTCACCCTTGCTCTCAGTTTCTCTAGTGACTATAAAGTTAAGAAAGTGACTTCCTGAGTGGCTCACTTAATGTCTTCCATGGGAAAGAGGCTTCTGTGAGTTTATACTCATGTGTACGATGATCCGGGTTTGCTTCATGAAGAACCTGTCCTTTAGTATGGGCTCACTTATGATTTCACAATACCGAGAGAAAACATGAAAACCAGCCGTGTGTCCGTTTCCTTGTTTCAGACACATTTGAGAAAGATGACTGATTGATGTGGATGGAAAAACTGAAACCAGTTGCTAACACAATGTATAATTTTCTAATGCCAACAAATGTACAACGATCATATGTTCTCTGTGATCCAGACCTTAATAAGAGTTTGGATTTTATTACAAGAGTTCTATAGTCAGGAGTGTCCACATTAGGAAGCAGATACTAAACACTTCGAGATACATGGGCCTGGCTCCCAAGGATTTCGGACGAGAACTAACACTCCTGTGGGGACACGGCAAACTACAGAAAAGGGAAAGTTCTGCTGAGTCTTCATATGATCTCTTGAAGTCTCTCCTTAGGAGAAAGAGGAGGCAAAAGAAAAGCCGAAGAATCAGAAAAGAAAGAAGAAACTAGATGGGAAAAGCGAAAGAGAACTCCCAGAGAAGTGAAATCTACAGAAGGACCGTAGCTTAGTGATGCTTCTTGGTGGAAACACAGCCCCTTTCATTTGTTCGATGCTCCCCTATCCCTGCCCTGTCCTCCTCTTCCCTCGAACCGCCCCGCCCACCTCATCCAGGCCGGTCCACCTCATCCGGGCCCGCCCACCTCATCCGGGCCTGCCCACCCCCTGTTCAGGTCCCACCCACCCCCTTGCAGGTCTCTCCTCTGCCTCACTCATCCCTTGCTCCTCCCCTTTCTCCTGTCCAGGACTGTCTTCTCAGAACCTCTGGCTGACTAGGCCTTTATCATGTCTAGTAGGAAGCCTGGGTAGAGGTTTTCAGGTGAGGAGCATGGCAGCTCTGACCCCGTTTTTCTTTCCAAAATAAGAAACTTGCTGCTGTTTTAAAAGCTTCAGAAGACAACAAAAATAATACAGTGTCCCCCTCTGCCCCCACATCGTACACACAGCGAGGAACTCAATTAGCCTTTCCCTAGGCCGAAGAATGCATATAGTTTTATCCCCTAAAACAGTTGACTAAAATCACCTAAAGTTTATACTCTTTCTGACTACTGAAGTGAAAATAGACACACTCCAAAAAGAAATTTAAATAATATAAAACTCTCAAAATAGCCACTAATGGATTTGGTATATTCTTTTTAGAGTTATTCTTAAATGAATATACATACATGTATTTTTATCCCAAATGCAGTTGTATATTTCACTCTGCAACTAACTTCTTAAATGTGATAGTCCAATTTAGACATTTTCCCATGTTGATTCATATAGATCTACAGATCGATCTTGCTGTTTGAATGTCTGCCTGCTGCCTGCTGCCTGTCCATTTTATAATTCATTTTAGCTCATTTTCTTTATGAATAGGTAGATAATTTTTCTTGTTTGCGTGGGTGAATGTCTGATATATATCATGTCAAATTTTCTGAAATAGAATATTTGTGTGAAAGGAATTCTCTGCTTGATTTTTCTTTTGGTGTGTGTTGAAACAGGTTATAATGTAGCCCAGGTTGGCCTCAAACTCATTAAGTAGCCAAGAATGACCTTGAACTCCTGATCCTCTTGCTTCCTCCTCCCAAATGCCTGGGACTACAGGTGTGTACCAGCACACCTGGAAAACTAACCTGTCTTTGCTAGTGTTTCTCTTTCTTTCCTCTCTCCCTCCCTCCTTCCCCCTCTCTTTCTTTCCTTTTTGTGAGACACTCTGGCCTAAAACTTGATATATAGACCAGGTTGGCTTCAAACATGCAGAGACCCTCCTCCCTCCCTCTACCGCTCAAGTTCTGGGACTACAGACAAATTCCATGCCTGCATACTGCTTGAAATTTTGACGGATAAAACAGTGTTGCCCTTAAAAAGCTTGTAACTTATTTGCATTCTTATTTGCTTCTTAGAGCTTTCTTACCCTTGTCCCCATGTTCAGTAACGTCACTGAAGGCTGCCCTGGTACCATCCAGCCATCTTTGTCCTCTTAAGCCAGTTTTCTTTAAATCCCATCTTACAAAAAACAAAAGCAAAACAAAAACCTTCCAGATCCAGGTGTTCTCCAAAATTCATTCATTCCCTTCATTTCCTTCTGAGTTAATACTGTGTTTGTGGAGTATTTCATGTTCTCAGGCTTTGTGATGTCTGGCTGTCAGCCAAGGGAAAGAGATGGGATAGATACACCTTTCCAGGCTTGGGCCCCGATCCCTGAAATGCCCATTCCTACACTGTCTAGCACCTTCTGAGCTGAGTCCTCCTGAGGTCAGTGCCTGTGTCATGGCAAAGCTGTGGATGGCAGAGTCTGTGTTAAAAGGCAGCCATTAGCACAGTGGGTGAACTGGTGGCTGTAGGCAGCCTGTGGTGACAGATGTATTTAACACTTCTCAGCTTTGATCCACACTATTGAGCAACTTATAAAATTAGTTTATATTGATTACCTATAATTGGTTCTATTATGATACTTTCACGCTTCTATATAGTGTATCTTGATCATAATCATCCCCAGTTTCCCTCTATGGGTCCTCCTCACTCCTACTGATCCGCATCCTCTTCTCAACTAGTCCTCCTCCTTTTATGTCTTTTTTTTTGTGATACAATGAATTTTTTTAGGGTTGCTTACAGGAGAGTCAGGAGTTATTGTCAGGAAGCATGGGCATTTATCAGTGACTACACCATTGAAGAAAAATGTCTCTCCTTCCCTCAAAAATCATTAACTGCTTATAGATCCTGAGGTTGGGGGCTTCATGAGACCATCCCCACTCCAGAAATGTGGACAGACCCAATCTTGTGCAGATAATCACAGGTCACAGGTCAAGTGAGTTTATTAGTGCAATGGTTATGTGGTACCCAGAAGACAGTGTTGTACACTGGGACCCTTCCTACAGCTCTCATTCTTGAGCTGTCTTCCTCATAGCCTGGCTTTCCCGAGGCCCTGTGGTTGTATGGTCCTTCTTTGAGCCACATCAACAGGTCACTTCCTGCTTGTAAACCTATGGAGGGTCATTCCCTGTAGACTCAGATTCAAATCCTTAACTTATACCCCTAAACAACCACCTGTGGTAGCCTTTAGACATATGAGCAGAATTAACCAATCTTTGAAGTTTACATTAGAGGTCAGGGCCACATAGCATCCAGGACACACTTTTATTTAAAACAACAACAACAACAACAAAACAGTGCTTCAGAGAACTTTTCCTGTCTGCTTGGCAGATGTTAAGCTTGTTTATTTTTAGGGTTCACCTATTGCAGTGGAACAAATGGCAAGTTTGTTCATGGATGATGTGTGCCTGTAATCACCTAAGCTTACAGCAGTCTGAGAATTCATTAGCCTCAATTTTCTCTTGTGGGCAAACTTCACTGCAACTCAGAGGCTGGATCAACCTGCTTGAGGCTACCAAGTGTGTGGGACCCACTCCAGAGAAACTCCCAAGCAGGTCAACCCCCAGTTCACAGGCTGCCTTCTGTGACCTCAGGTTGTCCCTGAGGGCAGTGCGTATAGGAACATTGTGTCTGCAGTCTGCAGAGGCACAGCTCACTTTCACTCTCAACTGAAGGTTCTGTTTAAAGCTTTCTAGCCTCCTATTTCTGTGTGGTCTCTCAATTTTGGTCCAACTGGGGAGAATAGGTGATACCCTTCTGTGATGTGTCTGTGATGCAGTCTGGCCTCTCAACCCATCTGTTCTCCTCTGTCTGCAGCAGGATTTTCTGGGGTTTTCCATGTCAAGGTCCTTCTTCATTTGTCAAGGCCTGAGGCTGCTGATGTGGAGGGAAGGCATTTTTCTAAGGCGGTGGGAGGGTTGGCAGGTTTATAACTATAATTATACCCTACTGAAAATAGCTGTTATTCAATAGTGTATTGTTCTTCATACACTGGTCTAACGATGGTGTGCTCAGTCATCAATTATCAGTCAGCACTGGCTTTTGGGTGTCAAGCTGGTGGAACTGGGCAGACCCAGGAATGTGGGGGGGTTGACGGGCACTTCTGGTGGGACACATCTTTGTTCTGCTTGTGTCCTGATCCAGCTCACTGGTCACTTTCCTGTCCCCAGGTGCTGCTTCTCCTCAAGAGCCTCTGTCCTATGTAAGTGTGGCCAAGACTGTCCTAGCCAAGCACTGAGAACAACTGTGTGTTAACTTGCTATTTGCAGCCAAGCACTAACAAGTAGCATCAATCTTCCTGGGGGAAGTTCCTGGTGAGCAGAGGTCACAACTGAAATGAAGTTGTTTAAAACCAACCTACCCAGTGGTTCCCAGCAGAAACTTTCCATTTTCAAACAGGGTTAATCACAAGAGAAAAAGCTGAAATGCCACCTTGACACTCCTTGTTAGGTGTTTAGAAATAACTGTTCCTGAGAAAGTCTGTCTGGGATAAGCAGGATGTTTGTCTATGAGTTCTCAAGTTGTTGGTTCATTCAGAGCCCTTCATTTCACAAGTTAGGAAAAAAAATTAGTTTTGTTTTGTTTGAGACAGAGTTCCCTGCAGCCTAGCAGGGACATCTGACTTTCTGTGGCTTCTGGGGATCCGAACACAGGTTGTCAGAACTGTATGGCAAGCACTGTCACCCACTCACCCCTATTTGAGGCCCTGAAAGATTTTTTTTTGAGCCTCTTGTGCATCCCAGTTTGTCTTAGAACTTGATAAGCAGCCAAGGATGACCTTAAACTCTTGGTCTTCATGCCTATTAGGTGTAGGGCTGCAGGTGCGCACCACCATAAATGGCTGTTTTGATGGATATTTATTTAAAATTATTCAACACCATTGAGCATGTGTGGTAAGTGTTGGGATTACAGCTGTAACAGGAACTAAGTCTCTACCTGTAGCTTATAACACTCCTTGGGAAAATAACAGTGTAAGAAAGTTTGTTGTATTGATTATATTTTGGTATATAGATTCATAAAACCTAAAGCATGTCTTGATGGGTTAGGGACTGTGGAGATGTATCCGCATGAAGTCCTGAGATTGATCCCCAGAATTCATGTACAAAAAGTTGTGTTTGCAACCTCAGTACTGGGCAGGGGGAGAGAGGTGGGGCTTACTGGTCAACTAGCCTCACTATTTAATGAGCTCTAGGCTACTGAGAAAACTTATCTCAAAAAAACAAGGTGGATGGACCTGAGGTTAACCTCTGGTATCTACACATGTGCAGGCACATGTGCATATGCACACATACTCAGACATGCACACGCATCCCTTCCCCCCACCACATACACAACAAGAGTGACAACAGTGGCTTATTCCCCACAGTGTTGTGTACACGCCAGGTGAGTCTTCTGCAGCCCTCACTGGGCTCTTATTTGTGGCTACTTTGAATCAGAAGACTAGCTGGTGGCTGGACTCTGTTGGGAGAGCTGGGATGGCTGGACCCTCTGTCTATATGGTCATTTGTCTCAGGACTCCATGAAAATAGGCTCTGAGAAGCAACTGCCTGTTCAGATTCTGTGTGGTGTGTGTGTGTGTGTGTGTGTGTGTGTGTGTATGTGTATGTGTATCTGTGTCTGTGTTGTTTGCTGTATGTGTGTTGTTTCCAGTGGACTGGAAAAGCTGCACAGGAATGACGAGAGGCAGTGTAGGATGGAATTACATGTGGGATGCATGTGAGAATGGAAGCAATGAAAGATGGATGAGGGTGGGATGACAGACAGAGCTGGGGTTGCTGCTCCACATAAGGAGATCAGGATAAGCCTTTTGAAGAGATGACATTGGAACAGAGACCAGTAAGGTTAGGTGGGGGCCACGTGGCCCACCCAGAGAGTACAGCAGCCACAGAGAAGCATGCACAAAGTCTCTGAGTGGGAACAGCTAGGGGTCAATGTGGCTGGAGAGCAGGAAGAAGGGAGCTGCCATGGTTGGTGAAATGAAGCCCACAGACCTTGTGAAGGCCTCACAACACAACACGGCTTTGTTCTGAGAAGGGATGAGATTTGGTTGCTGTTTTAAAAGAATCACTTTGGTTTCTGGGTACTAAATACAACAGAAATGGGGTGGAGACTATGAGAAAAGAGAAGGCAAAGACTGAGGAGACAGCTCAGTCAGTAAAGTGAGGTTAATATCCAGAACACACTTAAAAAGTCAGGGCATGCTGAGATGTGCTGCGGATGTGGGGACAAAGGCTCCTTGGGGTTTGCTGGCCAGCCAGTCCAAACCTGTGAACTACACGTTCAGTGAGAGGCCCTGTCTCAAAAAACAAGACGGATGATGCCTGGGGTACGACACCTGAGGCTGACTTCTGGCTTTCATACACGAGCGCATGTATGCGTAAACAAACCTGTGCCCAGGTACATGTATACAGACACAGAGGCAAGGGAGAGGCTTGGAATACAATAACCACAGTGCAGGTGATGAGGAAAATTCAAGCTCAGGATGCTCGTGACCCACTGATTTCAGTTGGGAGAGAGTAAGGTGAGAAGATTGCCTTCTAAACCATGGATCTAACCACCCGAGTGGTCTCTGATGAGATATATGACATCACTGGGGTCAAGAAAAGAAACACTTGGAAATAAAATCAACTACTTTGCCTCATAAAAGTTCCAACACTGAATGTTGGGCAGCTGACATAACTCATCATTTTGTGGAGTTGGTTCTCTCCTTCCTCCTTTGTATGGGTTCTGGGCATCAAACTCAGGTCATCAGGTGTGTGTGGCAAGTGCTTTACTTGCTGCTCCATTTCACTGGCTCCAATCTCATCATTTTATACATTAGGAATCTGAGATCTGGAAAAGTAGAGGGATTTCTTTTGTTTAAAGATCATATAAGAAACAAATTCTGGCAGATTTGGTTGTAGAAAGACTGATTTGTTCTACTCTCCAGCATCTTGGACAAAGACTGTCTGCAGACTTCCTGGGCTCTTAGGTTTGATGAAATCTGCTCTGGAGTGGTACTGGAGCTGATTTGAGAGACTTCTATCATCACTTCCCTGCCTCAGAGCCGAAGAGTAATGTGCAGCTCTCTTCTTTGTAGAGAAGAGAAGCCTGAAAGATAAATCCTCAAAATCACATTGTTATTAAAGAAGGTAGGTGTTCAAAGCACCTTAACTTTATCCTAGAGGTGTAATTAGTTGACGTCAGATGGTTTAAGAAATTAAGTTATTTCAGTTCCTCTCCGTTCTGTTGTGTGGTTGTTTTGTTTTAGCTCCAGCAGGAGGAACAGGACTGAGACATAGCACTGGGATGGAGGGGGAGGTACCACTGTGAAAACACATGTTGAGGGACCACCGCATTTCTGAATGGATTTCATCACTCTGGGTCTGTACTGAGATATAAGAAAAATCTGTGATGCTAGCCCATGGAACCTTCAATGAAGTTTGGTTGCTCTGTATATTTTCCTCTTCTCTCTCTCTCTCTCTCTCTCTCTCTCTCTCTCTCTCTCTCTCTCTCTCTGTGTGTGTGTGTGTGTGTGTGTGTGTGAAGAGGCACACTTGTGTGCTCAGGTGCTCATGTGTGCATGTGTGTGTAGGTCAGAGGACAGCTTCATCTGTCATTCCTTAGACTTCATCTACCTTGGTTTTGAGACAAGGCCTTTCACTGGCCTGGGGCTTGCTGATCAGGGCACACAATGAGCCCCCAGGGATCCTCCAGACTCTACCTCCCCAGTGCTGGGATTATAAGCATGCTCTACCAAGCCTGGCCTTTTATGTGGATCCTGGAAATCAAAGTCAGATTCTTGTTCTTGCAAGGCAAACACTTTACTGACTGAGCCATTTCCCCAGCGCCCTTTGTTCTGCTTTTTTGAGGCTTGAAAACTTTCTCGCCTCGTATCTAACAAAACTGAAGCTCACTTCTCTGAAGGCTGCTGAAGTAGCTTTGGATCTATGTCATTCTCTTCTGCTGTGTTGAGTATGCACCTGATACTTTTTGTGGACACTAAATATAGTATTCAGAAAAGTAGAGGAAGTAAAGTAAATAAAGCCAAATATGAATTTGCATCAAAGAGTCAGGATACAAAGGGCCTGTGATAGGGGGAAGTGCCAAGGTCATGAACATGTATGTGTGGAATCCCCAATGGAGTTGGCAGCTTACTTCCCTCTCTCTCCCTTGCTCTCTCTGTTGCATGAATCACCCGGTTTGTTGAAGACAGAAACCTATAATAATCTTTCTTATTAAGCATGAATTATAGACTGTGTTTGTGGCTCAACACGTTCTAAGGATTATCTCATTATCATTATATACTCAGAGCCTGTGTATATCTAGCTATAATGCTTTTAGAAATTGGGACCTTGATTTTTTTTTTTTTTACATATTCACTTTCTGATCTTAAGAAGTCAACTCACTCCTTATGCCTCAGATTTATAACTTATATTATGTTGAGCTTATTTTTGTTTCTGCACTCCAAAATTGATTTCTATTAAAAACATGACAAGATAATTCCAAGTTGGGATCTAAATAAGGAGAAAGGACTCTAAAGCAAAAAGAGAAGTCAGCGAGAGTGTGGATTTGAAGAGAGCAGACATGAACAAGGTCACCAGGATTTCGAGCTTTGGAGGAGAGCAAGGGAAAGAGACATCTCCATCCTGCTGTTTTCACTGTTTGACATGGCAAGGTTTCCTTTTATGCTTCTTACTTCAAATAAAAATTGTTTTGAGATAGGATCTTAAGTATCCAAGTTGGTTCATACTTGCTATGTTGCCAAGGATGACCTTCCACTTCTCCTGTCCCCACCTCCCAAGTGTTGGGATTGCAGGCATGTGGTACCTCACCCAGTTTTTGAGATGCTATGGATCCAACCCAGGGCTTTATGCACGCTAGGCAAGCACTCTGCCAACCGAGCTACATCCTCAGTCCTCAAACTTCCTTTCTTGTGTTAACTTTTTAAATGTGTTAGAGTCAAGGACGGGCTTTATGGCTGCATGCGTTGCCAAGGGTGATGGGGAAGAGGAGGAGTAACCCTTAGCTCCCAGTACAGACTCCCAGTGCTAGGGCACACTGAAATGGAACATCCAGGGCACTGTACTCATCAGCCATGCACCTTGCTTCCCAAGTCCTCTCCAAGTTTAGTTTCTGTGGTTCTATGAGGTTTTTTTTTTTTTTTTTTTTGGTTGTTCCAGAGTTTAAGGGAGGAATTTTGTCATAAATTCTATTTCAGTTCTGCCAATTTTACTTAA
Source organism: Eospalax fontanierii (assembly GCA_035773235.1). Taxonomy (NCBI): domain Eukaryota; kingdom Metazoa; phylum Chordata; class Mammalia; order Rodentia; family Spalacidae; genus Eospalax; species Eospalax fontanierii. Next base: position 46,851,870 of record CM069540.1, on the reverse strand, counting down.
AAATTTTTGATCCAGATCTTTCAAAGGTTTACTTCTGTCTTAGTTTTATGTGGTGCGCAGGAAGACAAACTCTAGCACTGATCTTTCAAAGCTGCACTGAGGGACGCCGTTCGTGTCCAAGTTCACGACGTCACTTTCTCACTTACCTCATCTCTGATGTACTTGTTATCTTGTCTATATTCTGCACAGTGAAAAGGGGCAGGATGACAGTCACAGGGTCTAAACTGGCTACTGCAGCTGCTGATGTACACTCCTCGTGGCCTCGCTTTGCTGCTCCATGCTAAGAGGGGCTCACAGGGAGCAGTGCAGTGGGCAGGCGGCATGGACACATATCCTGCCACTCCTGCTTTTGAGTTTCAATCATGCATCCCAGAACCTCTTTTTCTGGGGGAGGTGTTAGCTTTTTTAGTGTGTGTGTGTATATATATATATATATATGTATATATATATATATATATATATATATGTATTTATTGAATTTTTGTATATTTCATGCAATACATCTTAATCATCTTTATACCCCCCTATCTGAAACCCCATAGCACCCCTCACCAGATTTCATGCATGCTGTCATATATGTTAAGGCCTATCAAGTCAAGCTTTTGTACTCAGATGTCCCTTAGTGCAAGTTCAACCACTGGAGTCTAGTCAGCCTATCTAGAGTCACTCCCTTAAAGAAGATCTACTCTTCCTCAGCCACTTGCCAGCAGTTCCTCGGCTAAGGTTGGGGCCTACTGCCCATTTCCCTAATTCTATGTTGAGTTTTTGTCTGATTGAGTCTGCCTGGGTCTTGGGCATGCTGTTACCATTGCTGCAAGTTCATATGAGCAAGCCTATCCCTGCCAGCGTCTTGGAAGACTCTGTTTCCTTATGTTCACGCACTAACCCTGGCTCTTACAGTCTTTCTCCCGCCTCTTCCTCCCAGAGCCATGAGTGGCTGAGGTTTAGTATAAGAGTCCTATTCAAGGACACACACTCTGCAGTCTCTTTTTCTCTACATTTTGGCAATTATGGCATCATGCTCTGTTGTATGAGGACGCTTTGCTGGTGAGAGTTGAGACATGCATTAGTATTCTCTGTACCACCTGTTCTGCTATATTCCATGAGCCTTAGGTGGAGGGGTTCTGTGGTAGATGTGTCACTTGGGTCTGGGTATTGCTCAGACACATATTCTCTGTGTATGATCAGTTGTGAAGCACTGTAATAGTCTCCATCTGTTGTAAAAAGAAGCTTCTTTGATGAGTGGTAAATGGTATACTGGTCTGTAAATATAAGGATCCATATTCAGCATACAATAAGAAATTATATTTGTCTAGGGATATGACAGAAATAGGGTTTTCTTTAGGATCTATGACCTCTCTAGCCATGTGTATTTGACTATGTTTACAGTACCACCCTTGAGCTCCCCTCCAGTGAGAGGGCTTTAAGTCTGATTAGACAGCTGTTGATTACCCTTAGATAAAAGTGCCACTACTGCACTAATAGAGGTAGTTTGATGTGCCAGTCATAGTGATTATTAGGCTTTGGAGCTGGTTTGGACCATTGATTGATTTTCTCTCTGAGCAATTTGCATGGTATCCTCTAGAACTATGAGGGTCAGTCTTCAGGAGGAAGGTTTCCAAGTCAGTTCCAGCTCCATTGCTCCAAGTCCTGTAGAAGTATGTCCTGTCTTCAGCAACAGGATTTTATCTTCAAGTTCTAGGAGGAAATCAGGGTTGTGGCAATAGTCTGTGTTATTTTGGGCGTCTCTTGAACTACCCTGGCCAACAACTCGAAGGGAGGTTTCTCCTGTCTGGCACTGTGTTTCTTGTTATATAGCCTTCAGCTATACAGATGTATAGCTATACAGCTATACATGTTCCAGATATTGTACGTGCAATATGTGTAATTTTCAGTAGGTTTTTGAGCTAACACATTTTCCTCTGGTTTATTGCACCAGCTAAGCATTATTTATCTCTCCTCCTGTCTAACCTCCTCCTGCCTTCCCAGTTAAAGTACCTTCATTTTCCTTTTAATAATACCTGTATTGTATTATGCCCCTTTCTTGGGCTCCTTCTTCCTGGGGTGCTAACTCATTTGTAGCAAGGTATAGGGATCCAGAATGAATGAATATCCAGTTTTTTAAAAATTGGACATGAAAGGAAAGGATACGAAAGGAGTTTTACTAGGCATCTGAGGCTGGCCTTGAACTCTGATCCTCCTCCCTCAGCTTTCCAACTGCTGGGATTACAGGTATGTGGCCATTCTTACAGATTTCTTTTGATATAGATCATGATTTAAGACCACAATCAATTGTTTGTGTGTATCTGTATAGATGTGTGTGTTCATGTATGCAGGCACATTTGTGTGATGGTGAGCATGCATGTGTATGCACATGTGTATGTAGGCCAGATGACAATGTCCAATGCTGTTCTTCAGGAATTGCCCACCATTTTTTATATTAATCTGTGTATGGGTGTGTGAGTATATTAATGATGTATATGGGTATATGTTGTGGGGTATATCCTCATGTATGTGAATGTGGGTGAGTGGGCAAATATGTGCCATGGGCATGTGTGTGGAGGTCAGAGGACAACCTCAGGGGTCTGTTCTCACTGTCCACCTTGTTCGAGGCAAGGTGTGTTATTTTGTGTTCACCGCTGTCTATGCTAAGAGCTTCTGGGATTCTTCTGTTGCATCTCATCTTGTTATAGGAGTTCTGGGGTTGCAGGTGAGGGTTACCACGCCCAGATGTACGTGGGTTCCGGAGGCCCTCACACTTGCATGGCAAGTGCTTCACCCGTTCACACCCTTGTTTCTTTGAGGCAGGCTCTCTCAGTAGTATGAAACTCACCAAGTAAGCTAGGCAGCTTGGCCAGCAAGACCCAGAAATCCTCCTTCCCCCACTTACCCAATGCTGGGATTACAGACATACTGCCATGTCCAGTGTTTTTTTTTTAACATGGGTTCTGGGAATCAACCCAGATTCTTGTGTTCCCAAGGCAGGCACTTTATTGACTAAACCATTTCACCAACCTCACAATAAGTTCTTGGCTCAAGTATTGGAGTTGGTTTCCTCAAATCTAGTATTCTTCTGGGTTAAGCTTAACTTTCAAAGGCCACTTACCAATCTTTTTTTAGCATGCATCCCAGATGTGGCCTGGCTCTCTTGTCTTTTCCTGGCTCTTCTGTTCAAACCACCCCAGTCTCACATTGGGAGGACAGGAGGCCTCTCATTGGTCATAGACACTGCTTAGTTCTCAAAATGATTATAGGTTTTAAAGTCCTCAAGGCAGTGATTAGAGTTTATTCACCATTTTTTCTACATTTCTGCTTAAATACTGAACAATGACTTGCGTTATGAATAAAGTCCTCAAAATTAAAACAACAAGAAGGTTCAACATTTAATCAATAATTATAAAAAATGGGATTTTCTCTCACTTCAAGTGTAGCACAAGGTATTGCTCAATGCTTTTTTCCGCTTTTCTTCAGATAGCTGCAACCAGCTTTCCAGGTGCTGTACCTATTAATGTCAGCGGGCTGTGACAACCACACTGCTTGGTAAGTCCTTGGCACCCAGTATAGTGAATGAATGTAATTATTCAGGACAGTTTGGTTTATCTTTTAGAATAACTTATTTTTAGTGAATTAAACTTTTATGATCTAGCAAGCTCCTCATACCAGCCAGTTGGGGAAACACCTATAATTTATGCTTCACAGACCTTCTGTCTACGTTCTATAATTTTATTTGTGGCACCCACACAGTTCTGAATGAACTGAAAACCAATTTTGATTTTTTTTCCAAACACAATAAATTAGATCTGAATATTTTTAGACATTTAGGACTGTAATAATTTTATTTCATTCTTTAATACCTGTTTCTCTTAAATTAAAATGTGAGATTTAATCTGGTGAGTTATAAGTATATTTTGCTGTAGTTTGATGAGAAATCAGGAAAATGAACAGATTTCTAGCTAGAAATTATTCACTGATATTGGACCCAATATTGGATTCAAATGCTGTTGAACTAAAGTTTACTTATTTAGGCCTTTAAATTAAATTATTTAGTAATTTATCAAAAGTAGTTTCTGTAAATTATATTAGGATGAATCCTTCTTTATTTTTTGGCCTTTAACTCCCTTTATATGTAGTTGATGATGACCTTGAACTTCTGCTCATCCTGCCTCTGTTTCCCAAGAGCTGAGATTACAGACATATGCCACCTCACCCAGTCTATGAAGTGTTGGGGTTCAAACCCAGGGCTTTTGCAAGCTAAGCAAGCAGTCTACCAACTGAGCCTCAGTCTCAGCATTCCCTGAAAACCAGGTGCATTAGTTTTACTTCACTTTGAAAAACACCCGGGACAAACTTACAAGAAGGAAGATTTTCAGCAGCACCTATTTTCAGAGGGCTCAGCCTGGTCTCTCAGCCACGTTGTTTTGGTCCTGTGGTGACACAGAGCAACATTTTGGGAGCTGTGGAAGAGGTGGCCTGTTTATACCTCATACAGGGTAGCCAAGAAGAAAGCAGACGAGGAGGAGTTGGGATCCCGATATCCTCTTCAAGGACACGCCTGCAGTAAACCTCACTTCCTCTCTGTAGGCTCGAGTTCCTCAAGGAGCTCCTACTTTCAGCCGCTTACAGGTAGGGTCCCAAGCCTTTAATGCAGGGCCCTTTGGGACACATTTCAAATCTAAATAGCATCCAATGAGAAGGCATGCGCTGAAGCTCTTCTCCAAGGTCTAGACCCTCTGTGTCTCTGGGGTTCCTATTCCTGTTTGAGTCTCTGGTACCCCAGAGGAAGCTATGAAAAGAGAGGAAAGAAAGAAAGAGAGAGAGAGAAAGAGAGAGAGAGAGAAAGAAAGAAAGAAAGAAAGAAAAAGAAAGAAAGAAAGAAAGAAAGAAAGAAAGAAAGAAAGAAAGAAAGAAAGAAAGAAAAAAAGAAAGACAGACAGGGCTCATTCTTGGGGCATGATCAATAGTTCAGCAAGCATTTGCTAAAGGGAAGAAATGGGAGGGACCAAGAAATGAATAAAAGCCAGTGTTTTCTCCGTGTTACGGTCATGGAGAAATTTCTTTAAGCACAGAGAATCATGCTGTTTTTCTGTCATAGAATGCATTAATTTTGAGGACAGAAAATCTAACACTTTCAGATTCTGTAAGAGTCAAAACGTTTCCTGAGGAGGAAAATGCTGAATTTTAAATAACCTGCAAACCTCTAATGATATACAGATGGACCAGTTCGTGCGTGTATGTGTGCATGTACTTGTTCGTGCCGTGTGTGTGTGTGTGTGTGTGTGTGTGTGTGTGTGTGCGCATGTGGGTATGAAGTCATCTCCACAGTCAACTTTGGCTGTTATTTTAGAGCACCACGCACCTTGTTTGTTCTTGTGTGTGTACTGTGCATTTATGTGTATGTGTGGAGGCCAGAGCTTAATATATGGTGTCTCCCTCTCTCATTCTCCCTTTATTTATTGAGATAGGGCCTCTCACTAATCCGGGAGCTCACCAGTTCAGCTAGACTGGCTGGGCAATAGGCTCCAGGGCTCCTTCAAGTGGTGGTGTTATAGACGTGCCACCACACTTGGCTTTTTCCATAGATGCTGAGCTCTGATTCTCAGCCTGTATGGCAGGCACTTTACACACTGAGCCGTCTTCCCGGTCTTCACCTTTCTTTTCAAGACAGAGTCTCTTTCTGACTCAGAGCTCACCCACTAGGCTGGGCTGTCTGGTTATGGAACCCCTTGCGATCTGCCTATCTCTCTGTGCCCCGCACTGGGATTGTAAGTGTGTGTTATCACATCTGTATTTTTTTTTAATGTGAGTTATAGGGATTGAACTCAAGTCTTTAATTCTTTTAAGGCAAGAACTTTACTGGCTGACCCACTTCCCTAACCCACGCATGTTCCCAATGATTTAAAGGCTTGATCTAGGTCTTGTCTCCTATAGGCTCCACTCTCCTCTCACAGTGACTCCCTAGGCCCAGTCTTTATCACAGAGGAGCCCTCATTCAAGCCTTTAACACAGGTCCATTGAAGAGGCAAATTAGAAACTCAGAAAGACAAATCTGACTCACATGATCATTCCTGTCCACCTCACCCTCGTGACGGATGAAACAGGTTTAGATTTTAAGCCTGGATTCATGCATCTGAAGACAGCACGGATACGAAATGTTGGACAAGACCCTTAGTTATGTGGTAATAGTTTGCAAGATTGCTGAGTACATCCAGGCACAATACCTCGGTACAGATGTGAGGCCTTCATCTGGTTCCTGTGGAGTGGAGGCTGTTGAGCTATGTGACAAGAAGACATGACACTCCAAATTCTTGAGAAAATCTGCAGTAAAGATACAGATCTAGGAAATCTCAAGGCTCTTGTCGGTTGAATGTTAGTAAAATTAGATTATCTAGAGCCAGGATCATGGAAGAAAGTCAAGATTTGAGTCACTGAGCCCTGAGGGAATCAGGGGGTGACAGCTGATACTACGTCTCATATTGCAGAAGAGGGATGTGTGCTTCAGTTCTAGTCTGATGTCCACCCTGTAGGGTACAAGCACCTGTCTCTGCCTTCTCCTCCCCAACCGCACTGAACTTACTTCCTTACTTATTAAGATATCATTTCTAAGTCCTAATCCTTGTCTGATTCCGAACAGACTGAAAAATAGCTATGACAGGAAGTAGCACAGCATAGATAGGTTGCAAACAGAATGCCTTTTAGTTCATTTTGTCTTAGGTTAATTCTTGTATGTGTATGCATGCATGTGTTCACAGGTGTGTCCATGTGGAGGTCAAAGGTCAATCTCAGCTGTGGTTCTTTATCAGCTTGTCTGTTTTATTTTTTGAAGAAAGAATTTCTTGCTGGAACTCACCATGTAGGCTAGGCTGTTTGGTCAGTGAGCCCTAGGATCTGTGTGTCTCTGCTTCCCCAGTGCTGGGATTACAGGTGTGAGCCACCGTGCCTGGCTTTATTGCATGCTGGGGCTAGACTTGAAGTCCTCATGCTTGCCTGGCAAACATTTTACCATCTGAGCTATTGCCCCAGCTCCCTAAGTTTATTCTTTCCTGCATTAAAATATAATCTAATGCACAGACTGTTATAAGCCTATCTTACCTTCAGCTTGGAAAAGGAAACTCAAGCAGAGCATGGGGACACATTCTAGCTCTGCAGGAGGATTGTTTCAGCCCAGACTTTGGGGGTTGGCAACATAGTGAGATCTCATTTCAATAAACGATCTTGAAAATATAAAGCACGGCTAGTATAGAAAACCTGGAAGACGGTAGAAAGCAGAGGGAAATATTAGACCAATCAAGTTGCTCTCCAGATGTGGAGTGGAGGGTTGGAGGACAAGAGCAGCCTACCCTAGGCAGGTCTGAGTTTAGATGTCCTTTTCCTTAGTAACTGGGCATACTACTGACCAGCTCAGCTACGCTCTCGGAAATTCAGAGTTTTCTATTTTTCTCTACAGGAGAATGATATCTTAGAAAGATGGATTGAGTGGTAGATATATTTGAAAGCGAAGCATGTATAACCAAGGATATGTCAGAATCCATTCACATGAATGCTGATTGAACTACTGTGTGACAGATGTTCTCTGCACATATGTAAGTGTACCTGTGTCATGCAATGCCCAGGGAGGTCAGAAGAAGGCATCCAACCCCTTGGAATTGAACTTATGGACAGTTGTTAGCTATCATCTGCATTCTGGGATTCGAACCTAGGTCTTCTGTAAGAGCAGCCAGTGCTCTTAATTGCTGAGCCATCTTTCCGGCCCCATAATGTTCCAGTTTTATAAGAAGGAAAACTAAAACACGATCAGGTTTAAATAAGTTTTTCCAGTACCAATTCATTCACAAGTAAAATCATGTGAAACTAAATCTTTACATCGTCAAAGCTCACCCTTTACTTTATTCTTTATTTTATGTGTGTATGTTTGTGTGTGTACATGTATGCCTGTAGGTGCACATGCATCTATGTGTATGTGTGTGGAGGTCAGCAATCAATGTCATTCCCCAGTTACTCTCCACCTTATTTTTTGAGTTCTGGTCTCTGACTGAACCCGAAGCTCATCCATTCCGCTAAGGCTGACTGTCTGGAGAGCCCTGAGGATCTTTCTGCATCCACCTTCTCAGTGCTGGAGTTACAGGCACACATCTGCATACAGCTTTTCTACATGGGTGCTGGGGATCTAAACTCAGGTCCTCATGTTTGAATGGGAAACTACTTACTGAGCTGTCATTACCACAGTCATTCCTTCCTTCCTTTCTTCCGTTTCTTTCTTTTTGATATTTTTGAGACAAGGTCTACCTGTAGCCCCAGCTAGCCTGGAACTCACTAAGTCCAACCTGATCTCACAGATATCTGTCTGCCTCTATCTCCTGGGTGCTGGGATTAAAGGTGCGTACCACCATGTCCAGCTGTTATTCTTTATTTTAAAGGCAACATCAGGTGTTTGAGGTAACTGTTCTCCTCGTGCGAAGATATGGTATCCTCTCCACACTGTGCAGAGGCCTGTTCTTATTTATTTTTATCCTTAAATTTAAAAAGGCCAAGCTTGGTGGTGCATAGTTTTAATCCCAGGGGAGAGGAAGAGGCAGAGGCAGGGGCAGAGGCAGAGGCATCTCTGGGAAACTGAGGACAGCCTGGTCTACATATGAGTTTCAGGTCAGCTGCGGCTATAGAGAGACCCTGTCTTGAGAAACCAAATCCCTATACCCAGTTCCCATCACCTTCTTCCCTAACTCATCTATTTCAGTGTGTTTGATGTATATTTGTTTTCAGTGTGTTGATGAAAAATGAGTATTAGTATTTTGTGTGTGCATATTTTTAATTGGTAGAAAGGGTATTAATTACATATCCTATATTTTTCACTAAGGACTGTATCTTTTTAAAGGTTCAACCATATTTCTATGGATGCTTCTAATTTATTACTTCTAAATCCAGCTTCTGCCCTTTCAATTATATGCAATCAATTCCCTAGAGTGAGGGCCAGACTTTGGAGGCACTATTCATAAATATTAATTAATCACTTAGTAAAAGCAACACATTCAAGAAAGCATTTGTTGAGCACTTACTATGAGATGCCATGCTCAAAGATAGGGATGGTGAAATAAATAACATCGAAAACTGAACCTTAAGAGACTCCTAGCCCAACAGGAGACCCACTCATGAAAATTCACAGCTTGAGCTTTAGGAGCATCGATGGCTGAGTGTGGAGAAGGAATGACACAACGTGGGTCTTTGCTTCCTCTGAAGCCTCTGAGCAAGATGGGTGAGATGTAAAACAAAAAGGGCACCTTTCTGGGTTCCACAAAACAAGGAGGAGTATTCTGAGGATGTGTGGGAGAAGGGTATTCTGGGAAACTGAACTTTTGACAAGAATGACCTGTCTTCCCTAAAGTCCCTGGGACCCCGTTGTCTCTCACAACAAGAGCGAGTGATGTTTGAAGTTTACTGTCAACTTGACTGGATTTCAAAAAAAGTGTGGTACATACTTCTGATCCCAGTTCTTGGGAGGTGGGACCTGGAGGGTTGTCACAAGTACAAGGCCAGCCTAGGCTATGAAAGGAGACCTTGTCCCAGAATAGCAACAACAGCAATTATAACAAACAAAACACACTGAAACACACACACACACACACACAAAACAAAAGCCAAACTTGATGATGGATTTGGACTCACCTTGAAGACAGGGGCATACCCGTGAGCATATCCAAGTGGTTCCAGAAGAGCATTTCCAGAAAGGTAAGTAGAAGGAAAAGTCCCAAATCTGGGTGGCCCCCTTCAAAAGCCAGGAGCTGGCCGGAATAAAAGAGAAATAAGAAAGTAAAAGAGAGGCTAGAGAGATGGCTCAGCGGTTATGAGCACCACCTGTTTTTGTAGAGGGTTTGACTCCCAGCACCCACATGGCAGCTAGCAACTGTCCATGACTCCAGTTCTGGGGATCCAATTCCCTTTTCTGACCTCCACAGGCACTGCATGACATGGGTGCACTTACACACATGCAGGGAATACACTCATACACATAAAAAAATTTAAAAAATTAATAAAGAGATTAAAAGAGCAAAAGAGAGGCAGAGGAGCCTTAGGCATTCCCCCTTTCTCTGCTTCCTGTTTTACCTAAGGTGACTCCCATGTGCTGTGGACTGAGTTGCTCCTATGTACCACCTTCTTGCGGAATGAACTCTCTGAAACCAGGAGCCCAGATCAACTATTCTTTCTCAAAGTTGTGTCTGTCAGGTCTTGTGGTCATAGAGATGGAAGAGGAGCAAGAATATTCTCCCACTTCCTGAGCCGTGGTATGTCTAAGGGTGGGTCACCTGTCACTCGACACAAACTACAATCAGTATGCCTGCATTTTGCACTGCGTGCTGTTAGTTAAACCATGAGTTACTTCAATGAGTTGCTCTTCTTCAGAGCCTGATGTAGGAGACCCACATATGGTTAGGTGACAGCACAACTAGGAGCTGGTAGGTTTGCTGCCTTCTGGTTGTTGGCACTTGAGCAAAATGAGAGAAGGAAGCTACTTTTGGGCAAAGAGAAATGCCACCTTGGTTGAGTTCCCTGGGCTCTCCTCAGGCCTGCCGAGCTGGGCTTTGCTTACCATCTAGAGGTGCCTGAGGTTTTAATGAATGATGACGATCCATTTCTCTTATTGTGAATGATGTTCGGATAAAGCGTGCATTCCATAGTACAAAGACCTGAGTGACTGTGGTTGGTTTACACCATACTAATTTTTGATATTGACAAGTGTTAAGTAGGCAGGTGGGAGTGGAAGGAACAACTGAAGGAAGAGCCAAGGAGATCCGGTGACTGATTAGCTAAGAGACAGGATATTGACTAAATCAGGCTGGGGAGGGAGATAGCTCAGTCAGTAAAGTATTTGCCTGCAAGCATAAGGACCAAAGTTTCAGCCCAAGGCTATGTAAAAGAAAGTGGGATACGGGAAAGAGAGATGGCTCAACAGTTAAGAGCACTGGCTGCTGTTGCAGACAACCAGGGTTCACTTCTCTGACCCGTTCTTCTGGCCTCTGAGGCCACTGCACAAATGTGGTACACTCACATAAATGTAAGCAATGCATTCATACACATAAAATAAAATAAAGTTAAAAAATTTTTTGAAAGCTGGATGTGGTGGCACATTTTTGTAATGCTAGTTCTGGGGAGGCAGAGACAGACAGATCCTTGGAGCTCACTGGACAGACAGCCTAGCCTTCTTGGGGAGCTCCAGGCCAGTGATAGACCATGTCTGGAAAAGAAAACATGAATAGTATCTGAAGAATGATACCTAAGGTTGACCTTTGCCCTCCACACATGCACACACACGTGTACCCCTATAGGTATGTGTGTACACACATGTAGCATACAGAAACATACACACCAATAAAATATAAAGAAATTGCCTAAATCTTTGATTGCTGCTGTTAAGAAGAAAAGGCTTCTTTTGGCTCTGTTTTGGAAGGTTCAGTCTTTGCTCCTCTAGTTCCACATTCCTGGGCAGTATAGCTTGTTGGACAGGAGAAAGGTGCAAGAAAGGTGACAATGATGAAATCGAAAGTTTGAAGCTAGATGTCTGACAAGAGAAGCTGAATTCCATTTCAGAATTATGAAGAGACTGCAACAGTTTTCCTGCAGTACAGAGAGATGGAGGAAGACCCTGTGGAAGCTGGTAAAAGGAGGCTACAAGAGTTGACCATAATGGTCCTGAAAATTACTAGGTTTTTCCCACTTGTTGGCGATGCAACTCAGGGCTTGGCACATGCTGAATATTAGTTGCTTTTCTTATTGTTGTGAGATGTACCTGATGGCAGCAACTTAAAGAAGACAGTGTTTATTTTGGCTCACAATCTGAGGGAGCAGTCCATCATGGCAGGGAAGTCCTGCTGGCAGGAACTCAAGACAGCTTGCCACATTACATCCAGTGAAGAGGCAGAGAAGGATGAATGCTGGTCCTCAGCTCTCTTTCTCCTTTATATTCAGTCTGGGCCCCTAGCCCACAGGATGGCATCACCTACATTCAGCTAAACCTCTCTGGAAATGGACATGCCTAGAGGTTTGTTTCCATGGCAATTCTAAATCTCATCAAGTTGACAATTGAGATTAACCATCATATTAGTCAAATACTCTTCCACTAAACTATAACCCATAAGAATGTCAACATTCTTAAAAGAGAATATTGACAATGGTCTAAAACACAGCCAAGATACGCAGGTGAGACACATGTGTGACAGCCTCATAAATCCTTGCACTTTAGCAATGGATTTGGTGCCTTTAATGTTCCTCCTCCTTGCACCCATTATCACATGGTAACATGATACCATCTTAGTAAGATCCAGCCATAGCCATCTGCTCTGTGGAAATTTGCTTTGTTTAATAATCAGTGAAATGGCATAAGTACATCCAAATATATTTTGATTAATAAGATGAAGGAGGTTCCCATACTAAAGTTGTCTTCACAGACTGCTAAAATTAGAAGGTGCTAATCTTGGCATCTGCGGCTACAGGAACATTTGAAGACTGGATTCTCAGAGTGATGTCCTGGAGTCTGTTCTCCACGCATCCTTACATTGGTCACAGCTCATTTCGATGTGGAATTGTGAGGGAATTTAAATTTGGGATTTCCATGTGTGACATTGTTTTGCAATCATGTGCTTAGCTAAAAATGCTTTTCTTCTAGGAATGTCGGTCTGGTGGTGCATGGTTCGTTTGGAAAGAGAATAAAGGACAGACACTGGTGCCCGCCTGCGCGACAGGCTTCACCAACTAATTAAACCCACAGTGCTTTCTGGCCTTATGGAGACTTCATGCAATCCAGTCTGGAATTCTGTCATATCCAGAAGATCTGTTGCTGTCCAGGTTTCCATGGTAGCTAAATTTTTTCCTTTTTGTGGCAATATCCCCAACCCTTGGTATCAGTCATATAAACGGGTGCACTGTCAGCTTAGTGAAGGGGCCCTTTCTGTAGGTGCCTTCTCATGCCGTTAGGTAGCACTTCCACACCGTGGTGTATTCAAAGTCTTATTCTTAGGACCCATCTGGAGCTGTCTTACAAAGCTGGGTGGCTGTGTGCCAGAGAACATCTTACTGCTTCCAAACAATATGCACCTCCTCTTCCCTCCAATGTGGCTCATGACAGCACAACATCCTGGCCAGCCCATTCCCTCTCCACACCAAGAGGGGCAGTTTTGTAGCCTTCTACACGTTGTAGCTATTGTCTGTGCGGTGGTTCGTTTCTCTCGTCCATGGTTACTGTACAGCATTCTCTAGGGTGCGTTTCAAGCTCTAATGATTAACACGTGTTTATTCACTCCTAATGGAGCTGCCTCTGCAGTTGGTGCTGCATACGTCACCCAGGCTGTATGTCTCCTGTTATTTCCTTTGTACGATTGTTACATGGATTGGAAGAAGAAGATGCCATCATCATTCTTTACCTGGAAGGCCCCTCTCTGCCCCCTCCCCTTGCCATCTTCATGAGAGTGGGAACCCATCACTATCTATCTACCAAGCAACTGTCACCAGAAGTTCTGCTTCCTGCCCAAATTAGTCTACATTCTGTGTATAGGCTCCTAGCATCTAATGACAGCTAATGACAAATTTACTCTTGGAGACTAAAGGCAATAAATAGTTCCTACCAGAGAGAAAAATTCTTGTTTTTCTTGTTTGTATATACTATATGTATATGTTAATGAGCATGTGTGTGTGTGTGTATGTGTGTGTGTATATGTGTGTAGGCCAGGAATAGACATTGAATCTCTTTGTCAATCATTTCCACTTCATACTTTCAGACATGGTCTGTCTCAGAACCTGGAGCTTTTCAGTTTGGCTTGGTTGGTTGGTGAATGAACTCCGGGTACCTTCCTCTCTCTGCTCACTCAGCACTAGATGACTGCCACAGGCAACCGGCTTTTATGTGGGTGCTGGGGATCGAACTCAGGTACTTGTGCTTGCATGATAAGTACTTTTAGGACCAAGTCATCCCTTTAGGCCCCTCAAAGTCATCTTTGTTGGAACCTAAAATATGCCAGGTGAACATTTAACCACAAAAACATAGACACACACACACACACACACACACACTCACACTCACAACCAAAGTAGGAAGCATGAGGGTCCTTGATTTTTGATTAGCTGAAAAATGTCAAATCTAGGGTTGTCATTAGAAGCAAAGGTAGCTGATATTTACAGTTTCTTGAGAGGCATCCCAGAGCCACTCGGCTAGGTTCCTGGGTGGTACGGCTAACTACTTACCCATCACCCCAAATGATACTGATACAGTTCTGCTCAGTGACACAGGCAGGGTGGTAGGGAGAGTGTACTTTAACTGATATGTAAAATACAAATTGTGATTTACTGAGGGATTCCTTGGGTTACATTATTTTTCAGCCCTTCAAACCTCACCCCAGGCAGAGTTCTCTGCATTGGGTTGAAGTTTTTGTACTGTGAAATTTTCTCCATCCCTGAATTTACAGCTTTGTTAAGCAAAACAATATCAAACCTGCAAGATGAAAGAGACTAAAAATAAGAGAAGGGAGACCCAGTAACAAAGGAGTGATTCCTGCCAGCTCCTCTCCCTTGCTCAAGGTGAAATGCAAAAAGAAAACATCGTGCGGACCAGCAGGTGCATTTTCCCAGCCTGCGTCGCTGGGGATGGTCACAGACAAAGCGTCTGTGGGCATTCAACTTTCTTCCTGACCTATGCCTTGCTCTCTTGTCATCTTTTCTGACCGGCAGATCAGGAGGGAGGTGAACGGCCATGGTAACTGTATGTAGACACTAACACACTAGATATTCAGAGGGAACATCATGCTGAAATGGTTTAAATGTGTCCATTTAATTATGCCATTTCTCAAGTTCTGGTTTTAAGTGAAGACTCGTGGTGTTTCTTGTGGGGCCAGGTAACTCTGGGTCCAGGCTCACATCCGTGATCAGGTCTTCTCTCACAGTGAATTCATCCCTCCCATACTTCCCCAGTTGTCTATAAATAGCGTCACTTTGAGGATTGTTGAAATAATTTGTTGCTATAATTATAGTGACATTTCTAGCATATTATAATCATATAAAATGGTACAAATGGAGGGATGCTATTTTGGACTTATTTATTTTTCTTCTGATTCCATTTGTGTTTCACGCAATGAAAGAAAAGGTTAGGAACACATTATTTAGAAAAAGGACTGTGTTTGAATGGAAGAGAATAATGACACGGAAAATCAAGAGAACCACAAGAAGAAAGGCAGTGGGGACTTTGAAGTTGACATGGTTTTAGCAGAAAGGAGAAAAGAGCAGGAGAAAAAGTCCCCAAAGTACAATTCCACACAAACAAGAGAAGTGAAGACATGTGATGGTCGTATTCCAGCAAGGGCTGAGCCAAACCCAAGTCATCTTGATTTTTCATAGGCTTTTACGTTTCCCACAGTTTGCTAGTCGAGGAGTGACGAATGTCTGCAAATATCTAGGAGGCCGTTCTGTGAGAATCTCCGGAAAAGACAGTCTATTCTGAGTTGACAAAGTAGCTCCACTGTTTTCAAACCTTCAGCAAGAGCCAGTTTAACGCAAACAGGATCTAACTAGAGGACACATCAGCGCATGAGCCGTGGCAGTTTGAGGAATGTGTAGACTGACTGGCACTTTCAAATCACTTCTCAAGAAACTAAGAGTGGGGCTGACGCTGTAGCTCAGCTGGTAGAGTGCTTGCCCAGTGTTCACAAAGCCCTGTTTCATGCCCCCCAGCACTATATAAATGAGATATGGTGATGATTGCCTGTAATCCCACCACTCGGGAGGTGAAGATCAATTCAGCCCATCTTGGACTGCATAGTGAGTTTGAAGCCAGCCTCGGCTATGTCTCTCTCCCTCTCTCTCTCTCTCTCTCTCTCTCTCTCTCTGTCACACACACACACACAAATGGTGCTAAGACTATAAGAGGCACACAGGCTCCGCACAGGCTATTCTGGCTGGTTAAATTATGAGTGTTAATGTGTTTACTTTGGATGTAAATACCAACAAAAATGAATTGGTACCGTACAGCTTTCTCAGTCCCGACCAGAGTTTAACAGTTTATACTTCTTTGTGTGTTCTTTCTCCACTGTCAGTATGGAGACAGGACCACATAACTGTGTTTTCTGCATTCCTGGCCAAAACCAGGCATAGGCAAGCTGAATGAGAGCAACAGAGCAGGAGGACGTTGGATGAATCCAGCTTTGCAATGTGTATGTTTCGTAAGCTTTGACTTTGACTTTTTGGAACCTCAGCTTTTTTTTTAATAAAATGTTTGGTTTGGTCTAGAACCTGTCCCCCAGTCTCAGGTGACATAAGGGGCTCTCCCAGCCCCACTGTTCTGAGACCTATCTGCTTAGTCCCAACTCTGTCTCACTCTCTTTGGACACAGTCATTTAGGCTAGAGGTAAACCCTGGAGTCTTTCTGGAAGGAACCTGCTGCTTCTGCTAGCCCTGTGCTGTTGAGAACGGGGACCTGCCAACTAGAATATACTTATGGGGGTGTTGTGACGTTGGGCTTGAGAATGGGGAGGTCAATGAGGTAGAGGCAGTCATGACTGGGAGAGGGGTGGGGGAACTCACAGCATGTGCGGAGTCTAGCAGACAGAGCAAATAGAAAGTTCTCGGGATTCCCAGTTCCTGCTGAAGCCAAAGGAGCCTGATCCTGAGTTCTTTAAGGTACCTTGTATTCCAGTAGTGAACTTCCTTGTCCTCCTTTTTCTGGATGAAAAGTAGTTCTAATGATTTTTTTTTTATTTGTAGTAAGAGGCCCAGTTAATATATAATCATTCTTGTCCATAGTTAGGCTTTTATGAGAGAGAGGGAGAAAGGGAGAAGTAGGGAGAGAAAGAGAGAGAGGAAAAGAGAGAGAGAGAGTGTCTCATGTATCCCCAGGCTGGCCTAGAACTCGCCATGGAGTCAAGGAGTACTGGGATTACAGGCATGCACCACCACACTTGGTTACTTTGTTTATGCAATGCTAAGGATGGAATCCCGGGCCTCATGCATTCTAAGCAAAAGTTCCATTACTGAACTATGTTATCAATAATGAAATGGTTTGATCTGTTCTTCCAATGGAGTCTCCTAAGATTCCCAAGTCAATGTTCTGTGTTTCTATACCAGAGGAACTCCGCAAAGCTGTGAAAACAGAAAGCCACTGACCCAATGAATAAATAATCCACTCCTACACACCTCCAGTGGACAGATTGATGCAACCTGCTCTTGACCTCCATGGCGATCCTCAAATAGCGGTGAGGCTCAGCTCTTCCTGCACCTGTCTCAGACTCGCTGGCCTGGACAGATGTCGCCTCCCTTATGGACATCAGCACAAACTCCTGTCTACCCCGGGGCTCCTCTGAGCTGTCCTATCTTCTTGTCACGCACATCCTGACTTCACATTTCCTCTCCTGATCTCATTGAGAAATGAGAAATTGGGTTATGAGCTACCTAATTCCATTTGCCTCATTATTCCTCAGAAATCTGAGTCCTGGAGAAGGAGTGTAATGGAAGGAGCCCGAAGATGGGCAGGCTGTGGTGACTGTACCATTTTGAATAAATTTCTGCTCTTCTTTATTTGCAAAACTAGAAACAGATTGCATGATTTCTGGGATTGCCTCACCTTTCCAGAAGGAGAGTCCTACAACTTAGGCTCTTTTGGGGAGCAGTGTGGGCTGGCTCATGTAGAGCTTCTCTTGATTTTGTGATAGATTCCTTAAAGTTTTAACCACATAAACTTTAAGCAAGAGACTTGAGACAGATCGGAAATGAGATGGGAGACACTTTGCCCTTTAAACTGGAGGATTTGATGTCCTAAAGCCTCTCTTTGTCTCCTTCTTCCACTGGCAGTGTCATGAGTGGGATCTTCTTTTTGGCCTTAACTTTCTGAATCTTCTGTGCCCCTTCTCCTCCAGATGTTCATAGGAAGTCTCTCTGCTTGGTCTGCAGCTCTCATCTACTCTTACAAGGGATTAGAATTCTTGAAGTGTGTGTGTGTATGTGTGTGTGTGTGGTCTGCCTGGGTGCACATGTATGTGGAGGCTAGAGGTCTACCTTGAGCAGCATTCTTCAGGGGGACAGCTACCTTTTTTTTCAAACGTG
This sequence comes from Eospalax fontanierii, assembly GCA_035773235.1. Taxonomy (NCBI): domain Eukaryota; kingdom Metazoa; phylum Chordata; class Mammalia; order Rodentia; family Spalacidae; genus Eospalax; species Eospalax fontanierii. Next base: position 46,833,804 of record CM069540.1, on the reverse strand, counting down.
GTCTCTCACTGGTCTGAAGATTGCTGAACATACGTGCCGGGCAATGAACCCCAGGTATCTTCCTGTCTCTGCCTGCACAAATGTGGGCTTATGAGTGCCTGCCACCACACCTGGCCTTTTACATGAGTTTGGGGGATCCAAGCCCTCACAACTGCAAGGTAAGTACCTTACCAACTGAACTATGACCCCAGTCCTTTAAGTTTCTTTGAAATTCACTTTCTCCTTTTGTTGTCGTGTTCTGTGCACACACACACACACACACACACACACACTCTTGTTCTGTGGCCGATGTCCCCCGAGCTAGCTATAGGTAGAGAAGCAAGGCTGAGTGGCTGCTCTCAGGACTCTGAGGTAAAGGTGGCCTCTCTCAGGTTGTTTCTGTGTGGATGTTGCCAGTTCTATTTTACTTTTTGTGGTGCTGAAGAGTGAATCGAGTCCTTCTCGGATGATGATGTGTTCACAAGAGCCCAGACAGCCACTTTGGCCCAGCCTGCCTTCCATACTGCCGTCTAGCCATCACAAGGTGGACGGACTCAGTTCACAGGCAGCACAAAGGAGGCTCACTGAGACGAGTCACGGGAATTCCCGCATCTTCAGCCTCAGCCTTTGGGGAGGCTGTGAAGGAAGGAGAGCAGCGCAGAAGACATTCAGGCGAAGCACTGTTGGAGACTTTCCTGTGCCTCTTTGCTCACTGCGTCCTTGTTAATAATCCCCGGTGAGTTTCTCAGCTCCTGTCCCTGAAAACTGAAGTCACAGCTCAGGAGAGATAAAAGAATGCATTCCCTGAAGGGAAGAGGGGATTTTCTTAGGACTATCAGTTTGCAAGAACAAAATTAAAGATCATCCAGGTTCAAGCATTGCCAGGATGAGGAGCCCAGCTTGGCAGCCTCAGCACTTCCTGCAAACAAGCCAAGAACAATAGTTCATCAGGTGTCCATAATGCAGAACCTTAATGATCTTCTAAAGAGAAGTTTGATGAAATGCAAGTTTGTGATTTAGATAAAAATGTCAAATTTTGTTATTCAGATTTCTTTTTCATACTTTCATTCTAAATTCTAAACTAATTTCTTTGGGCCTAAAGTTTCTCCTAATTTGTTTCTTTTGTAACAAAAACTATGACATGTATACTTAAAGTGGTCTTTGCTTCTGCACTGGGTGAGCTCAGCTTGGCTTCCCTTTTATAACTTTTGCTAGAGTTTTGGGGAACAAATTTAATCTTGGCAGTTACTGAATCTTCTTGTCATTTGCAACTTTAATGATACTTCGGATTGGCAGGAAGGAGAGGTCATCTTTGTGTTGTTGAACACAGAATTTGGCTTCTGTTACAGAGCTGGGAATATTGCTATTGGGAGCAGCTTTATAAACAGCTGGAAAAGACTTCAAGCTTTTGCTGGCATGGCTGAAGATGACTTTTGACTGAGTGATGGGCAGTCTGCAGGTAGGGCTTCTGCCTGATGCTGAGAGAGTTAAAGCAATCTCATTTAGGGCTGAGGAGATGGTTCAGGTGGTAAAGTGCTTGCTGTCTAAGAATGAGGACCTCACTTTAATCCCCAGATCTGACATTGAAAAGCCAGACATGGCAGTACATGCTTGTAATCTCAGAACTAGGGAGATGAAAACAGTTATCCCTGGGCTTGCTGGTCAGCCAGCCTAGCCAAATCTGCCAGTCCTACTCAGTAAGATTTCCTGTCTGTAGAAACAAGGTGGACGGCATCCTGAGTAACACTTGAGACTGACTTCTGGCCGCCATACACACATACACATGTTCACACAGACCTGCATACACACACACACACACACACACACACACACACACACCGCATTTATAATAAATGAGGTGAGTAAATAATATAAATACAATAGGTGCAGCTCATCCCCAGCTGAGGAAGCATGCTTTAGAAGACAACTACAGAGAAAGGACAGGGAAAGCCTGAGGAGGCCAAGGCCTGGCCACTCGTGTGCTGACCTAATCAGCCTTCGTTACAAAAGCTATCGATAGGAGAACTGTCTCCACTGCTTTTTTGGCTTTTGCAAATCTTTTTTAGAAAAAAAGGTGAATATGAAAATGTCCACACCCTGATTCTTACATCATCGTTCAGTAGGCTCACTGGGGAGGGCCATGGATTTCTTATTGAACAGCCATTGTTCAAACTTGTTGCACAACTTCTAGAGCGATGATATTATTTTCCTGTATGACCACCATTTCCAGTATTATTTTCTGCCCCCTCGTTGCTGTCTCCCCACACTCAGAGATCACAGGATTCATACAGAGGATCAGCTCTCCGCAGCATTTCTTGATCTGAGAGCCACCAATGAATTTCAATGAGAGTTTCTCGTCCAGAAATTCCATCAGCTCTGGAGGAGAATGGCCTTGTACATGGTGCCCCTCAATGGACTCAGTGCTGTTCTAAATGGGTTCTCTCTCCCTCCCTCCCTTCTTCCTTCCTTCCCTCCTTTCTTCTTTCTTTGCTTTTCATTGTAGGAGACCAAACTCAATGTCCTGCCCAAGCCAGACAAGGGCTCTACCACTGAGTTCCATTCCACCCCAGGTTCTCTCTTTCAACCCACTTAAACTCTATGCTAATGTTGCAAACCAAGCCATTTTCCCCTGTAGCACTCTATGCCAGTCAGCAAAGCACTGAGATTTGGAAAAGAAAAAGAGCTTGTTTGTAAGCTGTCTATATTAGGCAGGGCTCTTGAGAGGAATAGAGCTGATAGAATGAATATTATTACAAATAGATTGGCTCACACGATACGGCCGGGTTCTCCAACAATGGCTGTCTGCACACTGGAGAGCCTGAGCGTCTGGGAACTGCTTAGTTCACAAGGCTGAATGCTGTAGTGGTCCCAATCTGGCCCTGAAGACCTAGAGGCTTCCTGGAGAGTCCAGGCCATGTTGGAAGGACAGAGAAGTTGGGTTCTGTTGCCAGTGAAGGTTGGTGGTACCATCAGCAGCAGAGTAGATGCACACACTAGCAAGGATAGGCTAGCAGGGAAAGCAGAAACTATCCGCAGCCCTCTTTATATATATGGGCCTCTGCCAGAAGGTGCTGCCTGCTCGGGTCAGTGGTCCTCCTGCCCTCAGTTCATTTTGATCAGGTGCTACCCTTTAGACAGGAGTGGGAGGTGGGGAAGAAAGTGGTGTTTGGGTTAGCGTCCCTTGGAATTAGGAGTCCTATGTCCGGTGTCTTCTCCCCTGTCTGAGCCAGTGCCCCAGAGTTTATAGCTCTTCTCATACATCTTTGGCCCAGAGTTAGCAGTGATCAGGCACAGTGAGGTGGCTGAAGGTGCAGGATCTGGGGAGAAATGATGTTCTCTTGTGAGAGAAGCACAAAGTCAAAGATCACATCCTAACCCAACTTCCAGTCTTCATTGTGTCATGAACTGCCTTCTGCAGCAAACCTCATGTGTATCTTCAGTCTATCTGGCATGAACAGTAGGGGAATTCCACAGGATATGGCCAGAGAGCCGTAGTGGTGTGTGTGTGCTGTGTGTGTGCACATCTCTTATGTGTGTGTGTGCATGGACAGGTATGCATGTGAAGTACATTCATGTGTGTCTGTGAGTACATGTGCATACATGTGTGTGAGTGTGTCTGTGCATGCCTCTATGTATGTGTTTTATATGTGTATATCTTTGTGTGTGTATGTGTGTGTGTGCATGTTCGTGTGTAGCCTGAAAAGTTACCCTGCTACCACAGCTTCTTTCCCAGTATACAACTCTGGAGTTTGGAAAGCTGCTGTAGTTGGTAAAGTACATGGTATACAAGCATTCCATTTCCAGAACTCCTGGAAAAAGGCAGGTGTGGTGGTGCACCTTTGAAATCCCAGCTCTGAACAGGCACAGACAGGCAGATCCTAGGGCTTGCCAACCGGCCAACCTATTGGAATCAGTGAACTCCAGGTCCTTGCCTCAAAAACAAAAAGTTCATGGTAACTGAGGAAGGACACCTGAGGTTGTCACACGAATACATAATATATACATACATATATACATACATACATACATATATGCATACCTATACACACATACAGAGATATACACACATGTGCACCACACCTACCACACATGTACATGTATGTATGTACCCCTTCTCCCCTAAACAGCTCTGTTTATGTTGCCAACTAAGCCTGGAGGAGAACATATCGAAAAGTGGAATGAAACGCAGTCACTGGGTCCCGCCTCACTCTTCACGCTCTTTCTTACCTGATATTAAGGCGGAGGGAGGCCCAGGACATCTGCCTGACACCCAGGTCAGCAGAAGGGTCCACTAGGATGCTAACCTGAGTCCTCTTTGATTTATCGAGGGAAAGAAATGCTGACCCTTTTCTGGTGTGCTAAATAATGATAATATATGCTCTAAAAACTCATTACAACCATCAGCATGAATAACTAGTGATTTAGAATTTGAGTTAAATAGTTAGGCTGCTACATTTGTGCTCTTTGGGTGTTTGAATATAATTATTTAAGGATTAAATTGAGAGACATCGATCAGTCCCAGGAATAAATAGCAGGCTTGCTTGCAAAGCTGAAATTGGAATGGAGAAATGAGACTTCTCAGAGAAAATGTCTGTTGTCTGAATGAATGAATAAAAAGCAGATACTCCACACCTAATTACAGAAAGACTTCAGGAAAGGAATTGATTAAGGTTTTAAAGGAGATACCAGAGTAAGAGAAGATGATTTTAGGAAATGGTTTTGCTTGTTTTGCCTTTAATGGACTCTGAGATGGAGAAGGGATTTATTAAAGGGACAAAAATGATAACCATAATTATATTATTTAGCAATCTCAATTTAGACAAGAGCTGACAGCAGGCTACCTTTCTTGGGGTAAAAGGAGCGTTGGGGGCCATTTAAACACTATCACATGGCAATTATATATTAGATGCAGACAAACCCATCAGTGCCTCCTTCCTTTCTGGTAGACAAGTCCCCAGAAGTTGATATTACACCTAGACAAAAATGGAATTGATCACGAAAGGTAAACAAATTAGCGGCCCTTCACATGTAGTAAAGAGAACCTTGGATCAATGATGTTGAGTACATTTACACCTCCAGGTCAGTTTGCTGCACGTATTTTTAGAAGAGAGGAAATACTTTCAATTTAATGTTTGTTTGTTTGTTTTTAAACAGTGTGTGTTTCAAGTTGTTTAAGCTAGATCATGGAGTCTGATTTTACTGTGCTTTTATTAAGGGCTTCATGATGTATAAGTTCAGAGTACCTTTGCCTGGAAGAACTTGCTGTTATCTCAATGTAAAGCAAAGTGAGAAAAACAGCTCATGTAGGAGGGTATCGCGAAGCTCCACTGAAATCAAACCCAAACTGGGAAGTCGAGTCTGAAAGCAGGTGGAGCAGCAGGCAGGTGTGTGTTCAAAGCCACTCTGCCTTTGGACTCACAACCACCAGGAGTTCAACATGATTCTGAAGGACTGGGATGCTGGAAGGTTCTAGGCTCCCTCAATCCTCAGAGACCCCAGAGACAATAAAAATTCAAAGCAGCAAATAGTTTCAGAACACACAAAAGAGAATCCAATCCAGGCATGTTTACAATTTCCATAAATTAGCGATGCAGGCCAGCCTGGTGTTTCCTAACGCTGTGGAGCAATGTGGCACAGAAATTAGCCAGGCTCTGGCCAAGAAGAGCTTCAAGAAAACTAGCAAATCTCCTGCCGTTTTCCCACACTGAGCTCATATCCTCCCTGTCTGCAATCACCAAGGGGAAATGGAGCATGTTACCCAAAATATTATCGTAATCCAAGAGCATAGGGCACTTTCCAATGGATAGAGTGCAAGACAAATTCAGCAAGGTGGGGGAAGGGTGAGTGTCCCATCACTTCTGCAACAGACACTCCCTAGCACTGGGCTTTGAAATCCTGGGCTGGATTTGCAAATTATGTTGCAAAGTTGCTGGGAGACAAGATCCCAGTGTGAAAGCAGCACGTGGGGCTCTGATGGGGATTCAGGAAAGATTTGGATGTGGTTGTCAGAGAATGAAATGTGACTTGTGTGGGTGTGTCCACATGTGTTTGAGCACATGTGTGTGAGTATGTGTAGAATCCAGAGGACAACCAGAGTGCATTCCTCAGGTACAGGTGATCTTGCTGAGACTAAGTGTCCAATGGGCCTGAAACTTGCTGACTAGACTAGGCTGTCTGGCTAGCATGCCCCGTGATCCTCTCAAGCATTAGAATCCCAAGTGTGTAGTGTCCCAACTGGCTTTTTATGTGAGTTCTAAGGATCAAATTCAGCTCCTCATGCCTGCACTACAAGCACGTTACCAACGGAGCCATCTCCCCAGCTCCAAATGTGGTCTTTTACATGCTGCCACTTTGTCAGAACCCTCAGCTCCTCTCAAGAGGTCACCTTGAGCCTTCCCTGTCCCTCCCCACCCTCCTCCTTCCTTCTGTTCCTCCCACATGCATGTCTTTGTATGTTGCCCTCACAGACTCCCCTGTGCCCCTGGGCATAAGCTACCTGCTATTCCTTATACCTCTAATGCTGCTTGAATTCAGAATTCAAAGATGCCTAAGCCCTGGGCACTTCCTTCAAGGACTTTAAAGCCCCCCTGAAAAAGATAAAAATAACATACAACAGACAAAGTAAAAACAGATAAAATCACTCTACTTGTGAGAGTGATACAAAATTTTAGAGAAGAGAGGTTGTGACTTGGGAGGTCAGTGAGACTTTCCCAGACAAGGTGGGATTTTAGGAGCTGGAAGAAGGAGCTGTGCCAGAGAGGAGGACCAGGAAGCGCTGAGCCTGCCTGAGCCTGGCCTGGCAGTGCAAGGCAGCAGGCGGGATCAGAGACAGACACAGAAGAGCTACTGTGAGGTTCCCAGGACAGTGAAGGGAGCTGGGTCCCTGCTGGGCCAAGGGATGGCAGGTTTATATGTTGCTGGACATGTACAGGAAGTGCTAGGGAGGGAGTGAGGCATGTGGGCTGTTTTAGGGCTAATTCTCTCTAGGTCTAGTGCCAAGTAGAAAGGAGAGGCCAGTAGAGTCCAAGAACACAGGGAGGCCGGGGGAAGAGGGCGTGGAAGTCATGCTTATTTAGAGTCACCTGTGGCACAGTTGTAGGAACTTAATTAAATGGCTAGTCAGAAAAGGGAAGGAGGACAGGATGCAAATCAGGATATTCTGGGACTAAATTCAGTGATGATCAGGGAGGCTTTGGGGACAGAACATTTTGGTTAAATCTCAGTTGAGACACTCCCCCCCACCCCCTCCTTCTCTTCCTTCCTTCTCTTCTTCTCCTTGTTCTTCTTCTTCATGTGTATGTTTGTTATAGTTCATATAAAGAAGGATACTTTACTCACCTGCTCGAGATGATGTTCTAGAGCAAAGCAAGAGGTGAGGTCTGAAGATTACAGGAAAGAGGATTTAGGACTTGGTGTGTGAGAAGGAGGAACAGGGGATGTTAGGGATGGCTCTTTCTGATTTTCTCAGTCCTCTCAAGTTGTGTTTAAGCGGTTACCATTGTCCCCCTCTCCCCAAGATGATGACTTCTCAGAATTACAAGCTTATTAATCTAAGATCTGTCCTAATTGCCCACAGCCTATATACATCATGCTCTAATTTTAAGTTTTTAAGTTGTTAATTTGAGATGACCACGCAGTTGCAAGAGAGTCCAGGATCCTGCTTGCGTTTCACTCTGTGTTAGATGGACGTCTCACTGTAGTACATCACAACTGAGGAAATGGGCACTGAGACCCCCCGCCGACCTTACTCAGATCACCGGTGTTAGAGGCACATATTTGTGTGTGCCTTGAATTCTATGGAATTTCATCTTGTGTGTGCAGTTGCGAGTTGAAGCAGTCTCATGACCAGGACGCACCTCTGGGGACTCTGTAGCCACAGCCACTTCCGCTCCTTTCCTTGCTTCCCAGCTCCTGGCAAGGGCTGTTTGTGTTTTTCTTTGTTCAGTGCTGGCCAACAGACCTCAGAGTCTCCAGTAAACCAGGTGAGTGCTACTGCAGAGCTCCGCTCCCAGCCCCCTGTTTCTCGATGTGGTTTTCATTTCTATCATTTGATTCTTTCAGGAAAGTCTTGGGAACGGAGTCATGTTACATTTAAACTGTGATATCAGCTCTTTTTAGTTTGAACCATTTTCTCGCAATCCATAAGCACTCTTATGTGCACCAACAGTATAAATTTGCTTTTTTATTCCGTGGTAGTTCACAACATAGATATGCCACAATCCATTTAACAATTTACCTTTTGAAGAACATCTGGGTTGCTTACAGGTTTAGTATTTCAAATTATAGCCTTGTGTATGGGTTTTTAGGTGAATCTAAGTTTGGATTTCTCTAGAATAATGTCTAGGAGTATAATGGCTGGATCTTCCAATGTGTGTGTGTGTGTGTGTGTGTGTGTGTTTTACAAGAAACCATATTTTTTTCCATAATGACTCTGCCATTTCACTTTCCACCAGCAGTGAATGCTTCCAGTATTTTTGGTCAGCCTGGCATAAGTGTATGTATTTAATTTCAGCCAGTCCCACAAGTACATGGAGAAAGCTAATGAGATTTTAGTTTGCGTGCTCCTGGTGGCTAAAGATGGGGACTATCCCTTCTTGAGAGAGCTCTTATCTGTGTGTTCTCACCAAAGTGTCTGCTTGCTTTTCTCTCCATGTTTAACTTTGATTGTGACAGTCTAACATTTTTTTTTGTTGTTGTTTCACTTCTACTTGTAAGGTTGACGGACCTCAAACTCACTGCATAACTGAGGTTGACCTTGAACTCCTGATCCTTTTCTCTTCATCTCCCAAATGCTGAGATTGTGAACATGTCATGCTTGGGTTATTCAGAGTTGGGGATCAAACCCAGGTCTTCATGAACACGAGGTAAACACTCCATCAATTGAGCTTCAGCCCCATCTTTGTGTTTTTACTCAAAATATTTTTCCAAGGAAGAGAATGAAAAGTCACATTCAGTTTCTGTGTATTTAGATGAGTTCTTTGGACTTTGTATGATAACTTCTTTTTGAAGATATAAATGGAACTAGCCTTGCTCGCTGTATTTATTATTTACTTGTGTATTTATTTATTGCTTGTGCTTAATCTTGAGATATGCACAGGTACTGAGCAGTGAGTATTTGCTCGAGCTGGTGCTAGAGCAAAAAGTTGGTTTTATGTCTAATTGAAACCGGAAGCACTGAGCAGGTGTCTGGGTACCAAGGTAGGTGCTTGAATGGTGAAGCATCTCCCATAGGCTCCTATGTTTTAAAACCTTGTCCTCAGGTCGTGTAACCCTTAGGATATAGGACCTAACTGCTTATATAATTCATAAGGGGCAGGCCTACATCCTTACGTCCATCCTGCTGAGATGTGAGCAACCTTGAACACACACGTCTTTGCCGCTATGACTTCTGGGATGCCTTTCCCACTATGATGGTTTGAAATCAGGAGCCAAACTAACCTTCTCCCCCTTTAAATTGTTGTCAGGTATCATGTCACAGTGACGAACACAGTAACAAATTCAGCAGGTAGGAGACAAAGCACAGAGTGGGACAGTTGCCTGCATCTGACTTGGATCTGGAAAATCTCTGTCAGAGCAGTCTTAGATCTCTCGTCTTCTCTCTCCTCGGCCTTTCCAGCTAAACACACCCCAGATTTACTATTGGTAGTTTTCACGCAGCCAGTTAAAGACGCAGACATTAACTTATCAATCTTTAGGAAATATAACTGCTAGCTCAGCATTTATAGCACATACTAAACAATTCAATCAAGCTTTAGTAATTAGGATTTAGGGGAACAAGAAGCAATTACTTAGTCCTTCCAGAAATTGTAAGATTTCTCCACTTTCTTGACCCTAACTTAAAATAGTATCTTCTGTATAGATTGCCTCCCCAGCACAAGTTGTTATTAAAAGAATTGCAAGTTATTATTTTGAAATGAAGCAACCAAATAACTATGTACCGGTAAGAATTCTCATGAAAGAATAAACACATATTTTAAGGGTATCGGAAAGAATACCACACAGAGCAAAACATTAAGTCAGTTGCAATAAATATTAAGTTCAGATGTCAGCTTCCATCAAGAGTAAATGACAAGAGAGAACAGGCATGTCCTAAAATATAGGCATGTCTGTAGAATGCTTCCAGATGAGAATCAAAGTAATAAACAAATAGTCATTTATATTGCTTCATGCTTTTTGTAAATGATTCATTGATTAGAGACAGGGTTAAGTAATTCAGGTACCCCTCATTAATCAGAGACTGAGTTCTAGTGTGTGAGGTGCAGACTGCTTGAAAGAGCTCACAGGGTAGCCCTGGGTTGTTTTCTCTAGGTAAGCCATTTCTGAATTTGGAATAAACTGTATTGGCTACTGTCTCATTGCTGTGACAAAAATATCTGACAAAAGCAACTGTAGAAGCGTTTATTTTGGTTCACAGTTTGAGGGTGCAGTCAGTCCTGACTGGGGAAGTCTGGGGGCCGGAGCAGGAAGCAGCTGGTTACATTGTATCTGTAGTCAGAAAACAGAGCCATAGGAATGCCGGCACTCAGTTATATTTCTTCTTCTCTCAGTCTAGGCCCCCATCTTGTGGAATAGTGTCACCTACAGTTAGAATAGGTCTTCCCACCTCAATGAACCAGTCTAGAAACACTCTTAAAGACATGCCCAGAGATTTGTCTCCACCAGAACTCTAGATCTTGTCTAGTTGATCGTCAAGATTAACTGCCTGGAGAGATAGCTTAGAGGTTAAGAGCACCAGTTGCTCTTGCAGAGGACCTGTATTTGTTTCCCAGCACCCACATAGCAGCTAGCAACCATTTATAACTCCAGTTCCAGGGGATATGATACCCTCTTCTGACCGCCATGACTGTATGACATACATGCATGCAATATATTCATACACATAAAATAATAATAATAATATTAAATATCACAACTGAAGTCTCTAATTCTTTTAAGAACCCTATATAGCTAATGCACATCCAGCATGAGGACCTTTTGGTGTATTCAAGATCCAAAGCTACCCATGTGACTCGGGTGTATTAGAGATTCCCAGGTATACCAGTATAATCACAATGGTCCTTCTAAGAGAGAGGCAGGGGGAGATGTGACTAAAAAAGGTGAAGTAAGTGAGGATGGAAGCAAAGGCTGGAGAGAGAGATGGATCAAGAATCTCACAAAAAGAATTGCTCTCTAATGTTTTCCTTTGAATAGGTGCATGAGATGAAATGGACCGTGTAGTCTCTGCTGTGAACACTAATAGAATTCACCTATCACTTGCAACATTGGACTATAGCTTTCAGAGTCTGCATCATCTTATGTTAAGGGTTGGACACTTGGGGTTTATAACATGTGTATTCATTTCCAGTTGCTGCTGTAACAAGTTGCCACAGACGCAAAGACTTAAAACAAGACAACTTGTTTTCCATTTCTGGAAGTCACAGTGCACTCTCACTGGTCTGGATCAAGACACCGATATAACTGGTTCACCTAAAGGCCCCATGGAAGAATGTGTCTTCATTTTTTCTTTGTCTGTTGGCTGCCACTAGTCCTTAGCTCACGGTCCTATTGTCCTCATCAGATGCTGTGACTCCAGCCTTTGATTCCATCCTCGCTTCATCACATCCTCTGCAGTCAAATATCTTTTTTTCTCCCTCTTACAACATTGTCACCTGCAAAGTTCAAGCTCTAGAACTCTATAATAATCATCACCAAAAAAAACACCAAAGGCCTCATGTTTTAAGTAAGATTACAGTCTTGCATTGGGATCATTCACAGCTATGTTGAGCAGGGTGCAGCCACATGAATCACAGGCTGGACATGCTTGAAAGCTAGTCACAGGTTCCAAGAATTAGGCCCAGAACATCTGAGGAAGTTTGGTTAGTCTCTCTCTGACTGTAAGAGCTTAAGGTAGATGCACCAGGCTGGAGAACTCTCCTTAGACTCAGGACAGTTCTCTTAAAGAGAATTCCAGGTTATACATGTACCTCCGCGACTCAGAACAGATTCTATTAAGACTGTTCTTCAGCCTGTGCATTACTGATAAGACAAAGAACCTCTCCCGGAGATGGGAACAACAGCAAAAAAAAAAAGCACTCTACCTTATCTGTTCTCACAAAGGATGGTAGTCTTTAAAATTCAGATAAATAAAATATGTGCCCAGCACCAAAGTCTCTGGAGGCAGATGAAATGCTGAAGTGCAAGCATAAGAGAAAAGGGAATCAAGAGGCAGACAAAGACGGAGTCCCACTATTGTTTTACATTCTCCCAAACTGTCAGACCTGGGGCTTAGGGACTGAAGTGACCCAGGGGGAGGAGACAAGAAGAAGCAGGACTTAGCATTTCCTGGAAATGGAGATGGCAACACTTGCTAATCTAACTAGCAAAAAGGAGCTCATCTCAGAGCCAGGCACCAATAAATAACAGTGCGATGACTTGTGCCAGTGTGGGGCTCCCTCTCTCATGGCAGACTGAAGCACTAGGGCACCCTGAAAGCCTTCAAACCCAGCACGTGGAAGGGAGGAGAGGGCACTCGTGCCATACAAATGTGTTGAGTATTACATTGTATATTTAGTATCACATTAGGGGCCAAACGCTGCGAGCAGAAGACAGAACTCTGTCTCCGAGAGGCTGTGAGATGCACCCTGACCTCCTTTCAACAACTCAAATAATGGAGGCTCATAAACTTGTCTCGGGCTTTGTGTCTTAATATTCTACTGCTTTTCACTTTATGTGCACAAATGAAGTTTCTACAAGTGACTGGCATCTGCTGCTCATCAGTACAGTATTTGTGAAAGATAAGACTGAAAAAATAAAAATGAATTATTGGAGCAGCAGAGCAAAACATAGAAAACAAAATAAACACAAAGCACCCGGTTTCTTTTGAGGGCCGCACCCTATCCCAGCCCAGGCCCACATGCAGGGGGGTCTCTGCCTTCCAGACTTTTCAGGACAGCTTCTCAGTTATCAAAAGAACCAACAGTTATGAATTAAACCACTAAGTAAGTCAGAGAACTAAATCATACATATTGAAGGGAGCATTTTATGCGTAGGGGCCTAAGGATGTGTCTAGATAGCTTAAATCTCTCAGATTTGAAAATGCTCCTTATAAACTGCTATTCCTTTCCTTTATAAAATCCAGTAAAATATAATGGAAAAGTACAATGATTTTATTTAAAATTTTAAGCTACATAAGTGCATAACTAAAGCCTGAATGATTGCTTTAGTTACTTTTTTTCTTCTTACTCTGACAAAAGCAGCTTAAGGGAAGAAGGGTTTATTCTGACTCATGGTTTGAGGATACAGTCCATCGGGATGCCCAGGCATGGCCTGAGGAGTGAGGCAGCTGTTCACACTGTGTCAGCAGTCAGGAAGCAGAGAGAAATGACTGTTGATGCATAGCTAATCCCCTCCTTGGAAAGGAAGGAAGGAAGGAAGGAAGGAAGGAAGGAAGGAAGGAAGGAAGGAAGGAAGGAAGGAAGGAAGGAAAGAAGGGAAGGAGGGAGGGAGGGATTGAGGGAGGGAGGGAGGGAGGGAAGGAAAGAAAGAAAGAAAGAAGAAAGAAAGAAAGAAAGAAAGAAAGAAAGAAAGAAAGAAAGAAAGAAAAGGAACAGGTTCTTCCTTAGCCCCAGCTAGCCTGGAACTCTCTTTGTAGATCAGACTGGTCTTGAATTCACAGAGATCTGCCTGCCTCTGCCTCCCAAGTGCTGGAATTAAAGGCTTTTGCCACTGGCCCATTTGTTTTTTCCTTTTTTACTCCAATCAGAGACCCCAGCCTATGGTGGGTCTTCCATTTCAGTTAATGTAGTCTAGAAAACGCTTCACATATATACCCAGAAGCTAGTCTGCTAGATGCTTCTAGATCATGCCAGGTTGATAGGATTTCTGCAGATCTCAAAGATAAAGAATAAATTGAAATTCCGGAAAAGATCATCTATGCATGAATGGCAGCTAAACACATAGATGAAAGACAATAATGATCATTGTGATTTTTAAAACCAGCCAAACTATCAATCAAGAGTGGGATCAAATGTATCGTTGATGTGATTAATGTGAGGACCTAAGCACTTATTGGAAGGGAGAGGCGATTTGATTGCACAGCATAATAAAACTGGGGTATCTGTTGATTGAAAGAGGCAATTCAAAAAACAAACTAAAAAATTAAAGGGGTGCCGGGGATCTAGCTGAGTTGGTAGAGCACTTGCCTGACATGTGCAAGGTTCTGTGTCCATAGGCACCGCATCTCCAGCTCTGTGAGGAAAAAAATATTAAAGATGAAGAGAAGCAAAAAGACACATCACAAAAATCTCCCTAAAGGGATTTTGATTGGTAAATTAATCACATAAATTAGAATTTATGAGAGAAACAATAGAGGATAGAATATGACATTGAGCTATACTTAATACACAAAGGCATTGGAGCAGGTGCTTTTGTGAGCTGCTGTCACCTTAGGGAACAACCTTGAGAGATGCAAGGCCAAGGCTGCTGGAGGCAGGCTCACCCTGGAGCTCACACAGTAGTTCTTGCTTTGGGATTGCAGAGAAAATGGAACAACACAGTATCTGTGTGCAAGACAGGCTGTACAGGGAACAGAGAGTCTGTGGGGATGGATCTGCCGACCAGGTACTGCAGGTCGGGGCAGGGAGCTATCAGGAGCAACTGTTCCCATCTGGGTGATGGTCCAGGGGTAAGTGATAAGATTGTGGTTTAACCCAGCAAAAGGTGAAATGACTTTAAAAAGTGGGAGGATATTGGAAACGCCATCCCATGATGGTTTCACAGATAAAGGAGGATGACTCAAAGTGCTTGGCAAACTGAGGAATAGCACTGCTAAGGACAGGGAGACAGCAGGACTGGATGCTGGTCAGTGGTTGGAGAGGAGGACAGGAGGACTAAGCAGTGACTGATGGTCAGACAGGAGGACAGGGGTACCAGGCAGTGGCTAGTGGTCAGAAACACTGTTAGACTGAGGGTGTTTATTGTTATTTGCTTGTTTTTGTGAAACAGGGTCTTACTATATAGCCCAGGCTCTCCTTGAACTTGCAGTTCTCCTGACCATAGCCTCTCAGGTACTGGGATTAAAGGTTGACTGGTTTCATTTTGTTGCTATGACAAATGCCATGACTAAAAGCAACTTATGGGAGGAAAGGATTCGTTTGGATTGCACTTCTGGGTCACAGTCCATCACTGAAGGAAGTCAGGGCAGGATCTCAAAGCAGAATCCATGGAGGCGTGCAGCTTGCTGATTTGTTTCTAGCTAGATTTCTCATATAGTCCAAGTCCACCTGCCTAGGAATGGTATCACCCCAAACGGGATGGGCCCTCCTGCAATCAATTAACAATCAAGATTATCTCCCACAGACCAGTCTGTCCTAGGCCATGCATGCCTCAGCTGAGACTTTCCTCTAAGTTGACTCTAAACGGTGGAAAAGCAAAGCAGGACAGAGGTTTTGAGTCAGTGCACTTGGAAGAATGTGCACAGGTCATCATTTATCTGACGTGGGAAATCAGGAGTCTGCCCTGGTCCGCCTTGTTGCCTTCTGCCGCCCAGTGGTTCTCAAGTGCACCAGGAAGAAGAGATTCTCATCTACTCTCACAGATGTGCAAAAATGAGTCCAGAGAGAAAAGGGGGGAATTCCCACAACCCGTGACTTTCCCCCAGAACATTCTGGAGTCTGTGAGGGTGGACACAGTCACAGAGCTCAAGCTTTTGATGGTTTTGGTTCACTAATGTCGTGTGCTTGCTCCCATGGTGAAGTCATGATTAGAGAATTCTAAACTTTTGCCCTAAATATATTTGTCATCCGATGAGCTATTTTTTTTTTTTCAGTCTCTCTGTCTAGCCTAGAAGCAATAATTTTGGGTAAATGAGAAATACTGTGTTCCCAGAGGTCTGGTCATGATATTGGGATCTCACATTTTTGTGTGTTCTTCATATGAATCAGCATGGGCATGCTGAATGGACATGCTCCATGAGGAAGAATATAAAGGGGCATCACCAGCAACCACAGAGCCCTGTGGCCCGGACAAGAGAAGGCTGCAGAGGGGCCACAGAGGTAGTTGGGTTCTAGGAAGAATGTTCTGAACAAGTACAGGCACTGCCATGATGCTACTAGTATCTGGATAAGCCTATTGGGGCCAGAAACTTCATGAGAGTAAACTATTGCTTGAAGAAGAAAAAGGAGAAAGGAGATCTAACAAGGAGGGGAACCAACTGGCTCCAGAGGTGGAAATGTCTGGTGTGGGCAGAAGTGAAGAATTTGTTGTTCTGAGGAGAATCTGGAGACTGAGGGAGGCGATCTGCGAAGGAGGCCAATCAGGAGGAGGCTCAGAGCTGCTCCATCATCATGATGGTCTGAGGCTGCCCACACTGTCATGCTGGGCATGGGAACTTGCAGTACTCAGACTCTGGAATGACTCACATTTCAGTGATTCAGATTCCACAGCTGAGAGAGGATGGAGTAAACATTAGACACGGAGCGGCTTCTGCTTCCCTGAGGGTGAGCTAGGCTTGGTGGCAACCCTGGTAGTGGGCTTAGGAGAAAGGCTGCAGCATGCAGATACGAAATCCTTCTGACTAACGGTGACACGACTGGGGACAGAGTTGCCTCTGCTGCACATTACTGAAAGGATGTAAATGTGAAAGACACAGGGAATTGGGATGAAGCTCTGATCAAAACCGCCGCTGAGAAGGAGGGAGCCTGCCTATAGGCAGGCTGTGTAGCTGTGCACCATGTGCATTTGGAAACACCTTGACAATAGTCTCAGATTCCCATGCTTCAAATATGATGCCCACAGGGAAGTAGAGCTCTGTGACCACAGGGCAAGAATGCAGCATCTACTTTTGCAGATTAAAGTTTGAAGACAGCCGACACCTGAGGAAGGGGTTGGAGACAAGGGGGAGTCACAAGAAGGAGTGGGACCTTGCTAGGACACAGCTTTGCTCCTGCAGGACTGTTAGATTGCAGAGACTGCCCATCCACTAATGATTGCACACATGCATAATGGTTAGACATCAAGAATAACTCCAAGGGGGCTTCAGAGATGGCTTAGTAGGTGAAGCACTTGCCTTGCAAGCACAGGCATGAGTTTGCTCTCTAGAGCCCACGTTAGAAGGATGGGTATGGTGGCATGTGCTTGTAATCCCAGTACCGGAGAGGCGGGAAGGTGAGACAGTGGATTCCCAAGGCTCACTGACTGGCAGGGTAACTTACATGGTGAATCCCAGACCAGTGAGGGACCTAGCTCCTGAAGAACAGCACCGACGACTGTCCTCTGACCCCCACATACACGTGCACACTCAAACACACGCAATTGTCACTGAGGAAGTTCAGATTGCTCCTGTCATTTCAGATAACAAAATGCTCTTTCAGTCGGTCAGGAAATGATTGTGTTGCCGCTTTCAGACAAATTATGAAAGTGCAAGAGGGATGGCTGTCTCCAGAGCTAATTTGGCTCCCTCAGCAGGGATCACTTGTATTACGTGCACACTCAGATACATAGACATATATGTACACACGTGTGAACAGGAACACGGATAGACACAGATATACAGGCATATGTACACACGTGCACACGGCAGTGACAGTATAGAATAAAGTAAGCAAATGTCTTTATTAGACTTTTCTGTGCTGATGGCCTCATCTCGTTTTGAATTACCATAAAGAGCGACCTGTCCAATGAGGTCAGTTTTGTTTAAGCACAAAGGCAGATGAAGGATGAGAACAATGTAGGATTCTAAAATAAGGCCATGGCAATAAGGAATCTGAGCTGTGACAAGCAGTTTGGGGAGTAGCAGTGGATCTTCCAGAATGGCACGTGGGAGACTCCAGACTGTACAATAGAGGACAGCAGGCTAGCAGAGGGCTTGCTCAGCTCAGCAGAAAGGAGCTGCAGTCCTGAGTAAGTGCTTCTGATAATTAGGAAATATCTTTCGCCCTCATGGAGATGATAGGCCTTGTGATCTTCATTCTGAAATGAACATAGCACTGGCTGGTAAGAAGCACTGAGTCTAATAAAGGGAAAGAGGTCCATAAAACGAGTGTATGTGCATCTGTGCTGGGAGTAGAGGGCCAGAGAGGCCTGCTCACTGAGTCTGAATCCAAAGAAAACATTTGACAGAAAAAGGCATCTGCCTTCAGAGCTGTGTAAGCACATAGATTGTATTAAAACTTGTTCATATAGTAAAAATCTGGATGAATAGATGCACAAGCACACACGCATGCACACACGCATGCACACACACATAAAACAACCGATGCTTTTCACTTTCTAATATCAGTTGGGTTTAAGGGAAAATGTAGATATATGGGTCTGAATCTTTTGCATTCATCAGCTAACTTAAATGGCCACAGATTCTTAGGGAAAGACCAGGAACACCTAGAAGTTCACTACAGAGTAAAACAGCTAAAGGGGCGTAGAGATGTTTTTAACTTCGTTGCAGATCCTCCATACCTGAAAGGGAAGAGGACAGAGAAGATCAACAATTCTCAAACACAGATGAACTGTGTGCATAAGTTTGGTGTCTATGTTAGTTTTCATGTTGCTATGACCAAGCATGTTGCAAAAACAACCCAAGGGAGAAAGGATCACCAACTTTGGCTCACAGTTTGGGGGCTACAGTCCATCATGGAGGGGTAGGCATGATGGCTGCCAGCTCTATGGTGGAAGAATGTGCACCGGGATTCACAAAGACTCCACAACTTTCTAAAAATGCCACGCCACCTGTGAACCTAGTGTTCAAACACGGGGACTTTAGGGGACACTTCATATTCAAACTACAACAGCGTTTAACATGAACTCAACATAATCCAGTAGTACGAGGTTGAGAAGGAGTAAAATAGAAATGTTTTAGAAAGGTCACACATTGGAATGCTGGAATGAGGTAAGGGTCCTTACTGTACAAGCACACAGAGACTAAAACTTCCTGCGCATTGAGTCCAGTTCACGTTCAAGAAAGAGACTCTCACACTCTGATCCCCTGAGCAAATCTCCCTGTTATCTTGCAGCCCACTCCAGACCCCGTGTCCACAGCAATGCCTGAGAGCATGCCTCCCCTCCATAGTCAGCCCCGGCATAGTCAATTTCTACCACACAGAGAAATAAAATGTATTTCTAATTGGCTTTCTAATAAGCGCTAATTAGTTCAAGCCTTTGTGATCCATAAAGAGACGGAGGAGCTTGCATCTTCTCCTCACAGTGCGCGCGCGGGCAGCAGCTGCAGTGCTTCACGCTGCTTCCCTGCCTGTCCTAGAGGAGAACTTGAAATTACCTCAATGAAAAATCTCATTTAAGGTTTGCTAATACATATTAAAATCCAAGAGGTGAAACCACACAAGTAACTGTGACAAAGTTCTCAGGGATAGTCCTGGGGAGAACAGCACCGGGCTGCGTCCAACCAGAAAGTGGGCTTTAGAGCGGGCATTGAGTTGTGGCAGTTGAGTGGCATTGGCCATTTCTGTCTATCTTTCTGTCTACCTGGTACTGACCAGTTCTGAGAGGCTCCTAAGAGAGAGTGATTGAGTCTGAAATTGGATCCAGAATGTCTCTGAAAGGCCCTGTGGGTTTAAGGCTTGTACCATCCCTTGTGTAGGTTTAAGCCTGTACCATCCCTTCGTGCTGTTCAGAGGTGGTGGAAAATTGAAGAGGTGAGGCCTAGCAGGAGGTCTTCACTGCCGAGGACTCACTCTTGAAGGGCATAGTGGGACCTCAGTCCTTTTTCTTTTCCACTTCTTGGCCACGGGAAGGAACTGCTTTGCTCTGTCTGCCACATGCTGCAAGCCACAGGCCCAAAGCAACTGGACAAAGTGATCATGTATTGAAACCTACAAAACTGCAGCGATTGACACTGATCCATTCCTAAGCTAAACTTCCCTAGCATCTGTTACAGTAACATAAATCAGCTCAATGCAACATCACACTTACTAGTAGGGACCAATGAGCTTTTGAAGGAGGAAATAAAGGACTTTCACAGAACTCAGAAGCATCTTCAGCTGGAACATTACTGCAGACATCACAGAGGAGAGACCCAGGCTCTGGGAAGGAATTTAGAAAACAAGATGCAGGGCCCACTGCCCCAGGCTTATAGTAGGCACTGAGCCAACTCCCTTAACTTTAGACAAATCAGCTCCCAGGCCTCAAGCCCCTTCTCCATTAAAAGAGCAGAGAGACACTTCATAGCTTTTCAGTGCATGACGCGCCCTGGGATGCAGCTAAGCCAGATTAGCACTGTGCCTGCCTCTACCTGGGTCCCCACAGCAGTTTCCACACCATAGCATTTCCTCAAGGCTATTCTAGGGCTGCCCCACTTCCCATTTCCTGTCCAAGGCCAGGAAGTGTTCTTAAAGAAATATCAACAATCATGTCTTTTGGCATGGCTTGTTATGATTCAAAACAACCAGTGTTTAGGAACCACTTGCTACACAACAAGAAAATATAGCATGTCTTTGTTGTGTGTGATGAAATGTGCCCGAAGAGGATATAGCACATAGGATGTGTGTGTGTGTTAAGCTTTTGTGTGTATATTTTAAGCTTGTGTGTGTGTGTTAAGCTTTAAGTCAAATATGTTAAAATGAAGTGACTACCCAAATTAAAGACACTGAAATAGAAGCATGTGTATCAGAGCTAGCTGCCGGTATCAGGCAGGCATGGAAGTTAGAGAGCAGATAAAGATGAGCTCAAAAAGGTTATGCACATACTGTGAAATACTGAATTTTACATAAAAGGAAAGTCAGATGTAAGTATTGTGCAACGCTTTTACATGAGAAGTGAGAAATCAGTCTGGAAACCTAAAACACGGCTACCAAAATCCCCGCGGGACGGGATACATCTGGGGAGCCTGAGAAAAGGAGATGTTTTGCTAGTAAAACCTTGGATTCCTAGGCATGAAAAGGTAAGTGGGACGGTTAAGAATGGGGGCAGGGTGTATAGGGTTCTCCACCGGTTCAGCAGGAAATTATTTCAGTCTAAGCTAGAGACACCGTGGAAGTGAGAAAGAAAGCAAAAAAACCACTCCATTTGAGGACTGCTGTTCAGGAAGTGGAGTGGGGGTACCCATGGGACCGAACATGGCCCAAGGAGGAAATGGAGGAATAATGGATAATTGCTGCCCCTGAGTCTGGGAAGAAGGGAGGTGTTACTGACAGCAGGACAGACAGGAGGTGTCTTACAGAGGAAATAAACAGGGGTCAAGTTTAGGTTGTTTGTTTGGTGTACAACGAGTGATGTTTAGAAGTGAAACCTTGAGTGAACCCTCTGGGAGACAGGAGGCTTGAGGAGCTAGCTTCTGGAGGCCATGTCTCTGCTCACCCCTTCAGCACAGAAGGAACACCTTCAGTGCCAAGGTTAGCAGCCGGGGAACCAAAGCAACAGGGACACGGCTGCCTGAGAGCCTCTTAGAGAACTGCCTCCTCCACGCTGGGTCTTCGAAGCGTCTGTGTGCTCTTCAGTGCATTTGGCTGATGCATGAGGCTTGGAGCATCTGCTGTTTCTAAGTTCAAAGAGTGTGGGGCTGGGAGTGGCTGAGTGGGTAGGATACATGAAGGCGGTCCTGGCTTCCATCTCCAGCACTGCAAAAACCGAGTGCGGTGGTACATGCCTGTGATCCCGACACGTGGGAAGTAGAGGCAGGAGGATCAGAAGCGCAAGGTCATTATTGGCTGCAAACCAAGTTCTAGGCCACCTGGGATACATGAGACCCTGTCTAAAAGCGTTTTATTAATTATCATTATGATTATTATTTATTATTTGAAAAAAATGAATCTTTGTGATTCTGGAGAAGATGAAGGTGGAGAGATCAGCGGAGGACAAACGTTGGAATCTTTACATACGCAAGGGACTGCAAACTTCCTGGTTACCCTGGCAAGCATTCCGGAAGGCAGATAAGATTTTGAGAAGACGAACATGAGTGTGAGCATGTCTCAGAGTGTGGAAGGAGCAAGCTCAGAGTGACCGCTCAACTGCCAAGCATCCTGAAAGACACCGGGAAATATCTCCGCAGCAGAGGCCTTTATCTGGAGCAAGCACTGCCTGCCACTTGCCTTTTCTCCAGGGAAACAAAGGTAGTTAAAACCAGAAGAGCCTCCTGAAGAATCCACACGGGGGGGCCTTTCACTGGGATTGGTGCACTACCATTAGAAGTAAAACAAGTGGGCTACAGTTTTTGTTGATGTTTTGTTTTGATTTTATGTGTATGTATATATTGCCTGCATATGTGTAAGCACATCCTTGTTGTGCAATGCCCAGGAAGGTCAGAGGAGGGCTTTGGATCCCCTGGAGCTTGAGTTACCAATGGTTTTTATTAGCCACGATGTGGGTGTTGGGAATTGAAATGGGTCCTCTGCAAGAGCAGCTAGTGCTCTTAACCACTAAGCCATTTCTCCAGCCCCAGTGGGCTAGAGTTTTTAAAATATTTTATTATTTCTATTCTATCTGTATGAGTATATTGCCTGCATGTATGTAAGTGCACCCATGTTGTACAATACCCTCAGAGATCAAAAGAGGGCATGGATCCCCTGGAACTGAAGACATAGACATTGTTAGCTGCCACACGCGTGTGGGGAACTGAACCTGGGTCCTCTGTAAGAACAGCCAGTGCTCTTAACCACTGAGCCATCTCTCAAGCCTAGGATGGAGCTGTTTTTTTTTTTTTAAATGATCGATAATCTAGAAGTGAATGCAATAACTGTTTTAAGATTTCAAGATTCACACACAAACAAAATGCGGAAACTGTATGTAGAACTTTTGTGACTGAAGAAAATAACCTGAAGAGATGAGGGTAGCTCACTTGGTAGGCAGCTTGCTTATAAACCTGAAGACCTTGGTTTGATCCCCAGCACCAACCTAAAAACCTGGATGTGGTGACACATGCTTGTGATCACAACTCTGGGGAGCGGGAGACAGGTGGATTCCTGGGGCACATTGGCTACCAACCTGCTCTGCTTGGGGAGAGACCTGTCTCAAAAAACCAAGATGGACAGTGTCTGAAGAACAGCATCTGAGATTGACCTCTGGATCTCACATCTCACGTGCATGTACACACACACACACACACACACACACACACATACACAAAGCAAAGAACCGGGACTGGAAACATGGCTGGACAGATAAAGGCACTTGTCAACAAAGCTTAAAGACTTGAATTAGATCCCTGGGACCCACTTCGTGGAAGAAGAGAGCCAACTCTGCAAAGTCATCCTCTGACTTCTACATATGCACTGTGACACCCCACCCCCAACACACTCCAACACACAACACATACACACAATAATAAAGACATTTATAAAA
Organism: Eospalax fontanierii; assembly: GCA_035773235.1. Classification (NCBI taxonomy): domain Eukaryota; kingdom Metazoa; phylum Chordata; class Mammalia; order Rodentia; family Spalacidae; genus Eospalax; species Eospalax fontanierii. The sequence continues at coordinate 46,810,563 of CM069540.1, read as the reverse complement.
ATTAACTTCTTGGGATTTATGGGGAGGGTGTATGAATCTGGGGTCTCAGGAAATGATACAGAAATTAATATAAAGCTAGAGGCAGAGCTTGAAGAACACGGGGCAGTACAGCTCTGCACACTTCTATTAAACACACACACACACAAGCACACACACACATATACGCACACACACATGTGCACATGGAGAAAACTTGAAGGAGGTTGTCTGCAGGTGGCAACGTCTCAAACAGCATTCATTTTCTGCTTTCAAGTTCTTATAATTACTTTAAATTTCATTTCCTTTGTAATGGAAAAAAAAACTTTATTTTTAAGTCATTAAGAGAGCCAGGTAACCTTGAAAATTAAGTTGAATGAAAGTATAAGCCCTTTTAATACCCAAATATTTAAGAAGCTAAGCCTTTAAAAATCTTTTTAAATGCATTTCCCTGAGAGGTGTGGTGTTTCTGCCAGAAGCTAAGAATTTAATGTATTATAATCTAAAAATACTAAGACCCATTGCCACTTATTTTAATTTTCCTCCTCCACCATAGTTATCATTGGCCTAGGACAAAGTATTCAGTAGGGACATGTTGGCTGGAGTGGAACTGTGAACTGGGTTAAACTGTACAGGTCCATTCCCTACAGCGAGAAAAGTCCAGACACCACAAGAAAAATCTCATGGGTACTCTTCTCCTTAGGTGGGAATTAACTGCTCTCGAGGGCTGGTCTCCATGGCAACATCTTGCTCAGGAAGATCTCTGAGTGTGACCTCTTCGGCCACACATACAATTCTGGGGCTGACTCAATTTCAGATGTATTATCTAGGTGTCACACAACCCATCAGAATGTCCCAGCAAGCTCAGCATTTGTGTGCATGTGCAAGAACGCATGCATGTGTACAAATGCTTGTGCAAGTCAGAGGACAGCCCCAGATGCTGTTCTTCAGGGCCTTTCCATCCATCCTGTTTTTTTTGTTCATTTTCTGTTTGGGACCTGTATCTCATGGGTTTGGTGCTCACTGATTGGCTAGGTGGTTGCTCAATGAGCCTCAGGGACCCTCCTATCTCTGCCCGCTGCCTAGTGCTGGGATTACAAGCACATACCACTACGCCCAGCTTTTTTACTTGTGTGCTAGGGAATCAAAATTGGGTTGTTGTCCTTGCATAAGCACTTTACTAACTGAGCCATCTCCCCAACCCCACATTCAGTGTTTTTAACAGGAACTCTGTGACTCAGATCACTCTGAGAATTTGGAAGCAACACCTAAGCCCTCTGTGTATGGCACGTTTGAATTCTGTAAATTCTGTGGAACATGGGGAGTAGACTTATCCATGAAGGATTCATGCTCCGCCTTGGCCCCCCTCACTACATCCTCTGGACTCAGACTGTAGTAGAAGGTCCTTTCAGTGGACAAGGGAACTGCGGTCAGATGCTGGCAGTGACTCTCCCATGTTGGTAGGTGCAACTTTTAGATGGTGATTATCATGTCTGTCACACAAATTTGAAGGAAGTCACAGGAGGTGGCTCAGAGGTGGACATGGGAATGGCTTCTCACTCTGTAGCATTCAAAGGGGGCTGTTTATATCCCAGCCACCCTGATTGTGCTTGACTCACAGGGATCTGATCAGTCCAAAGGGGGCTACTGCATCTACTCAGACGGTCCTGAGCCGGAGGGTGAGGCCGCTCTGCTCTCTCAACTGTAGTTATGCTTTTATTGTACACGTATGTTTTCTGTCCTTTAGGTGTGTGTTTCCCATGTTCGTTTCCGTAATTAGGTTCCTTCACTGCTGCATGGGCACTCTCCCAGATCCTACCATCGCCTCTCTGGAATGAGTTTCTGCGTTTGCTTAAACAGCAGGCACCTGCTTTTTGAGTTTTGTTAATGGGGCCTGGAAGAGGAGTTGGCTGAGTCTCTGAGGTTTTCTGAGAATCCCCATAATGCCCTTACGAATAGCTCACATTTTCAGCCCATTTCTTTTGATTTTGTTTATGCTTCGCCAAGCTAGAAAATTTCATATGCCACTCAGTTTCTCAAGAGCAGCTGACATGGAGTTGGACTTTAAACAATTCTTTGCTGGGAATTCAGGAGCCTGGTATCCCTGGTCCCAGCCTCTCCAGCACAAGTTGGTCCTTTGCCATGGTGAGAACAAAGCGTGGCGTCTGCTCCCCTGGCCTCGCGTGAGGCGTGATCACGACCTTGCTGCAAGCCTTATTATGGGCTGGTCTTCCTTCGGTGCCTTATATACAATAGAACATGCCTATTTAAGAGCCCAGTGCCTCTGTAGACACAGCTTTCCTCTGACACACACAAAAAGGGTTTCCAGGAGGCAAATCGGCAGGTAGTAATTTTAATAGCCACTAATGTGAATTAATAATTCTAATAACCTTGTTTCAGATGTGCTATCAGGACGAGGGAGAGGGTTGCCATGGCGGCTGTATTTTATTGCCAACAGCTGTGCAAACTCATCTTGGCCGGCTCAGTTCTCCTCTGTAACCTCTCCTTTCATTGGTTTATAGGATCCCAGGCCTCTGTGGGGATTTAACAACGGCAACAACAACAAAGAAAACTTAGGGAAAGTTGGGTTCTTAACTCTCTGGGTAAATTGCATTGTTAAGTGACAATGGGGGAAGCTGTGCCTAAGGGACAAAATGAGGCAGTTGCATCATCAATATCCAGGTTTTCTCCCACATTTTCAAAGCACCTTTTTATGCTTTGGAGAATAAACAATGTTTTTTGATAAACCCCCAAAGAGGTATTATTTTCTACAAAATTCCAAAAAGCACATTAATTTACCTTCTTGGGCCCAGAACCCACCATAGGCCAGTGACTATGCAGCTAACTGTGCCTTCCTGACTCCTGGCATCAGGGTGTTATTTCATACACATTCTCTTATTTAATCCTCACAGCATTCCTGCATGGTGGTATTGGTGGTTACACTTCCTCTGAGAGGGGCATCTGTATCCTCTCCCCTTACACCTGAGCAAGGGTGTGGGGAAAGTGACATTGTATAAATTTAGGTGTCTTAAAAGGTCACACACCTCCATCTTGTCTTTTGGAATGTTTGCTCGGGTTGCTGTGTGAGCCAGTGTGGAAGAGCTTGTTGATGGCTTCATCTGGGTTTAGGATCGCCAAGGAAACATATCTCCAGCTTGTCTATGAAGGACAGTCTAATTAAGTTAATTGAGGTGGGAGCAACCACCCTGAATGTGGGCAGCCCATTCGATGGGCTGGGGTCCCAAGCTGGGTCCAAAAGAGAGCACAAGTTGAGCACAGACACCCTGAATGTGACACATGACTTCCCTGACATGGTAGAGTGTATCTAGAAACTGAGTCAAAATGAACCCTTCCTCCCCAAGTTGGTTTAGTCGGGTGTTTTGTCACAGCAAAGAATACAGGACTGCCAAAAGGAAGGCCAGGAGCTCCAAGGCAAGAATTCTGCCATCGGGTGCCAGGCTCGTGCATGAAGGATCATACCTCTAAGCAACATTCAAGCAAGAAGTCCTGAAGACTGAGAAGCAGAGGCAAGCCAGTCTCTGACTGAATTCCCCATCCTAATCCACAACTGTAATAAAATGGAGTTACTTTATCTCTAAGCTTTGGGGTGTTATCTGCTGATAAAAAGACAACTAGTTCACTAGGAAAGCTAGACATTTAACCAGTGTCCCACAAGCTGGTGATTCCAAACCAGATCTGACACCAAATCTATTTGTAAGATGGATTTATCACAGAATTACAAGTATCAGAACAGACATCTATAAATAATATTATAGAAACAGAAGACATGAGTATTTCCCTTCTGTCTGTGGTCACCGATGCAGATCTGCCAATCCCAATCCCAAACACAAAAATGCTGCGGACAGCATGCAGTGATCTTTAATTAAACTATTTTTTAAGCCTGCCCCTGTGTTCCCACCAAATTGTCATGTATCTGATTTGAAAAGTAGCCAGCTCATTGACTTTAACTTTCATCTGAACCCATATGGCAGTTTGGAGCTCACTGTGAAAGCCCTGAGTTCTGTTCAGTGTTGGGTTGCTTCGTTGAAGCCAATCATGGGAACTGCTTAAAAACTTCCTGTCTTTGTTAACATTTAAATGCTGCCTCATGGATCATTAAAAATAAGAAAATTCTAGATGTCTCAAAGTTTCTAAGCTTCTACAAACCTTTCCCATGTGGGGAGAGAGTCTGCCATCTCCTGTAGAAATTTTCTATGACTGCATCTGTTTGAAGGGCTGTGACCGAGTGATTGCCAACCTCGCCTTCCTGAGACTTCCCCTTTCTGCCCTGCATAAGCCTGTGAAGAAGAAGGCACTCTGGACTGAGGATAGCTCAGTCAGTAAAGTGCTTGCCTAGCAAGTGTGAGGACCACCAGAACCCATGCAATAAGCCAGGTTTGGTGACATGCACTTGCAATTCCAGTGATGGTGGTATTGGAGGCAGAAACAGATGACCCTGAAGGTCACTGGCCAGCTAGCTTAGCCTACTTGGCAAAATTCCAGGTGATGAGAGACCCTGGTTCAAACAAGTGTGGAAGGTGCTGGTATACTGACTCCTGAAGTTGTCCACAAACACATACACACTCCCATACATGTATACACTCATACACATACACACACATATATGTAGGGTCTGGCCCCCCTGCAGCCCTTCTCTCTTAGTGCTAGGCTCTAGGCCAAGAGCTAGCAGGATGTTGTCAGTTGCAGTTCGGAAGTAAACAACTTGACCTTTACAGACTTCCTCAGTTTACATCAGGTGTGTGTCATGTGGCTAGATGTCTCCTGAGAACCTGAACTTTTAACCTCCTGAAGGCTTGATGCCTCTGAATAAAGTCAGTCATTCTCCTTTCCTCCTACCTAGTGTGTGTGTGTCTCTCTCTCTCTGTCTTATGTGTGCGTCATTCAATCCGCAGCCCTCCGCCGATCCGGACTCGGCAGATGAAAGTAGACAGGGCTCTACACATATACACACACACAATGCCCCCACACATAAGAGAAAAAAGAAAATGCTCTGATATCATCTTCATGGGTCAGTTTACTAGATCCCTTAGGAAATGGGAATAATTCAAAAAAACCCTCAAACATTGTCAGAGTCATACTCTAGGCAACACGTCCCTGCACTGTGATAACTCTTACAGTCAGAACTGGGATTTTACAGTAACACTATTTTCCTTGAACAAATTGACTAATTGTGAGGCTCTTTTATAAAAAGAGGTCTCAATACAAAGTCACAGGTGACAGACCTGCACACGCAATTAGTCACTAAACACATCAAGAAGCCTTTGGGAATGAGAGACTTTTCTTTCGACGCAGTCATATTTATTAATAGTTAATTATAAATTCGCTTATCAACTTCTCAGTGGATTTGGTATCTACAAAGAAAGACTGAGGGGAAAAAATTATAAGGACATTTCCAAAGCAGACCGCCCACCAGGTAATGGGGCTCAGTTAACAGAAGCATTCCTCAGGGTCAGCTGGGGTTATGGAGCAGATGTATTTGGTCCACTGCATTTGCATAGTACCTCAGATAGAGGACATCCAGGTGGATTGCATAATCCTCCGTAGCTGCCACTCAAGTTGGGTCTCATGGAAACTGCAAGTGGAGCTTTGTGCCACCTCTTTGTTCCAGCACACCAGCCAGCTTCTTGGGAGTCTGAAGTTCTGCACTTGGCTTTGCAGGTAATTGATTTGATCTGAGAAGGGCAGCTAGTGATATTGTACAGGCTTCTTTCCAGCATGGCAGGTCTGGGATATCAAGTGATGTGTCATTGGATCGTAGCCTATTGAAAGAGACCCAAAGACAACCCTACTCAATGTCACAAGTTGGCTGCCTTTAATTCAGCAAAGAACTGTGCATTAACATTACTTCATAGATGCTTCCTGCTTGCTTGATGCATAATCTTCACATGGAAAAACTAGCATCCTTTGTTAAAATAATACCCAGGGCTGGCTGACAGCTCAGTTAGTAAAGTGCTTGTTTTTATCAAGTACAAAGACATGTGCTGGAACCCTAGAATGCTCATTAAAAAAAAAAATCATGGTGGCACATGAATATAATCTCAGCTCTGGGCATGTGGAGATAGTCAGATTCTTCGAATTCACTAACCAGCTAGCCTAGACTACTTGGGGAGGCCCAGGCCAGTGAGAGCACTATCCCAAATAAACAAACACAAGCAACAACAGCAAAGAGGATGGACAGCACCTAATAGATGACAGGTTGTTTTCTGGTCTCTATATGAATGCACATACAGATGATCATGTAAACACATACACATAAAGCAGTTGTACGCACACACGAAAAAAATATGGAGTACAACATTAAATACTGACAATTTAATTTTTCTCTGTCTCCTTCGTGGAATTTGGATATAATTTTTTGCAGGTTATAAAAGTATGTAATTGCTTCTGACAAATACAGATACACACATTTCCCCACCAGCAATAAGTGGATTAGATGATATTTCAGATTCTAGACAACCCTAATTAAATTACTCCTAACTTTACTGGCCTCTGTGGGTTGATCTTTCTTTGACCTTCATAACCCATCAGAGTAAATGAAAGGAAAGACGCATCCTAATAATTTTTTGACATCAAAACTTTTATATGAGTCTTCACACCCCTGCACAACATGCATCTGTATCAACCACTACCAGCAAAGATTTGTATTTTCTTTATTTTTAAGAAGTCTGTCCTGGTATAAATTAGCATTACATCATGGAAATATATTAGATTATTGCAAGGAAAGGACATTTAAATTGTATTTTTATTGTTTCCACGTTTATGAGGAAAAAATATTTTTAAACCAATGGCCTCTTTTAAGATAAGAAGGAAACTGTATTGCTCTTGCTCTTGTCACAGCACAGGATCAGCGTGTCTAGTATAAGGAACAAAGGACATGTTTTTATACGAGTAAAATAGTGCACATTTTCTTGACAAGACCCTTCACTGCACATTATCTTTGCTCTTCATGGGGTGTCTCTGTGCTGAACACTACAAGGGAGAGCTTTTTTTGCCATTTGTGTAAAGGCAATGTTTACGTTACACATTTTTTTAAAAAAGGTTGAATATATTATGCTGTTTTTTTAAAAAATGATATTTTGCTATATGATAACAGATGTGCCTACTTTTAAAGAAGTATAAAATTAAAAAGTTGTAAGTCACGTAGACTACCAGAACAAAGTGTTTCTTTTTTCTGTCTTTCCATTGCTTTGCCTTGTAGAGGATGCTTATGGTAACTGATTTTCCCTGAGCATCTAAAATATAACGATGCTACATAAAACTCCTCAGGACTACAAGTCTTTCTTCTTCTCTTCCTCTTCCTCTTCCTCCTCCTTCTCCTCCTCTTTCTTCTTTTCTTTTCACAATTAATTTTTATTCATGTGTATGAGTGTTTTGCCTGTATGTATGTAAGTGGACTGGTGTCGTACTCATACAGTGTCCTTGAAGGTCAGGAGAAGGGGTCAGATCCACTGGAACTAAAGTTACCGATGGCTGTTAGCAACCATGTGCTAACAGAACAACGCTGGGGACCAAACCCGGGTCCTCTGCATGAGCAGCCAGTGATATTAACTGCTAAGCCATCTCTGCAGTTCTTCTTCCTCTTCCTCCTCCTTCGCCTCCTCCTCTCTTTTTCTCAGGGTTTCATGTAGCTCAGGTTGGCCTCAAGATCACTATGTACCTGAGAATTGCTTTGAACTTTTGATCCTCATTTTTCCACCTTCCAAGGGCTAGGATTACAGGTGCATGCCACCAGGCCCAATTTTTGTGCTGCTGCTGATGGAATGCAGAGCTTTATGCATGCTGGGCAAAGACTCTACCATCTGAGCCACAACCCCAGCCCACTGCTTCCTTTCTTATGGAATCCAAAGAATTACTCCCATGAAAATACTGCTTTGACACTCATCAGTGTGTGTCCCCATATCTTCAGTTAGCTCAGTTGTTGGTTAGTACAAAACTTTGCACACAGCAGATCATCAATAAATATTTTAAAGAATTTGTATGGCCACACCAATAAATGGGATGGAGGACTTGACACTGTTTTCATTATAATAATTTATAAACATAAAGGAAAAGAATCACATGATAGCCTGTATTTTGTAGATTTGGCAGTATATATCTCGGTAAGCCTGAGTCTGCCTGGTTAACTGCATACCATTAGCCTTTTGATATAAGCATACTATCATTCTGATTATCCACATCACAGCAATTCACAAAGTGTTGATGGGTTTGAACTCATCTTTAGGTGTGAGATTTCCTATCATCCTTCTCCACTAAAGGTGTACTTCCTAATGCCATGTTTTCCTATCAGCTGGGAGAAGCCTTTTCATCACGTACACACACACACACACTACACACACACCACAGAAGCTTTCATAAGACTGTCCATTTTTTATTTGAATTCTCAATTCCCAAATCAAGAAATCTGATACAGGATAAAGGGTGAGTTGGAGAAGGAGTATTTCTTGATGTTTTTCCTTTGCTAATCTTGAAGAAGCATCACATCTCCAAGGGAAGTTGTAGCAAAGTATTATCTTCTGACATTTCGGCTCCTTCTAGAGACTTGGACTCTCAGGAATCCATAATTCCTTGCATTACTATAGTGGTCAGGTTAAATAAAAGTGTTTCTTTTCTCTGTCTTTCCAGTGCTTTGCCTTGTAGAGGACACTTATGATAACCAATTTTCCTTGAGCATAAAATATAATCATGTTACAGGAAACTCTGCAGAACCACAATTCTTTCTTCTTCTTCTCTTCCTTTTCCCCCTCCTTCTCCTCCTCTTCGTTCTTTTCTTTTCACAAATTTTAATTGCTATGATGTGGGGAAAGTTGTAGTCAACATATTTAAAAATTGCTTTTTTTCCAATAGCTTTGTGCTCATCCATGAATAAAAGCGAGTATTACAGCAGAAGTAATTACTCCTTCTTTCCCTAATTAAAATCTTGACAAACTAGTAAATTTGTAACCACTTTTTCCTCTCAAAATATTGTTTTCAGTTATTGTGTTTATAAGAACCAAACCCAAAACAAAACCTCAATTAATTATCTTTGTGTTACACACTTTCCACAAAATTGTATCTCTGAGATCATTTGAATGCTCATGTCATCTCAGAAAACTTGAACCCGGTCACTTTTTTCTCTCCTTCCTGTCTCTCTTGCCCTGGGTAGTTAGTTCATTGCTCTATTTTCCCCTTCACCTAGGGATCTGGGCTGACTTCCACCACCTCCTCCTTGCCCTTCTGAAAAGTCACAGAAAACATGTTTATTTGTTCTGTGTTGGAGATCATCCACTCAATGTAAAAATAACAGAAATTTTCCATGTGGAGAACAGAAAATCCTTTCTGTGGTGTCCAGAGGGTGGTTGCTAAGGATGCGAGCTTACGGACTCAAGAGAGAGTAGTTAGTTCTTGCCTACCACCCACATTGCTGTGATATGGAGTACCTCAGTGCCATGTCATTTCTAGAACTTTCTTACTTATGTGTACATGTGTGCTCAGATGTACATGTATGCATATATGGAGGCCAGAATTCAACTTGGGTGTAGACTAAGGTGAGCTCCTACCTCCCGAGTACAAGTATGATATGAGCATGTATCATGACATCTGGGTTTTATGTGGGTGTTTGGGATTGAGTTTCGATCCCTATTCTTACATAGCAAGTACTTTACTAACTGAGCTAGGTCTCCAGTTCTAGAACCTTCTGTTTTATTTCTCTTTGTTCTTTTGTTTCTTACCTGAGTGATCCATAGCAGCTCCCTCATTACCCACTCTGCCCAGGCTATGCTCAGATAAGAGAGCAAAGGACACAAGGGAAGCAATTCCTCCTGGGAACTCAGGGATTTCCTAATGACAATGGCTATGAACTTCTCACCAGAGGAATTAACTGAGCAAAGCCTGGGGGCTTATGAAGCCAGCCCCATGGCCATCTCTGCCTTTCTCTGCTTCTGTTCATACTGCCAACACCACCAGAGCTGACTTCCTCCAAATGTCCCGCTGGGGTGTTCACACCATATGGCAGCTCTGAGAATGTCACCCTATGCTCTAGGGTGTTTTTTCTTTCCCCACAGCTTACACAAATTGTAAATTATTATCCATAAAATAATGGTAAAGAGAGAGACAAGGGCAGGGAGAGGCTCTGCCGTAAAGCCTCCATTAGCAAATGAGATCGGCTTTCCCATTCATGTGAAAAGTTCAAGGAGGCAATCTTGTTAAACAGCCATTTTGCATAAAGAAATAATACGCCATAATGGACCTTTTCAAATGACTTTGATGTTTTCCAGAACAATTTATTAATGCTGTGCTTTGGAGGAATAAATGATGAAGTCTCACTAGAGAGTAGAATGGGTGGTTGTTGGGCCGTTGGTCGTGGCTCAGCAGGTTTCATAGCTGTCTGAAGCCTGCGCCAGAACAGCTCTGCCCGGCCCTCTCCCCTCTGTACCCTCCTGGGTCTATCTCAGGAACACAGCTGGACTCTTCAGCTCTGTACATATAGTAGGTGTGCCAAGAGGCAGCATCGTGGCTACAACCCGGCCTCGTCCTCTTTCTATCCCACTCACTTCTTAAGCGTGAAGATGTGAGGGACATCGATCAGGAGCGGAGAGACAGGGAGATATAATACAGTCACCTATTAGAACTAAGGCAATCCAGACCTACAGTTCACTTTCTGTCTGGACTGTGTCTGTCTCTCCATAGCCCTGTGTTGAACCCATGGGGACCACAGTACATGTCACTCCAACATGGAGTTGGTACACAGAGTGCCTGATTCTCACTATCTGCTCCTCTATTCTGTCTCTCACTTCCATGGAGTAAGATGCGATAGTGGTTTCTACATTCCAGCATGTTGCAGGGATATTCCGAAGATGTTAGCTTTACGGGTCACGAGAAGAAGGTTGAGTCCTCTTCCAAACAAATCTGGTAAAACCGGGAAAAGAAAGCTAATCAGTTTTTGTCATTCACTGGAGGGTGGGGGGACTTTTAATGTATTTATTCATTTGTGAATCTCTAGCATGTATGACAAATGGTTCGCTGTCCTTCCCAGGCTTACATCCCTTCTGGCAAGCCTTGCCTTTTGACAGGCACTTGTGCACTGAAATTACAGGCTTAGGAATTACTGAGGGGCAGAGCCATGTTTCCCTGTGATAGATAGTACAGTCAGTCTAAGGTGGCTTGAGAGCCAGTAAATAAGGTGAAGACAGGACCATGAAGCTGCCAGATGGTTCTAGATGTTCTTTCTTAGCAGCTTTGATGAGGCAGCTACCAAATGTAACCACCCTTGAAGGAATGAAGATAATCTACAAAGACATTTTGTACCTCCCTTGGACTATGAGACTTACTGAAACAATGGATCCTAGGAAATTGGAATTTCCTCAAGAGTCATGCTGGGAGATGTAAGAGGTGGAAGCCTGATGCAGAGGAAGAACTTGTCTCCCAAGAAGAGCCTGTGGGTAGTTCTGACAAATTTCAAATCACTTTGTGGGACAGTGTGGAGCTAAGACAGGGAGGGGTCAGCGATGGGTGGGGCCACATCTCAACAAGGCCTACTTAGTTGTGTATACTTCTCACTCTCCATTTAATTCTAAACCCCATGTCAGGACCCTAAAGAAGGACTTGTCGGTGTGGGCATTGAACTTCTTTATTTGTTTCCACTGTGGCCACGTTGAATAACATTTTTTTTCTTATTACTTAAAAAGATATTATTGAGGGTGGGTGGTCGAGCCTAGCTTGTTAAGGCTGTCAGGGCTCTAACCCTAACAGCTCCTTAATACTGTTGGAGAACCCCGTGAAGCATGATACCAGAAAGAGCTTCCCACCACTATGCAGCCATGGGGAGAATGTCAAAGGCAGCAGCTGTCCAAAATCTTCCTTCAGTCAGCAGTCACATGCTGGCCCTTCTTACTTGCATGGTGCAGGTAGAGCTGGGGACCTGAGTTGCAGCTTGACCACAGTCTGTGGGAAACCAGCTACATGCCCAGCCCTCTAGGAACTATAAGGGAGTAAGAATTTTAAGCCTCTCATTTTGGAAGGTGATTTGTTATACAGCCATGGTAACTAATACAGATTTTGGTCTCTATTCCTCAACAGTATGAACTAATGTCTGTGTGGGATTAGATTATAAAATTATAATTGAGAATAAGGGCCCTGTACACTTTTGAAGATCAACAGACCACCTGTCTCAGGATAAGAGATGAGTTATAAAGAAATGTATGTACCAAGTGTGGTAGCTGTCATCCCAGCACTAGGAGGGGGAGACAGGAAGACCAGGAGTTCAAGGCTGGCCTCCACCATGTATGAAGTTTGAGACAAGTCTGGGCTACGTGTGACTCTGTTTTAAATAAAACAAAACAAGGGAAAAGAAAAGAATGAACAAGGGTTCATCTTCACAGTGTTTCCTGAGAATTTACCAAATGTGTTGCACTGTGGTAAACAGATAACTTCTCTGGCCCTCAAGGAACTTTATCCCTGGGTGATAAGGTAAATAAATAATGGGATATCTATTTTTCAAGTGCAGAAGCAAAATGAAGGTACAAATTGCTAGGAAGTTATATTTCTGTGTGCACATGTGGGAGATATTAGTTCCAACAGAATGGAAGGAGAAAATTAAGAAAGTTTACTTGAAGAAAATGCCACCAAATTGGCCCTGAGGAATAAGAAATAAAATAGTATTTTAATAGGTGAAAACAGTGAACAAAGTCATTCTAGGAAAGAACCTAACATGGGTTCAGACATAAAGGAACATGGGATGAATTCTGGGTGTGTTCGTGCTATAGGTTGTTCATCCAACAGAGCCCCTCAGACAGAATGGAACTGGAGCCAAACTGAATACTTAGCAGATTCTCTACTGAGCAGATTCTTATTTTAGCAAATCATATCAAGTGTAGCATAATTAGGCTAAAAAAATAAAACACTAGAATCCCAACTTTTCCTTTTGTTCTCAACAGTAAGTCTGACATAGATAAGCCTGACCACCTTTCTATAAACAACCTCAAGAACTCCAGGAGTTTAAGCCCAGGATTTCAGATAACAGAAGATGGAAAGCACCCTGGCAAAGAACAGCCAGCCCTCAGTCATCTCCAGATAAGATCCCACAGCCTCTCAGAAGTTCCTCTTAATGTTTACAGCCCAAACAGCAGGGCCACACTCTTCTGGAGTTTGTTACTGATTTTGGGTTAATTACCCACTTTCAAATTGTGATGATCCTTGAGTCTTCTTTGAAAAGTTCTAGTTTCCTTGTGCTTTCTTCTCTATGTCATTAATACTTGTCAGGCTCCTCTGGACCTGATCCAAATTTTCTGACTCCCTTGAAGACAAGGCCTTGTCTCAGCAGACTGCATTCATGAGGGGTTGAACTCATGATGGGTAGGTTAAATAAAGACTTGGCTTTTACATTTCATACTCCATGTATGTGACAGCACAGGATATTCGCCTTCTGACACATATATCATGTCCTGGAACCACATCTGTCTTACCTGTCATGATTTCCAGAGCTAGAGAAGTCTTGATGGGATAGATAGTTCATTAAACTCTCTGTGGAGTCCCAGAACTTAGGAGCTGTTGCTTTTTACCAGCGTTGTATTGGAACAAATATCCACTCTGATTAGAGTTTTTACATTTGAATGACCAAAGAAAAGCAGGCTTACAGCTGGTTTCTATTGTTGGAGAAGTCTAAATAAAAAGCCAACATAGGCATTGTCTTGGATGACCTTAGAAACATCCAGTCAGGACGTGCATGGTGGCTCCTAAGTTTGTCATCCTTTTATCACTGGGCAAATGGAAAGTTTGGACATGGAGGTTTATTTACTCACCAAATTGTAAACAGTGTGCTTTGCAAATAAAATCTAAATATAAACAAATCCTGACAGGACTTGCCCTTCGAACAAATGCTTCTCCTCGGTTACTGAAAAAATGCAACTTGGTTATATTGTAGTTGCTGAAATGTAGCCACAACTACTAAGTGAGAGTTATTAGGGTGTGACAGAGAAGTAGTGGAGATTTTCGTTTATGTTTTGTGGGTGTGTTCACCTGCAGCCAGAAAGTGCCTGGATGGAATGATACCTAACCTCTGCCACATAACGTATTTGACAGGATTGGCCTTTCCCAGTCACATAAAACCTAAACAGTCTCTCCCAGGAAGATGCCTCAGGTGGAGAAACCTAGACCTCTTTTTCTCCTTTTTCCCTCTCTCCCCTTGACCCTGTTTGTTTTTTTATGACAGGGTCTCATAGCCTCAAATTCATCATTCTCCTGCCTCAGCCTCACAAGGACTGGGATGACAGGTATGCACTAGCATGCTTGGCTAGATCCTGTCTTCTTAATACTTGGCACTGTGCTTCTTGAGCAAACACACTGCACATTCTTACCCTCTCTCCATCCCTCCTTTCTTCTTAAACAGGCCAAGTATTTGGAAGTTGGATTACTTTCTTATTGTAGTGATAAAACACCATGGTCAAAAGCAACTTACGGAAGAAAGAGTTTATTCTGGTTTATGGGTCTAGGGGGAGAGTCTGTTACAGTGTGGAGTCACGGCAGCAAGCAGCAGGCATTGCAACAGGAGCAGGAAGCTGAGAGATCACATCTTTATCCACACACGGGAAGCACAGAGAGTGATCTGGAAGTGAGGGAGGGCTGTAAACTTTCAGAGCCCACCTCTAGTGACATGCTCCCCCGAGCAAGACTGCATATCCTACAGGTTCCATGACCTTCCCCAGGACTGCCACCAACTGATGTTCAAATAGCTTGAGCCTCATTCAAACCACCACAGAAGTACATGACAATGTACGTTTTAGTGTGCAATTCCTTTGTCTGTTCTTGGTGGAAGGTTCTACTTTGCCAGAAGAACCTGTTTTTATTGCAAAATTTAAAAAACATTTTCAAAAGAGCTATGCATGCTGATGGCATATCCTTGTAATCCTGGCACCTGAGGGGTGGAAACAGAAGAATCAGGTGTTCAGGGTCATCCTCTACTACATAGCAAGATTGAGGCAGGCCTGGGCTATACCCTGTAAAAAGAAGAGAAATCAACAATAAAAACATATATCTATCTATATAGATATATGCTAACAACAAAGATTGCATAACTGGTTATTGTTGGAGAAAGGCCTAGAGTATTCATGTCTTTTTTGTGTTCTTGCTATTAAACCAACTGATTAGGAAAATGAGCTAGAAACACGCCTGCTTGGGCAATGTGCTGCTACATGATTATAGCACTGTGTCATTATAAAACTATGCCATGTTGAGTGGTAGGAATCAGAGACTGCATCAATCCAGTCAGCAAATTATATTCTAAGTATTCCCTTTGGAATTAATTAAGGAACATCTTTAACAAATTAGTCCTTTTGTTTCATCATTAGAAAGGAATATATAAACAGGATATTTAGGCAATGAAATATTTTTCATTCAAATTAATTACGGCAAATTAGGCAGAGAATCTGTAATAAATGGCAAAACTCGGTACCTTGTGAACGTGTTAAAGTGAAAGCTTCCCTTGTAGTCTCTAAATTATTCATTTTTATGTCCTAAAACTGTAATTTGATAGTTTTATTGGCATGTGATAGTTTTAAATGGTAAGGATATAGTCGTTTCGGTTTGTTATACACATAGCTGAAAATTCTCCACTGCACTTCAGTGGGGCTATAAAGTAATAAATACCATAACTGACAGTCACATATTTGATTTTTTTTTCTCAGATCTTAAGAAAAACAAAGACAAAACTTTGTTCCTGAGTAAACCACTAATTATAAGCACTTCTGGATCAAGGTTATCCTTCTAAAAGCACTCTATAAATAGAAATCATTGTACTAAATAAATCGGCAACTTATACCTAAACTTTCTGTTTAAGTTACCCAAGTGTTTTATTATTTGCACCTGATTTTCTGAAAGCTTCGCTTATTTGCTTTTCTTTTCCAGTTCTTTCCCTGGAATCAACTCTTGATTTCCTCTGACAGAAGAGGAATACGAACTCTTCAGCATTTTTGTCTAACCCACTCTAGCTCTCCCTCCACAGAAAGACCTCCTGAAAGGATTCTGTGCAGGGATCTCCACTCTCACCTTGCTTTGGCCCTGGTCCTCTCCAATCAGCCTTCTGTCCCCACCGTCCTCTGAAATTGCTCTTCTAAATGCCAGTGATCATTTACTTTGCCTTTTCTTACCTGACAGTCATTTCAAAGCACTTGACACCCAGTGCTTTGTACACCATCCTGCTCTTGCTCCCTGCCCCCGTGCTCTTCCTTCCATTGTGACAGCTTCTTTCCTCCTCTTTTCCTCTGTTCATCTCAGTCTTGCTCTCTTCTACGCCTGTGCTCCTTCTGCAGGTAATCAGATCAGGTCCCCTTGCCATTGAAATCATCTATATGATAATGAATCCCCAATCCATTACTTCAGTCCTGACCTCCACTGACTGTTTGACTTCCTCATTTAAATCACTCATGGGCCCTCAATCTTATGTTCAAAACCGAATTTCATTTTGTGTGTGTGAGTTTGTATATGTGTGTATGTATATGTATGTGGTGTCTCTGTGTGGAATATGTGCTTGGTGTGTGTTGTAGGTGTGTATATGTGTATGTGTGGTGTGTGTGTGTATGTGGTGTGTGTGTGTGATCCTGTGTAGGACAGAGAATAGCCTCAGCTATTGTTCCTCACCCACCTTGGTTGTTTTTTGAGGCACAGTCTGGCACGAGCTCATCAAGAAGGCAAGGCCAGCTGGCCAGTGAACCCCGGGGATCCATCTGCCTCTAGCTCTCCAGTGTTGGGATGATAACCTTGGTCCTCAGAGGGCATCCTGATTCTGCTTTTATATCCTGCAATCCACTGTCTACACATCCAGCAGAGTAAGACAAACCAGAGTACCACTCACCTGGAATTCTCCGTGAGATTCCTTCCTGTAGAAAGAGATGCAAACTGAATCTTGTTTTTGAAGGCCACCTGATGAGGCCCTACCCACTTCCTGAACTCATTTTGTCCCCTGTCCTCTACTCTGCAACCACCTATTTTGTTGGGACTGTCTTAGCCCATGCCCCCTGACAGTGGAGAGCAGCTCAGCCTCAAGGGCCTGTGAGGAGCATATTTGAAGCTACTGAAAATTTGAGACTATTTGTTTGTGTAGCATAACCTAAGCAGGTACAGGGTCAGCTCCACACTCATTCATAAAATGTATGTTTCTTGGGTATGTTGTATATCTCCACTGCTACTTTATGAATAGTAAATGTTAAGTGGGGGCTTACAAATCCTCCTCTCTTATAGAGTTCACATTTTAATAAGGAGGGTTGCATAAAATAAGCAAAGAAGAAAGTGTGAGATCCCTTTAAAGAATCCGGGCATGTCCTAGACATTCTCTGAGGCCAAGCTGAGACAGGTCTGAAGTTAAGAGAGGTGACCAAAGAATGTTTCCAAGACATACATGAAGGCCCAGAACTTTGCAAGAGGGATGCTAACAGAACTAGAGAATAATCTATAATTTTAGGAATATATTTACTTATATATGTGTGTTGGTGAGTACAGGTTTGTGTGCAGGTATGCATGTACATGTATGCACTTGCATGTGGAGGCCAAACCTCAGCCTTAAATGTCCTTTCCCAGGGAGCTGTCCGCCTTGTGTTTTGAGGCAGAGTCTCTCATTAGGACCTGGAGATGAGTGATTTGGCTAGGCTGACTGGTCAGTGAACCTAAAGAATCTTCCTGTGTCCCCCTCAATGCTGGGACTACAAGTACTTGCCACCATGCGTGTTTTTTTCTTTTTTTTTCACTTGTGTCCCAGGGATCCAACTTTGGTCCTCATGCTTGTACAGCAAGCACTTTTGCAGTGAAGCCATTTCCCAGCATCTAGTAATTTAAAAATTTTATTTATAAAACAAATGTCATGCAAATATCACTTGGAATTAGGAAACAGTTCCAATTTCTATTCCTAAAGTCATGAGTCAAAATTACAAAGTAGGTTTCCGGGGCTGCCCCATCAGTCACCACACAGGAAGGCGAAGAGATTCCCAGTGAACTCTCACAGCTTGCATAAGTACTCACCGGCTGGAGACCCACATTCATTGTTCTCATTTCCTTCTGCCAGGACTTGGCTTTGTGTCCAGGAATTCTTTCCCCCTCTTCTTCTAGGTTGGGCCTGGCAACACGGCCCATGGAGCTGAGGGCCTGCTGCACCTCTGCTGGGCCCATAGAGACCACTTGCCTGGCAGGTGGAAGAGCCCGATGTACTTCAGCCTCACTCCTCCAGGGGCGGGGACCACAGGATTTGCCTGCACGCGGTACGCAAGTGCACAGCTCTTAGGCTTTTGCGATGCTCTGAGGTCATGAAGCGATTGAGCTTCTCAACCATCTATCCGGACCAACCAAGCTGCAGGACCAGGAGAGGATTTTCCCGGTCTCACAGTTTTATAAGAAATAATGATTAAATGTTCTCACGTGTAAAGAAAACTATGAAAACTTATTAAAAGATCATAAAGAGTGCCTTATAAGACAAATGAAAGGGGGAGAGGAATGGAGACAAATGAAAGAAAATATATACATAAAACATAATGTGGACTAATTTAAGAAAACCCACATCAAAGAGAACTTCTAAGGCTTTTAAATAAATAGATTGCCAGTGGTGTTACCATGCCAACATTACAGTTTTATATACCTGAATAAACAGCCTTACTCTTAACTTTAGTTTTAAGAGTAGACTTGAACTTAAGGGCACCCCTTCCTCCAGATGTCTCCTGAGTCCAGTGCCTCACCCATCCTTTTATTTAAAGCTGTTTCTCCAGCCTCAATCAGAGAATTATCATTTTGAATCCACCCTTATCTACAGAGAACCTCACCCAAGGCCTAAAACATCTCATACACACAATGTCAAACATTCTTCTAAATTTTCACCATTTTCAATTCTAGGAATATGCTGCATTTAGTGCTTTGATTTGTTCATTCAACCATACCCACATTCATTCACTGTCTAGGGTGGAAGGCAAAGTGAGGTTCAGAGAGATCAAGGTCAGGTGCCCAGGTCACAAGAGCACATAGCTCAGTGAACTGGTTTGCATTATAAACAGTAGCTTTTTGGTTGCAAAGTTAAGTAAAAGTCATTAGTACAGATTCTATTTTGTAAAAGTCATTCCTACAGTTACCTGCAGAGGAACAAGAATCACATCAGCACCAGCAGCCACAGTACAGGAAATAGAGTTACAGATTCACAGTGGAAGATCCTGCACTGAGATTCTTCTCTGTAAGTGCAGCTGAACTTCTGTTAAAATGCAGGATGGAGCAAGGATCCTTCAACTCTAGATGCTTATCACAAAATGCCTGTGTTCTGAAAGAACTGTCAAGCCATGTCTAGACCACATAGTAGGGCAGCAAATGAGAGAGAAAGCAGTGAGCTTGGGCGGCTGGGCAGTTGCATACAAGAGTTTCAAGTCTGCTATGATTAACTGTGTGGATCCTACAGCTTTGAAACTGAGTCTTCAGCAGACCGAATTGACTGGTGAGGGCGAAGTGGAGGTCTAGACTGAACAAAGAAGCCACATGAACAAATGTAAACACTAAGGACATTAAATATCTAAACAAAAGGAGAGCTAGCGCAGGTTTTTAAGAGAAGCCATAAATATGCCAGCTCTCCCCAAATTAGTCAATGTATTCACTATTATTCTCATCATTACCACAATAAAAGGAAAGATTAGACCAATTATTTAAAATTTATGGACCAGCAAGATGGCTCAGTTGGCCTGATGACCTGAGTTCAGTTTCTGGAACCCATGGAAGGAGAGAGTCAACTCCTGAAAGTTGTCCTCTGACTTCTTCATGTGCCCAGAGACATACCCATGCCTTGAGGCACACACTTGCCCCACCATACATACACACAAAATAATGGTAAAATAAGATAAGAAATTTAAAACTTCTAATTTTATATTAATTTTTATTTTCTGAGCATGAGTATTGTGCCTACATGTATGAAAATGCACTCGTGCATGCAATGCCACAGAGGCCAGAAATAGGTGTCAGGCATCCTGAAAATGGATTTACTGATGGTTCTTAACTTCTAGGTGGTGCTGAGAATCAAACCCAAGTCCTCTGCAACGGCAGCCAGTGCCCTTCACTGCTGAGTCATCTCTCCAGCAGCAAAATTTGAATATTTAAATTAAAATAAATAAAAAAATTTATGTTGGGCCTTGGATGTACTTGTGTTGGTAGACTGCTTACCCAGCATGCACAAAGTCTTAATTCTCAGGCACTCATAAAACTGGGCCTGGTGGCACAGGCCTCTATCCCAGCACTTGGGAGGTGGAAGCAGGAAGATCAGAAGTTCAAGGTCATCCTTGGCTACTTAATAAGCCTGAGGTCAACATAAGCTGCATGAGAACTATCATTCATGAATAAATGAATGAATGAGTGAATGAAATATATACAGATAAATCAAATCCTATAAAGAGTGTGGGGTATTTTTAAAAGGAAGATCCTCACAGATCACAATCTGCCAAATATTAGAATACATGTCAAAACTGTCATGTTAAAATGACTTATACTGGGAAACAATCAGACAATTTGAACAATGGGTCAGAACCAAAGCCATGTACATGAGATCCTAATATTTGGCAGTAGAAAGATTATAAACCAGTGGGAAATATTAAACTGAAAAATAAATTGTACTGGGGAAATTATTTCACTATTTGTAAGAAAACCACACCCTATGTGTCCCATGCCAGACCGCTAAATAAATTCCAGATGGTTGCAAGTTTTAAGCATGTAAGGCCAAATGTGTATCTGTTAGAAAGCAATGGAGGGCTGTTTTGTGACATTGTTTTAATAAGTTCTTTACTGCCATTCAAAAATCATAAATAAAGATGAAAAATATCTATTCAACCAAAGCAGTAGAAAGAAGACAACTAGAACAAGAACCACATCTCTGCCACTACTAAAATATAAACATCCAGGAGAACTTCTGGGTCAAAAGAAAAAGTAATTGAATGAAATAGAAGCGGAAAAATTAATGGCCAAGGAGATGGTCCGTCTCACTGTGAAGTAGAGACCCAAAGTCCCCATTGACTCGATGAGAAGGTAGAAGCTGTCAAGAGTTCAAGGGCTGACAGTGAGCTACTCGGTAGGATACAAAGTCTACATCACTTTAGGGAACAGTCTGAAACTGTTTCATGAATTTGTTCCAGTGGATTGCTGCTAACCCAGAAATTCTCCTCCTGGGTACCCCGGAAAGCCTCAGAGTTTCACAAGAAGATTTACGTGTAGGTGTCTCTACAATGTTGCTTAAAATAATAAACATGGAATAAAAATGGTTTTATTAATAAAGGCTTACATGAATTACTTTCCTTGTTGATGTGACAAAACACCTGACAAAATCAACTTCAGAAAGGATTTGTTTTGGCTCACGGTCTACCAGGGAGAGGAGTGTGAGTCACCTGGCCACATCCTATCCACAGTCAGGGAGCAGGAAGAGGTGTACAGATGCTCAGCTCCCTTTATCTTTCTTCTGCAGTCCCAGCCCCCTGTCCATGGATGGAGCCACCAACAATCAGGATGGCTCTTTCACCCCAGTTAACTGAATCTAAATAATCCCTCACAGACATGCCCAAAAACTAGTTTCTTTGGTGACTCTAAACCCTGTCAAGTTGATAATCAGTATTAACTATCTCAACATTATAACAATTTTACAAACAAATCCAAGAGATCTGAAAATGACTGGATACCAAGTAGCAAAAAGGAGTAGACTGCGTGTGTGTGCATCTCTATGGATAAAGTCGAAAAGGCACAAAGTTAAGTAACAGAAAGCAGACTATAAAAATATGTAGCATAGAATGGAGAGCTGGCTCGGGGGTTAAGAATAATGGTTACTCTTGTAGGGGACCCGGGATCTGTTCCCAGCACCCATATGGTAGCTAACAACCATATGTAACTTCAGTTTCAAAGGATCCAGCACCCTCTTTGGATCTCCATGGGCATTACATGACATGGGAACACTTATGCACACGAAAGCAACACACTCATACACATAAAATAAAAATAAACAAAACATTAAAAAAATATATATATATTGCATATAGGTATATATATTCATGTTTTCTTGTCTACTGAGAGTCTCAGGGCTTATATGTCTAGGATGTTGTTAAAGAGGTTGGCTCTGGATTGTAGTCTGCTCGGTTTTCCCTCTCTTAGACCTTCTCTGTAGTGCTCTGTTTGTAAATAGCAGTCATGTTCCACGTCTACAAAATCAGCTGATGCCAGTGTTCTGAAGACTAGAGAAAGGCGAGGAAAATGCCTCATATAGACGTCAGAGTGCACTCCACTCACTTACCTTTGGGATATCACACCTGTCTAAGTTGAATTACAGATACACATAAGAAAACAATCAATTCTCTCTTTTAGTTTCTTGCTATGTAGTAAAAGTACTTGAATGTGTATTTTCTTCTTTATCATTTTGACAATCTTAAGGAAGATAAGAAAAGATCTGGTTCTAGTTATACACAGGAATAAGAAGTTAAGTGACTTAATGACAACAGACAAGCAAAGGACAAAATCAACAATAAACTTCCATTTTAAAAACAATTATCTAGGGCTGTGGGCTGGAAATGTGACTCGTTCATAGAGTGCTTTCAGGAAGCCCCAGGTTCTATTCCCAGCATCACATAAACAAGGTATGGTAGCACATGTCTGTTATCCCAACACTCTGGAGGTGGATGCAAAAGAATCAGGACTTCAAGGTCACTATTGGTTATGTAGTGAGTTAGAGGTTGGCTATCTTGGGCTACATGAGATTCAGCCTCAAAAAACAAACAAGTGAAAACAATCTAGGGTTTTTTCTTTTACGTTTTACAGTGCAATGTTTAAAGCAGTTAAAAAACTTCTAAAAGCCACCAATCTACATCAGTAGGTGCGGGAGAGGTCAGTGAGAGGGGATAAGGAACAGGGTGACTTGTGCCCTCTGCTCTGAGGGGTTCCCACTCTCCTGCAATCTAATAGGACATAGCTGTGTGAAGGTGCCGTTCTTCCTTGTCCTCTTTAAGTCAGCTGTCTCTGTATATGTCCTATAATTATGAATTATGATTTAGTGTTCATTTATGGCTAGGATTATGATTAAAACACAATTAATCTCTGATAATGCCCTGTCTACATTAGTTCACTAAATCAGGACTTTCGAGGGCGTGTTTTAGTTTTATTATTTCTACTATAAATCCATGGGAGTCACCAGCCATGATGCTGGCTGGCTTTTTCATTATAAAAGTTTGAGTCATCATGTGGCTCTGATACTGATCCCTCCCAGGGTTTGAGTGTTCACAGCCCCAATCTGATTGATCGTGGGACATACTGAATATATTTGGGACATACTTTCAAGCTGTTCACGACCACTGAACAGCTAGCCTTTGTACAGCTCAGGAGACTCCTCACCTTGAATACCCTGACTATCTTATTCAAATTATTAGTAGAGTATTTACTTAAATATTCATTAGAGATTGTTTTCTTTCATGGGAAATTATACCAAATCTATCTATATTGACGGATGCAAGCTTACTTTCTGTAGAAGGCCATGTTCAGGGACAGATGGCTAAGCCATTCATCTTTCTTTTCTTAATGTCTCCTAAATTATAGATGATTTAGCTCCAATGATCTTAATGAGGAAAATCACATATAAATTGATTCTTAAATTCCCAAGAATTATTTTGAGTGTTTAGGTGCGTTTGCTCATTAGAGAGTCTGGAAATACCAAACTGACCAGGTCAGAGAGGATGGGTTTACACTGCCCAATCTCAGTAAAGTATATATACGGACCATCCTTGGGTGGCCATAATCAAAATGGGAGGGAGTGTGTTAGGCCATTCAGAATCAATAAGATGTTGGCTGTACTTAAGTTACTTAAAGTCCTCGCCACAGGTGGCAAGAAACCCTGTCTAAGGAGCTTGAAAATTTTCAATGTAGAGCTCTTAAAATCAGACGATAGCAACTAATGAATTACTATTTCCATTATTACTGTGTCTTGAGTTAAATCAGGAGCAATTTAGTGCCTGCTTGGCCTTCCTGTCACCTCCACTGCACTGCCACACAGTGAGCTGGGAATGGCAGGTGTGATTTCCATCATGCACAGCTAGGTCTTCCCGTTTGTACATGTTCTGCATATGGACCACACAGTCCATGCCAGGCAATGGAAGGCTGTTGACCATGGCAAGACCTAGCTGGCATATGTAGCCATCTCAATAATTAATTGGGTAGTATGTGAATCAATGGCTCAGTGACTAAATTTGATCTGCATCGTGTCTAGGTGTATTAGGGTCAGTCTAGTTGTATTGATTTATAGGCAATAGTGATGGTTTAGCTAAGTTCTCAAACTGCACAAGAGTAATTCACATAAGTGGTGAGAGGGAGGAGGCATGAATTCAAGAACTGAGTAATGTGGCATTCACATGTGTTATTAGTGTGGAATTACACCATTCCTACCTTAAGGCATGGGTGCTGTGTAAAATTCAGAGTGACATATACAGTCCTTAAATCCCTAGACTAACATATGATAGAGTTTTAGGAAATTTCTCTATATCTTTGTTCTATAAATAAGAGAAGGTATTCATGAGAAAAAGTTATATTATTCATATGTCTATTTATCTATCTATGTATCTATCTATCATCTGTAACTAACATCTATTATTTTTAATCTATCAGGCATTTATCTATTAGTTATCATCTATATCTATGTTTTCTATTTAACCACCAAGTATTTATCTATCAATGTATGTATTGTCTATCTACCAATCAAGTTGCCTGTTATCTGTCTATGTACATGATTAATAGTTTACTGCCCAGAGCCACTCATTTCCTCTACTGCTCTTTTGCAGACTAAAAGATGTAGAAAAATTGCATATTAAAAGATATACTAAAGTATGCATATACGATATAATTAGATAAGATTATTTTGACATGCCTTGAAAATAATAAAGATTTTTAAAGGAACTTATGGTTTAAAAACTTCTAAAATGTGGACATATCATCAACCAAACAAATTGTGAAACGGTTAATTATCAAGTACTGTCTGAACACTTTCCCAGCCAATGTAGCTTTTCACCTGACAAAAGGCTTACCAACCCTTCTGAAAGCAGAAGACCTCTTCAGCTCCTCAAGATTAATATCTACCACTAGCTCTTAAACAATGGGTGTCATGTTTGCCATTTATGAAGTCAGTTCATACATAAATTAAGTTTTTTGACCTGTAGCTATGAATTAGCATGCCATGAAATGTGCTGTCGTTGACTCACTGTATAGAGGTATGCTGCTATCAGTTCAATTGTTTTAATGATAAATTTCCTTTACAAACTGAAGGGATCTGTTGACAGACAAAACCAGGCTCTCACAATGGACTGTTTAGACTTGCAAATGATGGAACATTTAATTATTCCAAAATAGCATCCCCCAGTTAGGGTATGATCATTGAATCCATCATCTTTTAGTTTATACACTGGAAACATTCATCACATCTCCCTCAGACAGGAGTCAGTCAGCTAAATATAGATTTGGGGACCATCCATTTCAGCTCGACGTTTCATCGAAGGCCTGGAATTTCATTTATTCCCATAACAGAGATAAAGTGTTTGTAAACGATGTGCTAAGACCATCAGAAAAAGCAAAGTACAATAGAGCTCCATGGAGGGATAAATACAGGCTCTGCAGAAGGTCCCATTCCTACAGTAGAAAAATCAGAGATAATTCATCATCTACACCATTCCACTGGACAGCTTATGTTCTCTGCATGTGGTTTTTAAAAATCGGTGGGAACTGGAGATGTAGCTTAGTAGTAGATCACATGCTTTGCACGTGTAAGATCTTAGGTTCAAACCCCTTCCACCAAAAACAACAGCCACAATACCAGCATGAGAGCACTCTGGGTACTTTGAATTTGTTTATAAATCAATTTTCATTTTGCTTCAAGACAGAGTAGTAGGATCAAGATGCACTTGAACTCTTCCTGTAAGTTTTCAAGTACTAAATACTGAAAAAATGTGTGAATTATATTTGTGCATTTTTTAAAGGCAGGATCTTATATCCCAGGCTGCCCTCAAACTTATTATATGGACGAGGATGACCTTGAACTTCTGATTCTCCTGCATCTTTTCTCGAGTGCTGAGATTACAGGTGTGCACCTCCACACTTGATTTATGGGGTGCTGGGGATAGAATCCAGGGCTTCATGCTTGCTAGGAAAGCACTCTACCAACAGAGCTATCTGCTCAGTCTGGCTCTAGTTATTTAAGGGATGCAATCAGGTAGTTTGGCTAAGAAAACATACTACCTGTCGTGTTTCTTCTGAAGCCAGAAAAGTCCGAGTTGTTCTCTCTGATGCCCATCCAGTCCTCTGCCTCAGAGCCATGTCTCTGATGTCTGAAGTCAGGTGAGTCAGTCATGATGAATGACCAAGTAAAGGGAGGATGTTTGAGATATTATATGGTGGAGTTGGCCAGTGGTTCCTGTTGTACCTAGAATGCAGAGACAGGCCAATCATAGGCCTAGGGAACTTTCTTCACGATTTGTATGACTGATGGCTGGTGACTCTTCTTTTCTGGGCTTGTCCTTTTCGTCCTGGAAGAAGAGCCTTAGTTCATTATTTTTTTTTTTGAGAGAAATAAAAAACTGTAAGTAGCTCCATTATTGTCATGGAATAATGAAAAACGTACCTTTGTCCTTACAAAGGAAATTAAATTAACATAAGATCGATGATATATCATGGTGATTTAGTTGCCTGATTCCTAAATAAAGGACATAGGAGATTAGCAAGGGAACAGCTAGGGACACAGCAACACACCCGTTTTCTCATCAGGGATCTGGCAAAGCAGGCCTGAGGGGAGGCAGTCAGAGATGCAAACTAGGAAAGCAGAAAAACACTCTAAGAAGCCACAGCTGACTAAATGCCTTCTGTGAGCAGCTATGGAGGCCGAGAAATATCAGTTGTGTAAATATTGCTGTGACTACAATAGTAAAACTCCCGTCACATTGATAGATGTTTTGCATACATATAAAGTGCAAAATCAGTCTGGATAGGTGTGATTTCTCACAGCAATCAGTGCATGAATCTTCCCTTCGTGGGCTCCGAGGAAGATGCTACCCTGGGTCTCTGTCTTGTGAGTTTGTGTAACTTTCAGCTGTCTGCGTTCTCTCTCTGCCCAGTTAAATCATCTCGTAGCAATGTTCCCATGTTCATCATTATTTTTTGACACACAGAATTTTGAAATGTGAGACGCTGGAAGGTTTTGTAGGAAAAATTGTTTTGCAGGGTGAAAGCAATTCACAGCAGAGCTGCGGATGGACAGGACACTTTAGAAAAGGAAGTACTGTCAGACTCTCCACTGCTGCCACAGACTGGCAATGACAAGCTTGGGCCCAGCAGGGCATGGTTTCTTCCCCTGAAAAACTCCTGCGGGGCCAGCTTCCTGCCCGGCCAGCTTCCTGCCCTGAGCTCAAGCCTGTCTTCTTCCAGTCCTCACCAGTTCCCAGCCTCCTCCTCATCCACTGCCTCCATTTCTCCATCCTGTAGTATTTTCTTGCAAAACGTTTGGAATCTGCTTTTGCCCTTTCATAATACCCAGATTCGATTTCTGCACCCCTTCGCACCCTCACAGCCCCCTTCCACCTTGTTCAGCTCAGAAGGCCACAGAGCAGGCCACCCCATCACTAGGTGGCAACTGACAACTGAATGCCCTTGGAGATTTGTTTCCATGTTCACCGCCTCCCTCCCCAGGCTGTCTCCTTACACTGTCCTTTTCAGCTGCACACCCCTCAAAGTAGGGTGCTGATATACAAAAGAAAAACGGACAGAACTTCATGCACCAGGGCCCTAAAGTATGAACAGGAAGTAGGCAATTGAAAATAAATTAGGCAAAGGGATCACGGAAATGGAGGGACAAATTGTGAGGGTGGTGATTTACCACCCCAGTGTCAACACATACAGGAAGGTCAAAGGGGAAATCGAGGCGGCTGCTGATGTCAGCCCTCAGAAGCCGAAAGTGAGCACGGAGTGTGGTCAAGACCCAGGAGGCCAGCCCTGGGAAGGCATCAGAGGCAGAGGCCCCAGGGCCCCTGAGGTCAGTCAGAGGGCTGTAAACTGAAGCCAAAAAGACTAATTTGAGGGGCTCTGCTCTTTTCAGGATTTCAGACAGAACAACGTGGAGACAATGATTTATGAAGAAACTCATCTTCATCACTTCTAAGACATTGCTTTTCTCTTCAAAGGGATGGGAAGAAAGAATCCACACACACACACATCATTCACACACGCCATACACATACTATACACACATACCATACACACACCATGCGTATACCACACACACATTATACATACAACACACACTATATACATAACATACACACTATATACACACACCACACACATACCATACATACTATACATGCATCACACACACCATACACATACTATACACACATACCATACACACACCATGTGTATACCATACACACATTATACATACAACATACACTATGCACATAACATACACACTATATACACACACACCACACACATACTATACATACTATACACGCATCACACACACCATACATATTCTATACACACATACCATACACACATGTACATGACACAAACATCATAACACAAGCACATAACACACCATAAACACACATATCACACACACCACATACACCATACAAATATAGAGACCACATACTATATATAATACACACTATACTTACTTACACACCACACAGATATATACAGCACACACACACACCACATGCACAGATAATCATATACCATCTATACACATACACACACACACACACACACAAACACACACACATCAATTTGGGAAAGGAAATAAAATTAATCAATTCCAAAACAAGGATTGACTGTGAAGAAAAGTCAAGGGAATGGCCACTGAGCTGCCTTCCTGGGCATCTCGAGTACATAAAAATACAGGGCTTGGCCTTGTTTATGTCAGATGCTCTTGAAAATAAGGAAGAGAAGAGAATAAGGGAAATCAGTTGGTATATGATAAATATCTCAGAGAAACAGAAGGAAATACAAATAAGAAAAAAATATGCCTTAAAAATGGCATATGGAAAAATGTGTAATCCTGGTATGCCCCTCCCCCAGGAGTTAGTTTCTGAGTGCCGAGGAGTATTTTTAGGCCACACAACATGGAAGGCATATGTTTTCAGATAATATTGGGTATAAAGTAGATGTATGTGTGCATCTTCCAGGCGCTGGGGTAGACACGGAACTCTAATCTCTCTCCGAAGTTTGCTTCTCTTAGTGTAACCACCTTCCAAACATAGACTTTTGTTTATAGATTAAGATTAAGTCAAGGAGGGAGTTTCGTAATTGTTAACCCGCAATGACCTTTCTCTC